>OW052183.1:24986205-25586205 GCA_932526625.1 Rhingia campestris | reverse complement strand
AATACGAGCATTATAGATGCAATGTTGTTACTGTGGATACACACATCTTCTGTAAGGCCTGAGGAATTATCTACAAAAGGTATTAAATGGGCTACTACCAAACTTATTCGACTCCAAAAATGCTCAACTTCTGTGCACAGGTACTATAGGAACTTTATGGAACAAATTGGTTCACAATTCGAGCATTATAGGTGCAATGTTGTTACTGTGGATACACACATCTTCTGTAAGGCCTGAGGAATTACCTACAAAAGGTATTAAATGGGCTACTACCAAACTTATTCGACTCCAAAAATGCTCAACTTCTGTGCAAAGGTACTATAGAAACTTTATGGAACTAATTGGTTCACAATTCGAGCATTATAGAGGCAATGTTGTTACTATGGATACACACATCTTCTGTAAGGCCTGAGGAATAACCTACAAAAGGTATTAAATGGGGTTCTACCAAACTTATTCGACTCCAAAAATGCTCAACTTCTGTGCACAGGTACTATAGAAACTTTATGGAACTAATTGGTTCACAATTCGAGCATTATAGATGCTATGTTGTTACTATGGATACACACATCTTCTGTAAGGCCTGAGGAATTACCTAAAAAATGTATTAAATGGGCCACTACCAAACTTATTCGACTCCAAATATGCTCAACTTCTGTGCTCAGGTACTATAGAAACTTTATGGAACTAATTGGTTCACAATTCGAGCATTATAGAGGCAATGTTGTTACTGTGGATACACACATCTTCTGTAAGGCCTGAGGAATTACCTACAAAAGGTATTAAATGGGCTACTACCAAACTTATTCGACTCCAAAATTGCTCAACTTCTGTGCACAGGTACTATAGAAACTTTATGGAACTAATTGGTTCACAATACGAGCATTATAGATGCAATGTTGTTACTGTGGATACACACATCTTCTGTAAGGCCTGAGGAATTATCTACAAAAGGTATTAAATGGGCTACTACCAAACTTATTCGACTCCAAAAATGCTCAACTTCTGTGCACAGGTACTATAGAAACTTTATGGAACTAATTGGTTCACAATTCGAGCATTATAGAGGCAATGTTGTTACTGTTGATACACACATCTTCTGTAAGGCCTGAGGAATTATCTACAAAAGGTATTATATGGGCTACTACCAAACTTATTCGACTCCAAAAATGCTCAACTTCTGTGCACAGGTACTATAGAAACTTTATGGAACTAATTGGTTCACAATTCGAGCATTATAGATGCAATGTTGTTACTGTGGATACACACATCTTCTGTAAGGCCTGATGAGTTACCTATAAAAGGTATTAAATGGGCTACTACCAAACTTATTCGACTCCAAAAATGAATTACCTACAAAAGGTATTAAATGGGCTACTACCAAACTCATTCAACTTCTGTGCACAGGTACTATAGAAACTTTAAAGAATTAATTGCTTGACAATTCGAGCCTTATGGAGGCAAAATTGTTACTGTGGATATAAAATGGATTATTTATCTTTTTGACAACTTTTTGATGGAAATTTTTATAGTTTTGTTACATTTCAATGATGCCCAATATCAATTTTTTATTATTTTTTATTTTTATTTCTTTCAACTAACTAATTCTGGATCCATTGTATTTTTTTTATCAATTGGGTACGGTAAGCGCTTTCTATTTTGCTTATTTTTTCCTTTTTTGTCAAATCTTTGATGCCAATTTTAGTGAAGCTGTATAACATTATTTACAATGATGCCAAAACCCCTTTTTTTAAACAATTTTTCTATTCATTTCTTTTTACCTGCTACCTATTCTATTTAACCACGGGGTCCGTAATCTGTTCGACAAGTAACGGGTGATTTTTTAAGAGGTTTAGAACTTTTAAAAAAAAAACACAAAAAATGAATGAAATAAATAAAGAATAAAGATAATTTCATGCAAATGTTGACCGCGGCTGCGTCTCAGGTAGCCCATCCGCTGAGTCCAATTTTGGCATACTCTTTCACACATATCGGCCGGTATCTCACGAATGAATGCATGGATGTTGGCTTCCAGTGCGTCAATCGAAGCGGGCTTGTCCCTATAGACATTAGCCTTGACATACCCCCACAAAAAATAATCTAATGGTGTCAAATCGCACGATCTAGGCGGCCAATTGACCGGCCCGAAACGTGAAATTAACTGTTCACCAAACTCGCCTCGCAATTGCGCCATTGTTTCGCGTGCTGTGTGGCATGTGGCACCGTCTTGTTGAAACCACATATCATGCAAGTCAAGAACTTCCATTTCGGGCAAAAAAAAGTTTGTTATCATCGCTCGGTAGCGTTCACCATTGACAGTAACGCTGCGATTCGCATCATCTTTGAAGAAATATGGCCCAATAATGCCGCCGGCCCATAAACCGCACCAAACAGTGGCTTTTTCGGGATGCATTGGTAGCTGTTGCAATGCTTCTAGCTGATCTTCACTCCAAATGCGGCAATTTTGCTTATTTACGTACCCATTCAACCAAAAATGAGCCTCATCGCTGAACACAATTTTTCGATAAAAAAGCGGATCCTCGGCCAGCTTTCCAAGAGCCCATTCACCAAAAATTCGGCGTTGTGGTAGGTCGGCTGGCTTTAGTTCTTGCACCAGCTGTATCTTAAAAGGCTTTACGCCCAAATCCTTCCGCAAAATTTTCCACGTAGTGCTGTAACACAGGCCTAACTGCTGGGAACGGCGCCGAATCGACATTTCGCGGTCTTCTGTCACACTAGCTGATACGGCCGCAATATTTTCTTCACTACACACAGTACGTAAACGTGTTGGTGGTTTAATGTCCAACAAAGTAAATTTGGTGCGAAATTTGGTCACAATCTTCCGAATAGACTGCTCAGAAGGTCGAGAATGCCGATCATAAAATGGAAGCAGCGCGCGATGAACATTTCGAACCGAGCACGAATTTTGATAGTAAAATTCAATAATTTGCAAGCGTTGTTCATTTGTAAGACGATCCATGGTTAAATTGCAAACCAAACTGAAGCTGATTGACAGTGACACAAGGTACTAAACACACGTCAGCTGTCAAAACCAGTGTTGCCAAAACCAAACCAGCTAAAAAATCACCCGTTACAAGTTATTTTTTTTTTAAAATTTTAATAGTGGTTGGATGAATTTACCTAATCCCCGTTTAGTAATTCAAAATCTCACACCTGGTAGCGCTGTCGTCGGATTAAATTCACATACAATGTAGTTACTTACTTTAACCATAAAGTTTGGTGACAGGGTTTTCCACCTCAACCACATTCAATTGACTACCCGACACTTTGGCCCCTCTGGTTCGTTGGATCACCATGTCTTGAGTAATTTTCCACACAAGGCACATAAACGATAAGGACACGCGGCAACGATAACATTCCACAGTCTTAAATAAACTTTTACGGACGACAACTTTACGATTCCGTGTACGACTGTCTGATTTACATTTCTTTGGCATTTTCACTCCGAATTCCGTCACGGTAAACTTTGTCCCATGTGCGAGATTTACCCGACCGACGACTCATTTCGTGTCATCATCACCAAGGGACGACGCATGGGATAGATCAACAGAGTGGGGAACGCTTAATGTTTTCCAAAAAAAAAACAAAAAAAACAACAAAAACATTCGTTAAGTCGTCAGTGAATGCTTCCAATTAATTATGTCACAGGGAAATTCCTGAAACAAGTATTCACGTACGTGGAGGATAATTTGAAGGAATGTGCCGCACATCGTCCCCTCCTTCGAACAAGGACACAAAATACTTACTTCGTGTGGGCTTTGTTGTCTCACGCTTAAATGCTGCCAAATAATTTGTTCTTGCTGAACAGGGAAATGGAAATTTCATGATTAATTCAAAAGTATTGCAAGTCCTGACTGGATTCCATCGTCCTTAATTTCAAAGTGATTATGAACACGTTTTGTTTTATTTTTTCCAACGCCTATTGCTGCTGTAGGTATCTGTCGTATAACGAGGCCTTGGGATTTGTGTATCTACTTTACAAAAAAAAGGATAATGACAGGTTCACATCTAAACATAGTTGGGGGTGGTTTGGGGATATCAAGCTCCTGTGAGCATTTGTTCACAATCACCATCCGTGTTTACCTTTTTTTTTTTTTTTGCAGTGATGGCCCATCAATTATGTGGATACATGTGCGCGCCGTGATGGATATACAACATCCATTCCGAACCTTGTGTTGGTATGATGTATTATCCTTGGCCAGATCCCTTACTGTCGCTGGCATAAGTACCTATGAAACGTGTCATTAAAAATCATTTTGTGACAACATAAGACGCGAAAGAGGTTTTCTGCGTCTATTTTTACATTGAATGGCGTAATTCCTTCAAGAGTATCGCTACTGTTTGCCTATGAATACAAGGAACCGTAGGCAAGATAAGAACAGAAGGGGATGTGGGTAAAAAGTCAAGGAATGACGATATTGTGAAGTGCCAATTCGACGCGAACAGGGGGGGTAACATGTGTAACACTTTAAGGGCTTGTGTAGTGCAAGTATGAGTAAGGACGATTTTTGGATCTAAATAATACTGAGATAGCGGTAGGCTGATTTATATCGAACGGCTGTTTCGTATATGTACCCATGAAAGGCTGAATGATAACGGGGGATGATTGTATTGGGGGGCTTGTGAGAATACATTGTTTGGAGATATTTATGTTTAACAGGATAATTGTGTATATAAACACAAATGGGTGCGCCATATTTTTTGTCGGTATGCAAGCATTGAATAACTTTGACATTTGACTGGTTGACTTGAGCTTGTTTGTTTGTTTGTTTAAGTGGCGCTACAGTCCGGAATAAACCTGGGCCTCAACCAACATGCCTCTCCAATTAGCCCGGTCCTTAGCTAACTGCCTCCAGTTGCGCACTCCAAGTTGGTTGAGGTCGGTTTCCACTTGTGCGCGCCACTTAAGGCGAGGTCTTCCTCTACTGCGTCCGACGTCTGGCTGGGAATCGAAGACTCTGCGAGCCGGAGTATTGGTGTCCATTCGTTCTACATGTCCTAGCCATCTTAAACGTCCAATGCGGAGTTTTTTGACCAGGGGCATGTCGCTGTACAGCTCGTATAGTTCTTGGTTGAATCTTCGTCTCCATAGCCCGTCAACGCAAACGGGACCGAAGAATTTTCCTCTCGAATCTACCAAGGATTTCTTCACCCGCTTTTGATACGGTCCATGGTTCAGCGCCGTAGAGCAGGACTGGGATGATCAGGGCCTTATATAGGGTCTCCTTAGTAGTTCGAGTGAGGGCTTTACTACTAAATTGCCTTCTTAGCCCGAAGAAACAGCGGTTGGCAAGAGTAATTCTTCGTTTAATTTCTGACGAGATGATGTTGTCAGAGCTAATAGCGGAGCCGAGGTAGACAAAGTCCCGTACTACCTCAAACTTATATCTGTCAATGGTGACGTTCTGTTCAATTCGTCGATGTTTTGTGTCCTTTCATGTTGACAGCATATACTTAGTCTTACCCTCATTTACTGCTAAACCCATTTTCGCCGCTTCCTTCTCTATACTAGCAAACGTGGCTATGACATCACGTTGAGTCCTACCAATGATGTCAATATCGTCAGCGTATGCTAGTAGTTGCACCGACTTTTGGAAAATTGTGCCTCTGGTGTTGGCTCGGGAGTTTTGCACAATCCTCTCAAGAATCAGATTAAAGAAGTCACATGACAGCGCATCGCCTTGCCCAAATCCTTTTTTGGTATCGAATGTGTCGGTGAGGTCGTTTCCGACCCTGATGGAGCAGCGAGAATTCTCTATCGTCATCCTACACAAACTGACGAGTTTGGGCGGTATACCAAAACTAGACATGGCTCTGTACAGTTCGTCTCTATAAATGCTGTCATATGCGGCTTTGAAATCGATGAATAGGTGGTGGGTATCGATTTGGACTTCTTGAGTTTTTTCCAGGATCTGCCGAAGTGTGAAAATTTGATCGGTTGTAGACTTTCCTGGCCTAAAACCACACTGATAAGGGCCAATCAGGTTGTTGGTAAACGGTTTCAGGCGTTCACATATTACGGCAGATAGGATCTTGTAGGCGATGTTGAGGAGACTTATGCCTCTGTAGTTGGCGCAGTTCAGAGGGTCTCCCTTTTTGTGGATCGGACAAACGATGCTGAGGTTCCATTCTTCAGGCATATTTTCATCCGACCAGATTTGGCTTATGAGTTGGTGGATATTACTTACCAAGTCATCTCCGCCGGCCTTATAAAGCTCAGCGGGAAGGCCGTCGTTGACTTGAGCTTACATGTTTTCAAAACATCAATTCAGTTCGACATTAAACGAGTTAGTGATGCTGATGATTCAAGTGTATTCATAAGTTCTGTGGTAACACTCCAATTGGTTTGTGAGAGCTCAGAAGAAAAGGCTGTAATATGCGGCAAAATCCCAGACCTTCTTCAACAAGGTACTGTCGTCTAATAAAATTTGAATATACGCAAGAATCACCTTAAATTTCGCTATCTGAAAAGCTAAGAATAGATGCTCAAATTCAGTATCTTTGCCATTCCAAAGGTAACGTTGAGGAAAAGGTTGTTGAATTGGTACATGAACTTACCTTTACAATGGTGGATGGAAAGGTTTGTAACTCTTTGACAGATACCGTCTCATCTCAGTGTTGTTATATCTTCGGTGCAAGTTCCAAGCGCTTCAATAATATTGAAGAGCTGCTGTTGAAACACTACAATCCCAGTGCATTGCAGTTTGGTTTGTCAGTGCTGGACTGTTGGATTGAGTTTTTTAGTGCCTTTTGCATGAAGGCTATAAGCTTCCAAGAAAAAGAAGGAGATGTCGTCAAGAGCATAAAGATGTTGCAGCATCAAATTAGACTCGAAAACAAAAGAAGTTCAGAAATCGAATAGGTCTCATTATTGATCAACCTAAGCCTGGTTTTGTGAACTCCAATGATGGCATCTGAAATCAATGATGTCGATGTCATCGGTATACCCCAGTAGCTGGATGGATTTGTTGAAGATATTGCATTCCATTCCATTTTCTAGTACGAGATTGAAGAAATCGCATGTTAGCGCATCTCCTTTTCGGAATCCGGTACAAGTTTAGAAAAGTTCAGATGAGTTATTTCCAAACTGAACGTTGCATCGCGTGTCCTCTAGTGTTAGGCGACAAAGCTGTATCAGTTTGGATGATATCCCTTCCGACAACACTTTATAAGGCTCTAGGCGATGGATGTCTTCATACACGCCCTTGAACTCGATGAAAAGATGGTGTGTTTCGACTTGAAATTTGTTGGTCCTTTCCAGAACTTGCCTTAGTGTGAAAATTTGGTCTATGGTCGATCTGCATGGCCGGAAGCCACACTGATACGTCCCGATAAGTGCGCCTCTCAACAGGCTTACGACGTTCACACAGTACGTATCTGGAATCTGGTGGTCAATGAGCAACTTGTTAATCTAGAAAGGGAAGGCTGCAAGGTGATTGCCTACGCTGATGACGTTGGAATAGCTGTATCAGGGAATTACATTAAGACCCTTAAAGAACTATTACAAAATGGTCTTTTAGTACTCTTCAAATGGGCCACCAAATGTGGACTTGGCGCGAACCCTCAAAAAACCGAATTGGTCCTTTTCAGCAGGAAATACAAAATCCCGCACGTCAACCCTCCAAAACTCAATGGCGTCAGTCTCAAGTTTGTTAAATCAGCCAAGTACCTGAGTCTGGTCTTGGACAAGAAACTGAACTGGAAAGCCAACATCCTAGAATGCGTTCAAAAAGCCACCGTAGCCCTATACTCATGTAAAAAGGATATCGGGAAAAATGGGGAATGCAACCACATATCACATTCTGGCTTTACGTTTCATCGTTTGACCCATACTTCTGTATGGTGTGCTGGTCTGGTGGACTGCTCTTGAAACAGCCTCAAAATCTAAAACCGCAACTTTCTGGAGAAAGTTCAAAGATCCGCCTGCATCTGCATAAGTGGCGCTCTAGGAACCACCCCATCCGCAGCTCTAGATGCTATTCTACATCTAGTGCCCTTAGACATCTTCGGCAAACAGACCGCAGCTTGTGCAGCTGTGCGACTACGAGCCTCGTCACAAGGGACACCCAGTCAGGGTGTACACACCAAGATATTAAATCATCTAAACATTACAGAAAACACCGACCACATCACTACTCAACTCAGCTTCGATCGTAACTGCCAGTCAACAATTCCCAGCCGACTTGATTGGGAACAAGACTCGGTTGGATTGGACAACTCGATTCACATCTACACAGATGGGTCTAAAATTGAAGCAGGGGTAGGTAGAGGTGTCTTCTCCAAGATGCTCAACCTGAGCATATCCTTTCGCCTTCCCAATCATTGTAGCGTTCTCCAGGCGGAAATCATGGCAATCAAAGAAGCCCTTTCCTGGCTGAGGTGTAATGTAATATCCGCGACGAATATTAGTATCTTCAGTGACAGCCAAGCGGCAATCAAATCCTTGAGATCTACCGCATTCACTTCAAAATCAGCCCACGAATGCCGACTGTCTCTTAATGAGATGGCAGAGCTCACCTATTTTGGGTGCCGGGCACAGTGATATTCCAGGGAATTGTAGGGCGGACGAGCTTGCCAGAAGCGGTACCACGCTTGATATTCTACCACATGTAGAAATGTTAGGCATGCTCCTCGCTACTTGTAAATCAACACTTAGATGGACAAACGGCTCAACGTGTCTAATATGCAGGCAAATCTGGCCCACATACAGCCAGAAACGCTCCCTCAGTTTAATAATGCTGAACAGATCCACCATCAGCACCATCATTGGTGTCCTTACAGGACACTGCCCCTTAGGCCTATACATGCTAAAACACTTGGCCTTTATGGCAACGACTTCTGCAGAAGCTGCATGGACGAGGAGGAGAAGGAAAGTATCACTCATCTTCTTTGTTCATGTCCAGCGCTCTCCAACAAAAGAAGACTCCACCTGGGAGACTACTTCTTCGATAACCTAGGTGACCTGATTAACATTGACATCAGGAACCTCCGCCGTTTTATTTGTAGCTGTTTGATCCATGTGGTACCACAACAGACCATCTTGGTCTAAGTGTGCACGCAGCCACCTAACCTAACCTAACCTAACTTCACACAGTACGTTGGATAAGATCTTTTATCTGTAGTTGGTGGAAGACATAGATGGTTGGGTGTTGTAGAACGAGGGTAGACTCTGATTGGCGTTAACTTGGCAATGCCCAGTGTTGCAACTCTGACTACACATCAAATGTGCTTATTTTTACCTCCAAGTGGTAACCATCGGGTATTGGTCTCATCCAACCGGATTTGACTTGCTAAACTATAAGTGCGAGTGTTGATAACACGACGAAAAACAGCAACACTATAAACACCCTGGTGAGAATGGCACGGATGAATACCCGGCCTGCTGTTCCAGGCGAACCTAGATGAGCTGCTCTGACATATTCGGACAACAGGTTGTCTAGGAATTTCAAGGGTTAGTCAGACCCCTTGAACAGAGATGGTGGCGGATGAACCGAAAGGCCAACGGCAGCGCTCAATCCCGTAGTGGATACTGATGGCCCCGTGTCCTAGGGGTATCTAATAAATTGGAACTGGCCCTCCACGTTGGGGGTTGTGCTTTGGGTTAACTACCCACCCACAGAAAAAAAATATTGTTACGAAGCAACCAATAGCCTCGGAAAGGACTGATTTTATTGTTGACGACCCTGCTAAACGAAAAAAGGACAACGACGTTAGTATCTGCACCTGGAATATGAGAACATTAAACAGGAGAGGTGCAGGCGAACAACTAGCGGAAGCCCTAAACTGCTACAAAGCAGACATTACTGCCATCCAGGAAATACGATGGGATGGGCCGGGCAAAAAGAGGATGAAAAACTGTGACATATACTACGGACCGTGTTATAGTGAGCAGAAACAGCGACTATTCGGATGCGGATTTGTTATAAGTGCCAGACTTAGGCAAGAAGTCTTATGTTTCCAAGACATTAGCGAACGCATAGTAACAATCCGCATCAAGGCCAAATTCGCCAACATAAGCCTTATATGCGCTCACGCTCCGACGGAAGAAAGAGATGATATAGCTAAGGATTGCTTCTACGAGCTCCTCGACAAAACCTATGAGCGACTACCGAAGTACGATGTTAAAATCGTGCTGGGAGATTTTAACGCAAAGGTAGGAAGAGAAGACATCTTTAGAAGTATTGTCGGAAAACATAGCCTACACGACAACACGTCTACTAACGGACTTAGGCTAATTGACTTCGCTACGGAACGAAATGCCACTATAGCCAGCACACGGTTTCCTCACCACGATATCCATAAGGGGACATGGCGGTCTCCAGATCAACGAACGGTCAACCAAATTGATCACATTGCGATGGATAAGAGGCACGCATCCAGTATTTTGGATGTCCGAACATTCCGAGGAGCTAACATCGACTCGGATCACTACCTTGTAGCAGCCAAGGTAAGAATGGGGATATCCACCACGCCACAACAATCCAGAAATACTGTGAAAAAATTTAATGTCGGAAGACTGCATTCGCCAGAGACCGCCAAGACCTTCGCGCAACGCGTATCCCTTATCCTCTCGACTCACAACACACCACCAGCATCGAATGTCGAGGAACAATGGCAACGATGCCAACAAGCCATTAGATCAACTGCAACTGATGTGCTAGGTTTCTCGCGGCCACCAGCAAGAAACCCCAGGTTTGATGAGGAATGCCGACAGATGCTCGCAGCCAAGAACGAGGCCTATAAGGCTAAGCTGCAGGTGAAGACGAGAGCTGCCACTGAGCTCTATAGGCAAAGAAGAAGGGAAGAACATTGGCTTTTCAGCAAGAAGAAAAAAGAGCAAGAAAAGCGCGCGATCGAGGATATAGAGAGGTGCCACTCCAGGAACGATGTTCCCAAGTTTTACCAAAGTGTATAACGTCAAAGCCAAGGATACAAGGCTCGAACAGAATCCTGTCGAGATGAACAACGAAATATTGTAGTTGAGACACAGTCGATGCTGAGGATATGGAAGAACCACTTCTACAGACTGTTAAACGGTGATGACGGAACAACATTCCGCTGTCAGGCAGAACGAACCATTCAATATTGGCAACGACAGCGAAAACTGGCAACCACCCGACCTGGGTGAAGTGAGAAAAGCAATATCTAAACTCAAGCTTAATAAGGCCGCCGGAAATGACGACCTTCCCGCTGAGCTTTATAAAGCTGGCGGAGATGACTTGGTAAGTAACATCCACCAACTCATAAGCCAAATCTGTTCGGATGAAAGTATGCCTGAAGAATGGAACCTCAGCATCGTTTGCCCGATCCACAAAAAAGGAGACCCTCTGAACTGCGCCAACTACAGAGGCATAAGTCTCCTCAACATCGCCTACAAGATCCTATCTGCCGTAATATGTGAACGCCTGAAACCGTTTACCAACAACCTGATTGGCCCTTATCAGTGTGGTTTTAGGCCAGGAAAGTCCACAACCGATCAAATTTTCACACTTCGGCAGATCCTGGAAAAAACTCAAGAAGTCCAAATCGATACCCACCACCTATTCATCGATTTCAAAGCCGCATATGACAGCATTTATAGAGACGAACTGTACAGAGCCATGTCTAGTTTTGGTATACCGCCCAAACTCGTCCGTTTGTGTAGGATGACGATAGAGAATTCTCGCTGCTCCATCAGGGTCGGAAACGACCTCACCGACACATTCGATACCAAAAAAGGATTTAGGCAAGGCGATGCGCTGTCATGTGACTTCTTTAATCTGATTCTTGAGAGAATTGTGCAAAACTCCAAAGCCAACACCAGAGGCACAATTTTCCAAAAGTCGGTGCAACTACTGGCATACGCTGACGATATTGACATCATTGGTAGGACTCAACGTGATGTCATAGCCACGTTTGCTAGTATAGAGAAGGAAGCGGCGAAAATGGGTTTAGCAGTAAATGAGGGTAAGACTAAGTATATGCTGTCAACACGAAAGGACACACAACATCGACGAATTGGACCAAACGTCACTATTGACAGATATAATTTTGAGGTAGTACGGGACTTTGTCTACCTCGGCTCCGCTATTAACTCTGACAACAACATCTCGTCAGAAATTAAACGAACAATTACTCTTGCCAACCGCTGTTTCTTCGGGCTAAGAAGGCAATTTAGTAGTAAAGCCCTCACTCGAACTACTAAGGAGACCCTATATAAGACCCTGATCATCCCAGTCCTGCTCTACGGCGCTGAAGCATGGACCGTATCAAAAGCGGATGAAGAAATCCTTGGTAGATTCGAGAGGAAAATTCTTCGAAAAATCTTCGGTCCCGTTTGCGTTGACGGGCTATGGAGACGAAGATTCAACCAAGAACTATACGAGCTGTACAGCGACATGCCCCTGGTCAAAAAACTCCGCATTGGACGTTTAAGATGGCTAGGACATGTAGAACGAATGGACACCAATACTCCGGCTCGCAGAGTCTTCGATTCCCAGCCAGACGTCGGACGCAGTAGAGGAAGACCTCGCCTTAAGTGGCGCGCACAAGTGGAAACCGACCTCAACCAACTTGGAGTGCGCAACTGGAGGCAGTTAGCTAAGGACCGGGCTAATTGGAGAGGCATGTTGGTCGAGGCCCAGGTTCATTCCGGACTGTAGCGCCACTTAAGTAAGTAAGTAGGTGGAAGACATAGGACTGCCTTTTTTGTAGATGGGACAAATGGAGCTTATATTCCAGTCATCGGCATGCTTTCATCCATCCAGACTTTTTTGATGGTTTGGTGGATGCACACCTATAAGGCAACACCTCCGTATTTAAAGTGTTCTGCTGGTAATTCATCAGAAACGGCTTCAGTTTATGGCTGCTTTAACATCTTTAGTACTGGGATGGAGAGTTACCACTTCGTTGACTGGAGATAGGCTGGTTTCTAACACTGACACTCTCTCCCCATTATGCCCATTAAGCAGCTGCTGAAAATGCGGCCCGAATACATCTACAATTTCCTGCGGGTCAGTGACTGGCTTACCGTTGTAGAGCCTGCGTTCCTACGGTCTAATTGACGGCTGATATTTTCTGACGCGAGACTCTTCGATTTTCTTAACCTTGGAGACAAACTTTGCAGGATTTTCTTCTCTTCCCTTACCCTGGTTCGGTACTCTTCCTGTGCGGTGCTTGTTGCGTTTGTAGCGCGTCTAAGCGTCTTGATTTGTGATTTTCTGTCGGCCCTTTTTTGGTACTTGCAATACCATCATACTACGGATGCTTTTCGGGGTGGCTGGTAACCTATTGTGGTTTCACCTACTTCTTTGGTGATATTGCGGCACTGTACAGCCTAGGTGTTGACATTGGTAGAGGATGAGGGCACAGTGGGAAATCTCTCATTATGGCAGTCTTCGTCTCAATAAGACGTCCAACTTGTAGCCGGGCTCTGAATTTAGTTGCGACGAGAAAATGATCAGAGTCGACGTTTGACCCTCTGAATGTGTGTAAATCCAGGATATTCCTCATATGCCTTGAATCTATGAATCTATGAGGACATGGTGCATTTTGTTGTTGGTTCCACCACCTGCAGAACGCTAGTTTGCTTTGTGGATTATAAGTCGGGGAAGTCCAGTCCTGCTGATAACAGTATTACATGCTGTGGCAAAGTCTGTTAATCGGAGCCATAATCCGTTGACGTCTCGTGGAGGTTGTGCTTTACAACTTAACCGCGAAGATGTTTGCCTTACCTATTTTCGCCTTTAGGTCCCCTAGTACTATTTTCACATCGTACTCCGGACAGGCTCCGACCAGGAAGTCATATAATTCCTTCAGTTCATCTTAATCGGTTCTCCACAATGAGTTAACATCCTAATATGTGCAGCCTTCGGTGGCAGATGTTGTGTATTCCTGATCCTGTCGAACATATTTCCAGGATCGCGGTGATGTCTGTTCTGTACCGCTTTTAGTTTTTGAGTAGTACCGTGCGTTCTTTCCAGGTTCATACTCGTAAGTCGTTGTATTTGGACGTTCGGGGTCTTATTGGTATTTGAGGGGATCTGATATTAGAGGCTGTTGTCTCTCTCATAACTTGCTATTTTCTACGTGGTAAGGAAATAACCCTGACAGCACAACCGCCAACCTGGAGGGTCAGTTCTTATTTATTAGATACCCCTAGGACACGTGGCCATCAGTATCCACTACAAGATTGAGCGCTGCCGATGGCCTTTCGGCTTATCCGCCACCATCTCTGTTCAAGGCCTTGAGCTTCCTAGATTACCTGTTGTCCGAATATGACGAAGCAGCCCAAATTGGTTATTAACTTCTTCATCGACGCCATCGTTGACTCTGTCTTGGGAGTTATATTCCTGCCGCCTGGAATGTAATAAGTGTGAGTATACGTCTTCCCCCACTCTCTTCTGCTGCCGCCAAGACTTCACTCAGAGATTGTGATTGTGACCCTATCTACGGTCAAGGTACTAGCCCTTCAGCGGTCGCCACGATAAGGCTGAAAATCGGAGTTGGCAGACATTAGTTAGACGAATCGTGTCGATATCCCAACGTTTGGACAGATTTGTTAAGTATACTGCCTTCCGTGTTTAAACCTTCCCTACGCTAAATATGTCTCAGCACGGAATTGAAAAAAAATCGCATCATAGCGCATCTCCTTGTCAACATTCTGGTAACTGTTTGAAAAAATTCAGATAATCTGCTTCCAAAGGTTACGATGCAGCTCCGTCAAGTTTGATGGAATTCCGAATTCTGTCATCGCTCCAGTCGGTGAATGCTATCACATGACGCCTTAAAAGCGCAGAAGATTACCGACTTGAAATTCATTGGTCTTCTCCAGTCTCAAATTTGGTCCACGGTCGATATAAAAGATTTCAAGCCTGACTGAGACGTGCAGCTTCTAGTCCATGGTCGATCTAAAAGATTTCAAGCCTGACTGAGACGTTTAGCTTCTGGTGAATGTTACGATGCAGCTCCGTCAAGTTTGATGGAATTCCGAATTCTTTCATCGCTCCAGTCGATGAATGCTATCACATGACGCCTTAAAAGCGCAGAAGATTCCATGGGTACCGACTTGAAATTTATTGGTCTTCTCCAGGTGCAAATTTGGTCCACGGTCGGTATAAAAGATTTCAAGCCTGACTGAGACGTGTAGCTTCTGGTGAATGTTACGATACAGCTCCGTCAAGTTTGATGGAATTCCGAATTCTGTCATCGCTCCAGTCGATGAATGCTATCCCATGACGCCTTAAAAGCGCAGAAGATTCCATGGGTACCAACATTAAATTCATTGGTCTTCTCTAGGTGAAAATTTGGTCCACGGTCGATATAAAAGATTTCAAGCCTGACTGAGACGTGCAGCTTCTAGTCCATGGTCGATCTAGAAGATTCCAAGTCTGACTGAGACGTGTAGCTTCTGGTGAATGTTACGATGCAGCTCCTTCAGGTTTGATGGAATTCCGAATTCTGTCATCGCTCCAGTCGGTGAATGCTATCACATGACCCCTTAAAAGCGCAGAAGATTCCATGGGTACCAACATGAAATTCATTGGTCTTCTCCAGGTGAAAATTTGGTCCACGTCGATATAAAAGATTTCAAGCCTGACTGAGACGTGCAGCTTCTAGTCCATGGTCGATCTAGAAAATTCCAAGCCTGACTTAGACGTTTAGCTTCTGGTGAATGTTACGATGCAGCTCCGTCAAGTTTGATGGAATTCCGAATTCTGTCATCGCTCCAGTCGATGAATGCTATCCCATGACGCCTTAAAAGCGCAGAAGATTCCATGGGTACCAACATTAAATTCATTGGTCTTCTCTAGGTGAAAATTTGGTCCACGGTCGATATAAAAGATTTCAAGCCTGACTGAGACGTGCAGCTTCTAGTCCATGGTCAATCTAAAAGATTTTAAGCCTGACTGAGACGTGTAGCTTCTAGTCCATGGTCGATCTAGAAAATTCCGAGCCTGACTGAGACGTGTAGCTTCTGGTGAATGTTACGATGCAGCTGCGTCAAGTTTGATGGAATTCCGAATTCTGATTTTTTCTGACGCGAGACTCTTCGATTTTCTTAACCGTGTAGTTTCTAGTCCATGGTCGATCTAGAAAATTCCGAGCCTGACTGAGACATGTAGCTTCTGGTGAATGTTACGATGCAGCTCCGTCAAGTTTGATGGAATTCGGAATTCTGTCATCGCTCCAGTCGATGAATGCTATCACATGACGCCTTAAAAACGCAGAAGATTTCATGGGTACCGACTTGAAATTCATTGGTCTTCTCCAGGTGCAAATTTGGTACACGGTCGATATAAATGATTTCAAGCCTGACTAAGACGTGCAGCTTCTGGTCCATGGTCGATCTAAAAGATTTTAAGCCTGACTGAGACGTGTAGCTTCTGGTGAATGTTACGATACAGCTCCGTCAAGTTTGATGGAATTCCGAATTCTGTCATCGCTCCAGTCGATGAATGCTATCACATGACGCCATAAAAGCGCAGAAGATTTCATGGGTACCGACTTGAAATTCATTGGTCTTCTCCAGGTGCAAATTTGGTCCACGGTCGATCTAAAAGATTTCAAGCCTGACTAAGACGTGCAGCTTCTGGTCCATGGTCGATCTAAAAGATTTTAAGCCTGACTGAGACGTGTAGCTTCTGGTGAATGTTACGATACAGCTCCGTCAAGTTTGATGGAATTCCGAATTCTGTCATCGCTCCAGTCGACGAATGCTATCACATGACGCCTTAAAAGCGCAGAAGATTTCATGGGTACCGACTTGAAATTCATTGGTCTTCTCCAGGTGCAAATTTGGTACACGGTCGATATAAATGATTTCAAGCCTGACTAAGACGTGCAGCTTCTGGTCCATGGTCGATCTAAAAGATTTTAAGCCTGACTGAGACGTGTAGCTTCTGGTGAATGTTACGATACAGCTCCGTCAAGTTTGATGGAATTCGGAATTCTGTTATCGCTCCAGTCGATGAATGCTATCACATGACGCCTTAAAAGCGCAGAAGATTTCATGGGTACCGACTTGAAATTCATTGGTCTTCTCCAGGTGCAAATTTGGTCCACGGTCGATCTAAAAGATTTCAAGCCTGACTAAGACGTGCAGCTTCTGGTCCATGGTCGATCTAAAAGATTTTAAGCCTGACTGAGACGTGTAGCTTCTGGTGAATGTTACGATACAGCTCCGTCAAGTTTGATGGAATTCCGAATTCTGTCATCGCTCCAGTCGACGAATGCTATCACATGACGCCTTAAAAGCGCAGAAGATTTCATGGGTACCGACTTGAAATTCATTGGTCTTCTCCAGGTGAAAATTTGGTCCACTGTCGATGTAAAAGATTTCAAGCCTGACTAAGACGTGCAGCTTCTGGTCCATGATCGATCTAAAAGATTTCAAGCCTGACTGAATCGTGCAGCTTGATGAATGGTAGAAAAGCTTCAGATGTTACACACTTTTCTTTGGATAAGACCTTCAATGCGTCATTAAGTAGGGTTATGCCATGGTAGTTGGAGCGTGATATTCGATCGCCTTTTTTGGAAAGGAACGTATACAGCCGATATTCCAGTCATCGGTCACTCTATCGTCCATTCAGACTTTGTTAGTGCATGCATCACGTTTCCATGGAATCACCTCCGTATTCGAAGAGTTAGTTCCACAGCTGATCCATTAGAACCAGGTGCTTTGATCTTCTTCAGTTTTTTATATGGCTGCAATGCTTCAATGCTGTAAGGGAGCGTTATATTTTCATTGACCGGAGGTGACCCGGTTTCTTGCCCAATCATATGCCCATACATTAGGTCACTATCCCCATAAACCTCCTGGAAATGCTTGCTCTAAGCGCACAAAACCTATTCCTCTGAGAACGCTGACAATTTTGTACACGGTGTGTCGGGCCAAGCTTTTCCATGATAAACTGCCAGTGAGTCCTGAAAAAAATTCCATCACGCCTTATCTGTCATTAATCTCTCCTAACAAATTGCACCTCTAAATCGGATGGTCCGTTTCTTCCCGGACTGCTCTGGTTTCTTCTTGCAGCACTTCTTCTGCTTGAAGGGGTGGCTTTTAACTTGGTTTCGCCCCTAATGTGATGTCCTCGTTAGACGTTGAATAGAGGTGGCCGATGCCAACGTGACAGGATGACAAATTGTTCATATCGTCGTAGTTCTATTGGACCATACCACTTCGCTTCCTTCTCTGAAATCTGGTCATCAATATCCGGTCACTATGTGGCTTTCAGGATGTGAGGCGACTGCCTCGTTTTGGCTTAAGCGACTTTTCTCCACCGTCGTTGTTTGTATATTCGGTTTGCATACTCGCCATCACCGGCAGGACTCATATTAACTCGATGAATTCCGAGTGCAACCTGCAAGGAGCTTCATCCGGCACAACGACGCACATAATCGATGTCACAGTTGAACCATAAATCATCAACAGCGTTACCACTAACTAGACAAGTAGCCCCCATTGTCAGTTTCAAGTGTTATCGATACAAACGGCCAAAGAGTGTCAGGACAACACGAACTAAATTCACTCCTATTGCACATCATTTACCAGTATCGTCCTTTCTGCTCCCAAGTGCGACTCGCACCAATACCACTCAACTTGTAGTTGCAGGATATTCTCAATTCTCCTGCCACAGCCACTTCTCTTCGATGGCAACACCCTCCACTCGCCATTAATTTTCGTTGGGTGAATTGTGGATCCTTTTTCGCTGTTCATTTCATTTGAGTTCTCTTTCTTGTTCCGAAAATGGAAACTCCTGCCCTTCACGGCATAGTCTCACTCAAAACCTCACAGACCAAGTGGCTCGCATGAAAAAAAAAAAAGGTGTTTGGCTGCCGAAGAAGAAGTGGTAGAAGAAGTCCTCAAGGAAGCCGAGATCCCTAAGATTATCGATGGATTGTGGGTGTGCTTCGTCTTTTCTTTTGCCATCCTTTTGTGTGCGCTGTGTTGTTGGTGTATATGGGATTCCTTGCCTGCCGGATATGAGTATCGACCTGCAATGGCGATATGTTCGTTATCAGCGCGAAACTTCTCAATTGTACGTTCGTTTATCTTGGTCGCCTGTGCTTGTGTGTGCCATGTTTGGATTTCGGGTTTGGGGTCTAGGTTCCGTTGTTATGCCAACAAGTCTATTCAATTTGGAGGTGGGTCCTTAATCGCTTTATTAAATATCTTGATCTCGATTGAATCCATGCGAAGAATATATTAATATGCTCGCTCACGGGATACACCCCGCCGACAAAGACGACGAGGCGATAAGTGATGAATGTGATGTATGCGCGTGTTTGTGCCTGGATCAGAGATTTACCGACAAAAGGTCCTTAATCGATAAGCGGGTGACGCAGATGGTGTCGGAGAATTAAGGGGTTTCCCTTGTGCTTCCATTCAGATGAGTTCCCTTTTAAAATGAAGTCGAACATATGATGAGGGTGGGGGGGGGGGGGGGGGTTTATCACCAGGACCAAAGCGACACGTTCAAGGCTTCAAGACTAAATTTACGGACTGGCGGGTGGTATTTATTGATATTTGGGTTCTAATATGATTTTTACTTTGTATCGTGTGTGGAGAGGAGGAGGCGAAATGGAATGGGCAAGGACCCATCATAGTACGTGACATTTGCAGAGCACACAATCATCGATGAATAGACGGTTTTTGCCTATCTACAGGGTTAGTCAAACGGTTATCGGGTGTAACAGCAGTCGATGTGTGCATGGCAATTGTATCGCGTTTAGCGCGTGGGATAACATTTTGAAAGCAATTTGGTAACGGATTGTTAGGTTATGGCAATTTAATTGACGCAGGATTAAATTAAGCGGGGATTTTTTTTTTGTGATCCAGTCGGGACTGAGTAAATAGGATGCGATTTTATTGTCCTGGAATTGGTTGAGTTAACTTTAACGAGCAACGAGGCGGAATGCATTGATACGTTTCGTAAAATATTTTAATTGAACACTTGACACTGCGATGGTTGGCTGTTGTAGAGCGAGGGTAGACTCTGATTGGCGTTAACTTGGCAATGCCCAGTGTTGTAACTCTGACTACACATCAAATGTGCTTATTTTTACCGTCAAGTGGTAACCATCGGGTACTGGTCTCATCCAACCGGATTTGACTTGCTAAACGATAAGTGCGAGTGTTGATAACACGACGAAAAACAGCAACACTATAAACACCCTGGTGAGAATGGCACGGATGAACACCCGGCCTGCTGTCCCAGGTGAACCTAGATGAGCTGCTCTGACATATTCGGACATCAGGTTGTCTAGGAATTTCAAGGGTTAGTCAGGCCCCTTGAACAGAGATGGTGGCGGATGAACCGAAAGGCCAGCGGCAGCTCTCAATCCCGTAGTGGATACTGATGGCCCCGTGTCCTAGGGGTATCTAATAAATTGGAACTGGCCCTCCAGGTTGGGGGTTGTGCTTTTGGTTAACTACCCACCCACAGAAAAAAAATATGGTTACGAAGCAACCAATAGCCTCGGAAAGGACTGATTTTATTGTTGACGACCCTGCTAAACGAAAAAAGGGCAACGACGTTCGTATCTGCACCTGGAATGTAAGAACATTAAACAGGAGAGGTGTAGGCGAACAACTAGCGGAAGCCCTAAACTGCTACAAAGCAGACATTACTGCCATCCAGGAAATATGATGGGATGGGCCGGGCAAAAAGAGGATGAAAAACTGTGACATCTACTACGGACCGTGTTATAGTGAGCAGAAACAGCGACTATTCGGATGCGGATTTGTTATAAGTGCCAGACTTAGGCAAGAAGTCTTATGTTTCCAAGACATTAGCGAACGCATAGTAACAATCCGCATCAAGGCCAAATTCGCCAACATAAGCCTTATATGCGCTCACGCTCCTTGACAAAACCTATGAGCGACTACCGAAGTACGATGTTAATATCGTGCTGGGAGATTTTAACGCAAATGTAGGAAGAGAAGACATCTTTAGCAGTATTGTCGGAAAACATAGCCTACACGACAACACGTCTGGTAACGAACTTAGGCTAATTGACTTCGCTACGGAACGAAATGCCACTATAGCCAGCACACGGTTTCCTCACCTCGATATCCACAAGGGAACATGGCGGTCTCCAGATCAACGAACAGTCAACCAAATTGATCACATTGCGATAGACAAGAGGCACGCATCCAGTATTTTGGATGTCCGAACATTCCGAGGAGCTAACATCGACTCGGATCACTACCTTGTAGCAGCCAAGGTAAGAATGCGGATATCCACCACGCCACAACAATCCAGAAATACTGTGAAAAAATTTAATGTCGGAAGACTGCAATCGCAAGAGACCGCCAAGACCTTCGCACAACGCATATCCCTTAACCTCTCGATTAACACCATACCACCAGCATCGAATGTCGAAGAGCAATGGCAACGATGCCAACAGGCCATTAGAACAGCCGCAACTGATGTGCTAGGTTTCTCGCGGCCACCAGCAAGAAACCCCTGGTTTGATGAGGAATGCCGACAGATGCTCGCAGCCAAGAACGAGGCCTACAAGGCTAAGCTGCAGGTGAAGACGAGAGCTGCCATTGAGCTCTATAGGCAAAGAAGAAGGGAAGAACATCGGCTTTTCAGCAAGAAGAAAAAAGAGCAAGAAAAGTGCGCGATCGAGGATATAGAGAGGTGCCACTCCAGGAACGATGTTCGCAAGTTTTACCAAAGTGTAAAACGTCAAAGCCAAGGATACAAGGCTCGAACAGAATCCTGTCGAGATGAACAAGGAAATATTGTAGTTGAGACACAGTCGATGCTGAGGATATAGAAGAACTACTTCTGCAGACTGTTAAACGGCGATGACGAACAACATTCCGCTGTCAGGCAGAACGAACCATTCAATATTGGCAACGACAGCGAAGACTGCCAACCACCCGACCTGAGTGAAGTGAGGATAGCAATATCTAAACTCAAGCCTAATAAGGCTGCCGGAAATGACTTGGTAAGTAACATCCACCAACTCATAAGCCAAATCTGGTCGGATGAAAATATGCCTGAAGAATGGAACCTCAGCATCGTTTGCCCGAACCACAAAAAAGGAGACCCTCTGAACTGCGCCAACTACAGAGGCATAAGTCTCCTCAACATTGCCTACAAGATCCTATCTGCCGTAATGTGTGAACGCCTGAAACCGTTTACCAAAAACCTGATCGGCCCTTACCAGTGTGGTTTTAGCCCAGGAAAGTCCACAACCGATCACTTCGGCAGATACTGGAAAAAAACTCAGAAGTCCAAATCGATACCCACCACCTATTCATCGATTTCAAAGCCGCATATGACAGCATTTATAGAGACGATCTGTACAGAGCCATGTCTAGTTTTGGTATACCGCCCAAACTCGTCCGTTTGTGTAGGATGACGATAGAGAATTCTCGCTGCTCAATCAGGGTCGGAAACGACCTCACCGACACATTCGATACCAAAAAAGGATTTAGGCAAGGCGATGCGCTGTCATGTGATTTATTCAATTTGATTCTTGAGAGGATTGTGCAAAACACCCGAGCCAACACAAGAGACACAATTCTCCAAAAATCGGTGCAACTACTCGCATACGCCGACGATATTGACATCATTGGTAGGACTCAACGTGATGTCATAGCCACGTTTGCCTGTATAGAGAAGGAAGCGGCAAAACTGGGTTAAGCAGTAAACGAGGGTAAGACTAAGTATATGCTGTCATCACGAAAGGACTCACAACATCGACGAATTGGACAGAACGTCACCATTGACAGATATAACTTTGAGGTAGTACGGGACTTTGTCCACCTCGGCTCCGCTATTAACTCTGACAACAACATCTCGTCAGAAATCAAACGAAGAATTACTCTTGCCAATCGCTGTTTCTTCGGGCTAAGAATGGAATTTAGTAGTAAAGCCCTCACTCTAACTACTAAGTAGATCCTATATAAGACCCTGATCATCCCAGTCCTGCTGAAGCATGGACCGTATCAAAAACGGATGAAGAAATCCTTGATCGATTCGAGAGGAAAATTCGTTGAAAATTCTTGGGCTCCGTTTGTGTTGACGGGCTATGGAGACGAAGATTCAACCAAGAACTCTACAAGCTGTACAGCGACATGCCCCTGGTCAAAAAACTCCGCATTGGACGTTTAAGATGGCTAGGATATGTAGAACGAATGGACACCAATACTCCGGCTCGCAGAGTCTTCGATTCCCATTTCCGATTACGTCGCCTTAAGTGGCGCGCACATAGGGAAACCGACCTCAACCAACTTGGAGTGCGCAACTGGAGGCAGTTAGCTAAGGACCGGGCTAATTGGAGAGGCATATTGGTTGAGGCCCAGGTTCATACCGGACTGTAGCGTAAATTAAGTTTTTTTTTCTAATGCTTTCAAGCTCTTTCGTCAACAATGTCGGTGATCTTTGCGGTTTGATTGTCCTTAGGGGAGAGACTGACTAAAGTGCTACCTATTAGTTCCGCTGCAGCATCAATTTTAGATGAAGCTTTCATCGGAAGCGATAGAAAGGCGTTACTGTTTTCCCCATTTCTACAACGAACTTATCCGAGTTCGCTTTATCGGGGTTTCGGTGCTGAATAGGGGGTTTTGTGTGGAAGTATAATGTTTTTGATGAAACATTCCAGAGACAAACAGCGAATTTATCAGAGTTATGGAAGATGGTGATATCAAGAACCTCCTGTCTTTTGATGCTGTTCCAGTTGTAAAAATGTAATAAGTGCTTAACAAATTTCATTCTTTGACAACTTCCATAAGCCCTGCCAAACAGCTTAAGTCATAAGGTAACTGATGGGTTGTCTCATTTAAAAAAAAAACAAACATCGGCCTTAAATGGAATTTAACGCAATTTACATTTATTTTCATATCTGTCCAATTTTTCTTATAGAAATGCTATATGCTACTTCCTTGAATTTTTTCAAGAAAATCCTTAAAAATCAATTACCTACAGGATAGGCACACCGATGTTATTGAAAGGAATTTAAATAACTCGGCAGCTTACAATCTCTTATCAAGATAACTCAACAAAGTAACTATCCACCTGGAAGGAAGGAAATACCAACCCAACACAGAACAGGCATACTAAAAACCCTGTAGGCAACCAGGTACTGGGCATCAATTCACCCACCTTCCTCCTTCGTCGGATACATTTCCCTTGCAACAAGAAATTGAATGAATTTCAAACGAAATTCTCGTTTTCACTTTTTTCCGGTTCGCTGAATACCAACTATACAACTGTGGCTGAAATACAAAAAAATGGAAATTCAAAAAAAAGACAGAAGACCGATTTTTTTATGACCAGACCTTCGCCGTGCCGCGCGCCGCGCCGAAACGTACTACCAACGGTGGTGCTGCTGTATCCATGCCCACGCACATCCGACACCAACACAATCGTGATTCAGATTTGGATTTTACCCACCTTGCGCTACAAAAAAAAAATGAAAATCTTTTTTCAATTGACTTTTGAGCGAAGGCAAAACTTGAAGGACGAACTCTGGCGCACATAAAGAAATCCTTGCAATACAGTCTTTAAAACATAAATCAAATTCTGTAGCACTGTGAAAGGGAACATTTAATCGGATTTACGTACACCATTCGAAGATTAGAAGACTGCTTTCCGCGTATGTACTCCCTGATTCCTGATCTACAGCGTGTACCATAAATTATTGTATCCTTTTCAAAGGAGATGACAGCAACCACTGACATCAAAAGTTAAAAAAGAAAAACTCAAATGAAAGGTTTTCGGCAGATCCTATGAGCGAATTTCACTTGATAACCCACTTGTCTTTCATCCTTGCAAGTAATACCATGCATGAGTATCCTGTGCTCGCAGGATTTATTTAGACCCACTCGTACATCGTCTGGCTTTATCTGACTTACATCGTCGCGTGATAGATCATAAAGCCCAATTGAGTGTAATTTATCAAATAAATTGATTATTATGATCGCTAACATCCTTGAGGGCTGTATGGACTCGCCCTTGCAATTAAACTCGTGTTAACAGCCATCTCATTGAGTCGTACGTGTGCAATAAGTTGTGGTGGCTGTCATATGAAAAGCTAGCTAGGCAACGAAAGTTATTAGACGGCGCTTTTATGATGCTGAAGAATCCTAATGCGGATAAAGTGCTGGCAATAAATTGAAACAGCCTCGCTTTACACACACACACCCCTCCCCATCATCCTGCCATACGATGGCGCGCGTACAGGCTCCACTGATGCATAGAAATTCAATTTCTACAGCATAAGGGGGTAGGGATTTCACTTTGATTGAAAGTGCATCGCGATAGTCCTGTCGGATTTTGCAGTAAACCCGATTTCACAGTCCATAAAATCAAAGCGGATTAGGGAGCATCAGGAGTACATATCCTGCTGATAACAAAAAAGCGAGGAATGAAACTGAATCAATATTGGAACGCTGTATGTGTATGTTGGTTATAATGGAAGCTTGCACTAAGCTCCGATGGTGATTGCATTTTCAAAATGGACGTGTGTATTTTTAAGCATCAGAAAGTCTGTTTTAACTTCTTGAGATTTTATTATGTTAAGTGATTGATTGATTTACCTGCACTGAAGCCAAGCCCGTAATCGCAGAAGGCTGAGATTTAGTGTGAAGAATTTGGATATAAGCATAAGGCTACCTACGAAGCGATTTTTTGATGTGATCCTTGTGACGCATTTTATAGGTTTTTATTCCTTTGCGATACATTTTTTGGTTTGGTAGGGGGTTTTATAATATCCACGCTTTGTCAACCGATTTAAACTGTTGACATGTTGCACTAAGGCACTCTGCAGAGCTTTGAATGATTGTTTTTCAACATAAATCCGTCATGGAAGACAACATTGGATGACTAAGTAAGTGTTGGGTGTTGTAGATCGTGTGTTGACAGTGAGCGACGTTAACTTGGGCAACCCCTAGTCGTTGGAACCTTGTCTACACATCAATTGTGCTTACTTGAAGTCCGATTATTGACAACAGAAATGTAAATATAAAGTCTTTAAGAAAGCCTGGTCAGAATGAATGGTGCTAGGCTGACTTGTTTTGGGGGTTGTGCCTTGGGTTAACTTCTCAAACTCGTGAAAACCTATTGAAACGAAAAACCAAAAGCCTCTAAAACGAATGACCACGCTAAACGAAAAAAGGACAACTAAGTTCGTATCTGCACCTGGAGCGTTAGAAAACTTAACAGAAAATAAGAAGTTGAACAACTAGCGGAACCATTAAGCTGCTAGAAAGCAGATCTTACCTCCATTAAGGAAACACAATGCGTTGGACTGGCTTTTCAGAGAGATGATATAAGAACATGAAAAGCGCGCGATCGAAGATATAGAGACGTGCCACTGATGTTACTAAGTGTTAGCAAAGTGAAAAGCTTCAAAGTCAAGGAAACAACCGTAAACGGAATCCTGTCGAGATGAACTCGAAAATGACGAAAATTGCGCCAGCTACAGATATTTTACAAGTCTCCTCAACATCGCCTACAAGATCCTATCTGCCGTAATATGTGAACGCTTGAAACCGTTTAGCAACAGCCTGATCAGTATGGTTTTAGGCCAGGAAAGTCCGCAGCTGATCAAATCTACACACTTCGGCAGATCTTGGAAAAATCCCAAGAAATCCAAGAAATTCCAAAGCCCATTTTTGTCGCTTCCAGCAAACGTGGCTTTGACTACACGTTGAGTTCTACCAATGAAGTCAATATCGTCAGCTGATGCTAGTAGTTGCACTGATTTTTGGAAAATTGTGCCTCTGGTGGTGGCTAGGGAGTTTGGCACAATCCTCCAAGAATATAATAAAAATAATAACATGACAGCGCATCGCTTTGCCTAAATCCTTTTTTGGTATCGAATGTGTCGGTGAGGTCGTTTCCGATCCTGACGGATCAGCGACAATTTCCTATCGTCATCCTGCACAGATGGTTTATGGAGACGAAGATTCAACCAAGAACTATACGTGCTATACAGCGACATGCAAGGATAAAGATGGCTAGGACATGTAGAGCGGATTGACACCAATAATCCAACATGCAGAGTCTTCGTTTCCCAGCCAGACGCAAACGCTTTTAAGCACATTTTGCATAACGATTTCGAAGATGTGTTCCTTAAGAATTTAGGTTGTGGTTGGTTTGTTTTTTAGACACCTTTTCTGTCAAGTTCCCCCATAAGGAGAATTGGAAAGCGTCAAATCAGATCATTTGGGACAGCCGATATCACAACTTCTTGGTATTATTCGGCCGGGAAAAAATTGTCCTAAAATTTGTATCTTAATACGAGCTGGGCGTGATGGTTGTTGGTGCCACATGTTCTGTTGGTCTAATTGATTTATTTCGGGCTCAAGGAAGTTTTCCAACATATCCTGACAGCGAGCACCAGTAACTATTACTGCATTGCCTATGGCAGCATGCGCGCAATGAGGATGGGCCACCGGGGCGCGCGATGCCCTAAATAGATCAATTAAACAAACAGAACATGTGGCACCAACAAGTCGGTGCCATATTTAGTTGTCTTTGCTATTTCAATCGAGGATTTCCAATGCCCGAATAGCTGCTATTCTGTTTATTAACAAAGCTAGCCAAGTCGAAATGTGGTTCGTCGCTGCGACTGTGAAATGCCAACACACAAATGGCAGCCAAATAAAATCGACCTGGAACTGGTTGGGTGCTGTAGAACGAGGGTAGACTCTGATTGGGGTTAACTTGGCAATGCCCAGTGTTGTAACTCTGACTACACATCAAATGTGCTTATTTTTACCTCCAAGTGGTAACCATCGGGTACTGGTCTCATCCAACCGGATTTGACTTGCTAAACGATAAGCGCGAGTGTTGATAACACGACGAAAAACAGCAGCAACACTATAAACACCCTGGTGAGAATGGCACGGATGAATACCCGGCCTGCTGTCCCAGGCGAACCTAGATGAGCTGCTCTGACATATTCGGACAACAGGTTGTCTAGGAATTTCAAGGGTTAGTCAGGCCCCTTGAACAGAGATGGTGGCGGATGAACCGAAAGGCCAACGGCAGCGCTCAATCCCGTAGTGGATACTGATGGCCCCGTGTCCTAGGGGTATCTAATAAATTGGAACTGGCCCTCCAGGTTGGGGGTTGTGCTTTGGGTTAACTACCCACCCACAGAAAAAAATATGGTTACGAAGCAACCAATAGACTCGGAAAGGACTGATTTTATTGTTGACGACCCTGCTTAACGAAAAAAGGACAACGACGTTCGTATCTGCACCTGGAATGCGAGAACATTAAACAGGAGAGGTGCAAGCGAACAACTAGCGGAAGCCCTAAACTGCTACAAAGCAGACATTACTGCCATCCAGGAAATACGATGGGATGGGCCGGGCAAAAAGAGGATGAAAAACTGTGACATCTACTACGGACCGTGTTATAGGGAGCAGAAACAGCGACTATTCGGATGCGGATTTGTTATAAGTGCCAGACTTAGGCAAGAAGTCTTATGTTTCCAAGACATTAGCAAACGCATAGTAACAATCCGCATGAAGGCCAAATTCGCAAACATAAGCCTTATATGCGCTCACGCTCCGACGGAAGAAAAAGATGATATAGCTAAGGATTGCTTCTACGAGCTCCTTGACAAAACCTATGAGCGACTACCGAAGTACGATGTTAAAATCGTGCTGGGAGATTTTAACGCAAAGGTAGCAAGAGAAGACATCTTTAGCAGTATTGTCGGAAATCATAGCCTACACGACAACACGTCTGGTAACGGACTTAGGCTAATTGACTTCGCTACGGAACGAAATGCCACTATAGCCAGCACACGGTTTCCTCACCTCGATATCCATAAGGGGACATGGCGGTCACCAGATCAACGAACGGTCAACCAAATTGATCACATTGCGATAGATAAGAGGCACGCATCCAGTATTTTGGATGTCCGAACATTCCGAGGAGCTAACATCGACTCGGATCACTACCTTGTAGCAGCCAAGGTAAGAATGCGGATATCCACCACGCCACAACAATCCAGAAATACTGTGAAAAAATTTAATGTCGGAAGACTGTAATCGCAAGAGACATCCAAGACCTTCGCACAACGCGTATCCCTTAACCTCTCGATTAACACCATACCACCAGCATCGAATGTCGAAGAGCAATGGCAACGATGCCAACAGGCCATTAGATCAGCCGCAACTGATGTGCTAGGTGTCTCACGGCCACCAGCAAGAAACCCCTGGTTTGATGAGGAATGCCGACAGATGCTCGCAGCCAAGAATGAGGCCTACAAGGCTAAGCTGCAGGTGAAGACGAGAGCTGCCATTGAGCTCTGTAGGCAAAGAAGAAGGGAAGAACATCGGCTTTTCAGCAAGAAAAGCGCGCGAGCGAGGATATAGAGAGGTGGCACTGCAGGAACGATGTTCGCAAGTTTTACTAAAGTGTAAAACGTCAAAGCCAAGGATACATGGCTCGAACAGAATCCTGTCGAGATGAACAAGGAAATATCGTAGTTGAGACACAGTCGATGCTGAGGATATGGAAGAACCACTTCTGCAGACTGTTAAACGGCGATGACGAACAACATTCCGCTGTCAGGCAGAACGAACCATTCAATATTGGCAACGACAGCGAAAACTGCCAACCACCCGACCTGAGTGAAGTGAGGATAGCAAAATCTAAGCTCAAGCTTAATAAGGCCGCCGGAAATGACGGCCTTCCCGCTGAGCTTTATAAGGCCGGCGGAGATGACTTGGTAAGTAACATCCACCAACTCATAAGCCAAATCTGTTCGGATGAAAGTATGCCTGAAGAATGGAACCTCAGCATCGTTTGCCCGATCCACAAAAAAGGAGACCCTCTGAACTGCGCCAACTACAGAGGCATAAGTCTCCTCAACATCGCCTACAAGATCCTATCTGCCGTAATATGTGAACGCCTGAAACCGTTTACCAACAACCTGATTGGCCCTTATCAGTGTGGTTTTAGGCCAGGTAAGTCCACAACCGATCAAATTTTCACACTTCGGCAGATCCTGGAAAAAACTCAAGAAGTCCAAATCGATACCCACCACCTATTCATCGATTTCAAAGCCGCATATGACAGCATTTATAGAGACGAACTGTACAGAGCCATGTCTAGTTTTGGTATACCGCCCAAACTCGTCCGTTTGTGTAGGATGACGATAGAGAATTCTCGCTGCTCTATCAGGGTCGGAAACGACCTCACCGACACATTCGATACCAAAAAAGGATTTAGGCAAGGCGATGCGCTGTCATGTGACTTCTTTAATCTGATTCTTGAGAGAATTGTGCAAAACTCCAAAGCCAACACCAGAGGCACAATTTTCCAAAAGTCGGTGCAATAACTAGCATACGCTGACGATATTGACATCATTGGTAGGACTCAACGTGATGTCATAGCCACGTTTGCTAGTATAGAGAAGGAAGCGGCGAAAATGGGTTTAGCAGGAAATGAGGGTAAGACTAAGTATATGCTGTCAACATGAAAGGACTCACAACATCGACGAATTGGACAGAACGTCACCATTGACAGATATAACTTTGAGGTAGTACAGTCCTGCTCTACGGCGCTGAAGCATGGACCGTATCAAAAGCGGATGAAGAAATCCTTGGTCGATTGGAGAGAAAAATTCTTCGGTCCCGTTTGCGTTGACGGGCTATGGAGACGAAGATTCAACCAAGAACTATACGAGTTGTACAGCGACATGCCCCTGGTCAAAAAACTCCGCATTGGACGATTAAGATGGCTAGGACATGTAGAACGAATGGACACCAATACTCCGGCTCGCAGAGTCTTCGATTCCCAGCCAGACGTCGGACGCAGTAGAGGACGACCTCGCCTTAAGTGGCGCGCACAAGTGGAAACCGACCTCAACCAACTGGGAGTGCGCAACTGGAGGCAGTTAGCTAAGGACCGGGCTAATTGGAGAGGCATGTTGGTTGAGGCCCAGGTTCATTCCGGACTGTAGCGCCACTTAAGTAAGTAAGTAAGAACATTAAACTTAATTTTCAAGCCAGATATGTTTGAAATTGTTGAAACTAAACATTTTAGAACTACACGTACACGTAAATGTACATATCACGTGTTTTATGAAAGACGGCTTATTCTGTTAAAAGCGCAAAGAGGGCGGATTGGCGAGCAACAAATAATAACCGGAAACAGCAGTAGTGAAGGTACGCAGCTCTGCGACACTCTACTTTGATATATGAAGGTGGTTATGGCCCCTTTCAATTGGTTTTCGTCAATTACTTATAAAGACACAAAATGTTAAAAAATAAGCACCCCTGTGGCACTCCATTTTGAAGTGAAAAACAATTTCGCTAACACATATATTTCAAGAAATATTTCTCTAATTTCAGCATATAATTTCAATTGAAATTTGTACCAATCGCATTCAAAAGAGTTTAACCTATAAAACGTGTGGGCTGTGACTCATAAAATAAGACTGTTATTTTCAAATCCCAACTTGAACACGACTTCTTATATATTATATCCTGCTCACTTCTGTCGAGTGCCATAAAGAAACTTTTCCCACACCTCGACATCCATCCATTATCCAGGGAAATGTTATTACAAAACCATACCACACGCATGTCCTTTGCAATCAAATAAAAGGAGCGACATTAAAATTACAACTTCCGACCGTAAAATTGTTATGCTAATCTAATTCAAAACCCTGTGAGAATTGAAAATTTTACAGTCACTCACACTTGGACTTGGAACGGTAAATAAAAGTCCACAGAACACATCACTTGGCCGCAACATTTCGACGCCATAATGCCGTCCGTATGGCCACAACATCATCAAACTCAAGGAATAGATTCCGGGCTATAAAACCCAATTGGAATATACGAAAGTAAATCATTTCTGGAGTTGGGGGGTGGCGATAGTCTACACTCTCTGGACTGGTATTAGGGTATTCGAAGGCTGTTACCACGTGTTCCCTAATGGTATCCCATAAATATTTCAATACCATAGCGTCAAATGGATATTTTGCCTACTACGTGATTGGAAGGATGCGAGAGTTAGTTTGGCTATTGCGGGATTTCCAATCCCCCAATGTCGTTGTGCGGGAAAGGGATGTTATTTTTGGTCGGCTTCTTTTGTAAGGAGACGATGCCATCCTTTACAATAACCCCTCGGAGGCAACATAAATTTCCTCGATTCAATTTTACTCAGCAAACAAAGCTATCTCGGGAAAATATTCAAATCAGGATCGCCTTTGAGTTTTTTTTTTTTACATTTGAAATTGGGTTTTGCGAATTGGGTTTGTGAAGACCGGAATCCTTGACCCGGTAAATACGAATGCGTTTCTTGGGAAAATGAGAAACTCGTACAATAAAGCGATGACTAGCAGAAACAGCCAATGGCTTGAAGGATGAATTTCAGCAGAATTTGAATAATGATTTCCAGGATAAATTGCTTTTGAATGGTTGCCTGTGACTTTTGTGAAGAAGGCCGAACCTAACTGAGGCGCAGGCATCACGAGGCACAGCCGACATTGGTTAGATTGAGCTATGGAAGCCGGTGGATGAGTACAAGTGAACTTGAAAGTTTGAATGAAAATAATTCTATAGGCTCAGATGGGTGTAGCCATTGTTGGTGAATGATGAGAGGACTCAATTCGAGAACTTCATTTATAACTTGTATAGTCTTTATGTGGAAGGTCTACAGCTGAATACAAAGAACTAATCGACCGAACGACGAAAATACTTGGCTTTTAGAATGAAACAAGAGGGAAGCCATGCGGTAGAACATCATGGGACATCTTTAGGTAAAAGGCAAAGAGATATGTACGTATCTGCATTTTTGAAAGGCCGCAGAGCAAGGCCACATAGTCTTTTAATGATTTGATCATCAACATCATCAATACATCGATGGTAACCCAGAAGAATTATGGATAGATGTCGGATTCGTTACCTAAAACTATAGATTCCATGGTCTGTGAGATGTTTACCCGATTGTCCGGTATCCATGACACGTCTCAAGAATCTATGAAAACACATGCATACTCTGCTCTTTGGTATAGGACTCTTCAAGAAGATTGGTAAGTATTCATGGCACATCTCAAAAATCGATTTGAAGGCATTCTTCACATTTTTTATTCTATGAGATGTTTGTGCTATATTCCTCCTTCTAAAATCTCATTTAGGGAAACTAATTGGGAATTATTTAATAATGACCTTACACAAAAACTTGAATCTCTCAATATTCCAATTGAAACCTTTCCAATGAAGAAATAGAGCACCTTGTAGAGCTTTTTTCTAGTTCTTTAAAAGATTGCATGGACTATCATTCAAAGGAAATTAAATTTAAAAGTTCTTACAAAAACTTAAGCAACGAAATTCTGAAACTCCTTAAGCTAAGGAAGATTTGGAAAATCCAACATAAACGAATTTTTCATAGAGATGGTAATAGAATTAATCAAGCTTACAAGTCACTCTCTTCCCGTATCAACTGTATAAGCAAATTGATTAAGGAGCAGATTATAGCGCACTTGAATAAGCAATTTAGAAATAGACTACAAGAACTTAAACCATCACCTACGGTCTTTAAAGAAATTGATCGAATCACTGGACGTAAACGAGCAATCGAACAATCCTCAGCCCATATTATTTACGAAAACACACCATACTATTCAACTCAAGAAAAATTAAATGCCTTTGAAAGATTCTACACTAATCTTTATTCGCGAACCATCCCCCGATTTAATCCCGAACTTCCTCTAGAGGTCTCGACTCGTAATAACGCATTTCTTGCCTGGAACTCTAATTCAGTGATAACTCAATTCACTCATAACAATAATTCATTCTCCACATCTGAGGAAGAATTTGCTTCAGCAGAGTTAATAGAATCCATCATTTATAGCCTCAATAACAAAAAGTCTTCAGGGCCAGATTTTATTTCAAACTTCATGATTAGAAAATGCTTATCTACTATTCCTAAGTTTTTAACTTTTGAATAATAATGGATTCTTTCCCATTACCTGGAAGAAAGGTAAGCTCATTCCTATTAAGAAAAAGGATAACTCTAGCGATATTGGAAACTTTAGACCCATCTCCATTCTTTCGAATTTGGGAAAAATCCTGGAGAGAGTACTCTACATTAAAATTGAGAACTTTATTTCTGAACACAGAATTATTCCAATAACACAATACGGTTTAAAAAAAAAACACTCCACCGAACATTGCTCTTTTGCACTTACAAAACACTGTACTTAACAACCTTAGACATAAGAGATGCACTGTAGCCTGCGCTTTAGACCTCACAAAAGCTTTCGATCTTGTTTGGCATGATGGTCTGCTTTCAAAATTAATTTCTTTAAATTTTCCTAAATTTTTTACCAAATCGATGTTTAGCTTTCTTGCTGACCGTAGTCTTAATGTTTATCTTGATGACAATATTTCCTCACCAGTTCCAGTAGCTTCAGGAGTTGTAACGGTTTAAAAGGACATCAGCGTAAGTTCGAAGAATGATATGTCACCCATGTTCAATTGACAACGCCACACCATCCGAAAACTGCATTTTCTTATGTGACATCAGTCCCTTTAACCTCACCAAGTAAATGTTACCCTTATGGCTCACGGCCACAGGACTCCGTAAGTCAATCCGGGCAACTACAAGGCAAGGGCGTCCACTGAAACAGTATCGCGGCATGCTAGCACCCGCACGTCCTAGCTCGTCGGAGGGGGGATTCTTGATACCGTTCCGGTGAACTGGTTACCTTCCATGCCAGATGTGGTGAAAGTATCTGAAAATTTAAAAGAGAGCCCGAAGTTTATCAAGTAGCCTTCCCAATTCGCTGCATTTATGAAATTAATCTCCAGGGGGAAGAGAACCATAGGTGGTATTGTAGATCCCTTCCTTTTCCCACCCTCGCCTTCATCCCTTACCCTAAGGTCACTGGAAATAAAAACATCCTTGGCTACCTTTAAGTATGAAAAGGAACAGGCAGCCCCTAATGAAATTGTCTTCCCGATTTGGTCCCGTCAACTCATTACTCAATCCATCACACGCTTAATCTTGCCCACCAAAAATCAGAAAATTTAAGAGATCGACATTATCGATCTGACAACCTAAAATCCAGGGATGCAAGCATATAAAGTTCCAACATGCTATCTATGTATTTGTCATTCTTTCCTATAAACTACACATGCCAAAATAAACATTCCTTGTATAGTAATTTAGGAAAAAAAAAATCAACTTCATTTATAATAATTTTCGAGATTTCAATTTCACGAAGGCAAATCTACCCCCTTTCAAATTATTCTTATAATACATAACGCCAATTGCAAACTAAAATTTAATTAGAATACTTATTTAATGTACAATTTGGTTATTAAACTATCTATACAATTCTTTTTTTTTACCACTGGTCGATGCTCACGGTATCTGGTGGTTATTCTTAGATTCACCTTTATTCACTATGTCTGGAGTGGATAGTATAGAAGGGTAAAGGATTACAAGAGGGCCAGGGTCTAACTCAACATGGGGGGACATACGAGTTCGAAAAAAAAAATGGGTACCGATTTCTTTATGGCAATTTATCAATTTTCACCAGTTTTTTTTTTATCAATAGAAATGAATTTAGCTCATCAGAATAAATTCTGTATGGTTCGAATATATATATGTATTACTTATATTATTAATATAGGGTCAACGAGGACTCACCGATCTCCACGCTTGTTTTTTTTTTCTTACGTAGGAGTTCCAGTACTGGATTCAATTTTGTTTCTCCGGGGGTGAGGGGACGTTATGCATAATTTCTCCGCCCCAGGATCCTACGACGCGATGAAATTTTGTCTCTAAAAATTAGGGGAATAATATAAGTTATATATAGATACGAACTAAGATTGAATAGATCAATATAACAAAAAAATTTATACTTATCTTATTTGACTGGTACCGATTATTCATAGGGGGTGGGGATTAGGAGGGGATTGCTGGGCTAAGAGGAGAAGTGTGATTTCGAAGTTTATGAACGTGAATATGTTTTAAATAATTTGTCTCGTGGTTCCATAAATGTTGTTCAATTTGTTAAAATATTTAAAATTGAGAATGAAATTGAGCATTTAAGTTGCTTATCTGCTGTTGAATCCAGATTGGTGGTTATTTAAAGATGACGTGAAAGAGTATTACTCGCTTGAGACGACAGTAATCAGCGAGGACTTTCCGTGGTGGAAGATCCCTTGTTGAGTGAGTTTTCCTCATGTGATGGAGCAGTAATATGTCCTCGTAGGGAATCTGGACGATGGCTCCGATATTGTTGGAGGAATACTTCCAATCTTCGGGTACCCACGTCGCTCAACAAAAAGATTTCCTGGCGATGACCCAGCAGTGATTGCTGCCCAATGAACGGTTGACACGAACAATCACTCTAAACGTTATGGTATATTTATTCACCAGGAAAACTAATAAATATAAAAATAATAAAAAAGTGTCCTTTACCAATCGAAAGGAAATTCCACTGACACTCACTTTTTTTTTTGGGCGATTAGTTTAAGTCTCAGTGAACTTTTTCTTTTATTGAATCCTCGCCAAGCACTTATTTCTTTTCTTTTCACAATTCTTTATTCAGATACCGAGTTAGACCGGATTTGCTATTACTTTTTTTTTTAAATTCAAACTTGAATGAAACAGTCGCTTTAAATTCTAGCGAACAAACAAAATTCGTTACTTGGTCACTTGTTCGTGTACGGGGTATCACTCAGGCTAGTGTGAGGTTTCATCAGCTGGCCGAAATAAAAAAGAGAAGCATCACCGCGAGAGGCCACTCTTTATAACTTCGTAGCATACCGTACGAGTGGATTTTCGCAGCAATTGCAACTACCGTATTTCGAATAATCACGTTCTTCACGGTCGTTGACATTGACACGAGCATTTACACACATACACAAATCTTATTCGCATCTCAGATGAGATTACCAATATCATTAAAAAAATGTTGTTATTGGTTTTGGTTTTGTTTTTTTTTTTTTCTTTTTTTCTCCTTATTTATTTTCTGTAAGAGAGTCCCTGAGGAAAGCCGAAAAGTATGCAAACAAAAAAAAGGTTTTCGCAAACTTAATTCAAAATGTCATAGCTTTCTAAACTTTCATGTCAAACCGTGTAAAGGAATTTTTGAAACATATCCGTTCCCCACAGAGTTCCCCAAGGTTATATACTTGGTCCTCTCCTCTTTAATATTTTTCTCCATGACTTCCCTTCAGAATTTCAATCCTCAAACTCAATCCTATATGCAGACGACACCATAATCTTCGACTCACATGAAAGACCACATATGGCACTTAATGGCATTAAAAAACACCTCGAGGTAATACTCCCTTACTATAAAACTTGGGGCATCAAGATTAACGCCACCAAATGTGAACTTATCTGTTTCAGAAATGCTTCTCCGAGAGGGCATCATCTCGCTGTCAGAGAAAGCAAGCAACTCACTCTTACCTTGGAGAGAAACATACTAATTATAAAACCTCTCATAAAATACCTCGGTATTTTCTTACATGAAAGATGGAAAATGAGTCCCCATGCCAGGAAGGTCCTGAACAGGAATAAGGCAGCCAGTGCAAAACTAAAAGTTCTCCTGAATTCCTTTAAGGTTGAATCTCAAACTAAACTTCTGATATTTAAAACACTCATCCGCCCAATACTCGTCTATGGCTTTGCTTTATGGTTTCAAATTTCCCCAACAGTAGCCCATGAGTTACAACGTTTTGAAAGATCTATATTAAGAAAATGCATGATGAAATTTAGAAGACCTTCTGGCAAATGGTTTACAAATAAGGTCATATATGAGAACTATGGTGTTGTACCACTATTATCCTACCTTACAAACTTAGCAAAATCAAGACTTCCCAACCTTAGACGTCACAATAATAACATTATCCAAGATATCTATAATGATAGCATTCGTTTTTCGATACTTGACAGATACTAACGGGTGATCCAAGTAGAGATACTTTTTTCAATAGCCTTTTTTGACAGATCACGTGTGAGTCGTGTCATGCTGTCATGTTATGTTTGTTTAGTATTGTTTGGCATTTCATAATGGAAAGACTTACGCGTGAACAACGTGTACAAATTGTTCAACTTTATTATGAAAATTCACGTTCTGTGAGGAATGTGTTTCGTGCACTTCGCTCAACTTATGGTCAACATAATCGGCCTACTGAGCGTACTATTCGCAACACCATCACCCATTTTGAGACCCAGCATTCATTATTGGATAATATTCGACCGAATAGACCACGTCCAGCACGCTGTGAAGAAAATATAGCGGCCGTAGCTGAGAGTGTACACGAAGACCGTGGAGAGTCGATTCGGCGCCGTTCGCAGCAACTCGGACTGACGTATGGAACGACTTGGCGCATTTCACTCAAGATCTTAAATTGAAAGCGTACAAAATACAGCTTGTGCAACAACTGAAGCCGCTCGACCTTCCCAAGCGACATCGCTTCGCTCTATGGGCTCTTGAAAAGTTCCAAGAAGATCCGACGTTTTCGAGGCAAATTTTGTTTGGCGATGAGGCCCATTTCTGGCTCAATGGGTATGTAAACAAACAAAATTGCCGCATTTGGGACGAAGAGCAACCTGAAGAGATTGAAGAACTGCCACTTCATCCAGAAAAAACAAAGGTTTGGTGTGGTTTGTGGGCCGGTGGAATCATCGGTCCATATTTCTTTAAAAATTATGCCGGTGCGAACGTAACCGTCAATGGCGACCGTTATCGTGCCATGATAACCGACTATTTGATGCCTGAAATTGAAGCTCGTGATCTCGGCGACATTTGGTTTCAGCAAGACGGCGCCACTTCCCACACATCGCATCAATCAATGGACTTATTGAGAGAACATTTCGGTGAGCACATAATTTCACGTTTTGGGCCGGTCGATTGGCCACCAAGATCGTGTGATATCACACCGTTAGACTTTTTCCTGTGGGGATATGTATAGTCAAAAGCTTATGCCGACAAACCCGCTTCGATTCAGGCCTTGGAGGAAAACATCACGCGTGTCATTCGCCAGTTACCAGTCGAAATGCTCGAACGAGTGATCGAAAATTGGACTCAACGGATGGACCATCTGCGACGTAGCAACGGCCAACATTTGACAGACATAATCTTCAAAAAATAAATGCCAAAGAATGTTCTTTCAAATGATAATAAACATTCTCCATTAAATTTGAATTTTATATGTTTTTTTCTTTAAAAAAATAGGGAACCTCGAAATGGATCACCCTTTACTACTACTACTACTACTACTACTACTACTACTTGTGCTATATTCATGGAATGTCTATCGAACTGAAAACCAGCGAACTTTGATTCACTACCTATAGTGTCTTTAGAGGCACTGGCTTGCTCACAAATTTCATGGCATTTAATGTTCGAAAATATTTTCTGTCATATTGGTCTCTGGGACTTCGCCTTATGAACGCCATCCTGTCGGTCAAATTTTGAACCACTTTTTCGTCAGTAGTGCGTCGAATGTTGAATTCTAAGTGATCAATTGTTGCTAGTTTATCAGCATAGACCAGAGATTTGACGTACCCCCACAAAAAGTAGTCCAAAGGTGTCAAATCACACGACCAAGGTGGCTAATTCACCAGGGATTTGACGTACCCCCACAAAAAGTAGTCCAAAGGTGTCAAAACACACGACCAAGGTGGCTAATTCACAGGTCCATTTCTTGAAATGATTCGGTCACCAAACGTTTGGCCTAACAATGTCATGCTTTTTTAAATTAATTTTTATTAATATGCATCTTAAAAGTAACTTAAATGCTTGAGAAAAATTCATGAAAAACTGCGGTCCCAATCGGACACACTCCTGCCGAACCGCATGCGCTCCCCTCCGCCCTGAGCGATGACGTCTCGGTCGTATAGGAACCGCCTGTCCAAAGTTCGTCGGAAGACGTGGTAGATTAGCGAAACCGCCGACCTATTCTGTATCAGCCCTTGACTATCCAAATATAAAAAAGCTTCAGGCGGAATGAAGCCGCTTAAACGCGCACTTTCAAAATATTCATCATTAGGGTAGAAGGCCCCAAAGGCAGCTTCTTAGACACTGCCTCGCCAACACCCAAATCTTTTCCATTTGAGATGGGGAACGTTGAACCACACCGGGCACCCATAGGCAATCATCGGCCTGATGAGGGCCATGTAGGAAATCACCCCTGTCACCCTGTTGTCAAGACGACTGCTATAAAACAATCGTCTTGTCATGACAAACTCTCCCCTATCTCTCGCCAGAGCAGCATATACAAGTCTGCAGAAATATAAATACTGATCGAGCCATTCCAGGTACTTTACTACACTTTTACTCGCCAGTGGCTGTCCGTTTGGGCCAGCGATCACCAGCTTGGGCCTGTTCTTCTTCATTGTCTGGGGCATCTAGGGATACTAAAGATGCCCCAGATAATGATGTCCTAAACAGTATAGTTTGCGATTTCTGAAAGTTGATTTTCAACATCCAATCCTCACAATATCTCTGGATTTTGTTGAAGTCCCACTGCTAAAGAGTTCGAATGACCTCGACCGTAGGGGCTGTTCTGTACGCTATAAGATCGTCCATATACGCAAGTTTACCGGCAAGTTTATCGGCGAGTTTATCGCTTCCTGTTGCAGACCATTTTTAATGCCATGCCACTTTTGACAACAAACGTTCTGGCTATCAACATGTCATGAAGCATAGCTATACAGCAGTGGTTTACTTATGCCAAGTCTGGTCAGCTTTAGATACAGGCCCTCTAAACATACGGTGTCGAAAGCCTTCTCTTAATAAACCAGGCATACACCCGTGCACTATTGTGTGGCTTTGTTCCATTGTATAACAGAGTTGAGTTTGGTGGCAGTCAAGGCGGGTCATTGAAACCAAACTTGGTCACTGGTATAATATTATTGTCCTCAGACCACTTGAACAGGGCCGGATTGAGAATCTTTTCGAATACTTTGCTGATACTCGGTAGGAGGCTTATCGACCGAAAATTTTCCAGATTGGAGTTGTCCTTTCCCTTTTTCGGGAGAACAAAGTCATGGTTGCACGCGCTGTATGACATGTTGCGCCGTCTTGTTGGAACCATTTCTCCTCCAAGATTTCCAATGACATGAGGAATAAAAAATCACGGCTGGCACTGGTTTCGGATTTAAAAACAAATGGGCCGATGACTCCTTCGGCATGTAACCGCACCAAACAGTGGTTTTTTCGGGATGTAATGGAGTCTGAAGAGTCTCAAGAGTCTCACGAGGATTGTGCTAACACTGAACATGACAATTCTGGTTGTTTACATAGCCGTCAAGCCAGAAATGAGCCTCGTCGCTGAAGATGATTGAAGACGATAAAAATCTGTGCCAACTTCCTGTTGATTCTCAGCCGATTTACCGAACACACAACGCAATTGATTGTCCGCTGGCTTTAATTTATTGCATCAGTTGGATCTTGTATGGATGTAGGCCAAGATATTTGCTCAAATGTTTCCAATTGATGGTCCGCTGGCTTTAATTTCTTGCATCAGTTGGATCTTGCATGGATGTAGGCCAAGATCTTTGCTCTAAAGTTTCAAGTAGAGCACGGGCAGAGACCGAGTTGCTGAGAACGGCGCGCGTCGGATCGGTAAATTTGGGTCTTCTGTCATACTCACGTCTACAGCACCGATGGCTTCTTCTGTATCTTATCGCACGGTACGGGCTCGATTTGGATGATTATTATCAAAAAGACTTAATGTGGTCAGTAAGGTTTCAAAATTCCTTAGGAAGAAGATTGCGTGACGCCCTTTAAATTCAACCAAGTTGAGTCGACAGCATCTAAACAGCTGCTAGTTATACACTCTCACGGTGAAAATTTCTTAACCTTTTGTTGATTCGATTTCTGCCTTCGGTGCAGCGGCGACAGATTTTCCTTTTGATCCTTCCTTCCCCGCTGGAAAAATACAAGGTGGGCCAAAAGAGATCACCCTTATGGAAGATGCTCTTATTTTTGCAAATGTCCGCCAATGTCAAATCTGTTTTGACATTTGTGGACTAGACAGATGTAGAATACAAGTGAACAAGCCATGGAGCAAAACACTCCCTAAGAACGCGGAATAATCGTGTCTATTTTTTTGCGTAACAATTCGTCTGTAGTGATGGCGCAGAGCGAATTCCGTCGCAGATTCCCCGGCCGTCCGACACCGACTGCGCAAACACTGCGCCGACTGGCCACTAACCTTGAAGAGTATGGGACCGCACGAGACGTTGCCAAGAGTGGCCGGCCCCGGAGCGCCCGTTGTGCTGAGAATATCGCCGCTGTTGCCGAGGATGTCGAGCTGTCGCCGGAAACATCGACCAGACGCCGTGCTTCGCAATTAGCTATCAGCCGGTCGTCAATAAAGCGAATTTTGGTCAAAGACTTGCGGATGTTCCCGTACAAAGTACAGTCCATGCATCAGCTGCTGCTAACCTACGCCCAAGCTATCCTCAATCTCGAGGACGGAGTGGACGATTTTTCGTCAAAAATCATAATTAGCGATGAGGCCCATTTCCACCTCAGCGGGTACGTGAACAAGCAAAACTATTGCTTCCTGGGCACCGAAAATCCACGAGTAATGCACGAGGAGCCATTACACCCGCTCAAAGTTACTGCATGGTGCGCTGTTCACGCTGGAGGAGTCATCGGGCCATTTTGTTCGAGAACGCCGCTGGCAAAACGACAACAGTGGACTGTGCGCGATATAGGGTCATGTTAACCGAGTTTTTTTTTGCCGCAATTTGACGAATTAGGACTGGAGGACATGTGGTTCCAAAAGGACGGAGCAACGGCACACACTGCGAGAGCCACAACCGATATTCTGAAGGGCCAAACAGCATCGAATGACTTCTTTTGGCCCACCTTGTATAACAAGGTTGGCGATTATGCGCACCGTAAACCGAAGTGCTCTATAAGTTTGGCGAACAGAGCGCGAATTTTGAAAACAAATTTCCACGATTTGTAAACGTTGATGTGGTCTAACATCCTTGACTTGCCCGCTGAAACACGGTTCATATCAAAAGCAGATGAAGGAAATCTTGGTCATTTTGAAAGGAAAATTCTACGAAAAATCTTAGGTCCCTTTTGGTTAACAGGGTATGGAGACGAAGATTTAATCACGAAATATACAAGGTGGGGAGGGACATAGACCTGGTCAAAAAAAAACTCCGCATTTGACGATTAAGATGACTCGATGACATGTAGAGCAAATGGATACCAATACTCCGGCTCGCAGAGTCTTCGATTCCCAGCCAGACGTCAGATGCAACAGAGGAAGACCTCGCCTGAAGTGCGCAACAGAAGGCAGTTAGCTAAGAATTCGGGCTAATTGAAGAGGCATATCGGTTGAGGCCCAGGTTCTGTCTGGACTGTAGTACCACCTGAGTAATTAAGTAACACCAGAGGCACAAGTTGCGCGCACAAGTAGAAACCGAACTCAACCATTTTAAAGTGCACAACAGGAGGCAGTTAGCTAAGAATTCGGGCTAAGAAATTCCCATGTTGGTTGAGGGCCAGGTTCTGCCTGGACTGTAGAGTCACCTAAGTATTTAAGTAACACCAGAGGCACAACTTTCCACTAGTATGCGGCGACGATATTGACATCATAGCCATAAGGCAGATTCAACAATCTGTCACAGCCACGTTTGCTAATGTAGGGGGCAAAAATTGGAGGTGGTAGCAAGCTAGGGACAGGGATAATTGCAGATGCCAAGGTTCATTCCGTACTGCAGCGCCACTTAGTGAGTAACTTCAGGCAGCTAACCCCTACTTTGTCTCGAAAAAAAATTCTCCGTGCAAAGTATGACCCTGATAGTGTTAAATCCTTCCAAGTTCGCCAAAAGTGTTTACTCTCAGCAGAAAATCATCGGGCTTACAAACTCATTATAATGAATCAGGGCACCATTAAACCTCAAAATCGTGATATCTTTGTTAAACGTTCACGAAACATCACATTTCGAGTGTTTGTTTGCATTTTGTTGCACCAAAGACTCGCGTGCGATATCATTTATCATCCAGCGGTATTTATGAGCAAACTCAATACCGTATTCAATTTCGTTAAAAGGATACCAATCGATAATCACCAGCAACTGGCTTGCAACACCATCCCCCAAGAATGCAATGCGATCCATTATCCACAGAGACCATATCCCTGAGTATGTGTCCAGTTGTAAGAAATTCATAATTTATCACCATCTCACACATAGACGGGGAGGGATGTCTACCCCACCGCACCCTACTAATTTCTCATAATGAATGTCAATTTTAAAATCATCCCCCTGGGGGGTGCACTTGGCTGTCAATGGTTCCCCCATACTCATTTTCCCAGGACAACATGATTAATGAATGTTAAATGTTGTCTGATCCATTTCAATTTCTCCCGGTCGTCGTCCTTGTTGCTGTTGTTGGCGTGTTCCCTCGCCAGGAATCAGCCCGTTTCGAGACCATTTGTTTCAATTTATTATTCGCATAGATTAAGCGGCTGTATGACCTGAAAGATTTTCCAAATGAGTGTGTTGGAGCATGTCTAAGTCTCTGAAGACGGAACGCAAGCAAAGCAAACAGCCTGAGGGAAGTGATTTAGTTTTGGGTCGGTCTCTCCCTTACCCCACTCGCCGCCCAATATTTCTCGTTGAAAGGATGAAAAAGTGACGGGCGATTTAATTCGCCGTCATATTTCAATCGACGGCGTTAATTAGACAGAATTTATGGCAATAGCTTGGAGATTTATGTTTGTTCCACAGCTAAGGATTGGGGGGACGGCTACTTAACCAACACATCTCTGGCCCGCTGAAGTGTGCTCTAAACCACAATTAATTCGGGTCCTTGTTGGTTCGTATGTCCCCCCCTCCATAGGGATATGATAGATATTTCCAAACTATATGCTAGATGGAGAGACGACTCCATTAATTGCTGTCGCGAACTAAAGAAGGTCTTCGTCGGGAAGCAGCTCTTGTAGGGGGGGGGGGGGACTCTATCCACTGACAGATGATTTATGTGCCAACTAATTGCTGGCTCACTAATTATACACGAAAATTACTCAACATTGTCCTTTCTCTGTCTCTTTGCAGCAATTCTTCAACCATGACTTTCCGAAAAGTCACGCAACCACAACAAGACGACGTGTGTATAAGAACTGTCTGGTCTGCGACACTTGCATACGGGAGCTGATGGTACTCGATGTTCCACCCCAGGTGAGTATCTGCATTACATACGAATGGAATATTAAATCACGCACATTATGTCATTATGTCCTGGGGCGTGTTTTAGTGTGATGTGTCAACGTCATAGAATCGATTTTAATATCAACAAGGACCGTGTCCTTGGTTCTTTTGTTTTAATAATCTGCCGAATCAACGACGTAGGATTCCTTTCTTGTTTGGAGACAAACAAAAAAAAAGCATTACCACCATAATTCCAGAACAATGATGTCCTCGTGCACAACAGAGAGTATAGCTGAAATTGAATTAAATCCTTTTTTAATTGGAAAGAATCTCATTTACCTATAGAGGTCCTTTTAAAGAGTCCTCTCTTGGGTTTCGACTTGCTTTTGCCTTGCTTTACATTTGCATTCAACTTAAACGGTGCAGAGGAAGCGAGGAATGGTAACGAGATGCAAAGCGACATCTTTTACTTAATTTCTGTGCGCTCAATTTTAGTGTTTACTGTGCGGGTGGAATGTCAGGGAGGTCCTGAGGGTTTGGGTAGAGTTGGGCGCAGAAAAAGAACGCAGAGTTGTACGACACAGAGTTGGGCATAATCAAAAAGAAATAAGTTTGGAACTGTCGAATGGGCGGGTCTTAAGGGCTTATGAATTTCACCAAAACGTAGGATAATTTAGCGACAAAGGAAGAATTCGTCAGTTTGTTGCAGCAAAATGTAGTTAATTATGGTTCTGAGCTCATCAAAAGTAAGGCTAAGGCAACATGTCGTCGTATTAAAAGCAAACTTACTTACTTACTTACTTAAGTGGCACTACAGTCCGGGATGAACCTGGGCCTCAACCAACATGCCTCTCCAATTAGCCCGGTCCTTAGCTAACTGCCTCCAGTTGCGCACTCCAAGTTGGTTGAGGTCGGTTTCCACATGTGCGCGCCACTTAAGGCGAGGTCTTCCTCTACAGCGTCCGACGTCTGGCTGGGAATCGAAGACTCTGCAAGCCGGAGAATTGGTGTCCATTCGTTCTACATGTCCTAGCCATCTTAAACGTCCAATGCGGAGTTTTTTGACCAGGGGCATGTCGCTGTACAGCTCGTATATTTCTTGGTTGAATCTTCATCTCCATAGCACGTCAACGCAAACGGGAACGAAGATTTTTCGAAGAATTTTCCTCTCGAATCTACCAAGGATTTCTTCATCCGCTTTTGATACGGTCCATGCTTCAGCGCCGTAGAGAAGGACTGGGATGATCAGGATCTTATATAGGGTCTCCTTAGTAGTTCGAGTGAGGGCTTTACTACTAAATTGCCTTCTTAGCCCGAAGAAACAGCAATTGGCAAGAGTAATTCTTCGTTTGATTTCTGACGAGATGTTGTTGTCATAGCTAATAGCGGAGCCGAGGTAGACAAAGTCCCGTACTACCTGAAAGTTATATCTGTCAATGGTGACGTTCTGTTCAATTCGTCGATGTTGTGTGTCCTTTCGTGTTGACAGCATATACTTAGTCTTACCCTCATTTACTGCTAAACCCATTTTATCCGCTTCCTTCTCTATACTAGCAAACGTGGCTATTACATCACGTTGAGTCCTACCAATATCAATATCGTCGGGTTATGCTAGTAGTTGCACCGATTTTTGGAAAATTGTGCCTCTGATGTTGGCTCGGGAGTTTTGCACAATCCTCTCAAGAATCAAATTGAAAAAGTCACATAACAGCGCATCGCCTTGCTTAAATCCTTTTTTGGTATCGAATGTGTCGGTGAGGTCGTGTCCAACCCTGATGGAGCAGCGAGAATTCTCCATCGTCATCCTACACAAACGGACGAGTTTGGGCGGTATACCAAAACTAGACATGGCTCTGTACAGTTCGTCTCTATAAATGCTGTCATATGCGGCTTTGATATCGATGAATAGGTGGTGGGTATCGATTTGGACTTCTTGAGTTTTTTCCAGGATCTGCCGAAGTGTGAAAGTTTGACTTGCAGATAGGATCTTGTAAGCGATGTTGAGTAGACTTATGCCTCTGTAGTTGGCGCAGTTCAGAGGGTCTCCTTTTTTGTGGATCGGGCAAACGATACTGAGGTTCCATTCTTCAGGCATATTTTCATCCGACCAGATTTGGCTTATGAGTTGGTGGATGTTGCTTACCAAGTCATCTCCGCCAGCTTTATAAAGCTCAGCGGGAAGGCCTTCATTTCCGGCGGCCTTATTAAGCTTGAGTTTAGATATTGCTATCCTCACTTCACTCAGGTCGGGTGGTTGGCAGTTTTCGCTGTCGTTGCCAATATTGAATGGTTCGTTCTGCCTGACAGCGGAATGTTGTTCGTCATCGCCGCTTAACAGTCTGCAAAAGTGGTTCTTCCATATCCTCTGCATCGACTGTGTCTCAACTACAATATTTCCTTGTTCATCTCGACAGGATTCTGTTCGAGCCTTGTATCCTTGGCTTTGACGTTTTACGCTTTGGTAAAACTTGCGAACATCGTTCCTGGAGTGGCACCTCTCTATATCCTCGATCGCGCGCTTTTCTTGCTCTTTTTTCTTCTCTCTGAAAAGCCGATGTTCTTCCCTTCTTCTTTGCCTATAGAGCTCAATGGCGGCTCTCGTCTTCACATGCAGCTTAGCCTTGTAGGCCTCGTTCTTGGCTGCGAGCATCTGTCGGCATCCCTCATCAAACCAGGGGTTTCTTGCTGGTGGCCGCGAGAAACCTAGCACATCAGTTGCAGCTGATCTAATGGCTTGTTAGCATCATTGCCATTGTTGGATGCTGGTGGTGTGTTGTGAGTCGAGAGGTAAAGGGATACGCGTTGCGCGAAGGTCTCTTTTTGCCCGGCCCATCCTATCGTATTTCCTGGATGGCAGTAATGTCTGCTTGTTTAGGGGTTCCGCTAATTGTTCGCGTGCACCTCTCCTGTTTAATGTTCTCACATTCCATGTGCAGATACGAACGTCGTTGTCCTTTTTTCGTTTAGCATGGTCGTCAACAATAATATCAGTCCTTTGCGAGGCTATTGGTTGCTTCGTAACAGAAGCTTTTTTACGTGTATGGGTAGTTAACCCCCCAACCTGGAGGGCCAGGACCTTGTTTTGACCCTAGGACAGCGGGCCGGAAAAATACCCATGTCAGTAGCCCATTTTGGGATATGAGCGCCGCCGTTGACCAATTGAGGGCTCCTTCGCCAACAACTCTTTTCCAACACCCTGGCTCAGTATTGGAAATCCCTATAGACCTGGTGTTCAAATATGTCGAAGCAGCTCACATAGGGATTACGTTACCAGTTCGATCAAACTGGAGCTGCAGTCCTCCGCTACCGCCTGAGAGTGAGTGCCTTAGTGAGAGGACACTCCTCCCCCTTCTCTCGTTTGCTGCACCAACGACCTTCCACAGTGGTTTGATACCCCATCTCCATCTAGGCACCCACCAGTCACCAGCGTGGAGGTGAGAGTAGGAATTGATAGTGAGAAGCTAGAGTGAGAACGCTTGTGTCCTTATGTGATCGCATCACTATCCTTAAGCAAACTGACAAAAGTCAAAATTTGGCGATTTTGAGTTAAGTATACGACCGATTCCCAAAAAAAAAAAAAATTCTATCAAACCGTCATTCTAAAGTTCTTAAACTGACAGCGTGAGGGTGTAAGTGTCGTTTGGCATTTAAGGCAAGAATGGCTTTTCTGAAAATTTATGAATTTTGACGTATGACAGTTTGCTTTTCAAATAGAGACCCAATGGCTCAAGAAATTTCTTGAATCATGAAAACTTCTCAATGACCGACCATACGATTTTCGTAGCAACAGGTCCACTGGTGATTTGAAGTCATATCCCACCGAAAAGTGGATCCCGTCAATATACCTTGGTTGCGGAAACAAAAAAAAAACTTGATATTTCAAAGGCATTCGGCAGAGTTTGGTATTAAGCCTTTTTGTCGAAAATTTGGGCTTTTGGTATAGTTAAATGTTTTGTATTACTAATTAGCTCACTTAAGTGGCGATACAGTCCGGAATGGACCTGGGTTTCAACCAACATGCCTCTTCGATTAGCCCGGTCCTTAGCTAACTGCCTCCAGTTGAGCATTTCAAGTTGGTTAAGGACAGTTTCTGCTTGTGCGTACCACTTAAGGCGAGGTTTTCCTCTACTGCGTCCAACGTCTGGCTGGGAATCGAAGACTCTGCGAGCCGGAGTAGATGTTGGTGTCCATTCGCATGTCCTAGCCATTTTAAACGTCCAATGGGAATTTTTTTTCACTAGGTATATGTCGCTGTACAGCTCGTATAATTCGTGGTCGAATCTTCGTCTCCATAGCTCATCAACGTCAACGGGACTGAAGAATTGATCTCTCAAATCGACGGAGGATTTCTTTATTCACTTTTGATACCGTTGTAACGAACTAAGAATGTCCCTCCTAATGTTTCATGGACCAATGATGCCAATTCAAAATTGGTTGTCATCTACTGGCTAGACTCCTACGATGGTTAGGTTAGGTTGTAGTTGCTGCACGCGATGCGCGTTCACAGACCTTAAAGATTAGTTGTGGTACCACGTGGTTCCATCGACTTCCCTATATTCGTTCGCCTAATTGCAACACTCAGAGCTAACTATGTAGCGTAGAAGGTTTCTGACATTGATACTAGCCAGCTCACCAAGATTATCGAAGAAATAGTCTCCCAGATGAAGCTTGCTTTTTTCTGAGAGTGCTGAGAGGTGCATAGAAGAGCATAGTAGGTGAGTAATACTTTTCTCCTCATCCTCGTTTAAGCACCTTCTACAGAAGTCATTGCTGAAGAGGCCTTGTCTTTTTGCGTGTCGGCCTATAGGACAGTGTCCTTTGAGGAGACCGATTATGGTGCTGATATTTTGATCTGTTCAGAATTGTTAAGCAGATGGACCGCTTTTGGTTAAAGTTAGGCCAGTGTTGCTTGGATATTTGACACGTTGTTCCGTTTCCATCTGCGGTTTGCTTTCTTGTTCACATCCTGTTTGATCAGTAATTTACATGTAGCAAGGGCCATACCTAACCTATCTACTGGCGGTAGAAGGGTAGTATCTGGCAAGCTCAGAAGGGTAGTATCTGGCAAACTCATCTGCCTTGCTCCTCCATCTCGTTAAGAGACAGTCTGTATTCTTGGGCTTATTTCGAGTTGAACGAGATTGCTTCCAGGGACTTGATTGCCGCTTACTTACATACTTATCGGGCTCCCGACCCGTAAAGAGTCTCTGCCTGAGAATCCATTACGATCCCGGGCTCGCTGCTTCCAGTTGTCTAGACCAAGCGCTCTAGCATCCACGATGGCTTGGTCTTTGAAACGGAGGTTTGGTCTTCCTTGCCTTCTCGAACCTGGGGGCTGGGATTCGAAGATCCTTTTAGCTGGAGCATTTTCGTCCATTCGCTCGATGTGGCCGAACCAATGTAGTTGACGTGTTTTGACTTTTTGGACTACATCCACATCTTGGTACAGCTATATAGTTCGCGGTTGTATCTTCTCCTCCATTCGCCCTCCTCGCACATAGGACCAAAAATCCGCCGAAGTATTTTTCTTTTGAAGGAGCCCATTATCATTCCTGAAGGTTGTCAAAAATGTTCATCAAAAAAAAAGGGGACCCTCTGAACTGCGCCAACTACAGAGGCATAAGTCTCATCAACATCGCCTACAAGATCCTATCTGCCGTAATATGTGAACGCCTGAAACCGTTTACCAACAACCTGATCGGCCCTTATCAGTGTGGTTTTAGGCCAGGAAAGTCCACAATCGATCCAATTTTCACACTTCGGCAGATCCTGGAAAAAAACTCAAGAAGTCCAAATCGATACCCACCACCTATTCATCGATTTCAAAGCCGCATACGACAGCATTTATAGAGACGAACTATACAGAGCCATGTCTAGTTTTGGTATACCGCCCAAACTCGTTCGACCTCACCGACACATTCGATACCAAAAAAGGATTTAGGCAAGGCGATGCGCTGTCGTGTGACTTCTTCAATTTGATTCGATTTGATTTGATTGAGAGGATTGTGCAAAACTCCCGAGCCAACACCAGGGGCACAATTTTCGAAAAATCGGTGCAACTACTAGCATGCGCCAACGAAATTGACATCATAGGTAGGACTCAACGTGATGTCATAGCCACGTATGCTAGTATAGAGAAGGAAGCGGCGAAAATGGGTTTAGCAGTAAATGAGGGTAAGACTAAGTATATGCTGTCAACACGAAAAGGCACACAACATCGACGAATTGGACAGAACGTCACCATTGATAGATATAACTTTGAGGTAGTACGGGACTTTGCCTACCTCGGCTCCCCTATTAACTCTGACAACGACATCTCGTCAGAAATCGAGAAAATGAAGAATTACTCTTGCCAACCGCGGTTTCTTCGGGCTAAGAAGGCAATTTAGTAGTAAAGCCCTCACTCGAACTACTAAGGAGATCATATATAAAACCCTGATCATCCCAGTCCTGCTCTACGGCGCTGAAGCATGGACCGTATCAAAAGCGGATGAAGAAATCCTTTATAGATTCGAGAGGAAAATTCTTCGAAAAATCTTCGGTCCCGTTTGCGTTGACGGGCTATGGAGACGAAGATTCAACCACGAACTATACGAGCTGTACAGCGACATACCCCTAGGCAAAAAACTCCGCATTGGACGTTGAAGATGGCTATGACATGTAGAACGAATGGACACCAATACTCCGGCTCGCAGAGTCTTCGGATCCCAGCCAGATGTCGGACGCAGTAGAGGAAGACTTCGTCTTAAGTGGCGCGCACAAGTAGAAACCGACCTCAACCAACTTGGAGTGCGCAACTGGAGGCAGTTAGCTAAGGACCGGGCTAATTGGAGAGGCATGTTGGTTGAGGACCAGGTTCATCCCGGACTGTAGCGCCACTTAAGTAAGTATGTAAGTGAGGTGTACAAAGTAATATCCTTGCGCAATATCTCTCACAAAGACGATGGACACAGGCTAAGTTCTTTCGGACGGTAACGAATCGATTTGTAAGGATTTTCTTCAACACTGCACGTTGGATAATGTCTTTGCCAAACAATAAAATACAACAAACCAAAATAAATATAAAAACATAAACAAAGAATAAAAATATGCTGTCAGTAGTTGTCAGATAAACTGTAAATTTTATAAAACAAGGCCCACAAATACAAATTTCGTCCCTGTGCATTATGAAAAGCAACGAAAGACCTGCCAATAGAAAGACAACACAAACATAAAAAAAAAAGAAAAAAGTTTCAGCGAAAGACCCACCACTCTCGGTTATTCATTCGACGTTTTTGAATGCCCAGCTCAGACAAGGGCTGCGCAAAATTTTATTCCGCAAAAAGGGAATAAAACCGACCTCTCTTCCTTACTTGGACCCATCCATTGCAGCTCTGTGTTTAATGGCTTAACTCAATTATTCGGACATAAGTCTTTGAACAGTTCCCCTTCGACCAACTGTCCACCGCAACGCAGCGCCCTCTTTGAGTATTTGCTATAATCAACCATTTCCATGCTAGGACGTTGTTTGAAAAAGAAATCACACCCTTCAAGGAATCGCATGAAAAGATTGCACTCCACCGCCACTCCTAAGCACATAAACCATGGAAAGGATGTGCATCTGCAAATCGACTATAGGCGATGTATATCCTTCTCACATTGATGTGTAAGCGCATACCGTTTGTTAAGACAAAAAAGGATTAAAATTTAATTATGGGGGGATGTGTGCGCTAGCATGCAGCTCAGCAAATGGACGAGATAACTTTGTCAGGATTTATTGTTTTTTTTTTACTCTGTGTACGTAACTTAATCACACCACCCCTTTCGAAGTACTGGCCAGGATTCGGTTGACACACTTAAGTGCTAGATTATGCCTGTCCACGATACGGATGTATTTTTAAATTGGCCATGTCCAGGGAGAGAACAAAAAAAAAGAAACGGCGGATTGAGTTGAAGTTTTCTTTTCACAAGAAGGGCGAGGGACGATTAGTAAATGAAATCACTTAAGGATAAGAGGATTAAAAATTAAGACGTTAAAGTGAATTAAATTTCCCTAAAAAGGATTGTAAGCCCTGCCGTTATTGTTAAATCAAATCCACTAAAAGTGAAACACTCTCATCAAAACCAAATTCTTGACGCAGTGCACTTCTATTGTCCTTTTTTGTGCTCCTTGGTCAGCGTGGAAAATACGTGCAAATGACAAGCGAATGCAAAAAAAAAATGGGTGGTCCATGATTCAAATTGTCATCCAGTGGTATTTAACTTTTTCATGAACTGACACATTCAGCTTTCTAGTGCGCTCTCGACAGGATATCTGGCCTGTGTGGGGAGTAGAATATCCTTGCGTGTGGTTTTCCCGCCATCCACCTACACTCACCGCACACATAATGCTCGTTTGGTGCAAAATAATATTCAAAAGTGTTGTGCTGTGATGCAAAAAAAAAATAATGGCATCCAGTAGTTGACACTAGGTCACATCCACATCTAGTATAGGTAGGTGGGTACTCTCATATGTGCTTTTGGGGGTTTGCCATTTGTAGAGTTTTTTTTTTTTTGTTGGGTGTTGTTGACGTTCTTTTGTTTGCCTCAACCCTCAAGCTGACCTTTAGCAATTGAGTGGAAAGGTACTTTTTTGCAAAACTTTTACTGTCGGACGGAAGGCAGAGTTTCCACTTTGGTATCTAGAGTGCTAGCATTATTTTTAACTTTCTCTTACAAAGAGAAAGATATTGTTTTCGTGAAAATTTTCGACCTCGAGATTTTGATTGATTCTAACATTACGATGATAGCGGAGCCTAAAAAAGTGGTTTTTGGAATTCCGTCCGTCGGTCCGTCTGTCCGTGACGGTCTCCCCAGCCTAAACGGCTTGACCGATTTTCTTCAAACTTCGTATCCAAGCTTGGTTTGGTCATAATTCTAGGCCATTTTTTTTGTTTGCTTTTAGCCATGTTAAAACTGGTACCTGCCATATAAAAATTACACATAACCTCAATTTTCTCGAAAACGGCTCTAACGATTTTGATTAAACTTTATATATACTATAACCATATTAGTTCCAACAAAACTGCATACCCAGTTTTTTCGAGAAAATCCAAATAACGGATTTTGTCATTTAGGCCATATAAAGAAAATTGTTAATATCTTGCAAACTATTGTGTCAAATTGAATGAAATTTAATACATATACTACTATTACAGCTTGAAGCAATTCCACATAATTAGTTTTAGCCCAACTATTACTAAACGGAATTTTCAGTTTTGGCCAAAAACGGAAAATCATTATTTTCACATTGACATCGATTCCTTCAAATTTTGGAGTAAAAATTCGTATAAATACATTTCGACATTATTTATATCATTTTAACATCAATAATCAAAATGCTTATGATTAGATCTAACGCCCAACTTGCTGTAAAAGAGAAAGTTGCGTACGACCCAGTCGTGCACCCACCACTCGTTATTAAGAGGGGATGGAGTACATTTTTCCAGAAGTATAAAACTGACATGAGAAGCTTCTCAAATTTTACCAAACGAAATCTTGGTTAAACTAGAGGCCCCATTTTCTGTGACAAAAATATAACTTCGCACACATAGATGAATTAAGAAGTTTGGTTTGAGGACCGTTATGCTTAGGGTGACCAGATGTCCTCTTTTTTTCTTAAAAAAAATATATCCGGTATCTTTTCGGAAAAATATGCAATTTGTCCTCTTTTTGGATATTCTCAGTTAGCAAAATTTTCAACATAAACAAAAAATGTAAATGAAAGGCATCTTGTCATTTGCCCGTCTTGCAATTCGTCATTCTATGTGGCAAACAAAGAAAAACAGATCTAGACCAGCATTTACAAACTGAAAAACACAAATACTGAAAACAATGCGTCGTTTAGCCGCTCGCCTCGAAGAGACTGGCACAACACGAGATGCTGCCAGGCGTGGCAGACCCCGGAGTAGCCGTTCTGCAGAGAATATTGCTGCTGTAGCCGAAGATGTCATGGAAGCGCCGTCGACATCGACCAGACGACGTGCCACGCAAATGGGTATCAGTCGACGGTCTTTACAGCGAATTTTGGTACGAGATTTGAAGATGTTTCCGTACAAAGTCCAGACGGTGCATCAGCTGTTAGCTGCTGACCGCCAATCGCGTCTAACATACGCTCAAGCCATCCTTAATCACCACCAAGAGGAAGATGATTTTTCATCAAAAATAATCATGAGTGATGAGGCCCATTTCCATCTTAGCGGGTACGTAAATAAGCAAAATTTACGCTTGTGGGGCACTGAAAATCCGCGTATAACCCACGAAGAGCCATTACACCCGCTCAAAGTCACTGTATGGTGTGATGCTTTCGCTGGAGGAGTCATCGGACCTTTTTTCTTCGAAGACGCCGCGGGCCAAACGGTTACTGTGAATGGTGAGCGCTACAGAGCAATGATCAACGAGTTCTTTTTGCCGCAACTTGATGAATTGGGATTGGAAAACATGTGGTTCCAACAGGACGGTGCAACGGCACACACTGCACGTGCCACAACCGATATGCTGAAGGATGCATTTCCCGGGCGCCTAATCTCCCGTTTTGGCGATTTGCACTGGCCAGCAAGATCGCCTGATTTGACCGCTCCAGACTTCTTTTTGTGGGGCTTTTTGAAGTCGCGGGTTTATGTCAACAAGCCTCAGACTCTTGCAGCTTTTAAAGACAATATCCGTCAAGAATGTGAGGACCTATCGCCGGAAGTTTTGGCCAAAGTGATGGAAAATGCCATAAAAAGGGCTCAAATGACAATCAACTGTGGCGGCGGCCATTTACATGACATCATATTCTCGACTTGATGTAAAAAAAATTAAAAGACCAAATAAAAATAATCCACAAGAAGAATCAAAGTTTTTCATTTTTTTTAAATTACAGCCAAAAAACATCAGAAGGTTGTTTTTGCGCCACCTTGTATATATTGCACTTTTTCTTCACCCGACCATAAGAGCCGACAAACTACTGGGTTGTGATCAGAGCTAAGTTCGGTTAAGGATATTGGTTGGGTTACTAGACTAGGCACATTAGTAATAAACAAGTCAAGGACAGATGGACTACCACGAGAACTAGCTGGAAAATAAGTTGGACAAGCAGGAAGATGACAGAAAATGGCAACATTTCTTATTCCAAAACAATCCAAATTGGAGGGCCAAGTGTCTGCAGCGGAAGGTCGCCTATCACACTACAGTCCACCACTTTGGATTTCGATCCGTTGAATGCGGTGCTAAGTTCTTGAAATTAATTTTGACGGAAAAATTTTTAATTTTGTTCGAAAATTGCTCACCATATTTCCAGTGCGAGAACAAAAACAGAAGCCATTGTTATCAATGTCTTAGCTCCCTTATTCCTAGAGTGTGTTCTCAAGGACTTTAATGAAATAAAGTATTTATCGATCTCCACCGGCCGGCGCCAGCAATAAGGATTATGGTAATAATTTAAAGATGGTGATATGAGTTTAACTTTATTTAATGTTTGTTATACTACTAGGTGTTAATATAAAAGTTGTTGATATTTAAGCAATGAAAGATGAAACATCGAACACGATATCCAACTACTTGCTTTCAACTTCAAACAAATTCAACTTATCTTTGCTTCGGCAAGAATAATCAGCCCTATCGAGGTATCCGTCATAGCGGACAATTTTACCGCATCGCATACTTCTCCGAAGGTTTCATTCGAGGTATGTGTCATCGGAAAAAAAATACTACACAAATGCGACGGCTTCACTTCACTATAATTCGTAAATAAATTCCGCGAAGAATTTACTTACTTACTTAATTGGCGGTACAGTCCGGGATGAACCTGGGCCTCAACAAACATTCCTCTCCAATTTGACCGGTCCTTAGCTAACTGCCTCCAGTTGCGCACTCCAAGTTGGTTGAGGTCGGTTTCTACTTGTGCACGCCACTCAAGGCGAGGTCTTCCTCTACTGCGTCCGACGTCTGGCTGGGAATCGAAGACTCTGCGAGCCGGAGTATTGGTGTCCATTCGTTCTACATGGCTAGGACCATCTTAAACGTCCAATGCGGAGTTTTTTGACCAGGGGCATGTCGCTGTACAGCTCGTATAGTTCGTGCTTGAATCTTCGTCTCCATAACCCGTCAACGCAAACGGGACCGAAGATTTTCCGAAGAATTTTTTTCTCGAATCGACCAAGGATTTCTTCATCCGCTTTTGATACGGTCCATGCTTCAGCGCCGTAGAGCAGGACTGGGATGATCAGGGTCTTATATAGGATCTCCTTAGTAGTTTGAGTGAGGGCTTTACTACTAAATTGCCTTCTTAGCCCGAAGAAACAGCGATTGGCAAGAGTAATTCTTCGTTTAATTTCTGACGAGATGTTATTGTCAGAGTTAATAGCGAAGCCGAGGTAGACAAAGTCCCGTACTACCTCAAAGTTATTTCTGTCAATGGTGAAGTTCTGTCCAATTCGTCGATGTTGTGTGTCCTTTCATGTTAGTCTTACCCTCATTTACTGCTAAACCCATTTTTGCCGCTTCCTTCTCTATACTAGCAAACGTGGCTATTACATCACGTTGAGTCCTACCAATGATGTCAATATCGTCGGCGTATGCTAGTAGTTGCACCGATTTTTGGAAAATTGTGCCTCTGGTGTTGGCTCGGGAGTTTTGCACAATCCTCTCAAGAATCAAATTGAAGAAGTCACATGACAGCGCATCGCCTTGTCTAAATCCTTGGTCTTGAATATGTCGGTGAGGTCGTTTCCGACCCTAATGGTGCAGCGAGAATTCTCTATCGTCATCCTACACAAACGGACGAGTTTGGGCGGTATACCAAAACTAGACATGGCTCTGTACAGTTCGTCTCTATAAATGCTGTCATATGCGGCTTTGAAATCGATGAATAGGTGGTGGGTATCGAAAATAAAGCTTCAACGGTTTAAAAAAATTCGTTCTATTGATGGTTTAAGGGTAAGTCTTCTAGTTTTACTAAATCCCATTAGTTTTCTATATTCAGAATCTACGTTATAGCATATTTGTTTTAACTGTTCAACCCAAATTGTATAAATATAAAAGTATGAATATATTTTTACGACAATAACTTCTACATCTATTGGTAAATAGTCTACTGAAGATTGGACGCAGTTATTTAAAATGTGAGTCGCAGAGTTTACACCAATGAGATTCTATCCTGTTGAAGTTTACTTAACAAATTGTTCTTGCCTCTCCTAGCCGCTCCGCCAAAGTTACAATTAGTGTTGTCTGCGCAGATTGCAACCAGTTTTTTGTCGATTTTAAATGTTCGCAAAAGATCCGAGATACATTTTGTTAATATATCGGAAGATTCTCCTGGCAGATTATCGATTTCAATAATTTGACTTGAATACCTTTTAGTGGCATAAAGTAGCGGACAACTACTGGGCATATTGTTGTACTTCCATGATTTGAACAATCGGAATAAGTTGTTAAAAAACTAACGGCATCTAAATCAGTTTGGATTTCTTGAATCGAATGTGGCGACCGCATATTGCAAACGATTGATTCGCACTTGGTTCTCGCGTATGAATATTTTTCGTCGAAACATTTTTTTATTAATTTTGATGTGCAATCGTTTGAACGTAACGAGTGATTATGTTTTATCGTGTAAAAAGCCCACGTACCTTCGTTCAAACTCGTTATTTTTCCAGATTCATCAATTGTCTTATTTTCGAATATGAAGTTAGATTTTTACTTGAAGCAGCAGCTAAGTTTGCGCTTTTGTGTTTAGATGTTTTTAAATGTTGTTCTATGTCGAGTTTTCCATTGTTGACAATAGAAAATGTGACCATGCACATTGTTGCACATAATATAATTATTAATGTTTAATTAGGTATTTTTGAATTAATAATATCAAATAAAATTTACCAATTTTAATGTTTACCACAACGGAACAGACAATTTTTTTTCGAATTTTGAAAAGCTTTTGGATTTGAATAATCGATTTTATTATTCGAATGCTCGATTTTGACGTTTTGACATTAGGTGTGTTCCGAGAATGTTTTAGGGAGTGTTCCGGAAGGAATGATTTGCATTGCAATACCATTTTTACACATTCAGTAAATTAGGTCACGTTCGCATTATAATTTAGTTTTTCATTCAACAATTAAATAAAATACTGAACAAATAATGAACAGCTTTTAAACTAATGAACATTTTTATGTTTTTGAATACAAAATATTTCATAATGAACATCTATTTCAAATAATGAACAGTTCATTATTATAATGAACGGATGGTCACCGTATGTATATATGAGTTAATTGATACATGTCACTTCCTTGCTCTCTTTAGGTTAAGTTCTCTTCTGTTAGTAAGTAAGATTTTATCTAATAAAGTAAGTCAGTCTAAGTCTAACTCTCAAACGTCGCATCTTTATTTAAAACCGTTCGTAGACATTACAATCACTGAAGATGATTTTCTTCGAAAATTGATCATCGACTGTTGCCATTTCTTGCCACCATTCTGACCATTGACGACGCTTGAAATGGTCAAGAGGCTTTAGTTCTTGAGTCAATTGCACCTTTTAAGCGTGTAAATGCAAGTCTTTGTGCATAATGTTCATCAACGACGAGTGTGGGAGGTGCAATTGTTGGGCACTAGTTGAGGTGGACGGCTCTTTAGCCACACTATCGCGAACAGCAGCAATATTTTCTGCAGTACGAGCTATGTTTTCACGTCTCCTACATACCCGGTTTGCTCTAATTTTTGCACGATTTTTCCGATTGTACGCACATGTGGACGATTAAAACTATTTGTATACCTTACCCCAAGATATATGCAATAGAAAAACGTTGTTTTTTGTCGAACCACAAAAGATTTTGATGAGCTGGCTGAACACTATGCTGTGGCAACGTCATTTTCTATATTTCATGGTCATAAAGCTCTCATTTCGGGGATATCTATGAGTTTTAAGGATGGGTCAGGATGGTATTCAACGATCCGCACAACGGACTATAGCCTTCCCACGTTTTTATACCCTATCCCATAGGGGGGTATATTAGTTTTGATACTTTGATACTTTGACTCAGAATCGCTAGCTGAGTCGATTAAGCCATGTCTGTCTGTCCGTCCGTCCGTCCGTCCGTCTGTACGTCACCGATTTTTAGGCCTTAAATTTTGAGCTAGGATAATGAAATTTGATATATAGGATCCTCGTCTCTGCCTACAGAAAAAGTGTAAACATTTTTGAAATCCGCCCACTGCCACGCCCCCTTTTAAGAAAAACTTGTTTTTGACCAAACCGTAAGGAATTTTAAAAAAGTTTCTGAACAACATATTTAGACAATATTTATATCTATATTTCGTCCATATAAAGTTTTTTGCCACGCCCACTTTTTGGGGGCGTTTTCAATAAAAAAAACTGTTTTCGGTCAATTTTTAAATTTTTCGAAAAAAATTTTGATGCAGAATCATCAACATTATTAATATAAACATTTCGTCTATATACCATTTTAACCCACGCCCACTTTTTGGGGGCGTTTTTATATAAAAACCATTTTTATACACTTCCCCATAACATATGCAGGAGAAAACCTTGTCTTTTGTAGAACCGTAAAGGTGTTTTGTAAGCAGTCTGAAGAATTTGTTGTCACTATATCATTTTTTCTATTTTTTCCACATCGTGTTTTTAGCCATGCCCACTTTTTTGGGGATTTTAGTTTTATGGATAGGATGGGATAGGGTATTCAACGATCCGCACAGCGGATTGTAGTCCTCTCATATGTTTTTAATTTTTTTATACCCTATCCCATAGGGGTATATTAGTTTTGATACATAGTTTGTAACAAAGAGAAATAATTTAGCTACATATACCTCAAAGTATATGGATCGACTCAGAATCGATAGCTGAGTCGATTTAGCCATGTCTGTCCGTCCGTCCGTCCGTCCGTCCGTCCGTCCGTACGTCACCAGTTTTTGGGCCTTAAATTTTGAGCTAGAAGGATGAAATTTGGTACACGTGCTCTTTGTTGCTCCCAGCAGAACAAGTGTAAAAATTTTTGAAATCCGCCCACTGCCACGCCCCCTTTTTAGAAAAACGTATTTTTTGGCCAAACCATAAGGAATTTTGAAAAACTTTCTAAACAACATATTTAGACAATCTGAATATCTGTATTTCGTTCATATAAAGTTTTTTGCCACGCCCACTTTTTGGGGGCGTTTTTAATAAAAAACGTTTTTCGGTCAAATTTTAAAATTTTCGAAAAAACTTTTGTTGCAGAATCATTAGTAGTATAAATATGAACATTTCGTCCATAGACTATTTCAACCCACGCCCACTTTTTGGGGGCGTTTTTATATAAAAACCATTTTTACACACTACCCCATAACATATGCAGGAGAAAACCTTGTCTTTTGTAGAACCGTCAAAGTTTTTTGTAAACAGTCTGAACAATTTGTTGTCACCATGTCATTTTCTTTATTTTATCCACATCGTGTTTTTAGCCATGTCCACTTTTTGGGGATTTTAGTTTTACAGATAGGATGGGATAGGGTATTCAACGATCCGCACAGTGGATTGTAGCCTTCTCATATGTTTTTAACTAATCCTGTGAATGGTACTAATTTTTTATATTTTTTCTCTTCTCGTTTATTTTTTTTGAAAATGGAGAAGAAGAGATTTCCAGCTGATAATTTTGCCGAATGGAATAACGGTCATCCACTGGGGCTGCGAACGGTACATGCTTATGTTTTGGTTTTTGACATGGGCAATTTGGAAACGTTTCAGGTGAGTTAATTGTTTTTTTTTTTTTTTTGCATTTTCCATGTGGAAAGTAATTTTGTGGTTTCTTTTCATTTTGTAGTACTGCCGATCGATGAGAGATCAAATTTTGGACAGTTTTTGCCATCGCGATTTTAGTATTATTGTCGTTGGTAATAAATTCGATGCAATCACCGAAGCTCAATCAAATTCTCAGGTAAGGGTTTATGTTTTCGTAAATGTAAATCAAACGCTTTATTTTTATTTAGCTTGGTTTCAAATCTATATTTCATAAAAAAAAAAACTTTGTAAGTGTTATAATGTTAGGTTGTCGTTGAAGTTGTAGTGATTCTAACATTACGATGATAGCGGAACCCAAAAAAGTGGTTTTTGGAATTCCGTCCGTCGGTCCATCTACCCGTTATGGTCTCCCCAGCCTAAACGGATCGATTTTCTTAAAATTTTCTACCCAAGTTTGTTTTGGTCATAATTCTAGGCCATAATTCTCCATAGCCCGCTAACGCAAACGGGACCGAAGATTTTTCGAAGAATTTTTCTCTCGAATCGACCAAGGATTTCTTCATCCGCTTTCGATACGGTCCATACTTCAGCGCCGTAGATCAGGACTGGGAAGATCAGGGTTTTATATAGGATATCCTTAGTAGTTCAAGTAAGGGCTTTACTACTTCATTGCCTTCTTAGCCAGAAGAAGCGGAGATTCGCGAGAGTAATCCTTCGTTTGATTTCTGACGAGATGTTGTTGTCAGAGTTTATAGTGGAGCCGAGGTAGACAAAGTCCCGTACTAACTCAAAGTTATATCTGTCAACGGTGACGTTCTGTTCAATTCGTCGATGTTGTGTGTCCTTTCATGTTAGTCTTACCCTCATTAACTGCTAAACCCATTCTTTCCGCTTCCTTCTCTATAATAGTTTCACGTTGAGTCCTACCAATGATGTCAATATCGTCGGGGTTTGCTAGTAGTTGCACCGATTTTTGGAAAATTGTGCCTCTGGTGTTGGCTCCGGAGTTTTGCACAATCCTCTCAAGAATCAAATTGAAGAAGTCACACGACAGCGCATTGCCTTTCCTAATTCCTTTTTTGGTATCGAATGTGTCGGTGAGGTCGTTTAGGACCCTGATAGAAAAGCGACAATTCTCCATCGTCATCCTACCAAACGGACGAGTTTGGGCGGTATACCAAACTAGACACGGCTCTGTATAGTTCGTCTCTATAAATGCTGTCGTATGCGGCTTTGAAATCGATAAATAGGTGGTGGGTATCGATTTGGACTTAATGAGTTTTTTCCAGGATCTGCCGAAGTGTGAATACTTGATCGGTTGTGGACTTTCCTGGCCCAAAACCACACTGATAAGGGCCGATCAGGTTGTTGGTAAATGCTTTCAGGCGTTCACATATTACGGCAGATAGGATCTTCATAGACGATGTTGAGGAGACTTCTGCCTCTGTAGTTGGCGCAGTTCAGAGGGTCTTCTTTTTTGTGGATCGGGCAAACGATGCTGAGGTTCCATTTTTCAGGCATACTTTTGGCTTATTAGTTGGTGGGTGTTCCCAAAGAGGTATATAACTATAGAGTACGCATCACAGCTAAAAATGTTGTAGCTGTTTCAGACGCGGGCGGTACGTGCGAAGGGGAATCTTCGTCGTTCGTATGCATCGGCTATGCTGTTCCTTGATGCTGGTATGGCAATGTGCACACTGGGGTATCAACATCAGTACCCCTCATAGTAAATGTTCGTTGTATGAGATGCGCACTTTTGTAGTTGTTTACTCTTTGATGTTACTTACCAAGTCATCTCCGCTAGCTTTATAAAGCTCAGCGGGAAGGCCTTCATTTCCGGCGGCCTTATTAAGCTTGAGTTTAGATATTGCTTTCCTCACTTCACTGAGGTCGGGTGGTTGGCAGTTTTCGCTGCCGTTGCCAATATTAAACGGTTCGTTCTGCCTGACAGCAGAATGTTGTTCGTCATCGCCCTTTAACAGTCGACAGAAGTGGTTCTTCCACATTCTCAGCATCGACTGTGTCTCAACACGATATTTCCTTGTTTATCTCGAAGGGAATCTGTTCAAGCCTTGTATCCTTGGCTTTGACGTTTTCAACTTTGGTAAAACTTGCGAACATCGTTCCTGGAGTGGCACCAATCTATATCCTCGATCGCGCGCTTTTCTTGCTCTTTTTCTTCTTTCTGAAAAGCTGGTGTTCTTTCCTTCTTCTCTGCCTATAAATGGCAGCTCTCGGCCTCGTTCTTATCTGCGAGTATCTGTCGGCATTCCTTATCAAACCAGGGGTTTGATGAGGTGGCCGCGGAAACGTAGAACATCAGTTGCGGTTGATCTAATGGCTTGTTGGCGTCGTTGCCATTATTCTTCGACATTCGATGCCGGTGGTATGATATGAATCGAGAGGTTAGTGTACACGCGCAGCGCGAAGGCCTTGGCGGTATCTTGCGAAGGCAGTCCTTCAACATAACATTTTTTCACAGTATTTTTGGTTTGTTGTGGTGTGGTGGATATCCGCATTCTTACCTTGGCTGCAACGAGGAAGTGGTCCGAATCGATGTTAGCCCCTCAAAATGTTTGGAAATCCAAAATACTGGATGTGTACCTTTGGTCTATTGTCAATGTGATCAATTTGGTTGACCGTTCGTTGATCTGGAGACCGCCATCAATATCGTGGTGAGGAAACCGAGTGCTAGCTATAGTGGCATTTCTTTCCGTAGCGAAGTCAATTAGCCTAAGTCCATTACCAGACGTTTTGTCGTGTAGGATATATTTTCCGACAATACTGCTAAAGGTGTCTTCTCTTCCTACCTTTGCGTTAAAATCTCCCAGCCCAATTTTAACATCGTACTTCGGTAGTCGCTCATAGGTTTTGTCAAGGAGCTCGTAGAAGGAGTCTTTCGCGATGTCAACTTTTTCCTCTGTCGGGGCGTGAGCGCATATAAGTTTTATTTTGTCGAATTTGGCCTTGCTATACGTTACAATATGCTAGCTTTTGTCTTGCAAACAAAGGACTTCTTGCCTAAGTCTGGCACTTATAACAAATCCCCATCCAAATAGTCGCTGTTTCAGCTCACTATAACACGGTCCATAGTAGATGTCACAGTTTTTCATCCTCTTACTACCCAGCCCATCCCATCGTATTTCCTGGATGGCAGTGATGTCTGCTTTGTAGCAGTTTAGGTCTTCCGCTGTTATTCGCTTGCACCTCTCCTGTTTAATGTTCTCAAATTCCAGGTGCAGATACGAACGTCGTTGCCTTTTTTTCGTTTGACTGAATTAAATTTACCCACGATTGGGAAATAAAGTGCTTCCTAGGTATCTTCTAGTCTTTGATTATTTGATGATTATGATTTAAGCCAGCCCGAGTTCTTGTTACAAGAATAAGTCAAACCATCAGCCTTTTTACAGTGCCTGTGTAGAGAGTCAATAATGAATTTTTTTTTTTCTTATCTAAATATAAGAAATAATATTATTTATTCCAGTCAAATTAAATACCCACTATTTAAATGTAATACCAAAAATCCCATTTACCTATTATCTTCAATTTTAATCAGTTTTCATAAATCCAATTACCAAAACAACACCTCCGAAGCGCACACCAAAAGGACACTTTCAAATTTCAATTAAATAAATAATTTCCATATTAAAATTGCCACTTAAACAACTAACAGCAACTGAATCACAGAATCACATTAAATTTAAAACTTAATTAACATTTATAATTAATGCAAATTACTACCAGCATAAATGACAAACAAACAAATGACGAAAAACAATTTCATTTCGAAACTAATTTCAGGAATTGAAGGACATTTCCACCCTCGTACGAAAGCACTGGCGTTGCGGCTATGTGGAATGCTCAGCACAGTAAGTAGAACACAGACAGACAGACACCTTTCTTTTGCGAATATCTACAAAAAAAAACTATGTTCCATGTAACTAACTTACATTTGTACAACTCCCACAGATACAATTACAAAATTGGCGATGTTTTCCGAGAATTAATGGGCTGTACCACAGCGGGCGGCGGCGGCGGCGGCATCAGCGGTATCGGTGGTGGTGTTGTTGGAACTGAATATTCACAATCAACTAGAAATAAAGGACGTTGCACAATCCTCTAGCAATTTCTTAATAAATTCATAAATCAACAATAGTGGTAGTTCGAAATAATTGTATACATTCATATAAATCATAATCTCCCCCCACCCCCAATATATACACACAGACAAATACGGACAAACTGTATAGAATATTTGTAAATCAATAAGCAACAATTAACTATCAAAAAAGAAACAGAAACTGAAAAGGGCATTCATAACCTTATTTTTACCAAATAAGCAAAACTTATTAGAATTACTAATTTAAAAAAAAAATGGAGATACTGAGATGAATTTGTAGTTTTTACGACGTTGATTGATTGATTTGTTATACAATGTTATAACAAAAAATTGATTTAGTGAATATTTTTTAAAAAAGACGATTTTTTTTTATAAAAGTGGTGGTTAGTCACTCATATTAAACATGTTTTCATGCTTGAATAAGATTATTTCAGTCGGCTACCGGAAATGGCATTTAAAAAAAAATTTAAAAGGGGATTAAAAAAAAAAAAACAAATTATATATTTTATTCGTTAAAACTATTTTGTTTTAAAATTATTATAAGGACTTTAAAATGTAAAATGATAATTTTTGTTGAGTGGGAGAACCCATTATGTTAGCATAGCTTCCGGTAGCCTTTAAGTCGTATGGAGGAAATTTATTTGGGAGCTCAGAGCAAGTGAAGGTTTCTGAAACGTATAGCTGTCAAAAGTGACAGAAAGTGGCACATTCATCACTTCTTTTCCAATGAGCAGTTTTATTATTTTTTTTAGCTTAAAGGAAACGTTCAATAATATATCGAAATACATTTTATTTTAAAAAATTAACAACAATATTAATATTAAAATTAACAAATAAACATATGAGACTACAATCCGCTGTGCGGATCGTTGAATACCCTATCCAATCCTATCTGTAAAACTAAAATCCCCAAAAAAAATTGGGCATGGCTAAAAACACGATGTGGATAAAATAGAAAAAATGATATAGTGCCAACCAGCGTTGCCGAAAGTACTCCCACAGGAGTATTGTACTACTTTCAACACATCCGTACTCCCGTACTCCTCCTTTCACATTCGTACTCCTATTTTTTAAAGACCTAAAATATCATACACTTGCAGCTAGGTGAATGTCAACCAAAATAATTTAATTCACTTAAAATTCAAAACTGTCATCAAAAAGTGATTTTCATTCTTTCTTGTGTGTTTATTCCCTATCCCATAGCTGTATAATTGTTTTGATTTAATAATTTCAAAACATGACGCTCTATTTTTAAACATGCAAAATGTGTTTTCGCATTAAATACTTAAGGGTCTATCTTTATAGATCTTTACAGTCATTTTCGTTTAACAATATACCTTAAAGTATATGGTTCGACTCAGAATTGCTAGCTTAGTCGAATTAGCCTGTCTGTCCATCACCAATTTTTAGGCCTTAAAAATCATGCCCGCTTTTCAGTACAACGCTGTTTTTGGCCAAACGACAAAGAACTTTCAAAAAGTTTTTGTAAAACATATTTAGAAAATCTCAAAACCTATAATTCATACATATCAATCTTTTAGCCAGGCCCCCTTTTTCTGTCGTTTTTAGTAAACAACGGTTTTAGGTACAATTTAAAAAAGGTTAGTAAGTAATTCTATGAACATTTCGTCTATACATCATTTTACTACTTACTTACTTAAGTGGCGCTACAGTCCGGAATGAACCTGGGCCTCAACCAACATGCCTCTCCAATTAGCCCGGTCCTTAGCTAACTGCCTCCAGTTGCGCACTCCAAGTTGGTTGAGGTCGGTTTCCACTTGTGCGCGCCACTTAAGGCGAGGTCTTCCTCTACTGCGTCCGACGTCTGGCTGGGAATCGAAGACTCTGCGAGCCGGAGTATTGGTGTCCATTCGTTCTACATGTCCTAGCCATCTTAAACGTCCAATGCGTAGTTTTTTGACCAGGGGCATGTCGCTGTACAGCTCGTATAGTTCTTGGTTGAATCTTCGTCTCCATAGCCCGTCAACGCAAACGGGACCGAAGATTTTTCGAAGAATTTTCCTCTCGAATCTACCAAGGATTTCTTCATCCGCTTTTGATACTGTCCATGCTTCAGCGCCGTAGAGCAGGACTGGGATGATCAGGGTCTTATATAGGGTTTCCTTAGTAGTTCGAGTGAGGGCTTTACTACTAAATTGCCTTCTTAGCCCGAAGAAACAGCGGTTGGCAAGAGTAATTCTTCGTTTAATTTCTGACGAGATGTTGTTGTCAGAGTTAATGGCGGAGCCGAGGTAGACAAAGTCCCGTACTACCTCAAAGTTATATCTGTCAATGGTGACGTTCTGTCCAATTCGTCGATGTTGTGAGTCCTTTCGTGATGACAGCATATACTTAGTCTTACCCTCATTTACTGCTAAACCCATTTTCGCCGCTTCCTTCTCTATACTAGCAAACGTGGCTATGACATCACGTTGAGTCCTACCAATGATGTCAATATCGTCAGCGTATGCTAGTAGTTGCACCGACTTTTGGAAAATTGTGCCTCTGGTGTTGGCGTTGGAGTTTTGCACAATTCTCTCAAGAATCAGATTAAAGAAGTCACATGACAGCGCATCGCCTTGCCTAAATCCTTTTTTGGTATCGAATGTGTCGGTGAGGTCATTTCCGACCCTGATGGAGCAGCGAGAATTCTCTATCGTCATCCTACACAAACGGACGAGTTTTGGCGGTATACCAAAACTAGACATGGCTCTATACAGTTCGTCTCTATAAATGCTGTCATATGCGGCTTTGAAATCGATGAATAGGTGGTGGGTATCGATTTGGACTTCTTGAGTTTTTTCCAGGATCTGCCGAAGTGTGAAAATTTGATCGGTTGTGGACTTTCCTGGCCTAAAACCACACTGATAAGGGCCAATCAGGTTGTTGGTAAACGGTTTCAGGCGTTCACATATTACGGCAGATAGGATCTTGTAGGCGATGTTGAGGAGACTTATGCCTCTGTAGTTGGCGCAGTTCAGAGGGTCTCCTTTTTTGTGGATCGGGCAAACGATGCTGAGGTTCCATTCTTCAGGCATATTTTCCTCCGACCAGATTTGGCTTATGAGTTGGTGGATGTTACTTACCAAGTCATCTCCGCCGGCCTTATAGAGCTCAGCGGGAAGGCCGTCATTTCCGGCAGCCTTATTAAGCTTGAGTTTAGATATTGCTATCCTCACTTCACTCAGGTCGGGTGGTTGGCAGTCTTCGCTGTCGTTGCCAATATTGAATGGGTCGTTCTGCCTGACAGCGGAATGTTGTTCGTCATCGCCGTTTAACAGTCTGCAGAAGTGGTTCTTCCATATCCTCAGCATCGACTGTGTCTCAACTACAATATTTCCTTGTTCATCTCGACAGGATTCTGTTCGAGCCTTGTATCCTTGGCTTTGACGTTTTACACTTTGGTAAAACTTGCGAACATCGTTCCTGGAGTGGCACCTCTCTATATCCTCGATCGCGCGCTTTTCTTGCTCTTTTTTCTTCTTGCTGAAAAGCCGATGTTCTTCCCTTCTTCTTTGCCTATAGAGCTCAATGGCAGCTCTCGTCTTGACCTGCAGCTTAGCCTTGTAGGCCTCGTTCTTAGCTGCGAGCATCTGTCGGCATTCCTCATCAAACCAGGGGTTTCTTGCTGGTGGGCGCGAGAAACCTAGCACATCAGTTGCGGCTGATCTAATGGCCTGTTGGCATCGTTGCCATTGCTCTTCGACATTCGATGCTGGTGGTATGGTGTTAATCGAGAGGTTAAGGGATACGCGTTGTGCGAAGGTCTTGGCGGTCTCTTGCGATTGCAGTCTTCCGACATTAAATTTTTTCACAGTATTTCTGGATTGTTGTGGCGTGGTGGATATCCGCATTCTTACCTTGGCTGCTACAAGGTAGTGATCCGAGTCGATGTTAGCTCCTCGGAATGTTCGGACATCCAAAATACTGGATGCGTGCCTCTTATCTATCGCAATGTGATCAATTTGGTTGACCGTTCGTTGATCTGGAGACCGCCATGTCCCCTTATGGATATCGAGGTGAGGAAACCGTGTGCTGGCTATAGTGGCATTTCGTTCCGTAGCGAAATCAATTAGCCTAAGTCCATTACCAGACGTGTTTTCGTGTAGGCTATGTTTTCCGACAATACTTCTAAAGATGTCTTCTCTTCCTACCTTTGCGTTAAAATCTCCCAGCACGATTTTAACATCGTACTTCGGTAGTCGCTCATAGGTTTTGTCGAGGAGCTCGTAGAAGCAATCCTTAGCTATATCATCTTTTTCTTCCGTCGGAGCGTGAGCGCAAATAAGGCTTATGTTGGCGAATTTGGCCTTGATGCGGATTGTTACTATGCGTTCGCTAATGTCTTGGAAACATAAGACTTCTTGCCTAAGTCTGGCACTTATAACAAATCCGCATCCGAATAGTCGCTGTTTCTGCTCACTATAACACGGTCCGTAGTATATGTCACAGTTTTTCATCCTCTTTTTGCCCGGCCCATCCCATCGTATTTCCTGGATGGCAGTAATGTCTGCTTTGTAGCAGTTTAGGGCTTCCGCTAGTTGTTCGCCTGCACCTCTCCTGTTTAATGTTCTCACATTCCAGGTGCAGATACGAACGTCGTTGTCCTTTTTTCGTTTAGCAGGGTCGTCAACAATAAAATCAGTCCTTTCCGAGGCTATTGGTTGCTTCGTAACCATGATTTTTTTCTGTGGGTGGGTAGTTAACCCAAAGCACAACCCCCAACCTGGAGGGCCAGTTCCAATTTATTAGATACCCCTAGGACACGGGGCCATCAGTATCCACTACGGGATTGAGCGCTGGCGTTGGCCTTTCGGTTCATCCGCCACCATCTCTGTTCAAGGGGCCTGACTAACCCTTGAAATTCCTAGACAACCTGTTGTCCGAATATGTCAGAGCAGCTCATCTAGGTTCGCCTGGGACAGCAGGCCGGGTATTCATCCGTGCCATTCTCACCAGGGTGTTTATAGTGTTGCTGTTTTTCGTCGTGTTATCAACACTCGCACTTATCGTTTAGCAAGTCAAATCCGGTTGGATGAGACCAGTACCCGATGGTTACCACTTGGAGGTAAAGATAAGCACATTTGATGTGTAGTCAGAGTTGCAACACTGGGCATTGCCAAGTTAACGCCAATCAGAGTCTACCCTCGTTCTACAACACCCAACCATCATCATTTTAACGCACTTTATTTGGAAACGTTTTCGTAAACTATTTGTAAAAACGATCCCATAGATAAAGGCATTTTTTTGTCGAACCAAGAAATAAGATAAACTTTCTTAATCAGATGTGACATTTTCTATATTTCTTCTCCATTCAGTTTTAGACATATTTACACTTTTTGGGGTCATTTATTTTAAGGATGGTTGAACAGACAATTTATATAAATCTTTTATGGTTCGACAAAAAAAATGTTTTTCTATGGCATATGCTATGGGGTAGGGTCAGGACTGCCAGATTTTTTTTCGGGCAAAGCGGGATTTTGAACCTTTTGATAAAAGCGGGATTCTTACGTCCAAAGCGGGACGTAAAGAGCATAAGTAGTCAGTATGTTTTTCTAATACTTTTCTAATCTTTTAAGTTGAACCGAAGTTTACATTTGCATTGTCAGCTTCATATGAAGATACTTGCGATAATTTTAAGCTATGTTTATCCAATGTTTCACAAAGTACCTCTGTTATTTGGTAAGCTGTTTCATCATTACTATCTACAAAATCCAATTATTTGTTTTGTATGCCTTTCTCGAAACTAAAATATCGCAGACATATTGGTGGCATCCATAGATATTAAATAGAATGAATATTCTTTAAAATTTTGTATTGCATCCTTCAAAATTATTCTGTCAATACTTCAGAAACTATTGCTTCACTCTTCGTCCTACCGCAATTAACATTCATAGTTGCCATGATTGCTATGATATTTGAAAGAGAGGTATGAACATGTCTTGAAAGCGGGACTGTGCCTGTCCCGAGGGGAAATTTAATTTTGGGCTAAAAATCGGGACGTCCCACCAAATCGGGACGTCCTGCAACGCTGGGTAGGCTATACAAACGGTTTTTGTAGGAAAACACCCCCAAAAACTGAATCAAAATGATAAAAGGCAACGAAATGTTTTTTTTTTTTGTGAAAATCTCATTTTTTTAATAAAACTCCGGCAAAAATTTATCAAAAACTATATATGAAGGAAATATAGATAATGACATAGTCTAAATTTCTTGCTCAGTCACTTTTTTTTAAATTTCTTATGATTTGGTCAGAAAAGACGTTTATTCTGCTTCGTTGGAAAGAGAGTCTATGCACTAAATTTCAACACTCTATCTCAAAATTCAGGTATGTGAGGGCCAAAAATCGGTGACACACAAACGAACGGACGGACAGACAGACAGACATTGCTAGATCGACTAAGAATGGCTAGCTGATATACTTTAAGGTATATAATGTTAAAAACTTAACTTAAAAACAAGACTTATATACCCCTATGGGATAGAGTATACAAAGATGTTGTGCACATACTTATTTTTAAAGACTAAAAATTGTCTGTACTCCTATTTTTTTCAAAATACTCCCCTTGTTTGGCTGCAGTACTCCCTTATAATATTTCTCTCCGGCAACACTGGTGCCAACAAATTCTTCAGACTGCTTACAAAACACCTTTACGGTTCTACAAAAGACAAGGTTTTCTCCTGCATATGTTATGGGGTAGTGTATAAAAATGGTTTTTATATAAAAACGCCCCCAAAAAGTGGGCGTATGTTAAAATGGTAAAAAGACGAAATGTTCATATTAATAATGTTAATAAGGGTATTCATGCAACGTCGTAATTTTATCACATTTACAACGTTTACGACGACTTTCCGACGTTGCATGAATACCCCTAATGATTCTGCATGAAAATTTTTTCGAAAAATTTAAAATTTGCCCGAAAACAATTTTTTATTGAAAACGCCCCAAAAAGTGGGTTGCCACGCCCAAACTTTATGTGGACGAAATATAGATATTAAGATTGTCTAAATATATTGTCCAGAAACTTTTTTTAAATTCCTTACGGTTTGGCCAAAAATTGAGTTTTTCCTAAAAGGCGGCCACAGTGTGACGAATCGCTGATTTAGCGGGATTAAATTAATAGCGCTCACAAATAAACGTTTTTGTTAAATTTTTTTGGTTTATATTTCTTGAAATTGTTCACAGAATGGAATATAGTAAATAAATTTTACATATGAGTACGAATTTCGAGACAAAATAACCCATAAAAACAGGCAAATTTGAATTTTGTTACTCATTTGGTACATCTAAAAGTTGCAAGACTTCATGGTCAATAAACTGTTTTTTTCTTTTCGGAATACATCTAAAACTTGCTAGAAATGGATCTGAAGTTATTAGCAATCGATTTAGAAGGTCAGCATTCGTATCTACACGCGACATTTTCCTGGTAAACAATTCCCTAAACTTTCTATTTTCCTTGTTGCTTGCTTCTTGGGCTTCTTCTGAAAGTTGTCCGATTGGAAGAATACAAGATAAAATTATTTGTTTTCCATGAAACAAGACTTTATGCACACTTACTGGCATATAATACCAGGCATAATTATTAAGGTACAGTTCCCTTGTTTCTCTTGCATAACTCTCAAAAGCATCTGTATCGATTGGGAATCCAGACCCAAGAGCTTCTAAGATGATATGAAACTTTTTGATTAATTCTTTATCTATCCCTGTAATTTGGGCAGTTTTTTCTTCATCTCTAAAGAATCTTCTAGCCGTGTTTCCGTCATTAGTATTACCAGACTGTTGAGTTGGCATATCAATCAATAACCCAGTTTCACTTCTAAATCTTTCTTGGATTAATTTTTTTCTGCCTTTTGCTTTTTCGTTATTTTCTTGGTCTCTAACCTGCCACACTTTAACATCTAGTCTATACGCTATGTGAAGGATACATTCCATAAATCGTATCCATGAGTGAAGCGGACTTAATCCAAAGGACAACACTGGATATGACTCCATATCAAATGCTTTGACTCATAGAAGAATAGATCATCCCACCATCAAATGGATCAAAGCGATGCTTGAAAGTCGGAAAATAACTGCTTCATCAGCACAGACCTCAGTATCAGTAACAGCCGTTAAAGGCTGCCCTCAGGGAGGAGTACTCTCACTCACCCCTGCTATGGTCTCTGGTTATCGATAACCTACTTCAAGACCTAAGTAATGCAGGTTTCAATATAATTGGATACGCCGATGACCTAGTCATCATAATAAAGGGCAAAGAACCAAACGAAGTTATAAGACGTTTGCAAAACGCTCTTAAGATAGTCATAGACTGGTGTAATAAAGAAAGTCTCTCTATAAACCCCAGCAAGGCTATCATCGTCCCTTTTACATAAAGGAGGAAATTAAATTTTACCCAAATTTCAATTAATGGTACACACATTAAGTATTCCAACGAAGTAAAATATCTTGGAGTGATCCTCAATAAAAAACTAAGCTGGAACTCCCACATCAACAACAAAATTCAAAAAGCAAGCAAAGCTTTCTGGGCTTGCCGAAGCATGTATGGTAAAACCTGGGGAATCTCTCCAAAGACCACACACTGAATCTACACGATCATGGTCAGGCCTATTATAACATAACGCTTCAATAGTATGGTGGAACAAAGTCACCCAAAAAACAACTATAAATAAATAAATTAAACAAGGTACAACGGCTTGCCTGTCTGGGCATTACCGGAGCTATGCGTACCTGTCCCAAGGCGGCTATAGAAGCCTTAAAAGGACTAGCACCCCTCCACATTTATATAAAAAAAGTGGCAATTCGCAGCTCAGCAAGTTTGACACAAGCGGAAGAATTAAACATTAGTGAACACCTGAAACTAATTGAACTTCCATCCGAAATTCCAGAACTTGACATGATCTGTGCGGTTACAGACCGCTTACCAAAGACACTATGCTTCGACAAAAGATTCTCAACGGAGATCACAACCAGAGAAGCATGGTGTAGCAACAACCCACCAAACTGCCTAAACGGCCTAAAGTGGTATACGGATGGTTCTAAAATGGACTCAGGGGTAGGAGCTGGCATACATGGACCAAATAAAAACATCTCAATACCTATGGGTAAAAGCCCTAGTGTATTCCAAGCTGAGCTCCATGCCATAAAAGAATGCGCAAACCTAATACACAACTCAGGTATTAAAGGCGCAAACATCCATATATTCACGGACAGTCAAGCAGCTATAAAAGCCCTTAGCTCACACATCATTGACTCCAAATCAGTACTACACTGCTTCAACTCCCTCCAAACACTCAGAACAAAACCAAACAATGGTGGGTACCCGGACATAAGGGAGTTGAAGGTAACGAAAAAGCTAATGAACTAGCCAGAAAAGGTTCGGAAACCCCCTTCATTGGACCTGAACCTTTCTGTGCAATCCCCAAATCAGCCATAAATCTGGTCATAAAAAACTGGGAACAAAACAGATGTGTTTCATACTGGGGAAACATCCCAGGCCTAAGACAGGCCAAAAGAGCTATTCAGCCCTTCAAATCAGATGCCAACAAGATACTAAATCTTCGCAGGCACGATATCAAAAACTTAGTAGGCTACCTAACTGGTCATCACGGTCTGCGATATCACCTAAACAAAATGCGTCTAGTCGACTCACCGGAGTGCAGACTATGTCTAGAAGAAGACGAAACAGCCGAGCATATCATATGTGAATGCCCGGCCCTTTACGGTATGAGAAGAGAATCTTTCTTCAGGGAATTCTTAAGTCCCGAAGTATTGAGGAAATCCTCGGCTGAAAGTATTATCAGCTACATTAGGAAAGTAGAAGCGCTACTAACCTAAAAAGCATCTGACGGCAAGCACAATAGATCTTTTAGGTCGATGTGTATATTACTGCTTAGGCAGGTCAGAATTTAAAAAAAAAAGGCTTTATTAGTAAGAGCAAACACTCCCATTAATAATGGAATACAACGTCCTCGGCTGGCTTCGCAGTAGCGCATTCTGTCACTCCAATTTTCCAATAGCTTGTTGATGGTTTCCGGCTTTAGCTCACGGATTTCTTGGATGATATTGGTCTTAAGTGCTTGAATCGTTTCCGGATTATCGGATTATCGGTCCTTCACGGTTCCCCACAAAAAAAGTCCAAAAGGGTCAAATCGCAGCTTCAAAGGCGGCCAATTGAAATTTCCAAGATCGCTGATAATATGATTTGGGAATTCAGTGCTCAAAAGATCGATTGTTGGATAGGCTGTGTGGCATGGCGCTCCATCTTGCAATGAACCAGAGATCCTGCAAATTAATGTCTTCAATTTCAGTAAAAAAAAAGTCGCTGTTACGCCCACCGTTGACCAAAATGTTGTTCCCATCCTCATTTTCGAAGAAAAGTGGTCCAATGATGCCACAATCGCACCAAACTGTCACTCTATGTGGATGCATCGGCTTCTCGACAAAACCATGCAGGTTTTCCGAGCCCCAGATGCAGTTGTTTTTTTTTTTTCAACATAAATGCCGAGGTGAAAATGCGCCTCGTCAGAAAAGATAGTTTTTCGCCTAAAATTTTTGTCCAATTCAAGTTGCTCTAAGGTCCAAACTGCGGAGCGATCACGAAGCGGATAGTCGTGCGCCTCCAATTGCTGAGTTTATTGGATCTTGTAAGTGAATAATCCAAAATCTTTGTGCAGAATTCTCCTCAGGCTAGTGTGTGAATGTTGAGCTGTTGAAATGGCTGTTGAATGGCGTGTTGATGTTCCTGAATTGAGTCTCAGCAAAGATTATGAATTCTATACAGATGACGCATTGAGAACAAAATACAGAAACTTTTGCTCAGTAGCTTCAGGGTACGGGCGGGCGGTGTGCATGAAAACACATGAAAAACAAGAACAAAAACATATGGCGGACTGTGCCAGCACGAACAATTTTTCTTATATGGAGTGCGTCATCTGTATAGAATTCATAATCTTTGGTCTCAAGCTCTCGGCTACAGCAGGCATATTCTCTTCTGTGCGCACCGTACGACGACGGGAACCATGAGTGTTGTCCACTAGCATACCAATCCCACGAACTTTTTGCGTAGATATAGCAGGGGCGGTGTGTGCCATTTCATTCGCTTATTTCTTTTTAAATAACACACTGTCAGCTGTCAGTGTCAACATAACCTATGATTAAAATGAAACCACTAGATGAGCCACCCGTTACAGATGATATAACCAGCTGTTCGAGAAACACATCGATGCAGCAATATGGACATTGAAAGCATTAAAAGTACTTTTGGCAGCCATTTTGTGACAAATTCCCATCATCGACATCAACATACCGCTAGGCCAAAAAAAAAATGTTGGCGCAACCGGCTCGTTAGTACACAGGGCCTAGCTTTTTCACAACCATTCATGTGTACGTGTGTCCTTCTTCCACGATTGTAGGACCTCCTGTTTTATGCCGAATTGGAATGGCTAAGTTGAGATAAGCTTTTCTTGACAATTGATATACTCAGATTTGTTTGTGGATATTTTCTTCGAGAGTTGCAGCGCCATTCAAGCTACAGTCTCTGGCTTGTTCTAATACACACTTGACATTAATGGCTAAAACACAATCACGCTTTGAAGCTTCGCATTGCCGACACCAATTGCCTTACACACGCTTGACATATTCACTTGCTCAGCAGTTTCAACTTCTGCTAATAAAATGGCGGAAATGATTGAAATCTTCGCTAAAATTATCGTATATCACAACCATTTCGGAGAATAACCCGGAAAACATTAACAAATTTTTGACATTACACACGTTTTTCAAACTTTGCTTTGACCCACGACGCTGAACAGCAACGTTACGTCAAGATTTTACGTTTTTCATTTTGAGGTTGAAGCTCAACGCCAGACACAGCTACATAGTGGCAGGTAACGTTGATTTTATATGGTTCAACAAGGTTCGACAGCCAACGCAACGCGCCAAAGCGTTACTGTCTATCCTTAGCTAATTGTATCCAGATGCAAACATGAAGTTGGTTGAGGTCGGTTTCTACTTGTGCGCGCCACTTAAGGCGGGGTCTTCCTCTACGGTGTCCGGTGCATTGGTGGGAATCGAAGACTCTGCAAGCCGGAGTATTGGTATCCATTCGCTCTAAATGTCCTTACCATCTTAAACATCGAATGCGGAGTTTTTCGACTAAGGGTATATAGCTGTACAGATCGTTGTTGAATCTTCGTCTTCATATACCGTCAACGCAAACGGGAGCGATGATTTTTCGAAGAATTTTTCTCTCAGAACGACCAAGGATTTCTTCATCCGCCTTTGACATGATCCATTCTTCAGCAGGACAGGGATGATCAAAGTCTTGTATAGGATCTCCTTAGTATTTCGAGTGAGGGGTTTACTACTAAATTCACTTTTAAGCCCGCTTATTTCTGACGAGATGTTTTTGTTGTAGTTAAGAGCGGAGACAAGGTAGGCAACAATCCATCGTCGATGGCCGGTTTCGACAATTATGCTGATTTTTTTTTTGCTCCCGCCATATCAGCTGGTCTTCCTTCAGCTGCCAAGGGAATCTAAGACGGAACTTCAGGGCGCCTTCTGAAATGCGCGGTTTTTCCGAAGGGTTATCAATTTTGGGGTTTTTAATTTCGCGACTTTCCAGTGCAGGAGGAAGATCTTGAGGTAAACGCGACTTCGTTGAGTCCTCTCATCACCAGTTTCGCGTTGGGCGTTGTGTCTACTATTACTGCCGCTTAGCCCAGAGGCTAGAGAAATTGAGTCTCCACCCAAATGAGCCTGTCTTAACGTCGTGTTAAGGCATTTCTCCGCGGAGGTGTTTAGCGAGTCATCAGTGATTGACAAGATCCATTGCAGAGGTCAACAACTACGGATCGCTTATCTGTAAGAAATTGCTTGCGTGGGTGTCCACATGAGATTAGTTTGTCCTGTGCAACGGTTTCGAACAGAAGACTCGCGTTCACTGAAGGGTCCAATGCTTTGCTACCTCGGGTTACCGGAAGACGTTGGGTTCAGTTCGACGTAGATCATGGTGGGAGCTTTATGGTTCAGAATAAAGCACTTATCACAGAAGTTATTTGAAAGTTTTCATCCTCTGTGTGACACCAAGGATTCAAAAGGCTTTCGAGACCTGTCGCTAGCTGCTTACTTCACGCTCAATATCGCGCTAGGAGGTGGCTGGAGATTGAACTATTTTCATTATTTTAGAGTTCCTCCTTCCTTGGTCAAGACTGCTTCTTCAGCCAGATAGGTCTGGTCCCCTTCCATGCAATTTTTGTCACGAGTAGTACAAGAAAGATGGTCGACAGACGTAAAGCGCTGCCATACATGGACAAGGCTGTATTTAATTCTGCGTGTCCCCGATACTTGGAGTTCTAACGTATTTTTTGAAGCTTCTAGCCATTCAGGACGTACGCTCGGCGGAAGGGTAACATGATGGAAACAGAAAGGGGCAAAGCATTGAAGGTAGGGTGAGATTAGGTTGTACTTCGCTTCACCATTTTGATGACCAGAATGAGAAATGTTGAGTAAATGAAAACTGTCAAAGGATGACAGCCAAGAAGTTTGACCAAAAGCAATAAACAAATTTATAGGTCTGTTCCCGTACTTTTTTAGTAAAAATTAGTTAACTCTCAAATTTCTTGGAGTGGGGGTAAATTATCTCAGAAAGAGATAAAATTACCAAAAAGTACAGGAACGCGTTTAAGTAAAAAACAGTAAAATTATATATTTTGTATGACTTTTAAAGAACAAATGACATAAATCTCCTGTCAAAACAAGCGAGTTGTCACTTTTAGATACCAACTGACATTTTACTGATTTTTACCAACAGAAATTTCTGCAGTAAATTTTGTTACAGATTTTTATGGAGGGGTAGTTTTTTTTTGCTCTCTCGTGAGCTGTCTCTTTTACTTATTTTTGCGAACGGGAACGGCAATAAGTAAAAACCAGTAAAAATCAGTAAGAATCAGTAAATATTATTTTGTACGGGAACAGTCCTTATGTTTTGTAGTTTTTTTTTGTAATATTTGAGCTTCTAAAAATAATCTTCGAAGGTTTTATAGACAAAAAACTGTTTTTGTTTGTCGTCTCATTGAACACACTTCAAAATTTGCGTTTTTATTTTTTTTTCCCAAAGCGTACGGATGAGAGAAATCTTTCTTGATATTGACATTTGACATTTTTAATTTTTCTTTACACAAAAGTACCCGAACGGACCTCTTATTTTTGAACGCCTGACAGCTAGTTAATTTACTGACTTTTGTTCAACTGCATTGCAATAAGCCGGTAGCTTATTTTATTTCGTTAAAATGGACGCATTCAGGGTTAAAATTCAAACGAACTATTAAATATTATTATTATTTATTATTTATAATTTATTATGTAAAGTCTTTACACTGTAAGATACAAGATCTTTTAAATTAGTGAAAGAATCGAGAAAGATACAAAATAGTGATTACAATTAGTAGACTGTGTGTGAATTAAATACTAGTAGGCAAAAAATAATTTAAAATAACAGGAGATCGAAATAAAAATTTAAAATTATAAAAAATTAAATGTATTTATAAAAAAGAAAATAAATAAGTGAAGGGAAAAAAAGAAATCATTAGAGTGACGTGAAGTGTTGCCAGAGCGTTCTCCTAAATTGGATTGTGCGACTCATTAATCGAATAGTTAAAGGTAGGGAATTCCACAGTTCAATAACATGAATTAAAAATTGACGCTTTGAAACTAAATAGTTACAGCGTGCCGGTATAAGTTTAAGAGTTCTTAAGGAACGCGAAAAAGGAATAAGTGTAAATAAGTAAAGTGGTTGACGGGTTTCCATGACATTATGCAGCAGAATTACTGTTCTGAATTTTAAAAGGTTATCGAGAGTTATGCCGTATATTGACTTAGAGAAAGCGGAGATGTGGTCATACCTTCTACGTCCATAGATGTAACGTGCGATGCTGTTGTATGCAACATTAAGCTTGCGCTTAAGCTCATAGTTGCAGTTACTAAATATCTCACAACCAAAGAGCATCGTTGGGACGAGTAGAGTCTTAGCTATGATTTTTCTAGTTGCAAGAGGAGTTATGGGCTGTGAGGCCCAAAGCATCCTGAGGCTTCCGTACATTTTACCAAGAGTGATACGTATATGATTGTCCTAAGTAAGATTATTTGTGAATGTGACCCCAAGGTTCCTTGCGGTATCAACAAACTCGATAACTGAACCGTTAAGCTCAATTGGAGGTAAGAATGACGTGTCTACTTTAACCCCTGAAATAACCATACATTTGGACTTGGTGGGATGAGGAGCAAGACTGTTTGCTTGTGCCCAGATATAAATTGATTGGATGTCCTCGTTTACTTCGTAAGCACCATTATCAACCAGACCAACTCGGCAGCTATTGTATAGTTGAACATCATCAGCATACATGTGTATGGACGAGTTCTTTATATATTTGGGTAGCTCATTCATATAAAGTGAAAAAAGAAGTGGTCCAAGGATGGAGCCCTGTGGAACACCTTTATTTAAGGGAAGAAAGGTTGAGATGTTGTTTTTGCCTACAACTGCCTGTGATCTACCACTTAAATACGATGAAACCAGGTTCGCGGCTGATAGTGAAAAGTTGAATTGTTCTACAAGTTTGCTGCAAAGTATGCCGTGATTAACAGTATCAAATAAAAAAAAAAATACAAATTTTTGGCGCAACAGGCTCGTTAGTACCCAGGGCCTAGCTTTCTTACAACCATTCATGTGTGCGTGTGTACTTCTTGCACGATGGCGGGACCTCCTGTTTTATGCCGACTCCGAACGGCTAAGTTGAGATAAGCTTTTCTTGACAATTGATACTACTCGGACGATTTGTCAGATCAACACGAGAGGAGGGCCAGTGAAAAATCATTTAGGTGTTGCTACGGCTGGGAATCGAACCCAGACCTTCTGCGCGGCAGTTTATCGCACTAACCATCGCGCCACTGAGCCCAGTATCAAATGCCTTCGAAAAATCAATCAGGGTAAGAAAAGTTAGATTATTTTCATCTACGGCCTGCCTGATATCTTCTACTACTTTTATTAAAGCTGTTGTGCAGCTGTGTTTTGGACGAAAACCGGACTGTTCAGGGCAGAGCAAACTATTAGTATCAAGGTATTCACGAATCTGGGAGTTCATTATCTTTTCTAGGATTTTCGAGAGGAGGGGTAGAATTGCAATCGGTCTATACTCTTCTTTAGTGCCCTTTTTTGGAATGGGTATAATTCTAGACTGTTTCCATACATAAGGAAAAATGCCGGTCGTGAGAATCGAGTTGAAAGCATATGTGATATATTTTAAGCAATATGGGAGTATTGCTTTTAAAAAAGTCGGATGGATTTCATCAAAGCCAACGGAGTTTGATTTTGTGCCTAGAAAACTCTCGACCACTTTGGTTTCATCAGTTGCAGAAAATTGAAAGGTGTTTAGGCGTTGTTCATTTTGAATATGGATGTGGGAGCGTGAGTAGGAATTCCACTGGTCAGTGGAGTCAGCAGTGGACACAGATGCGAATTTTTTATTCAACTCATCACAATCAAAGTCACAATCTGTAATGTTTTTCTGTTTTCCTATACCAATTTCTCTAATATTCCTCCATAGTTTTTGCCCAGCAAGCGATGGGTTTAGTCGTGAGGAGTAGAATTGGTTTTTTTGATTCCCGTATATCACGAACGACCTTATTTCGTAAGGCTTTGTAAGCGCTGTGATGCTCTTCGAGACGAAAACACTTCCAACGCCTATAAGCTACATCACGCAAAGAGATGAGGTTTTTAATCGCCGCTGAAAACCATGGTCGATCTTGATGTTTAATTTGCTTTGTTTTGTAAGGAACATGCTTATTAAAGAGATCAAGAATGATTTTTTGTAGGAATATCACCTGGGGTCGAATCGCGACCTCCGTGAACGAGTAACTCGTTTTCGTAAAGTGTGCATTTGGTATTATCGCATACGTGAACGTATAGCCGTTAACGTAATTGGCATCACCACTTGAGTGAACGGATGCCTGAACGTACAAGTTCAATCTTAATGCCATACGATAGGTTTGCAGTGTTCGTAATTTGTTTGGTGCGAAAAATAATGAAGAAAAATGTAAGTTTTATAATTTTAAATGGCTTATTATTGTCAAATACATATAAAGATGTCAATTAATTATTATATGTATATCCAAAAGAAAAACTTTAAGAAAAATCGCAATAAAATAAATCAAACTCAAACGAGTATCTTGGCGGAGTACATGGAGAGATCGCCAAACTTGGCAAAAAAAACTCGATTCCAAATACTGCTCAAGACAAAGCTACTATATCCATAAAAATGTGAGATAGCTTGACAACTATTTTAAATATTGTAGGACCTCAGGTTAAAGAAGTTACAGCGTGGAAGTAGGAAAGCACATTTATTTTATTGAGTCGCTGTTTATTATTTAATTTGTTTAGAGGTTTTCGCTGACCAAACATTTTAGATGAAAAAGAAATAAATAACAGAAAAGGAGGTGGGACCGTATGAGGAGAAGCATCTCACCGAAGAGCATAATTTAATAATTTCAGCAACTGCATTGGAATCATCAGTTGAGGGATTTATAAACGAGTTACCAATGACTAATGGTAAGGCAGCCACAACTGCGTACTGCGTCCAAGGATTCAATTCGTTACTATAGGAAGGCTATTCAGCAAATTGGCACTCCTTCAAGAGAATTGTTTTTGATTGGACCAAAATTCAACAAACAAATTGAAAAAAATGGGTCACCTGCGACGGTGTGTTGGTTACCTAAACTAAGAGAGAATGTGTTGCTGCTTATTGCAATACAATGCAATACTGCGGTAAATAATTGTCCACAGAAGTAAAGTTTCGTAAATACATATTAAAATGCCTTTTTATTTAAGCGAACCCGTTTCATAAATCTATTAATATATATACTTTGTACATTATTTTCAGAGATAGTTCTCAATTGAACAATTGCTACTATCTCTTAGCTGTGTTCGAAATTGTTTTTCATTTCTTCTGAGGAAAATAACAACGCCGAATCCATTTAATGTTGTAAAATGTTTTTTTTTCAACTTTTACTATGCCGAATTTTACTTCCCAATGACATTTATTTTAAGTTTAGACTATTACCTTTTTTATATTATTCTAGTACAGCTACCTCGTCAAACTAAAAATTACGTTCCGTGAGCATTCGTATGACACAATCTCAATACGTTCGTTCGTACGATGAATCACGTAATTGTTGTTCGTACGATTGCCGATCCGTTCACAGAGGACGCGATTCGACCCCTGATCGATAGCAGACGGCATACTGAACACTCGAAACCATTCAGCAGATCTCAAGCCCTCTTCTAAATTATGTCTATTGATATTTCTGAAATATGGGTATAACAATAATGTCACACCTTTTTATGACAGATTTTGTAAACGCATTTTTATTTTATTTCAATTTATGTAACACAAATCTGAGTTCCCATACATCTTTTGCCTCTACGACTCCTAACAATAAGCCTTATCGATAGAAGTAGTTATTCCATATTTCAATAAATTGACTTAACTGAAAAATTAAAAATAAAATCATCCTCTATAACCTAAGAAAAAAAAAACAAAAATTATTGAAAATGAATATGTATTTGTAGTCCTTATTTCTCATTTTCAAATACTCCCACATTCTTATTAACCCCACTTTATAGAATTTATATGAAAAAAAAAGATCCCACCATAGTTTACAAAATAAGATAAACAAAATGTATATTGCGAGATCGAATTTCTATACAAAAAAAGAGGAAAACAAATATTGAAAAAACAAAAGAAATTTAACTTAAGGTTTTACAAAAATAAACCCCACTTAACAAATAAACGCAATATTTATTTTTAAATTAATAAAAGATGAAAACCAAAGTTGTGATCTTTTGTAGTAGGCTATATGATATTCTATAAAAAAGCAAAAATAAAATCTTAAACAAAAAATCAAATAAAATAATTAAAATTGTAAAATAATTAAATATGAAAAAAAAATGCATAAATCATATTCTTAGCAATAAGTGTAAACATTTAGTAAAATTTATATTTTAGTAGTGTTTACATGAAATATTACAATACGCACAAATGAGAATCAGTGTTAATACTACATCTAGTAAGGATATTGATAAATTATTAACAAAATAACCATGAATCAAAAAATGTATGCATTTTAATATTGAAAACTCAATAAAAGCGATGTTTCTGTTAAATTAAAGTTTAAAATGAAAGCAAATAATTTAAATGCAATATTTTGTAAAAGCAATATTTCAAAATGAATGCTCGCTTAAACTTAAAATGTAAGCTAATTATAATATTGTTTTGTTTTTAGTACAGGGTTTCATGTTTGTTCACTCCATGTTAGTTTGAAGCGTATTCGATTTGGGGAATTGTTTGAGGTTAGAATAAGATGGGTACAACGGGTCTCTAGTTGGTTCAGGGGTTTTTGCTTAAATCGTGAAAGTAAGACCATGCATTTCAGTGGCGAGGCGTCCATATAACTCGATTCCTACCGAGTTACCTTTTGAAATTCTACTTTTCAACAATGTACCAATAAAACAAGCAACATGAATCTTAATATCCCCATATAAACACAATATTTGTGTTTCCCACACCTGCACAGCACACGCAAGCCACAAATTCTATCAACAACCCCTCAACCTGCTGCAAGTCATCCGCTTTCATATCTTCTACTGCTTTACGCACACACATACACACATCATTGCATGGTTATTCTCTATCCCATACTCCACATATTTCATAGCCCATAAGAAAGACAACTGCAAAGCGCTAGCAAAACAAAGCAAAGTGTAACCCGACAAACGCCGTGTTATAAAATATCTGGCTGGCTAGAACAAATTGGTTTTCTTTCCTTGTTTTCCCTTTATCGTTCACCGTGTTTGACTCCTCTCTGTTTAACACACGCTTTCTTATGCAAAAAAATAACCCGATGTTCAACGACTTATTGGTGAATTTTGTCTTTTCTTTTAGATTATTTCTGTTGGAAAAAATTAGTTATGAAGCAGATTGCGATGCGTAACTTAAAGAAAATTTTGAGTGTAATTATTGATGTGCAATAAAAAAGAAATTTAAAACAGTGAAAAGTGTGAAAAGTTTAAATTGTGGTATTTTCAGTTGAATTCAGATAATTTCAAATAGCTAATTATTAAGAGATAATGACATTATTAACTGTAAATTGTTGTTTGGTAGATTTGCTTTTGGAGGAAGAAAATGCTTTTTGTAAGTTGAATTTTCTTTAAAAAAAAAAAAGTTATAGAGATAGGGCGCTCTACTCCTTCTATGAAAATAGATTATAAGCGCAAGGATGGTTTTGTTTCGCATTTTAATGCATCCATGTACCAAAAATATACTTGGTTGACTGGCAGTTGTAAGCTTAACAAAATGTTTTGCTTTCCTTGTCTTCTTTTTTCAAATTCCCCTAGTGTTTGGAGCCGTACTGGCTACGCTGACATAAACAATTTAGTTAATTCCGCAAATAAACATGTCAAAACGGAAAAACATATTCGAAGCTGTTTATCTTTGCACGAATTCGGCACTAATCGCATTGAAACCTCCTTAGGTAATTCCTTTGAAGCTCACAACAAAAAAGTTGATAGAAACCGTAAGTTAATGGAACGTTTTATAGACACAGTAGTTCTTTTAGGCAAACAGGAACAAGCATTTCGGGGTCACAACGAAAAGCAAGATTCTATTAATCGTGGTAATTATGTTGAAACAATTTTATACTTATCTAAGTATGACACATTAATAGACTCCCATTTAGAACAGTGTTCAAGTGCACATCGAGTTTTTTCGGGTCTTTCAAATGACATACAAAACGATTTGATACATAGTATCGCTGCAGTGATTAAAGATGAAATTAAAGTTGAAATAAGTGAAACGCGATTTGTGTCCATTATGATCGATGAAACACCAGACGTGAGCCATAGGGAACAACTAAGTGCCGTATTGCGATACTTATCGGAGGAAGGAATAGAGGAAAGGTTTCTTGGTTTTTTTGACGTGAGTGAGAGTCGAAATTCAGAAGAGCTCTCAAAACACATTTTTAATATACTTGATGTATACGGTTGCAAGGAAAAGTTAATAGGGCAATCTTACGATGGTGCAGCGGTTATGTCCGGGGAAGTAGGTGTTGTTAAAAAAAAGGTCCTCGATGCATGTCCAATGGCTAATTTTTTTCCTTGCTACGCACATGTTTTAAATTTGGTGTTATCCCGATCACTTGAAAATATACCTGAGTTAAAAGTTTTTTTTGGCAATATAAATACTGTAGTGCGCTTTTTCAATAAATCAACTAAACGTTCAAATCTTTTGAAACAAAAAGCAAACCGACGCATGCCGGGAGTATCAGAAACTCGCTGGCATTACCATTCACGAATAATTAACGTTATTTGTAACTGTAGATTAGATATAATTGAAACTTTTAACCAAATATTAGGCAATCCAAAATAATGGGATAATGACGCACTTTCAATGGCCGAAAGTTTATTGCTTAAATTAGAAGGGAAAGAGTTTTGTTTTATATTGAACACGCTTTCCGAGATTTTTGCTAAAACCGATGTATTGTTTAATTTAATACAAAATAAACAAACGGATGTTGAAGTTGCTAAGCGAGAAATCGAGTGTTTTGAGTCTTGGCTTTGTACTGACTTTCTAAACAAATTTGATTCCATTTTTGAAAGCATAAACGATTGTGCTGAACCTCCACGAAAACGCAGATTACTCGATATTGATTTAAAAACTCACTATAAGCGCCTTCTTGTAGAAATAAAGGACAATATTATATCCCAACTTCAGACAAGATATAAATCTTTCACGAATTTAATTTTTTTGGATCTACTTAATAAATCAAAATACAGTAATTTTGCACTATCAAGCCCAGATGATAAAATATCTTCTCTGATTAATTTTTTTCCTGGAATTTTCGATTTCACAGCTTTGAAAAATGAACTAAAAGTTCTTTATGCTACATCTTCACTTCAACAACTTGACGTTCTAGCACTTTATAACCATTTGAGAAGCGAAATATTGCGTGAAACATTTTCCCAAATTTTAAAATTAACTGCACTATTTTTAACACTACCGCTTACTGTTGCCTCCGTGGAGAGATCTTTTTCCACTCTGAAAAGAATTCATACATATTTAAGAAATTCTCAAGGAGAAAACAGGATCTCTGATTTAGCACTTTTATAAATAGAAAAGCGACTCCTTTTTAACATGAAAAGTAGACCTAACTTTTATGAAAAAGTTCTTGCAGAATATGTTAAAAAAGATCGGAGAATAGACTTAGAGTACAAATAAAAAAATCAGTTTAGCAAAACTTTTCACAATTTTTTCAAACTTTTGCTGTTTTTAAATTCCTACTTATCATTAATATTTCCTATTTTTAACATTTTTTGTATATATTATATGTGGATTTTTTTATTATTGTATTTATTTATTTATTTAATTTAACAAAAAGTAATTTGTGAAGTTCCTTTTTTTACCATCAATTTTCTTAAAGGTATTGCATTTGCATCTGCCAAAAAAGGTTTCTTTCGAAGCCACTTTTATTATACTTCAGGTTCATTGTAAATTTTGGCTTTAATGACTTGAAGTATACGAAATTGGCTTGAATTGCTTTACTTATATGCGATTTGCAATACACAATATAATTTCAGAAAGCGTTTGCAGGTGCATATTTTTGCCGACTTACCATATAACATTTTCCACGCCACGCCACTGATGCATTTGTACCCTATCCCATAGGGGTTTATGCATTTAGACATTAACCCCTGCATTAATAAACGCTGACTAGCTAATCAATGACTAACATGACAGCCTTTTCCATAAGAAATACTAGCGTACATGTCATGCCTCTCCAATTAGCCCGGTCCTTAGCTAACTGCCTCCAGTTGCGCACTCCAAGTTGGTTGAGGTCGGTTTCCACTTGTGCGCGCCACTTAAGGCGAGGTCTTCCTCTACTGCGTCCGACGTCTGGCTGGGAATCGAAGACTCTGCGAGCCGGAGTATTGGTCTCCATTCGTTCTACATGTCCTAGCCATCTTAAACGTCCAATGCGGAGTTTTTTGACCAGGGGCATGTCGCTGTACAGCTCGTATAGTTCTTGGTTGAATCTTCTTCTCCATAGCCCGTCAACGCAAACTGGACCGAAGATTTTTCGAAGAATTTTCCTCTCGAATCTACCAAGGATTTCTTCATCCGCTTTTGATACGGTCCATGCTTCAGCGCCGTAGAGCAGGACTGGGATGATCAGGGTCTTATATAGGATCTCCTTACTAGTTCGAGTGAGGGCTTTACTACTAAATTGCCTTCTTAGCCCGAAGAAACAGTGGTTGGCAAGAGTAATTCTTCGTTTAATTTCTGACGAGATGTTGTTGTCAGAGCTAATAGCGGAGCCGAGGTAGACAAAGTCCCGTACTACCTCAAAGTTATATCTGTCAATGTTGACGTTCTGTCCAATTCGTCGATGTTGTGAGTCCTTTCGTGATGACAGCATATACTTAGTCTTACCCTCATTTAGTGCTAAACCCATTTTCGCCGCTTCCTTCTCTATACTAGCAAACGTGGCTATGACATCACGTTGAGTCCTACCAATGATGTCAATATCGTCAGCGTATGCTAGTAGTTGCACCGACTTTTGGAAAATTGTGCCTCTGGTGTTTTTTTTTTTTTTTTTTAATTTGCGCGCACTCAAGGGGTTACGAATACCCTTTATAAGTTTTAGCACAGTGCGGGCGTTAAGGAAATTCGGGATAAGAAGAAAGGAGGTACCGATGCACATTGATTTTAAATGCCTGAAGGTTATAATGGAAAGGGAAAACAGAGTTTGGTAGAGCATTCCACATTCGTGTTGTTCGGTTTATGTACGAATCTCTATATTTCAGCGTTCGTCCGAAGATAGGCTTAAGGGTAAACTGATTTGCATTCATAGCGTAACGAGTATTGCGGCTGAATTGTTGAATGGGGGGAATGCAGCTGGCTATTTCATTTGAGCATTTGATGTTAAGATAGCGATAAAACAGTGTAAGGCAGGAGATATTTCGACGATGTTCTAGCGAAACTAAAGAGTTCGCTATTCTAATGTCTCCTATAAGTTTTTTCGCACACGTTTGAATCCTATCTAGGAGGTGCAATGTTGTTTTTGGTGCACCCGACCAGACGTGGGCGTTGAACTCAAGTTTAGGGCGTATAAACGCTTTGTATATTGTGGCCAGATCAGAAGGGGTGAAATATTTCTTACATCGGTTAAGGAAACCTAGACATTTCGCTGCGTTTTTAGCGACTTCGAATATGTGGTCGTTCCAACGTAAGTCGTTACTAACACACATACCTAGCATGGAAAGCTTTTCGGTTTCTTCGACGTAAGTGCCATTCATGGATAATGGCTCTAGATTTTGGTTTCGCTTTAACGACAGAAGACAGCATTGTGTTTTGGAACCATTGAATTCTACTCTGTTGGTTTTACCCCATTTGATGATGCTGTCAAGGTCGGAATTCAATGAGCTTAACATATTTTGTCGTTTGGAGTCCACGTTCGAAGATGAGGGACGTGAACCTGAAAACGAGTATGAGAAGCTGAGAGTACTGTCATCAGCGAAGGAATGAATTGGATTAGAAGTTGCAGACAGGAGATCATTTATAAAAATGAAAAAGAGAGTCTTGAGGGACACCAGCATTTATTTGGTGAGTTGCAGACTTGAAACCATCCAAAACAACTTGAATTGAACGTTTCGAAAGATAATGTCTAATCCATAGAAGAAGTTTTTCGTCGATTCCAAATGCACGCATTTTCGACAAAAGGGCTTGATGCCAAACCCTGTCAAATGCCTTTGAAATATCAAGCGCAACAATCTTGCTTTCGCCACCATGGTGGATTGATTGGTTCCACTTTTCGGTGAGATATGTCATCAAATCACCAGTAGACCTGTTGCTGCGAAAACCATACTGCCGGTCATTGAGAAGTTTTCGTGTTTCTTGATATTTCATAAGCTGACGATTTATCAGCGTTTCCATGACCTTGGAAAGAAGGGACGTAAGTGCAATTGGTCGGTAGTTGGAGAGAGAAGAAGATTCGCCTTTTTTTGGTACAGGCTGGACAAATGCTGTTTTCCATCTACTCGGAAAGAGTCCTGATGAGTAGGATAGATAGAAAAGCTTACGCAGTGGTTTTGCTAGCGTAGAAGAACACCTCATCAGAATAATGGGGGATTTGTGAATGTCAAGATCAGATAAAACTCTTGCAACTGTACGAGTACGAAAGTGAATTCGTCCCATGGAATGATTTACGTTCTCAAGTACAGGAGGAGACTGAACACAATCTGGCAATGTTGAATTGGCTGCGAAATGTGCAGCAAGCAGATTGGCTTTGTTTAAAGAGCTGACAGCTGGAATATCATTGTGAATGAGCGTCGGAACTGATGATGAGGCTGAATTTTTCATATTTTTAACAAATGACCAGAAGTTTTTACTACCTCTGGGACATTGTAAAATTTTTTGCCTCAACTTTTGGTCATAGAGGAATTTGACACGCTTTAAATGGGCATTACAGTCATTTCTGGCTTGTTTGAACTTTATTCGGTTTTCCTCTGTTGGGTTGGTCTTGTAGAACCGAAAGTTTGTCTCTCTCAACCTGATAGCTTCTTTGCAGCTCAAGTCATACCACCCTTTTGCCTTTGGTCTGATACTCTTAATTCTGTTGGGAATAAAAGATCTCATACCAAGGAGAATGATGTTTGATATCATATCAGTAGCAGCATCCACGTCACTATCGAGGAAACATAGTGACCAGTTAAAATTCCTAAAAAAAACTGTTTAATGCTTCCCAATTGGCTTTCTCGTATTGCCATACAGTTTTTTTTGGGAATTTGCTCTTTAACTGTGTGGTTGGAGTACGAGAAATTTGCTGATATGATACAGTGGTCTGACGAACCTAGAGGCGATAATACATTGATGGTGTATTTATCAGGGTGAGAGGTAAGAAACAAGTCCAGGGTGTTGGCGGCTTGACTGTTAATATCCGGTATGCGTGTCGGCTCATTTACAAGCTGAGTTAGGTTGTTTACCTCAGCAAAGATCTCAACATACCTTCCTTCGGGTGTTGTCTGTCCAGAATGTTGAAGCCACGTAGAATTGTGTACATTGAAATCGCCCGCAATGACGATTTCAGTGTGAGGATGCAGGGATACAATTCTGGAGATGGAGTCAGACAGCGCATCAAATTCATTAAAAGTTGAATGGCTGTCAAGGTTTGGGCTTCTATAAATGAAACAGTAGTGGATTAATTGCCTACGGACATGGAATTTCAGCCATATAAAATTAAATTCCGGAGTGGAACATTGGCCGTATTGAGTTTGAATTTGGTAGGCTACGTCACTACGTATATAAATGGCGAGACCGCGGTGAAAAAAGAATAATGGCACCAAATTATATCCAGGAAGGGTTAATTCTGATAGGTCAGAATTCACCCCCACCTGTGTTTCACTTAGTGCCAAAACAGCTGGTTTATATTTGGAAATGTGGACATAAGCCGAAAAAAGATTAGACCTTAACCCACAAATATTACACACGTCCACTCTAAATTTCCTTTCCATTATTACCACAGACATAAAAGATACAACACCGACGACTAACTAAGCTGAGAAGTGAAGTGAAGATTCAGTATAATATGTGACTGCATATCAAACAAGCTAATAACCCTGAATAGGGCATCAATTTCAATAGAGGCAAGAGTGATAACAGGTCAACACCTGACGAGTAAACTTTTTAGTTTATTGAGGTTGATCAACATCCATCATTTATGCAGGAAAAGTAGCGACATCAGAATAGATGAGAGTATCACAGGTCTGCTTTATTACTACCTGCGATATACAACAGATGTAGGGGAATTCTTGGCAGTAACTGCTATAAAGACATACAGGATCGGGCGGTCAACCCTATTGTCCAGATCATCAGCTTCTGCAAAAGGTCAAACTAGAGTAAAGCAGCCCTATCGAGGTATCTGTCGGAGCGCACAATTTTCCGCAACGCATACTTTGTCGGAGGTTCAAATTCCACTCGAGGTATGTGTCATCGGTAAAAAATACTACACAGACGCGACGGCTTCACTTCACTACAAGTAAATAAATTCCACGAAAAACTTGTATCGGAGGAAATCGGAAAAAGAATGGCACTTAGCTGTCAAAAATTGCACGGAAAATTCACCTCAACGCACTTTAACGCAATTCGCCGAGATGCGTTACAAAATGTCGGAGAAATATTCCGAACAGCTTTTCAGTAAAATACCAGCTCGAAGTAAAAATCCTCCGAATCGCACAAAATCAGAGAATTTTCCGCTCCGAAGGATACCTCGAAACACCTCACCATGACCACACTTAAATATCAATATACACCTTCATCGGCTTTTATCGTTAAGGGCTTCAGCTGGTATATGTGAGGTTGGTGCTTCCGAACGAGCTTCAGCAGCGTCCAAATGGACTACCCAGAGCACATTAATACTTCTGATTATTCGATCCTAATTTCCCAGCGATTCCATATGCGACCAGCTGCTAAAGTTCGACTTTAAGACTAAGCCCATAAAAACCCGTCAACTTAAACAGCACCGAATGAATATGGCTCAGAATTAGAAATATGCCTTTCTGGTATTGTCCATACTTAGGCTGCGTCTAGTACGATTAGGGTGATCAAGGTTCTCCTACGGTGATATGTTCTCCTAAGCAAATAAAGTTTTCGCAGAACCAAAGGCTGTCAGGCATTGAGGGAACTGGGCTGGTTAAAGTATGTTTTAACTCTAAAAATGTTAAGAACCGGCTGAAACCGGCTGAACCGCTGCTTTGACAATCAATGGACGTTTTATCTTATTGCCATAATAGATCTGAACCAACATTGACAATTATGCCTACGAAAAACCTGGATACCTAGTGAAGTCCACATGCTTTTTCAATAGCCATACTCTCGTGAAGATCTAACATCATAGAACTATCAACATTCAAGGGAGGCTTATCCCAGCTCAGTTATTCAGATTAAGCATAAATCTGTAGGTCTCACCTTTGTGCAAAAAGTACTTGCACCTTCGGTACTAACGAGCGCCAACGAAATTCGTTTTTTTACTGTATCCATGATTGTTGGTAAAGCGGACTATTGGTTTCATGAGAAGGCTGTAATTTGGGCTTATTTACTTACTTAAGTGGCGCTACAGTCCGGAATGAACCTGGGCCTCAACCAACATCCCTCTCCAATTAGCCCGGTCCTTAGCTTACTGCCTCCAGTTGCGCACTCCAAGTTGGTTGAGGTCGGTTTCCACTTGTGCGCGCCACTTAAGGCGAGGTCTTCCTCTACTGCGTCCGACGTCTGGCTGGGAATCGAAGACTCTGCGAGCCGGAGTATTGGTGTCCATTCGTTCTACATGTCCTAGCCATCTTAAACGTCCAATGCGGAGTTTTTTGACCAGGGGCATGTCGCTGTGAGGGCTCAGTGGCGCGATGGTTAGGTCGATGAACTGCCGCGCAGGAGGTCTCGGTTCGATTCCCAGCCGTAGCAACACCTAAATGATTTTTCACTGTCCCTCCTCTCGTGATGATCTGACAAATCATCCGAGTAGTATCAATTGTCAAGAATAGCTTATCTCAACTTAGCCATTCGGAGTCGGCATAAAACAGGAGGTCCCACCATCGCGCAAGAAGTACACACGCACACATGAATGGTTGTGAGAAAGCTAGGCCCTGGGTACTAACGAGCCTGTTCCGTCAACGCAAACGGGACCGAAGATTTTTCGAAGAATTTTCCTCTCGAATCTACCAAGGATTTCTTCATCCGCTTTTGATACGGTCCATGCTTCAGCGCCGTAGAGCAGGACTGGGATGATCAGGGTCTTATATAGGATCTCCTTAGTAGTTCGAGTGAGTGCTTTACTACTAAATTGCCTTCTTAGCCCGAAGAAACAGCGGTTGGCAAGAGTAATTCTTCGTTTAATTTCTGACGAGATGTTGTTGTCAGAGCTTATAGCGGAGCCGAGGTAGACAAAGTCCCGTACTACCTCAAAGTTATATCTGTCAATGGTGACGTTCTGTCCAATTCGTCGATGTTGTGAGTCCTTTCGTGATGACAGCATATACTTAGTCTTACCCTCATTTACTGCTAAACCCATTTTCGCCGCTTCCTTCTCTATACTAGCAAACGTGGCTATGACATCACGTTGAGTCCTACCAATGATGTCAATATCGTCAGCGTATGCTAGTAGTTGCACCGACTTTTGGAAAATTGTGCCTCTGGTGTTGGCTTTGGAGTTTTGCACAATCCTCTCAAGAATCAGATTAAAGAAGTCACATGACAGCGCATCGCCTTGCCTAAATCCTTTTTTGGTATCGAATGTGTCGGTGAGGTCATTTCCGACCCTGATGGAGCAGCGAGAATTCTCTATCGTCATCCTACACAAACGGACGAGTTTGGGCGGTATACCAAAACTAGACATGGCTCTGTACAGTACGTCTCTATAAATGCTGTCATATGCGGCTTTGAAATCGATGAATAGGTGGTGGGTATCGATTTGGACTTCTTGAGTTTTTTTCCAGGATCTGCCGAAGTGTGAAAATTTGATCGGTTGTGGACTTTCCTGGCCTAAAACCACACTGATAAGGGCCAATCAGGTTGTTGGTAAACGGTTTCAGGCGTTCACATATTACGGCAGATAGGATCTTATAGGCAATGTTGAGGAGACTTATGCCTCTGTAGTTGGCGCAGTTCAGAGGGTCTCCTTTTTTGTGGATCGGGCAAACGATGCTGAGGTTCCATTCTTCAGGCATATTTTCATCCGACCAGATTTGGCTTATGAGTTGGTGGATGTTACTTACCAAGTCGTCTTTGGGCTTAGTCGCATTTATTGTAGGTACAATTTCTACCCCACCACAATTAGGTCAATTTACGCCCATTGGTGTTTAGTGATTTATGACATTGTATCTTTCCATTTTCATCCTTGAGCATTGAATACTATCCATCCATCCTGATGTTCTCAGAAACCTGTTGCGGACAGGGCAAAGGGATTTTAGAAAGTTCTTGCCAATAGTGGTTTCTAAGTATAATGTTCATCAAGTATTACGACTTTAACGAAAAGTGCTATTCATATATGGCGTTTTAATGGCGTTTACAGCTCTCACATGAGCCTAGTTCTTAACGAACCTAATGCGTCAAAAAAGTGTGTTTGCATATATTGTCTGGCACTGCAGTTCCAGCACCAAATTGAAGAAATTATGTAGCGCTAATAAATTTACAACAACTGTCGGGTTGTTTACACCCTGTAGATTCATTAGTCGACCGTTAAGCTGACCATTATTAAAATGACAAGTCCAACCAGTAACAGCTGTCAAATTTTTTTTCCATAATCGGTCATCGAGAAGCGATTGACAATACACCCGCAGCTATCTAAACCTATCCCTTAAATGAGCCTTAAAGTAAAATAAATTCTCAATCAATTGATACCACTATAACTCAAAAGCAATACCAAAAATACTAAACTTAATTAATTTTTATATTTATTTAATTAACCTAAAAAAATTAATAAAGATGCTTACAGCTCAGCTACAAATTACTTTTTAAGTACAAGTAAATATAAAAAAAATTAAATCGTCAAAATGGCTGTTAAATTAACAACTATCGGAGAAAAACAAAATAAATATGTTTATAAATTTAATTAGCATGCTTGAAGCGTTAAACTAAAATATAATAAATAAATAAAAAAAAGTTCAATAAAATTGTTTTTATTATACATAATGAATTGTACAATATATTGCTTAATTGTTTGTTGCATTTTTACTGTAAATAACCAACTGATTTATTATTTCATAAGCAAACAAAAAAAAAAACAAATTTAGATTTAACGCTATTGTTAACATTTTTAGGCACGCAACACAAAAAAAAAACACGCATAAATATTGAGTGAAAAGTATTAAAGATAAAAATAAATTAATTCGAAAAGACAAGTTGATGAGAATTCAAAATAACAAAAAAAAAACCGCTATGTAGTTATGTTATACATTTTTAGCAAAAAAAAAAAATAATAACACACTCATACACTCACAAACAATTGTGAACAAAAATATTATATATAAAAGTGATAACAAAAAACAATAAATTTGACAAGGAAAATAAATATTAAATTAAAAAAAATTAAAACATAAAATGAAGTAATAAATATTAAATACCAGCGTGATTGTTGAAATGAAAAAAAAAAAATAAAAATGGAATATTAAAAAAAAAGAAAGGTGCGTGAGGTGTTTTTGTGTTCATTATATGGAGTTGCGATGTCAAGGAGTTATAAGATCGGACGCATTTGTTTGCTAAGATATATAGTGAGCCCATCCAGAAATGACATCATTCCTGGATGGGCGTTTTACCAGTAATAGCTGGAGCTTCATTTACAATAAAGAAGACAATCGATCACCATGAAGAACCTAAATCTAAATCATGTGTAGTTCAAGGAATATCGATAAACATAATAATCGATATTTACTACTACTTACTACTTAAGTGGCGCTACAGTCCGGAATGAACCTGGGCCTCAACCAACATGCCTCTCCAATTAGCCCGGTCCTTAGCTAACTGCCTCCAGTTGCGCAAGTTGGTTGAGGTCGGTTTCTACTTGTGCGCGTCACTTAAGGCGAGGTCTTTCTCTACTGCGTCCGACGTCTGGCTGGGAATCGAAGACTCTGCGAGTCGGAGTATTGGTGTCCATTCGTTCTACATGTCCTAGCCATCTTAAACGTCCAATACGGAGTTTTTTGACCAGGGGCATGTCGCTGCACAGCTCGTATAGTTCTTGGTTGAATCTTCGTCTCCATAGCCCGTCAACGCAAACGGGACCGAAGATTTTTCGAAGAATTTTCCTCTCGAATCTACCAAGGATTTCTTCATCCACTTTTGATACGGTCCATGCTTCAGCGCCGTAGAGCAGGACTGGGATGATCAGGGTCTTATATAGGATCTCCTTAGTAGTTCGAGTGAGGGATTTACTACTAAATTGCCTTCTTAGCCCGAAAAACAGCGATTGGCAAGAGTTATTCTTCGTTTGATTTCTGACGAGATGTTGTTGCCCTAGTCAAAAAAAAACTCCGCATTGGATATGTTGAACGAATGGATACCAATACTCCGGCTCGAAGAGTCTTCGATTCACAGACAGACGTCGGACGCAGTAGAGGAAGACCTCGCCTTAAGTGACGCGCACAAGTAGAAACCGACCTCAACCAACCGGATAATTGGAGAGGCATGTTGGTTGAGGCCCAGGTTCTGTTAGAATTTTGTTCTCACGAAATGGATCGGTCATCCAACAGCAAAGATAACGTTTAATATTGAAAATTATGTAACAGAAGAGAAAAAATTCAAGAAAACACATAAGTTCGTCCCAAAAGGAAGTATGCAGCTGTAAGTTATGAGATGCCTCTTGTAGTAGCAGTCGCTTGTAAATTGTATTGTTTTGTTAGTTCAAACGGACTATAAAGATGGATTCATTGTGAAGATGACGCCGCGAGGAAATTAACTTTTTACTGAATGGACAAATTTGATTAGTAGATAAGCACTGTTTGGATAATACATCAATAAGGGCAATAGCAAAAATGGCCGATAAGAGACCCGCTACAGTATAAAAAGTAATCGGCCATATCATGGTATCCGTTCGGAGAGTAACTTTCTACTCAACGCAAATCCAGTCGGAGACTGAATTTCCGGAAGTGCGTCAACGCATTCATTTGACGTCAGCAAAAATCAGCAACCTCAGCATCTTCTTTGCAGAAAAGAGAAAAGTCCTATTGGTGAAATTTCGAGCAACGTCGGATTTCTCATCTACTCAACCAAGCGCTCATATTGTTTGGTGCTTGTTTTTTTCATTCGAATTTTGCCTTAAACACCAGGCAAGAAGAAATCAAGAAAAACTTAAATAAAAGTATTTTATAACCTTCATTTTGTTCACTTAAAAATATTTCCGGGACGAGCAGATGTCAGAGCAAAATTCACATGTGGCTGTCAAAAACAGATGCAAAACATATGAGAAGGCTACAATCCGCTGTGCGGATCGTTGAATAAACTATCCCATCCCACCCTTAAAATTAATATCCTCAAAATGTAGGCTTTATGGCTGTGAAATACAGAAAATGGCATTGTCGCAACATAGCTATTGTTCAGACAGTTTATCAAAACCTTTTGTGGTTCGACAAAAAACAACGTATTTCTATTGCTAATCCCTTGGGATGGGGTATACAAATGGTTTTTGTAAGAAAACGCCCCCAAAATGTGGGCGTAGGTGAAAATGATCTATGGACAAAAGTTTTATTATACCATTATATAAGTATTCGATTCCACGTGAAATGCTTTTCTACAAAAAAAAAATACAAATACAAATTTTTGGCGCAACAGGCTCGTTAGTACCCAGGGCCTAGCTTTCTCACAACCATTCATGTGTGCGTGTGTACTTCTTGCACGATGGCGGGACCTCCTGTTTTATGCCGACTCCGAACGGCTAAGTTGAGATAAGCTATTCTTGACAATTGATACTACTCGGATGATTTGTCAGATCATCACGAGAAATGCTTTTCTACAAGCTCTATAAATATAAAGTCTCATCCAAGGTGATAAACGTGATAAGAGCTATGTACAAAAATAATTCTGCTTATATTTGGGATGGCAGCCATTTGTCGGAAGAATTTGAGATAACAATGGGTGTCAAACAAGGATGCGTCCTAAGTACATTGCTATTTATTTTGTACATAAACGACATTACTGAGTACGTTAAAGGAGGAATCCAACTAAGTGGAACTCAAATTCCAGCACCAATGTTTGCAGACGACATCGTATTTCTTGCGGATACAGTAGATTAGATACAATGCAGTTAAAAAACCTGGATCTCTGAATTGGAAGCTTTTTTCGAAATATGGCTGTGACGGGTCTTCAGGACAAAGCGAGTAGAAGCAAAGGTTATCAGGAGAAAATGAAGTTACTTCTGATGCTTATTTGTTCATTGCTTCAATTGTTCCAATAAAACTTGTGGAGCAAAATACAAATATAATTTTGTGGCAAAATCAAACTTGCTCTTCTGTCCATTACTGTCGGCCGATCTTGATTGAGTTTTCAAAAGAAACTCCCGAAAAAACCAAAGAAGTTATAAATGACATACAAAATCAAATTGACGAGTTACAAGATACTCTGTTTGACGAAAATGAAGAAGTTGTTCAAATACATCATGAATTGTTTTTAACTATGATCGATGGAAAAGTTGGACAAGTCTTAACGAACATAAGTTCTTGTTCTGTCTGTACAGTGTGTGGAGCAAAACCAAAAGAAATGAACGACTTAAGAAAGGTGAAAGACAAACCTAACAATGAAAGCGCATTTAAGTACGGCTTATCTACTCTACATGCTTGGATTCGTTGTATGGAATTGATTTTACATATTTCGTATAATCTTTCATTTGTTAAGTGGTCTGCAAAAACTCTTAATGATAAGAAAAGTAAAGAAGAAAAAAAATCACTAGTTCAAAAACGTTTTCGAGCTGAATTAGGTTTACATGTAGATAAACCTCGACAAGGTACTGGTAGCAGTAACGATGGCAGCACTGCTCGCAGATTCTTTAAAAATTTTCAAAGTTCTGCTAATATAACAGGAGTTGATCAAGATCTTATTAAGAGGTTTTATGTTATTCTCCAAACATTTTCATCTGCATCATGCATTTAATACAGCTCGCATTTACGTTGAAAAATATAAATGGTACTACATGCCATCTTAATTCACGGTGAAGCTATAATTCAACATTTTGGAGTCCTACCAATCGGTCAGCTTTCTTAAGATGCCCAAGAAGCACGTAACAAAGATTACAAAAAAATAAGGTTGACGTCTTCTAGAAAATGTTCAAGAACAGCAACAAATGAGGATGTCTTTCATCGGTTGTTATTGACATCAGATACTCTTATATCAAGTATAAGAAAACAAAATACAGCTGAATCCAAAGAGCTTTCTGAGGAAGCGATACAGCTACTAAAGAATTAATTTTTGTTTACATTTTTATATATTATATATTGCTATGGTTGTTTCATATTGGGATGTATTTTTAATGTGCATATAATTTATTGACATTATATTTTCTCAACATGTATATCCTAAGCATAAATAATAAATAAAAATAAAATTTTTAATGAAAATCCACATTTTGTTTAGTCAATATTGTAATTTTTGAACTTTTAATAAACTTTAAATACTAAAACACTAAATAGATCTTAAAAACTTTTATATTTTATGATTCTCTATATATTAAAGATAATATATTCCAAATTTCACTTTATTATTCCAATAGACAAAAAAGTTACAGATTTTTGAGACGCGAAACTCCATTTCGGCCCACTGTGCGTTGGTCTTTTGGTGGCTAACCCTTGATTTTTCGTTAAACAAAATCGTAATATAATTTCGATGGGAAGAGAGGTTGATTGGAAGGTAAAAGAAGGATTCAGGATAGATGGGATGGTTAATGATACCCAGTGTCATAAAGTACTTTGCGGATGGCATTAGGTTGACATATCATTCATTAAGCACCTCTTTCATTATTTAAGGGGCACTTGTCTATGGATTTTTTTTTATTTCAAGGACGATTAGGCACTTTTTATTGTTCCGTGAATTTGCGGGGCTGCGACCGTCCTTATCGGTCATCATTTTCCAAACTAACTTTTTTCCGTACTTTTCTATTCGGCCGTTCCATTCCGAATGAAAAATTCTCCGATTTTGTACGAATCGGAGAATTTTGCTTCATGGTAATCGTTCTGGCCAGTTGTTCGGAGCATTTTTCCGAAAAAGCGTAACGCACATCGGCAGTCTACGTTTCATTGCGATGGGTTGCATTTTTATACCCTATCCCATATGGGTATATTAGTTTTGACATTAAGTTTGTAACATAGAAAAATAATTTCGATACATATACCTCAAAGTATATGGATCGATTCAGAATCGCTAGCTGAGTCGATTAAGCCATGTCTGTCTGTCCGTCCGTCCGATTTTTTTGGGCCTTAAATTTTGAGCTAGAGTGTTGAAATTTGATATATAGACTCTCTGGCCGACGAAGCAGAACAAGTGTAAACATTTTTGAAATCCGCCCACTGCCACGCCCCAGAAAAATGTAGTTTTAAACCAAACCGTAAGGAATTTCAAAAAATGTCTGAGCAACATATTTAGACAATCCTAAAATCTATATTTCGTCCATACAAAGTTTTTTGCCACGCTCACTTTTTCGTCCAAATTTTAAAAAGTTCGAAAAAACTTTTGATGCAAATACTTATAGTTAGTTAGTTAGTATGACATTATTTACTTAGATATTTATTTATTTTGTTTAATTTTAGATTTTACACATATAAATTAGGAAAAACAAAGACAATTCTTGATGTGCTGAAGTTAAAAGCTTTCATCTATTATACAATTTCTGTACCGCATTGCGTTTACTGTATAGTTGTACAGAAGGTCCCAACCTCTTTCGCCATTAAGGATACTCATTGCTTCGTCTAAATCAAGCACCTGTACACCAAAGAAAAAGGAAGCAAAATTCTTTTAGGACGGGACATCTCGCGATGAAGTGGAAAACATCCTCAAGCTCCTTTAGGTTGCACAGGTTGCATAAAATTGGTAGTTCGGGACGGTGCGGTATAAAATTTAGATTAAGAAGTTCTCCTCTTATTTTAAAGATTGTGCTTATCTTATCAGTGGAATTGCTGATCAAAAAATATGTCCTAGTCTGTAAATGATGCTCCAATCGACCATAGTAAGCTCTGTATTGCGATGACTGTGCTTCGTTTACAAAAGTATCGTAGATTCGTCGGCCCATTTTCTCCAATAAGTCATTAAATTTTTGTTTTAATATACTCGACTGTTCGTTTGGTCTAACTGAAAAGTCATAACCGCATTCTAATCCTAGAACTTGCCACTTTTGAACACATTTGACTTTGTATCGTAGCATTGAGGAAATCACTATTCTGGGCAGGCGATCTGGATTCATTGCCATGACTTTTATGATATAATCGAAATGGAATTTGAGTGTATCCAGGAAAAGTGGTGCCACTCCCGTTTCCAAGTATATCATGTAGTTGGGGCAGCTACTCGGTAATCTAAAAATTCTCCTGATAAAAAACCGTAAAAATTTTTCTACGACTTCAAATGAGCAGTATCCCCAAACTTGCGATGCATAAAGAAGGATCGAAGTTGCTGTAGCCCGAAATATTTTCTGTTTAGATATGTGCGAGATATTTTTATTATTAATATACTTTCCCCAAACCGCACAAATTGCCCTTTAAGCTTCTGCAAATTTAATCTTAAGGTGAATGTTCATGTTCATGTTGGGGGTAATCACAACTCCAAGATACTTATACTGCTTGACAATTTCCATTTGCTCCCCTTGAAATATCCATTTTTCGTTTTGAGCATATCTTTCCCCGCCATCTCTGAATATCATCATCTTTGACTTGTCGTAGTTAACTGTCAAATTCCACGTTCTGCAATAAGAATCTAACCTATTTATCATTAACCCTTTCCCTCCCATGGTAGCCATTTGGCTACCGCGTACATTTTTAAAAGTAACTATTACAAAACGAGCAAAATTAAAAGAATTCTTGTTTCTTTAATCTGGCAAGATCATTTTCTCTCAATTTATTGCAAATAATTGTATATGTTTTATCTGCTAACGATGTATTTTGACATTTGGCTAGTGGACGTCAACCTCTAGTGTTCTGTTGTCGCAACGTGACTTTCGGTCGTGGATTTAACCAGGTAAATATTAGTGCTGATACCGGAAAAAAATGTTTTTGTGCAAATAGAATTGTTATAAGATAAATGTTGTAAACTGTATCACGGAATCTGATAACACGCTGCAGAAATCCGCGATTAACCAGTGGTTGCCGTTTGGCTACATTGGGGTGTTGTCAAGCATTTGTTTCGACAAAAAATAACCGTTTTGCTGTCATATATTTAGAGTAAATGTACAACAATAATAATACATGAAACACTACGTAATCCGAAAAATGCTTTGCGTTTTTTTATATTAACTTTTTCTTGACTAGGATCTATTTTAGCCATTGACACCAACATAAAAGATTCCGTTTTCCGTCAAGGTTGAAAAGAAAATAGGTATGTAAACAGTGTTATTTTGTTTAGTTTGAAGTACTATAAAATGATGTACCTATACTTATTCTCATTGAATAGAGATCAGCATGTCAACTAAACGAAATTTGCGAGACTTGGAGATAGAAATTTGTAAAATTTTAGAAGGTGATTGTTCGGAAGAAGAGGAGGAAATTGAGGAAATGGAGGACGGAACTGAAATGCTAGTTGAATATATTGAAAAACATTGCGAGAACATTCCAGTTGAGGATATTCAGTTTCTTGAAGAAATTGGTAGGTCTTGTATTTTGTTGCATATAAATTGTTTAGTTATTGCTCTTATATCTTATAAAGATGAGAGTGCCATCGAAATAGTTGACATGATGGCAAATCCAGAACCAGATTCATCAAAACCTACTTGCAGCAAAGATATAAATAAGGAACTAAAATGGCGAAAAGTAGAAATTGATAAAGTTTCAAGCCAATGCAATTTAAGTTTTTCTTCTCCTCCTGATCCAGAGTTAACTCCTTTCCAATATTTTAAGCTTTTTGTTGACGACCCTATTATAGAACACATTGTTTTCCAAAGTAATCTATACTCCGTTCAAAATGATATTGACAATCCACTCAACACTAATTATAGCGAAATTTGCAAGTTCCTTGGGATGAATTTATTGGCAAGTATTGTTCATTTGCCCCAATATCCAATGTATTGGGCAAATTCTACAAGATTTGCACCAATAGCTGACATAATGCCACGAAATAGATTTGATTTTTTAAAGAAAAACCTGCACTTGAATGATAATTCTAAAATGAAAGACCGCACAGATGTGCAATACGACAAACTTTTTAAAATTCGTCCTTTTCTGGATAAAATTAGAGCAAACTTCCTAACAGTCGAACCTGAAGAAATGAATTCTATCGATGAAGTGTTGATTCCGACCAAGTGCAGAAATAGCATTAAACAATATATACGCAATAAACCACACAAATGGGGAATCAAAATGTTTGCCAGAGCTGGATCAAGCGGCTTTTTGTACGATTTTGAGATCTATACAGGCAAGTCCACCGAACTTGTGAAAACTAAATTAGGAATAAGTGGAGATGTGGTGATTAGACTGTGTCAAAGTTTGCCAAAGCACGAAAATTTTAAAGTATTCACAGATAATTGGTTTACGTCTTATCATTTGCTTTGCGAACTAAAAACCATTGGCATTTTGGCAACGGGAACCGTTCGTCAAAATCGTCTACCAAAATGTGAATTTTTGACAGAAGATGAGCTTAAAAAGATGGGTAGAGGATCATATGATTTCAGATTGGAAAAGAACAACAATATCTTTGCTCTTAAATGGTATGATAATAAACAGGTATGTGTAGCGTCATCGATTTATGGTGCACTTCCTGTTGAATACGTACGTCGTTGGTCACTAAAGGAAAAAAAGTTTATTGACGTTCCAAGGCCAATGTTAATTTCGGAGTATGATAAGTATATGGGAGGAGTAGACCTAAGCGACATGATGGTGGCCTTGTATCGATCCAAAATTGGCACAAAACGTTTTTATTTTAGAATATTTTTCCATTTACTCGATGTTGCCTGTGTAAATGCGTGGCTTTTATACAAACGACATTGCCATCAAAATAAAGTTCCGATAAAAATAAACTTTATCGAATTCAAAACGCAAATTGCCAATGGAATGTTACATGTTGGACATCATGTTGATAAAAAAAAGAGAGGTAGACCAAGTTCGAGTAATGCAAGTGTCACTTCCTCACCTGTCTCCGTTTCAAACAAAAGACGAAAGGAAATAACACAGCGGCCAATTTTAGATATTCAATACGATGGCATTTGTCATTGGCCGATTCCTATTGAAAATAAAGAAAGATGTAAGAACTGCAATGATAGGAAATCGTTTTCAAGGACAAAATGTCAAAAATGTAATGTTGCCTTATGTCTTACACGAAACAAAAACTGTTTTTTTAAATTTCACAACAAAGACTGATGAAATTTGTGTAATATTAAAGTTTACGTTATTTTTTATTTAACTTTACACTAAAATTATTTATGAAGTAAGAACTAATTTAAATATTTTTCGATGTACATATACTTCTATGAAACAAATTCTTTAGTATAATACTTGAAAAGTCTGAATTAATAAATAGCAAGTCTGAATATACCTACAAATAATTTATTATAATACAGAGTGTATCATTTCGTTAATGTTTCACATGTTTTTTAATAAAATATAAAACCCCAATGTAGCCATATGGCTACCATTTAGCCACGCCCACCCGATGACTCCCACCAAAAAAATAATGATGCAGTTATCTTTAGAATACTAATATTATCCTGAAAAACATCAAACTTATTTTTTTACCCAAATATTAATAATTTGGGAAGGAAAGGGTTAACAGAATCAATTTGCAAAATACGATTAGCAGTATGGTCTAATAAATTCTGTAATCTAACTTTAGCACCAATTTCAGTAATTTTTATGCAAATCTAATGAGATCTTGTTCATAAAAAACAAAACAATATGAGCTTATGGGAGTTTTCTTTCTAGTACTTCATGGGGTCATGTTGTCATTCTTCGAAAAATGGGCAACTTAGGAATAAAATACACTATGCAAGAACACAGCGCAAGGTAGCGCAACCATTTAAAACCTTTATCAAAGATTAGTATATAAAAAAATGGCATGTTAATACAAATTGCTAAATATAAAGAAAAAATATATTTTTTGAAATTGAGTTTATTGATTTTTAAAGCCTAAATTACAAGCTTTCCAACGATATATAACTCTTGTGTAATCACATAATAAAATGCCAAACAAAACTCTATTAAAAACGGTCTTTATTTCGTTATTGCAATGGGGCTATACGAAGAGACCACTTCAGATTGCCATATACTAAAAGTATGCAGCTTTATCCATTTAATTTTTTTTGCACTGCGAAATTTGACCTTTCCTTGGTTAATTTGCATAAAAAGTTCAGCTCCCACATTACTTTCGAAAAAATCATTTTTGAGACGATAAATGCCATTTGGGCCCACTGTGCAACGGCATCGCTGAATTCGGTAGTGGATACTGATGGACGTAGGTCTTGGTGTATTCAAATCACGGAAAACACCTTTCACGGAAATTAAAAAAGAGGACGACTATGACTTTTTTTTAGGTCCGTGTAATGCTGAGCAGAAATTAGGACTTTTCTGATGTGGATTTGTTATATGGATAGCAAGAAGTCGTATGGCTTGAAGACATTAGCAAACGTGTTGTAACAATTCGTATAAAGGCCACATTTGCCAATATATCTAAGCCTTATTTGCGCTCACGCTCTGACGAAGAAATGAGATGACATGGCTTGGGACTTTTTTTTAACCAGATATTGGACAAACTTATGAGCGACTACCAAAGAAAGATTTTAAAAATGTGCTGAGAAATGTCCAGCTAATGTAGGAAGATAATTTTTAGCAGTATTGTCGGAAAGCACAGCCAACATGACACCACGTATCACCTTGATATCCATAAAGGGACATGGCGGTCTCCAGATTAATAAACGGTGAACCAAATTGATCACATTGCGATAGAGAAGAAGCACGTATCAACTTTTTGGATGTCCGAAAAATCCGAGGGGCTAACTTATTCGGACCACTATCTGGTTGCAGCCAGTGAAAGAATGCGGATATCCACCACGCCACAACAAATGCGAAGTACTGTAATATAATTGATTGTTGAAAGAGTGGAATCGCATGAAACCGACAACACCTTTGCAAACCACGTATCTCTCAATATTTCGATTAATACCAGTCCACCATAATATCGAAAAGAATATGCCGACAATGTCAACTAGCCATTAGATCTGCTAAATAAATATATTGATCGATCCTCCTCTTACCCTCCTTTTGGAGAAAAAAAACTGTGGGAAAATTTGGAAGGAAAACCCTCCTTTCTGAAAATGAATGGCAAATAGCTGTCAAAAATTGCACGAAAAATGCTCCTGAACGCAATTTGTGGAAAAAGAATGGCAATTAGCTGTTAAAAATTGCACTTCAACGCAATTCACCGGGATGCGTTACAAAATGTCGGAGACTTCGAAGCAAAAATCCTCCGAATCGTACAAAATCGGAGAATTGTCCGCTCCGACGGATATCTTGATAGGACTGAATATCGGCCCTATCGAGGTATCCGTTGGAGCGGAAAATTCTCCGTTTTTGTACGATTCGGAGGATTTTTGCTTCGAGGTATCCTTCCGACAAGCTGTTCGGAATATTTCTTCGACATTTTGTAACGAGTTGCGTTGAAGTGCGTTCAGGTGCATTTTTGGTGCAATTTTTGACCAATTTTTGAACAATTTTTTTGAGCTAAGAGCCATTCTTTTTCCGATTTCCTCCGGCACAAATTCTTCGCGGAATTTATTTACGAATTGTAGTGAAGTGAAGCCGTCGCATTTGTGTAGTATTTTCTTCCGATGACACATACCTCGAATGAAATTTAAACCTCCGACGAAGTATGCGTTGAGGAAATCCGACAGATACCTCGATAGGGCTCTATATCTTAATATTGAGTGATGAATGTAAGTTCAACATCTTTGGGTCTGATGGTGGTCGAAAAGTATGGAGAAAACAAAATACCGAGCTGGATCCAACAATTACAGCAGACACCGTGAAACATCGCGGGGAAACGTGATGGTTTGGGGTTACCAGCAACCCCAAACCATCATCTGTTGTTGGTAGCTTGGTCTTAAATGATTGTAAGATGAACCGCTATGATTATTTAAATATTTTTCTTTACATGAAAGTGCCAGAGAGTTATGCTCGAAGGGGGCATTTGTCTACCAACAAGATAATAAAGTTCACTTCGCTTATAGTCAAAGAATGGCCATTTTACAATGTCCGAAATCAATTGAAATTTCCAGTTTTACTTAGTATTCCAATACATTGCATCCCTTGTCAGTAATTTAGTCTTCATAACCATGCGTCAGCACGAAGACCACTGCTGGTTGAGCTGCCAAAATTATTCGAATCACTATCACCAATGACTTATAAAGGTGATCCCACTCATCATGCTTTTTGTTTTGCCCATAGACATTCTGATGATAAGAACTTCGGCATTCTGAGGTCAACAAACGCATAAATTGAACCAGCCTTGAATTCTCAAATTCACATAAAATATTGCCACCAGACCTCCTGTTCACAACACGCTTGAGCTGACGAATTTAAAACGCTCTTACCCACAAAATACTTTGCACCATTGAAAAGCATGAGTTTTTCAAAATCGAAATCTCACGCCTACCCTTCTCTACATCGACTATATACCTATAGATCACCACAACAAAACTGATAAGAGCCCAACGTTATCGCCACAAAGCTCAAGCCTAATCCTAATCTCCTGCGTTCAAGTTCACGAGACTCTATCGGGAATGTTGCGTGATAGTGCATTTTTTGCGCGCTCTACTTTCAATCAGATTCGACATTTGAGTTATTTTGCAATTCGACAACCAAACGGGAAGCAGTGGATTATCATCTTGCTCGTGAATGGGCAATCCGCGCACGATGTACGCGTACCCCTATAACGTGAAAGTATTTGTAAAAAGCCTCCTCTGGCTTCTAGCGGCGGGCAAAGTGACGGAAGCAGCTAAGGCGATGCATTTCTCGCAGTCCTACCAGGGACATCTAAAAGTGATGAAAGCATTAGTTGACGACTTTTACGACCCCTGTGAGGATTTCTTCAAGCACTCATGTGGATACTATGACACGGAGGTAGCACCAGTGGCACCATTAATGTACAACAAGGAAGCTGCTGTACGCTTCTTTGAGAATAATCGAGCAAACTTTTCGACAACCGGAGGACTATTACTAAACGGTCTCTATGACTCATGCAAGCGCAAGACGTTAAACGTTTCCCAGTGGAAGGAGATTGAATTTCTGAAGCAGTTCGCAAAGTGGCCGTTTCTGCACTATCAATGGGAAGACGCTGGCATTAATGTAACCTGGGCTCAGTTGATGGGAGAGCTTGCTGCTCGAGGAGTTCCAGTATTCTTTGACATATTCTTCACACAGAATACGATCTATGTGAGCCCGGCTAATATCGTGTGTCCAGCGTCTCAGGAGGAGATCAAGGCGATAATAATGAGTCCAGTGACGAGTGTGGTCAGCAATCAAATTGCGGACATCATATCCTCAGAGTTATGGTACTTTTGCAAGAATCTAACTGAGGACGACAGTTCTCTTGATAAATCTAATCAAACCGATAGTACGATTGAGTCCACGTTGTTTGCCAGTGTGTTCTTCACAACTCTGAACATCTCTATGGAGGAAGTGGAGCTGTCGCGAATAATTCAAATTCGCAATGAACGCCTGGAAAAGATTCTAGCAGTGACAAGCCAAACTGAACCACGAATCGTGATCAATTTCATCATCTGGAAAATGATTGCAGCCCTCGATTACGACGACTGTTTCCGTTTGGTAGATGAGTTTGAGCCACTGCTGCTCTCTGAATACTGGAATTGGAATGTGTTTGAACCCAGGATTAGCAAAGATGTGGCAATGGCCGGTTTTATGTATCACACCACACGATTTCAGAAGCGACGCAAAGACATAATGCTCGTTGAGGACTGGACATCGTTTCTCGATAAAAAGCTACGCAAAAAAGACCTTAGCCTCGACAGGATGATTAAAAACTACGCCAGGAACTACCTTTCACCGGAGTTGTTCCTATCTAACTATTCCAATCTGGAAATGAGGAAAGATTCCTTCTTTCTTAACTATTTCAGCATGAAATCCCGCCAGCTGCGATTGTCTTTCTTCGAGGACAACTACGTCGATCGAGAAGACACCAATCATCCGGCTTACTTTGTGCGAAAATTCCTCAACTACGTCATCTTCACCGAGAGTCAACCGTTGTTTCATTACTTCTCGACGGAGGGTTTCGATTTGTGGCAGGATTCCGGATATCTAACATCAACAGATGACCTCTATGCGGCCATCGATTGTTTGGTGCGCCAGTCGGAAGTGTACGCAGAGGAGTACTCAATTTTCGAAAACTTAACAGTCAGCCAAATGGAGGCAGTGTTGAAGTTTAATCGAGCGTTTTACGAGTCCTTCTATGACTACATGTTCTGGCTGGAGGGTGAAATGTTCTCCTTTGCCGAGGACTATGTACTGGAGCAGTTCAATTTGAACTCAAGTCGGGTGCTGTTCTATTCGGTGGCACAGCTGTTCTGTGGCAAGGATGACGCGAGATATGAGGTGCTGATTAATCGATCTTTTATGAACTCGGTGGAGTTTCAAGACGCCTTTGAGTGTGAGATTGAGGTGCCGATGAATCCGACTATGAAGTGTGTGTGTGCAAATTGTTAGAAAATAAAGTTATAAACTGAAAAGAAATTACTAAAAACGTGGGCGCTTTTTTAAAACCAAGGGCTACGACTTTTGTCGTAAAAAAACGTGAGGATTGGGCAACTCCACTACGGCTGGCACTATGTTAGTAGTTTAGGTAGGGTTTCAGTCCGAAATAAACCGAGGCCTCAACCATTAGCCCGCTAGTTTCCCGAATCTTAATCTTTAGGGCCCTTGCCCTTGCCTCTTTAAAATGTATGTCATATCAGAATTAACCCCAATTCACAGATTCCAACCAATACCATATAATTCTTAGATTACTTCTGCGGAACCGCATATTTCTATGATATTCCAGTTCAAGGAGATAATGGCGTCAGTTATGTCAGCGAGTAATGTTGTATCTGCGAGATCGCTAGTAATATTTACAGTTGGTGAGCACATAGTTGGATGAACAATGATGTGATTAAAATTTAAATCCTTGTAACATAACGGGGATTGACCTTATGTCTGTTTTTTTTTACACTCTCTGTGCTATCAGTATCGCTTAATGCTCAGCTGCCGATTTTTCAAACTTACAGACTGCTACTACAGGGAGTAACGTCTATGAACGTACCTGCCAACATAGATTGTGAATAAATCAGCCAATAGAGTGTGGAGCTTCATATTGTCTTGAAATATGATGGGCGATCTTCCAACTTTCATTCGGTCAGATTAAAGGGCATGTATGGGACCATTGTCAAAAATCAGCCTTGCAGAGGACCCGTGCATAATAATAAACTTTGATGCTGATTAAGTATCCAAATAGCTGGAGCCCTGGACTAGGTGGACCTCTTGTCGCAGCTCCTCGTAGAGAAAACAACCAAAACCATAACATCAAGCACACCGGTTTTCGTATCAAACTGACCGCACTTTAGAAAAATCAGAACCTGCTTTCTGAGTATGAAGTTCCTGAAAATCTAGGCTGCAAACTTTTTTTGGATATTTGATATACTCCTTGATGGAAGTCGCTTGCTTGAACTCAACATCATGTATCGATGCGATACGACCAACAGATTCTTGAAACCATTGACAAAGTTGTGTGGAGCCGAAGCGATAGTTGGGTATCGAACTTACAAACTGACGGCTGCCAAGTTGGCAAACCCAGCCTGGAACTTGGCGCGCAAATCTTCTGGCCGGATGTATAAGATCTCGAGCCAATGATGGAACCTGAATCGCGTACACCTGCTTAACTAACAAACCGTAGGAGAACGAAGAACGAATGGCCAACTTGTTCAGGAAGGTATCTTCTGAAGCACTGATTCTGGGCACTTCGATCTCAATTTTACCCTTGTAAATCTTGGATGAAAGTAGCCTTTTCGGTGCCCAAACCGGTGTTTTGGGCTAGGATGATGTGGGTTCCCGTCAGATGCAGACTTGGAAAATAACACCATGATCCGTATGGATCAGGAAGGTATCTTGGGAAGTTGGTCCGTATGGTATTTTTTTTCATAAGCACGACACCTTTTCCATGGACTTCTGTATCTGATGGGAACCAACATTGCCAACACCGACGATAAGGCACTTTAGGTACTCATCGAACAATTGCCAGAATTTAAGCAATAGTTTGCTTTCCAAGTAGCTTTGTTCCACCTTGAATGACCGTAATTAGGGACTTATGATGAAGTTAAGAACAAAAGCAAAGACTGAAAGCTATAAGCTCAGAGACGGACCGTACTCATTTTTTTAGAAGTTGTATCGCAGCAGTAAGACATCCCAAGAGAAGCAAACCACAGTCAAATAAAAGATCAGACTCACTAATGTGATGCACTTTAGTTTGAATATAAAGTCCCTGCTTCAACGCATTCTTGATGAAGCAGGGACTTCATATATTTAAGCGCCAGGGATTGTTGCAGGAAATGTCTTTGTCTTGGTCACTAAAGGATATCTGAATGCTATACCTTAGCACTTTATCATCTACAAAACGAAAGATGGCCACAGTCTTCCTCGATATTCATGGATAGGGTCAATGCACAGCGCGGTCACGTAAAGCTGGTCGCTTGCTCTGACGTATGGTCATATGATCTCTGGAACCTAAAATCGTCAGTGATCTTGTATTCAAAAGTAACTTACTTTTCGGGGTTTGATAGTCTCTGCCTTCCTCTTCGATCCTTGGCACGTTGCATCTAGTCATTCAGTCCAAGCGCTCTTGCATCTCGAAACTGAAAGCTGGGATTTGAAGATCCTCTTGGCTGGAGCATTGATATTCATTCGTTTGAAGTGGTCAATCCAAGAGCAACGTTATTACGAGGCAATTAAAAGCCTGATTTTATGTTAAACGAAAAAAAAAGCGATGAAATGACTGTGACATGTGCTGTGACATATGTTATAGTTAGCAAACAGCGACTTTTCGGATGTAGATTTGTTATAAGTGATATACTTTGGCAAGAAGTCCTATGCTCTGAAGGCATTAGCGAACACAATATTACATTCACCAACGCTCCAACATAGGAAAAACAAGGCTCTGCGAAGGATTTCTTCTACGAGGTTCTGGTCAAAACTTAGTACTACCGAAGTGCGATGCTAAAATCGTGCTGGGAGATTTTAAAGCAAATATAGCAAAAGCGGAGATTTTGAGAAGTACTTTCGGAAAACACAGCTTATATGACGCCACGTCTGATAACGACTCGGACCACTAGCTTATTGCAGCCAAGGTAAGAGTTCGGATATCCACCCAGCCACAAGATATGCAAAATGTTATGAAAAAATTGAACGTCGAAAGTGCCCGATTCACATAAAAGGAGACCCAATGAACTGCTCCTACTCCAGAGCCAGAAGTCCTCTTAACATCGTCATTAATTTCCTATCAAGCCGCATACGGCAGCATTTATAAAGAAGAACTATACAGGGCCAGGTCTAGTTTTAGTAGGCCACCCAAATGCGTCCGCCTGTGCAGGATAACGAAGGAGAATTCTCTCTGCTCCATCAGCGCTGTTTCTTTGGGCCGACAAGGAAATTTAGTAGTAAAGCCCTCACTCAAACTACTAAGAACATCCTAATATCCAGATGGAGCGAAGCATGGACGTATCAAAAGCGAAGAATATAAGTGGTGGCCACAAGTAGAAAACAACCTCAACCAACTTGAAGTCCGCAACTGCTAAGCTAAGGAACGTGTCAATTGGAGAGGCATGGTTCATTCCGGAGTTTAGCGCCATCATAAGTGAATCATCGAATATCTAGTAGATCCCCTGTAACAAGTCGGATAGTTTATTGCGCCGGTATATCGTTGCCCACACGTTCCTTTTAGGCGTGAATGAAGGCTTTTCTGATGCTGTCGTTTCAGATTCGTTGCATTCCAGTTGCTGCATTAAATACCACGTCCATTTGGCCTGCGCACACGAGTGTGATTTAAATGTAGTCTTACTTACTTACTTAAGTGGGGCTACAGTCCGGGATGAACTTGGGCCTCAACCAACATGCCTCTCCAATTAGCGCGGTCCTTAGCTAACTGCCTCCAGTTGCGCACTCCAAGTTGGTTGAGGTCGATTTCTACTTGTGCGCGCCACTTAAGGCGAGGTCTTCCTCTACTGCGTCCGACGTCTGGCTGGGAATCAGAGACTCTGCGAGCCGGAGTATTGACTAGAGGAGTTTTTTTTGACTAGGGGTATGTCGCTGCACAGCTCGTATAGTTCTTGGTTGAATCTTCGCCTCCATAGCCCGTCAACGCAAGCGGGACCGAAGAATTTTCGAAGAATTTTTCTCTCGATTCGACCAAGGATTTCTTCATCCGCTTTTGATACGGTCCATGCTTCAGCGCCGTAGAGCAGGACTGGGGTGATCAGGGTCTTATATAGGATCTCCTTAGTAGTTCGAGTGAGGGCTTTACTACTAAATTGCCTTCTTAGCCCGAAGAAACAGCGATTGGCCAGAGTAATTCTTCGTTTGATTTCTGACGAGATGTTGTTGTCAGAGTTAATAGCGGAGCTGAGGTAGACAAAGTCCCGTACTACCTCAAAGTAATATCTGTCAATGGTGACGTTCTGTCCAATTCGTCGATGTTGTGTGTCCTTTCGTGTTGACAGCATATACTTAGTCTTACCCTCATTTACTGCTAAACCCATTTTCGTCGCTTCCTTCTCTATACTAGCAAACGTGGCTATGACATCACGTTGAGTCCTACCAATGATGTCAATATCGTCAGCGTATGCTAGTAGTTGCACCGACTTTTGGAAAATTGTGCCTCTGGTGTTGGCTTTGGAGTTTTGCACAATCCTCTCAAGAATCAAATTGAAAAAGTCACATGACAGCGCATCGCCTTGCCTAAATCCTTTTTTGGTATCGAATGTGTCGGTGAGGTCTTTTCCGATCCTGATGGTGCAGCGAGAATTCTCCATCGTCATCCTACATAAACGGACGAGTTTGGGCGGTATACCAAAACTAGACATGGCTCTGTATAGTTCGTCTCCATAAATGCTGTCGTATGCGGCTTTGAAATCGATAAATAGGTGGTGGGTATCGATTTGGACTTCTTGGGTTTTTTCCAGGATCTGCCGAAGTGTGAAAATTTGATCGATTGTGGACTTTCCTGGCCTTAACCACACTGAGAACGGCTGATCAGGTTGTTGGTAAGCGGTTTCAGGCGTTCACATATTGCGGCAGATAGGATCTTGTAGGCGATGTTGATGAGACGTATGCCTCTGTAGTTGGCGCAGTTCAGAGGGCTGAGGTTCCATTCTTCAGGCATACTTTCATCCGAGCAGATTCGGCTTATGAGTTGGTGGATGTCACTTATACCCAGTCATCTCCGCCAGCTTTAAAAAGCTCAGCGGGAAGGCCATCATTTCCGACGGCCTTATTAAGCTTGAGTTCAGATATTGCTATCCTCACTTCACTTAGGTCGGGTGGTTGGCAGTTTTCGTTGTCGTTGCCAATATTAAATTGTTCGTTCTGCCTGACAGCGGAATGTTGTTCGTCATCGCCGTTTAACAGTCTGCAGAAGTGGTTCTTCCATATCCTCGGCGTCGACTGTGTCTCAACTACGATATTTCCTTGTTCATCTCGACAGGATTCTGTTAGAGCCTTGTATCCTGGGCTTTGACGTTTTACACTTTGGTAAAATTTGCGAACATCGCAATTAGAGTGGCACCTCTCTATATCCTCGATCGCGAGCTTTTCTTGCTCTTTTTTCTTCTTTCTGAAAAACCGATGGTCTTCCCTTCTTCTTTCCTATAAAGCTCAATGGCAGCTCTCGTCTTCACCTGCAGCTTAGCCTTGTACGCCTCGTTCTTGGCTGCAACCATCTGTCGGCATTCCTTATCAAACCAGGGGTTTCTTGCTGGTGATCGGGACAAACCTAGCACTTCAGTTGCGGCTGATCTAATAGCTTTTTGGCATCGTTGCCATTGTTCTTCGACATTAGATACTTGTGGTTTGGGGTGAATCGAGAGGTTAAGGGATACGCGTTGCGCGAATGTCTTGGCGGTCTCTGGCGATTGCAGTCTTTCGACATTAAATTTTTACACAGTATTTCTGGTTTGTTGTGGCGTGGTAGATATCCGCATCCTTACCTTGGCTACAACAAGGTAGAGGTCCGAGTCGATGTTAGCCCCTCGGAATGTTCGGACATCCAAAATACTGGATCCGTGTCTCTTGTCTATAGCAATGTGATCAATTTGGTTGACCGTTCGTTGATCTGTAGACCGCCATGTCCCCTTATGGATATCGAGGTGAGGATACCGTGTGCTGGCTATAGTGGCATTTCGTTGCGTAGCGAAGTCAATTCGCCTAAGTCCGTTACCAGACGTCTTGTCGTGTAGGATACGTTTTCCGAAAATACTGCTAAAGATGTCTTCTCTCCCTACCTTTGCGTTAAAATCTCCCAGCACTATTTTAACATCGTACTTCGGTAGTCGCTCATAGGTTTTGTTGAGGAGCTCGTAGAAGCAATCCTTAGTTATATCATCTTTTTCCTCCGTCGGAGCATATGAGCGCATATAAGGCTTATGTTGGCGAATTTGGCCTTGATGCGGATTTTTACAATGCGTTCGCTAATGTTTTGGAAACATAAGACTTCTTGCCTAAGTCTGGCATTTATAACAAATCCGCATCCGAATAGTCGATGTTTCTGCTCACTATAACACGGTCCATAGTAGATGTCACAGTTTTTCATCCTCCTTTGACCCGGCCCATCCCATCGTATTTCCTGGATGGCAGTTATGTCTGCTTTGTAGCAGTTTAGGGCTTCCGCTAGTTGTTCGCCTGCACCTCTTGTTTAATGTTCTCACATTCCAGGTGCAGATACGAACGTCATTGTCCCTTTTTCGTTTAGCAGGGTCGTCAACAATAATATCAGTCCTTTCCGAGGCTATTGGTTGCTTCGTAACATAAGCTTTTTTCCATGGATGGGTAGTAAACCCAAAGCACAACCGCCAACCTTGTTTTGACCCTAGGACAGCGGGTCGTAAATACCGATGTCAGTAGCCAATATTGGGATATGAGCGCTGCCGTTGACCCATTGAGGGATCCTCCGCCACCAACTCTTTTCCAACACCCTGGCTCAGTATTGGAAATCAATATAGACCTGGTTTTGAAATATGTCAAAGCAGCTCATATATAGGGATTACACTACGAGTTCGATCAAACTGGAGCTGTAGGCGCCACCGTTGACTCCATCTAGGGAATTCCTCCGCTGCCGCTTGAGAGTGGGTGCCTTAGTGAGAGGACACTCCTCCTCCTCTCTCGTTTGCTGCCACCAACGACCTTCCACAGGGGTTTATTACCCCATCTCCTGTCGAGGTACTAGGCACCCACCAGTCACCAGCGTGGAGGTGAGAGTAGGAGTTGATAGTGAGAGGCTAGAGTGAGAACGCTTGTTTTCTCATGTAATCGCATCACTTTCCTTAAACACCAACCCCCTTATTCATTAGAATTCACTAAACACATCTCAACGGTTGTATAGTTATGCAGTGTATAAGTATTTATACAACCTCTATACAGGGTAGAACAAATTCCTATTCAAAAAATAATTCCCCACCCATAATAGTTACACAGGGTTTGTGTCAAGAAAGTACAAAAAATTGGAAATCTACTACAATATACAGTTTGAAAACATAAACAAAACTCAGCTGGCCATAACAAATAAAAAAAAATACTCTGAATTCTTTTGTCGCAATAATAAACAAACAAATAATTAAAGGAAAATGGATATAAAAAACAAAAGAAAACGTGCTGAAAATTGGGATTCCTCCGATAAGGTATGTATAGAACAATTTGTAACACAAAAATATAAACAAAATAATGTTTTTGATTACTTATCTTCTACAGTTAATTTTGAGGCAACTTATAGAGGACAAAATCTCTATTATTGAAAATAAAAATGTAGACACAAATACTACGAAGATAAAAAGAGAAACGTGGAAAGAAATAACCATTTCGTGAGTTAATGACATTGTGTAGTATGTGTTATTTGTTTATTAATTAATTTTTAGATTCAATAAAATGACTGCGACTACCAGGGAATCAGGGATATATCGCAACTACAAGCGCAATGGCGAGGAATGAAGATGAAAGCAAAGGCATCTGCCTTTGAGTATAAACAACACATGAGGGCAACAGGAGGTGGACCGCCACCTAAATCTCCTGATCCAGATGATGCAAAACTAATCGCACTAATTCCTCATGAATTTGAAGAAGATTCAAATGAATTTGACTGCGATTTATCAAGTACGCTGGTTAGTATGACATGACATCGAATAAGTATCTAAAAAAAATAATATTTATCTTATAAATAGATTGCAAAGGAAAATGTTCTCACCCTAGAGGACAGTCCACAAATCGTAAGCACTTCAAAGGGATACTTGAATAGAAAGATAGAAAAGAATGACCGTCATAAAATCCCATTGGTAAGAATAACCTTAAGGGCCAAACCCACCGAGCAACCGAAACCGAAACTTTGTTTTTCATTTTTTTTAAACTGCTAATTACTTAAAATTTGATGTGTTTTTCAGTTAAAAATACTTCTTAAATAAAAGATATTAATAAACCACACTAATCTCATCTATTTTTATTTCTTAAAGTCTTTTTATTTTGATATAAAACGATTTTATTTTTTTTCCGTACCGAAATTTTACTTTTTCATTTTGCAGTTTTGCAATTCATCGTACCGAAACTTGCAACTTTTTTTTCATCGTTGAAATTCTGTTGCCGAAGTTCGCAGACGTCACTTTTCTGACGTTCATACGGAAATATCGGAAATACCGGGCCGGATACTCCTCCAATTTTGTTGAGATTCGGTAGAATTCTCCATTGATTTTTCGTTCTCGATTTAGGGGATGAATCCAATATTTGGAACGTTTTGTTCTTTTCAGCATTGCAAAATATAACGCAACATATAACAAAATTTTATTTTTTTTTATAGATCCGCATTCTGAATTCACTGAATGTCAAATGTGACGTTTAATTTTTTTTTTTTCAGTTTCTGTGCTATGTTCGGTGGGAATTAAATGTCATAATTGAACAGAAAAATGAAAAAATAAAACGAAGTTTCGGTTTCGGTTGCTCGGTGGGTTTGGCCCTTTAAAGCTTTCATAAGATATATAATAATGGCCAACATTAATGTAGAATGAATGCAGTAACGTGTTGGAAAATCAATTTGAAAAAGTGGAATTTCTAGAGGAGGAGGAATTATCGGATATACAAACTACGCCTTCACCTTTGACTTATTCGTCTAAGAAAAAAACATACTTCCCAAAAGTAGGTTATTAATAGCTGTTTATAAACAAATTTAATTTATGTCATACTTAGATAAACTGCAAAGACGATCAGATGAAACAAGAATTGTTTAAGTTGGCGATGGAGACCAGGAAGAACGAAAAAGATCTCATGCAACTGGAACATGACGAAAAAATAAAAACAATATTAATGGAGCGTAGTGAAAAACTGAAAACTTTGGAAATGGAGCGCACTGAAAAACTCAATATCTTACAGATGGAGAGAAGACACAAAGAAGAGAAACACGGGATGGTATTTTCACTTATCTACTTGGCAATTTGTATTAATTAATATTTTACAAAAAATAATTAGGAGATCACTAAAATCAACAAAATTAATAATTCAGAACAATCATTGGCCGTGTTCCGGGTTTTAGTTTTAGTAAGACATCATGATGAAGCCCTGTTCACATTGGTCAATCGACCATTTTAGTTACGTGACATTAGGGGGAAATGACGGGAAATGGCTGACGACACAAGTTGAAAATTTACGCATGGGCACTCAGATATGAGTGAAACTACTGATTTTTCTTCGGCATGTCCTTAAGATGTTTTTTTATATCAATAAAATTACTCGATATTATAGATTATTAAAGTTCTGTTTTACTTTTCTGATAAAGCATAATTATTCTGAATAGATGGAAGTTAATAAAAATCTTAAAATATGATAAAATTAAATTGCAAAATAAAGGTTTTGGCATAGTTTGACATTTACCTTACCATTCGGTAAGATTTTGCGTTCCGCGTTACTTTACCTTATTCAGTTGTAGTCAGAAATCCGGAACACGGCCATTGTGTTGGATTTGGCTCTCTCAAAGCAAATGTTTTTAATGTGAAAGTAAACATATTTGGATTAAAAATGTATACTACGACTGAACGGAGTGAATTGTATAATCAGGTTATGCATACATACATTAAATATATTTATTCCATATAGAGTTGTGTCTTAAAATGAATGATGTAATTGCAGTTGCACAACATTCCGAGAAGGAAGTGCACCTTCAACAAGGAGTCGAAATGTGAAACTATTTATTTTATGTTAAAGAAGTCGATACCTTAGAACCATATTAAAACATTTAAAAAAAAAAACTATTTTTTTGTTTGTCCTAGTTTTGTACTCTTTTTCTGTTCGTCATTTGTCCGGAAAAGTCCGGGATTTGGAACCCCATGTACTACTTTTATCAAATACCATCTGGCAACACTAAGTAGGCCTTTATGTTATTACATCCGCATGTGGTCACGGGAAGAATTGTTCCATAAATACACGACGTGAAATGTTATTATTTTGCTGCTCTAACGCCTCCTGACTTTCCAATGGATTTTCTTGTGGAGTGTTGTCATCTATGGAATCTACGAAATTTGGAAAAAGTTAAATTATGATTAATTTGTATCTATAATTTTTGAATTTGTTGGTATATACCTTCGGATAAGAGCTCGTCTTTAAAATCGATTGAAAGGTTGTGTAATACTGCCAATTTAAGGAACACCTCATACCAGACAGAAGAATTCGAAATCTCTGTTTCCAAACGCCAAAGCACCTTTCTACTGTGTTACGTGTTGCTATATGAGCACTATTATATTGCCTCTCACCATCCGTTCGAGGATTCAAAAGTGGGGTAAACAAAATATTTGTGCAAGGGTAGCCACCATCACCAAGCAGACGACCCATAAATTCACCAGCCTCAAAGCGCTGTTTGATGCAACTTTCCCTAAAAATTCGTGAATCATGGGTACTTCTTCTCCAGCGGCAAACAATGTCATTGATTTGAAGAGATGCGTCGCTCACTACTTGTACGTTAAGCGAATAGTATCCCTTTCTATTAATGTAGTATTGTCCTGACGGGCCACCAACTTTCGGAATTTTAATGTGGGTGCAGTCAATGGTACCTATCACTTGTGGAAATCCGCGAATATCAAATAACTTATTCATTGTTGTTATCTGTTCAGATACTGTTGTTGGCATTTTCACGTATCTAGGCCTTTTGGAAGCAAACGCTATTGCCACGCGTTTACATATTCTGCAAAGTGTAGGTTGACTAAATCCATGAATGTCTGCACCGTCGTCTTGAATCTTAATCCATACATATAAATTACAATCAAATTTTGTTGAGAGGATTTGAAAGCCATACATACCTCATTTCGCCCCCAATAACGTATAGCAGCCATTACTTGCAGATCTGCAGAAATATGTCCTCCTCTTTTGTCCGTGCCAATATCTGCTCGTACAATATCAATTAATTTTCTCATATTTGCTTTATTAAATCTATATTTGGTTCGAAAATCTTTGTTTCTAAGCGTCATAGGGTTAAATCGAACTTTATATTGTTTTCGTCTTTTTAATCCTATATTGTTAATTGTAGTTATGTCTTGCACAAAAGAACTATAATTAAAAGGCATTTTAAACTATTTATTTTCGTTTTCACTTCAAATTAATTTGTTTATGATTTTTTTCACAAATGTTGTCCAAATGTCATTTCAATAATAAAATTTCCTTATACAGGCACTATTCAACCCTCAAACGCGTTTAGCTTATTCAACCTCTATTCAACGTTGCATAAGTTTTATGAATAAGGTTTTTGCGTTTAGAGGCATTTTAAAGAGTGCATAACTTTATACACTCCTTATAATGAGTTTATGAATAAGGCTGCAAGAATTATTTTTCTGAAGAATTAAAGTACCAATGGGTACTTTAATTTTTATTTTACGAATTTTTTTTGCTCACCACTTGGGCTTCTTTTTCCCGGTTGAATGTAAAATTAATTCAACCGGGAAAAAGAAGCCCACTGCTATAAAGGCATTCACAAACCCTAAATGATTTTAAAAATTTAATTACTTCCCAATAAAAATATTTTACTAGCCACCCTATCATCGCATTGGCAATTCTCTCAAAGTCCAACTCGCCACCTATCCGCACATAGCTCAACAAAGTCCACCGTCAGTTTCTAATAATTTCCCACAACCAGAGGCCGCCACTAGTCTGACCTCTATTCAACCTTTTGACGTTTACTTATCAGAATTTTTCTGTATCTTCCCCTGCTTCAACAGAGATTTGGAAATAAAAAGTGAATCGTATTGTGTCCACCCTCCAGTAAACACACCGGAAACCAGTGGTCCATCATCAGAATTAGCTGCAAAATCTATATTCTTGTGAAATTTAATAACTTTCTCTCCTCTCTTTGGAACCAATCGACAGGTAAGTGGATATCAAAAGTTTTTTTTGTTTTTTTTCGACTTTTCCTTCCTTGCCGTGATAAAAGTGGAACTTGGTGGTGCATCGTTTCGTAACTCGGTATTTCAATGAGAAAAAGTGCAACAGGAACGAAATAATTTGATTGGGGATTTTATCGATTGATGGGAGGTGGTCCGGTCTATTAAGGTGGCTCACGTGAAATTCACTGGGGAATCCAGTTGTCGGTGATGACGGCATCATCAACAGTCACTCCAACCTTAAGTAGCCCTTGAACTTTGTTCACAAGAAGACGTAACTATTAGTTATCACAATGTACGCTCCTAGTTGACCTTCAAGCGGCCAAAATTTCGATTGCCAGTGGTTATCACACGTCGAGGACATGACGTCGCATGGTCGTCTATTATCATGTTGTAGATGCACTATGCAGTGGTTGCTATTCGAGTGTGGTCTAAAAATAAAAGACCACCACCACGGGCCGCCGAGATGTTTCTTCATCTCTCACACGATGATCTTTCACTCTCTCTGTGCTTGTGCGATGTTAATGCGTCTCTAAACGATGCATTTGGTCGCGCTGTTAATTGCCAACACAAGCTCCAAGTGGGGGCAAACGTGCTATTTTCTACAAACCTGACGGCGGTCTTGTCTCGCCCTCGCCCACCTACATACAAATGCCACCGCCAACAAACGACAAACGACGACGACGATTATTCAATTTAAATTTGGATACGATCGCTGGTCGTTCGGCCGATGGTCTGTTGTTGTTGTTTTCTATTTTCGTGATCGCGAAATTCTATGCAATTCGAGTTTTCGGTTCGCTTGTGGCTGTGATTGTCGCTGCTTGTCCACTTTCTCCTTTGATGGAATTTTCCAAAAATCAAGTTATCAGCTGGCTTATCATAACCCCAGCTATGGTTATGCTAAGGAAGCCACAACTGGGTCTTAATGAGTGCGTGTGTGTCAGGGACACTTTGGGGGGCTCGTTTTGAAGCACATGTTCAGATAATGCTTGAGCTGATTGTGGCTAGATAGATAGTCCGGTTTGCTTTTTGCTCGTTTGAATAAATAAACTTGTTTGGGAAGATAGGGGCGTTCTAGAGCAGTGTGTTACCATCGTGTTGGTGATTTTAGACGTAGTTCCGTTCGACGGTGACACTTTAGTTAGTTTTTGTCGGTTTCTCTGACCAAACACACGTTTTTGCTTGTCTTCTTGGACTGAAGGTGAGTTGATGTTTAAGATTATTTATTCGTGAAGCCTATTGCTTGTTGCACCAAGTTTTGTCAACGTTTTTGTGTTCAATTCACTCTTTTACTGAATTATTTCCATGTATCCATCCTTTGCATTGTCGAGGTATGTCACGTTAATGACAAGGAACCATCAAGGGTTAGGAATTCAAGAGAAACACTCAATCCAAGAATACTAAACCGGTAGAGATGTAACGTTTTAATTCATTATTCAGCTCATACGAGCCGCTAGAACGTATTATTGAATCTCTCTTGATCAAAGCGCTCCTATACATGGTTCTCCAAGTAGTTTAGTTGTTCAAGAACACCTTATCCGGGCTACGTTCACTTTTTTCCTGATCATTGGTCAATTATGAACTGATCAACCGTCTCCTTACGCCCAAGTGAACCCCTTGTCCTTGTCCTCCAGGTTTTGGGTAATGCTTTGGGTTTACTACAAACTCAGGAATATTTTGTTCCTTCTGCCTGACAGCGGTAGATTGTTCGTTATTGCCGTTTAACAGTCTGCTGAAGTGGTTCTTCCATATTCTCAGATTCGACTGTGTCTATGATCTTTTCTTGTTCAGCTTGACAGGATTCTTTTCGCGCCTTGTATCCCTGGCATTGCTGTTGTTCACTTTAGTGAACTTGCGAACATCATTCCTGGAGTGGCGCCTCTTTGTATCCTCGATCGCCCGCTTTTCTTGCTTCTTTTTGAAAAGCCCGTGTTCCTCCCTCCTTCTTTGCCTATAAAACTCAATGGCAGCTCTCGTCTTCACCTGAAACTTAGCCTTGTAGGCCTTGGTTTTGGCTGCGATCATCTGTCGGCAGTCATCATCAAACTAAGGGTTTCTTAGGCGCGAGAAGCCTAGCACATAAGTTGCGGCTGATCTAATAGGTTGTTCTCGATCGCCCGCTTTTCTTGCTCTTTTTACTTCTTTCTGATAAGCTGGTGCTCCTGCCTCTTTCTTTCCCTATAGAGATCAATGGCAGCTCTCTTCTTCACCTGCAAGTACGCCTTGTAGTCCTCGTTTTTGGCTGCGAGCATCTGTCGCCGCTCTTCATCAAACAAAGGGTTTCTTGTGCGTAAGAAGCCTAGGAAATCAGTTCCAGCTGATCTAATGGCTTATTGACATCGCCCTGACTTCCTGATTCCTTCCTGACTTTTGAAGTTCTTAGTCAAAGAGCAACTAACTTCAAAGAAAACAACAACTTTAAGCCACCATCAGCTCCAGCTAGCAAAATGATGATGAAATCGCTATTTTCGCGAAGAAAACAATTTATGTTGCTTGTCGATGACCTTTTCTTTGAACTACGTGATTAGGACCCAGCACATCACAGTCACTATGATGAAATTCTATGTGTGATTCATCGTTGAGGAGATTTGTAGTTTGTAAACATTTCATGGACGATCGTTGCCCTATGGGAGCATCAATGCTGCTATCATTCATCCGCTAATAATGTTCACACTTAGTCGTGTTTATAAAGAAATAAGAAGCACCATCGACTTTGTCTTAAAATATCTGGCATTACGGGTCACATAGGGCTAACGTAGCTTCTGCATTCACTTGTATGTGCGAAGCTACATTTTTGCCAGCTAGGTTATAGCATAGCATCTGTAAATGCCATTGAATCGCAACAGATATTAATTCGCATTATCCGACAGCACATGTCGTTTATTAAACTTGATTGTCAGGGTTCTTTAGGAACTTCAAAGAATGCCGTTTTATCCCTACACGACAACAACGACCATGGGCATATAATCGATAACAAATGACTGACGATCGTTGCGGATTTTCTGTGTTCTAGAATGATTTCAAAAATCAGCAATCATGGCGTGTTCTTATAAAAACAAACAGAAACACGATATTGCGATGGTAGGGGATATATATTTTTAGCAAACAATTTGTATGTAAATCTGCAGCTCATAAGCATAAATATCACTCGTCGAATGGGTTGGCATAGGAGTGTATCTGAATATTAAAACAATTCACAAATGTATCTAAAATTCGTTCATCCATGTTCCAAATGTTATCTCATAATATGCATCACTGTATACCATTGCCTTCCCACATGCCCAGTTTGTCTCCATCTAGAATCAGATTCGCAGATACTTTTAACGACAAAAAAAAACTCATCTGACTGCATAACAACAAATTAACACGTTGACCTTGAAGACAAATGGAAACCGCGCAGTTGATTTCGTGTCTGTGTGTTATCAAATTCAAATTTTCAAAAAGTTTGAATTCTATTTTTGAAAAAAACCAACCGTAGCTCGGTAGAGTCTATGATGCACAACTACTTACGCAGAAGTGCACTTTTGGCGAGCAACTTTTCGTAAATGCTGCCAAACGTCGAAAGTCTAGGATTTTCATTTCTCTGGCAGTTTTCACACTTAACTGGGCATTTTATGGAGATCACAACCCACCCTTTAGGTCTGTAAAGTGATTGTTAGATTGCTGGGGTTGATGGGGTAGATGCTGATTGCGCTGGGATTTTATTTGGCAGGACATACTATGACAGTTCTCTGCTCAAGCCTTCAATCCCTAATTTCAACGTTTTAACTTTGATAAACCTGCCGTACATCATTCCTGAAGCGATACCACTCTGTTCTGAAGGCTTGTCGATAGAAATAAAGAAGATTTAACAAATTTTACTTAAATCAGATTAGAAAGTTGCAAATCTTCCCTCAGCGTCACCGCTCTTGATGGGTTCAGTGGATCGATGGTTATTGCGATGAACTGCCGCGCAGGTCTGGATACAATTCCCAGCCTTTCCCAGCACCTAAATGATTTTTCACCACCCCACCTGTCGCAATGATCTGACAAAACATTCGAGTACTATCAAGAAAGGCTTATCTCAACTCAGCCGTTCGGATTATGCAAAAAACAACAGGTCCCGCCATCGTTCATGGATAAAAAAAAATATATTTGGCAATAACGACCCATACAAGGGTTCAAACCTAGCTCCTCCCTTCATTTGTATGTGCAAAGTTATTATTTCTGCCACAAAGAAGATGACCTCCAGCTTAACGCCTAATCCGAACGGTAAATTTGAGAAGCTTCTCATGACAGTGTTACTATTTATCCACGTTTGTCGGACTTACGCATGAATGGTTGTGAGAGGAAACCAGGCTTTGGGTACTAACGCGCTCCTTGCTCCAAATATTTGGATTTTTTTTTTGTCACCGATGTTGATGATGGGACGTTCGTCCGTAGAGATTCCTTTTTCTCTGTCCGGACGTAAATATATCCGCTTCTGCCGCCGACGGAGAAAGGGTTCCACATATGGTTTTTGTTCGGTGCAGTATTTTAGACCGATTCGGGTTTGTTGTGCTTGGCTCTGGGCATATTGATGGGATATAACCTCTTTGTAATATTCAGGCCTATCGCGAATTAATTTTCTCGGCAATTTTTCCCTTGTCAGCAATGTAAATCAGATTGCTCAAACAATTCCCCGGGAAAATTTATTCGCGATAGGCCTGATCATTGCGCCACAAATGCCATTTTTTGTAAAGGGTCTTTCTATAAGCGCTGACTATCTTCCTGTGGGAGGTATCATCGACATTTCTGATTCATTTGAAAGGCCTATGGATACCGTAATGTATGGAATATAATATCGTTCAAATGTTCACCGCGGCTTCTCTGGGTGGCGCGCCTCCGAAATGTCAAATTTTCCATGACTCTGGCGCATAAATCGGGCTGAATTTGACCGATAGCATGGGTTATGTTGGCTTTGTGGACGCTTTGGTTTGTGGCTTATTCGCATAGACCTGCGACTTTATAAAACCTCACAAGAAAAAGTCTAACGGGGTCAAATCGCACGATCTCGGTGGCCATTTCACATAATTTCCACGTGAGATGACCATGTCTTCGAATCGCTCGTGCAGAATTTCAAATGTGGCGTAAGCTCTATGGCACGTAGCGCCTTCTGGTAAAACCACATGTCGTGGTGTCCATATCAGCCAATTCAGGCCAAAAGAAGTGGGTAATCATCGACCTATACCGGTCGCCGTTGAGGGGATATGGCATGGTCAACGTCGTTTTCAAATAAGTGAACCGATGACGCCGCCATCCCAAAATCCACACCAAACAGGGACTTTTTCGGGACGCATTGAATGCTCTTGGGTAACATGTGGATTAGTATCGTTCCAAACTTGACAATTTTATTTGTCGACATCCAGAAATGTGCCTCTTCGCTGAAGATGATTTTTGATGAAAATTAGGGTCGTTGGCAATAGCCGTTTACCTTCATTAAAATTTTGTACAGGTCCAGGCTCAATACTCCACGCAAAATTTGCCAAGTTTTGGTTTGCGAAAGGCTGAGTTTTTGTAAGCGATGACAAATCGACAACCTCTGTATCTCCTGCACACTCTCACATACATCGAAGATGTTTTCGGCCGATCTTGGGCTTATTCGACGTAAGCGATGCCAAATCGACTGCCTCGGATCCTGCTGCACCCTCTCACAGATAGCGAAGATGTTCTCGACAGTTCTTGGATTTCTTCGTACACGTACGAGTGTTGGTTTACTGAACCAGTGGACTCAAACTTATCCACCACACTACGAATAATAGTCCTCTCGGTAGGACGATTATGGCGACCATAAATGGGACTGAACGCGGAACTTCGTTCAACGTTCCATTTACACAATATGACCGCTATCAACTGTCAATGTTCCTATTGGAAGACCTTTCAGTCATGGCACACATTGATTGGTGGCCAAACAGTTCTGAGTTGGTATATTTTAACATCATACGAGGATTTCGCTTTTTACGATGATCGTACGTCGACCTTCCCGTATACCATTGATTTGTAATTTTTATGGCATATCACTGGATTTAGATAACACTTTCTGTAGCTTCGATTGAGGATCGAAGGACACAATGTGTATTCTGTAGATATGACCATTAACTTCCGAACTTAGAGCCCCATGGTGATCATTATAATAAATGATCTTTCAATTTGAAATTGAAGCCTCCTGATGATTCCATGGCCCGACTGTGTCTTACCGATATTTGTGTCTGACGTATACAATTCCGCTAATCGCACAATAGCCCATACAAACTTCTCCAAACCCCAATAGCTTTTCTAGGTATGTCTTCTTGTTTCCTGCCTATAGAGCTTGCAAGTAGCGCTTTTAACAGCTCTAGTCTTTCCATACAGTGTTGCATATAAGGCCTCTATTTTCGGTGCAAGCATATGTCAGGAATGTTCGTCGAACGAGCCAGAGACAATGACGCTTTAAAGGACAATATATGTTCAAAAAGAAGAGAAAACGCTTAAAGAGCACGCTAAAAGTTGAAAATTACTGTTTTCGTTTTGGAATACTCTGGTATCGACCATACTACTGCCTCGTGGAATATAATAGAGCATCGACAATCCTTTACGATATGACACTTTTGCAAAACGTTATTTAATTTATTAAGTAAAATAAATTAAATAACGCTTTGCAAAAGTGTCATATTGCCAAGTGTCAAAATTTGGCCTTATGACACTTTCGTAAAGCGACATAAGACCAAATTCTGAGATTTGGCCTTATGTCGCTCATCCTTATGTCACGGCATCGTCCAGAGCAAGTGCTCGGACATCCGCGATGGTTTGGTCTTTGAAATGGAGGTTCGGTCTTCCTTGCCTTCTCGAACCTGGGGCCTGGAATCCGAAGATCCTCTTAGCTGGAGCATTATTGTCCATTCGCTCGATGTGGGCCAGCCAATGTAGTCGACGTGTTTTGGCCTTTTTGACTAAATCCACATCTTGGTACAGCTCATAGAGTTCGCGGTTGTGTCTTCTCCTCCATTCGCCCTCCTCGCGCACTGGACCAATAATCCGCTGAAGTGTTTTTCTTTCGAAGGAGCCCTGTATAAGCTCTCCTTTCCTGCTTATCGTGCAGTACTCGGTGCCATAAAGCAGAACTGACAGAATAGAGGGTTTTGTAGAGCACACATTTTATCCTTCGGGTTATATGTTTTGAATCCAGTTGTTTTGCCGAAAAACCGAAGTAGCACAGGTTTCCTAGGGTAATTCTTCGCCGGATCTTCACTAGGGTGTCATTCGTGATTAATTCGTTAATATTTACTCCGAGGTAGGTGAACTCTTTAACTTCCTCGAAATTATTGCTATCAATAGTGACGTTTTGTCCTAGGCGGTGGACAGATGCTTGTTTGTTTGTTGATAGCATGTACTTAGTCTTGTCCTCATTTACTTCAAGGGCAACGGATTCAATCGCCGTGAACGCTTTTATCACGGCACGCTGAAAGCGACCGATGATGTCAATATCGTCCGCATATCTCAGCACCTGGACGAACCTGTTGAAGATAGTGCCTTCCGTGTTAACACCTGCCTTGCGCACTATCTGCTCCAGTACGAGATTGAAGAAGTCCCATGATAGCGCATCTTGCCGAAATCCGGTGCATGTTTGGAATAGTTCGGAGGAGCTGCTTCCAAACTGCACATTGCAGCGCGTGTTTTCCAGCATCACACGACACAGCTAAATCAGATTTTCCGGGATTCTGAATTCGGCTATTGCTATGTAGTACTCCTGAGGATGCTATGATACGCGGCTTTGAAGTCGATGAATAGGTGGAGAGTTTCGACTTGAAATTCATTGGTCTTTTCCAGGATTTACCTCAGAGTGAAAATTTGGTCTATAGTCGATCTGCCGGGCCGAAAGCCACACTGGTATGTACCGATTAGTGTGCTGCATAACGGTTTGAGACGTTCGCACAGTAAGTTGGATAGGATCTTGTATGCGACATTAAGCATGGATATGCTTCTATAGCTCTTCATCTTCTTGCCAAAAAGGCGATCCTATGTCTTATAGGAGCCCCTTTTTTTAGATCGGGCATATGGAGCTGATAGCCCAGTCATCGGGCATGTTTTCTTTCACCAATATTCGGTGATAATTTAGTGCACGTTCCCTACTAAAACAGCACCACCGTATTTAAAAAGCTTCGCCATTAAGCCATCAGAGCCTGCGGCCTTGTTGTTCTTAAGATTTTGTATGGCTAGGCCAACTTCAACTAAGTGGAACTAGTTCTTCGTTGACTGGACGTGGGTTCTCATCTTGCCGTATCACTCTCTCTACATGATGTCCATTAAGCAGCTGCTGGAAATGCTGCTTAAATACATCTACTATTACCTGCACTTCGGTGACTAGGTTTCCTTCGCTGTCTTGAAGAGCCTGCGTTCAGGTTTTATAGCCAGCAGCCACTTGCTTGGTTTTTTTTTTATAAAACTTATGGATTGCAATCGCGCGACTCTTCGATCACCTTGAGCTCAGAAGCGTAAGCCCTCTTCTTTCTACGCAGGATCTTCTTTTCCTCCCTTCTGGCTCGATAATCTTCTCTCGCTGCCCGTGTTTGCACTGCAGCACTTTCTTGTGTGCATCTTCTGTCACTTTTTTTCTGTACACGCATTCATCATCATACCACGGGATCTTACTCTGGGGTGGCTGGGACCCTACAGTGGTTTCGGCTACCTCCTTGACGATGTCGCGATACAGGCGCCACTGATTGTTGGCGTCAGTGGTTACTATGGCTACTCCAGGTCTGCTAAGGCGTCCAACGTTGAATATCTTCTTCTGTGCAGTTTTTTTGCAGCTTCTTTTCGTTGGACAATCGGGCTCTAAATTTTGCCGCGCCAAGAAAATGGTCAGAGTCGACGTTTGTCCCTATTAATATGTGAACGTCGAGGATGTAGCCCGGCATCGATTGGGTTGGCGGTTCGACCGTCTGGAGAGCGCCAGGTTGCTGTGTGGCCTTAGCCTTGGAAACCTAATGCTACTTATCACCGCATTACGAGCTGCTGCAAAATCAACGACTACCGTTATAGGTTGTCAATTCGTGGATTCTGTGTTTCCTTGTTGGTGCGTAGGAGAAAGTGATGATTGGTATTTGACAGCCTTAAACCATGGATTACACCATACTATATGATGGCTTTTCTACTATTTGAGGCGGCTACCCAGCATAACAGGATATCACTACTCGAATAGCATTTTATCGGAGTAGACCCCAGAATTCACTCCTATTTCAATTTTAGACCCATCAGTATAAATTGCTGTTTCAGTGTTAGATACCACATTGTTTGATGACCATTCGTCTCTACTTGGTATTCTGATTGAGCATTTAATATCAGATACACCGTTCTCGTATGTTTTGTAATTTCAATATTGTGCTGTGACCAAAGGGCTTGATACAGAGGTTACATGCTTCTTTGAGACGTGCTGCAGATTCGCTACTGTGTCATTGATTTGTAGGTCAATTGGTGGAAGGATTCGAATTGCTTCCAAATCTGCTGTGGGCTTGGTGTGCATGGCTCCTGTTATGAGTAGACCTGAACCTCCTGTCAATGCATGTTCTGCAATTCGTTTTGCTCAAAGGGGACGTATAAAACTTAAGGCCTGTTCAGAATGCATATCTGTAGCTTGTATCTTGCATCGCTGTCAAAAGAGAGATACATTTCTTGCATAAAGTTGCCCTCTATTCAACTTCAAGGTACAGATTGACGAAGATACACATTGTGTAAGCGCTTACGGGTTGCCTTGATTTTAACTTTTTACTTAGCTACAGATACGCATAAACGGAAATAGCCTCCGATGAATACCAAAATCAAAATATCTATTAGAATACCTGACTTTTCAATAATTGGCAAAGCAAGAGCTGTCTCTCTCCAGGCGTTCTATAAGAAGCACAAAGTCGACATTTGAGATATATTTTGCCAATCAAATTGATAAGTGCCCGTCAAACCTTAACATACAAATCGATTTGCAATTCTCTGTTCCTCTTCCTTGTCACTGCCCCTGTTTGGGGTTGTAGAACCCTAGACTTATTTCCTTTATATACACTCATATCTTGAAGCTTTCTCCCTCCATTCATACCATGTGGGCAAATCAGCTGTTTCACTTGCAGCTACAGAAAGCTTTTTCCTATCCAATCATCGAGTGTTTGGCGTGATAAAATGTGTATTCGACAAGGCGCTTCCGTGTTCAAGGGTGACCTTTACAAGGAGAAACGAAAAAAAAAGAAAACACTCGACTCTTGTTTATTGTTTTTCGTAGAGAGGACAAATTTAAATTTGGATATCACGATAAATATAGGCTATCGGGCAATTCCGTGTTATGGTGTTTTTTTTCGATTCTACAGAAATACGTAAATAGTGTCCTGAAACTCACCTTTTCAAGTCGTTTAAAAAACTACTCATGACAGGTTTATACTTTTGGGTATTTGTCAGACTTTTGAAAAATTAAATATCTGAAATTACCGACCTCAAAATTAGCTTTTCAATCCATTTGTGTGTCCGAAGTTATATATTTAAGCAGCAAGGGTTGAGCCACCAGGTTAACGCCGATTTCGAAGTACACATTCAAGAAGCTTCGCATGACAGATGTGTACACTTGGATGTTTGTCAGGCTTTTCTAAAAGATGGGGCAATGAAAAAAACGAGGGTGTTGTTCCTTTCGGGAATTGAAACAGAAACCCCGCGCTTTCATTCCAACACACTAAAAAATTGATTTGCATACAAATATTGTGCAAGGGAACGGTTTTAAGTAAAAATTAGTCAAAAATATTTGTACGGGAATAGAATTTTGGTCTTCAAAACATAAAATTTTTCGTAGCAGCTAGATTTATCAGCATTGAAACGAAAAACCAATGACATTGCTGCGAGTTACAGTGGCCTAGTGGTCACTTCACATTTGGGATGGTGAAAAAAATGCCCTAGAGGATGTCGATTGTCACCAAGAAATACTCACAATAAAGAATCCTTTTCGATTAAAGTGTAGTTTGGTGTCATGCATTTGTCATTTGTGTGCCTTGAGGGTGCTCTAAACTCTTTGACTGGTATTCGCCCTGGTAATGCAGTACATTTATAGTTTTTGTCAAAACTTCACAGAGATGTTGAGCTTGTAATATTCACGACCACCCTTAGATGCTAACAGACCATTGGTGTACCTCTAATCAAAATACTTGGCCAACAGTTGACTGCTAATTGGTCTAAAGTCGATCTCACACATACATACACATTTTTTTCGCGCAACAGGTTCGTTACTAACCAGGGCCTAGCTTTCTCGTAACCATTCATGTGTGCGTGTGTAATTCTTGCACGATGGCGGGACCTCCTGTTTTATGCCGAATCCGAACGGCTAAGTTGAGATAAGCTTTTATGACAATTGGTACTAATTGGATGATTTGTCAGATATCACGAGAGGAGAGCCAGTGAAAAATCGATCTACTGTGCTGTTATAGGATAAATCGGCACGAAGGTGTTGCAGGAAGGCATCAGATATTCAAACGATAGACAGGACTTTGTATACAACATTTAGAAAGGATAGACCTTGATAGTTGCAGCCATACATTGGATCGCCTTTTTTGTGACAATATCTTTTGGCGAGGATGTCTCTCGTAGATGTGACAAGAGAAATGGTTGAAAGGCCCAACGCTGGAAACAGTTGGAAGGCCAAAACATGACGAACCTCTGCACTGGAAACAAGCTTCATCGTGGAGCATATTGTTGCATTGGAAGAGGTTAATAAGTATGAGCTTACTTCCACGGCACTGATTATGTTTGGGGAAGTTACGAGGTATACTAAACTCGTGTGGACTGATTTCTGTGCGGGAAATTTGTAGTTATTTTCGAGGTCTAGTCACATTTTGAGAGAAAGTCGTTTCCGAGTATGCCGTCTTCCGAAAACGTTGAGATATTATCCAGTACATGGAAGGAGCGGGGAATTATAGAACAAACGTAAAATAACCCTTGCCAGCCCGAATTCCCTCTCCTTTACCAAAGGGTATTTGAAGTAGACAGGCTTTATTGGTTTCTTATTCTCTTTCCGGCTTTATTGACTCTTTTTTATAAACCTTTATAAACTTACTTTAGAGCTGGGGTACACGATTATATTAGCATGACCTTTAAGGCCTCTGTTGAGAGAAATAACTACTGTTGGGACTCCGAGGTGTAGTTGAGTGGAATGTTCCGCGTTCAATCCCAGCTAAAATCTATGAAACTTTTATTCAAAGAAATAAAAAAGTTCGGCAGTTACTCATAAAAGTATACATCAGCACAAAAAAACCGTGAATCACCGAAGTTAGTTCGGATACCACCCATGGAGTAAGTCTCCACCACGTCCAGCATTTTTCCTATAACGCTCTTTTATAACCCCTTCAGTGCGCGCTTTAAAAAAAAACACTCTCGGGCTTCTGAAGATACCTTTTGGCTTTGTCGTTATTTTTAAATGTCGAGCTGGGGTATGTTACAAACAATCAACAAATAGAGTTTCTGCCATTGATGGCTCGTACAAAGCCTCAAACCTAGCTTCTCCATTAATTTGTGTATGTGAATCAATATTTTTGCTACAAAGAAAGGGACCTCCAGTGTAATGCCGATTCCGACCAAGAAATTTCAGAAGCTTCTCATGACATTGTCAGATTTTGGCAAGAGGTGGGTCAGTGAAAAATAACGTAGATGTTGTTACTTTCGGTTTTTCAACCAGGGACCATGCGCTTTGCAGTCCAACGCTCCAACCACTAGGACATTGCACTAGGACTAGAATTATATTTCAGATTTGGAAGGCTTACTAGGTTAGAAAGGGACCTCCAGTGTAATGCCGATTCCGACCAAGAAATTTCAGAAGCTTCTCATGACATTGTCAGACTTTGGCAAGAGGTGGGTAAGTGAAAAATAACGTAGATGTTGTTACTTTCGGTTTTTCAACCAGGGACCATGCGCTTTGCAGTCCAACGCTCCAACCACTAGGACATTGCACTAGGACTAGAATTATATTTCAGATTTGGAAGGCTTACTAGGTTCGCGGTCCTCTTCCAGCGAAATATTTAATAAAACGGGTGGGCGACGAATTAAGCCGAATAACCACCAGCATGTCACGCCCTTTGCCATCGAAAACGCTCCCATGATCAACCAAGACGCACAGCGATGATTTTTTTTCTTTAGCTTTTTGGTATCAGCGCTGATATGTCCATTATTAGGCAGCTGCTGAAAATGCTCCTCAAATCATCCACAATTCCGTGTGCGTCGGTGATTCGGTTGCCAATGGTTTGGTTCCATTGATAGCCAGATGTCTTTCTTTTGGAATTGTCGAATATTTTGTATGTCGTCGAAATGTCACACTAAACTATGTCATACGTCAAAGGATAGCTCCAATAAATTCTTCTGGAGTTCTGTGTTGATAGAACCATTTTTCAAAACGAAAGATCTGTTACCAGACAATGCTGAGTTGTAAATCCAAGGCGTCGCTAAAGTCAAAGGCGGATTTTATTCAACACCCAACGCCAATTTATTTAAAGTACTAGAGTCACTCGGATAAATGTCATTGGATGGTTGTAGCATCTGCAAAAAAGTTAAACCAAAGGTCTGTTCCGGTAAAAATAATTATTCCGGCAATTTTGAGAAGCTTCTCATGACAGTGTAACTCCTGGATGTTTGTCAGGCTTTTGCACTACAACTAGGCCACTGGAAACACAATTTTTCTATGCAAATTCTATTTTACAGTAAAATTCCGAATGAATCAGTAAAAATAATATTGTACGGGAACAGACCTCAAATGCGCATTTCGACATAACGTCATGATTTTAAAAAGTGTACGGCTGTAAATAAGCAGCATATCGACCTCTCCGCAAGGGTATTCTGAGGAATTGTACATATTTTAAGGATCCACTTCATTCAATAACGCTATCGGTAATTGTTTACAGTGATTTTGGATTGATATCCTGATGAATGTTGTGCCTTTCTGTAGATAACGTCAGGATGGTCAAATATTGGCGAAATTCTACAGTAGTTTGTCTATACCTTATTTAGCTTCCCGCAATGAATTTGGAGGAAACGTTCAGAAAACGTCCAGTAAATAAAGAATGCATTTGTAAAAGTATCGGTGGTTTCTTCATAGAGATTTCGGATGGATATCCTCTCAAATTCGTGCCTTTCCATAGATAACGTCATGATTGTATAATGTTGCGAAAATTCTACAGTTGTAAGCCAACACCTAGCCCAGGTTTCCTAAACGAATTCATCGTTGGTTTCTTCACAGGGATTTCGAATCGATATCCTGTCGTATTAGTGTCCTCCCGTATGTGATATGTGGATATTCGTTGTTTTTGCTTCAATGCACTGCAATCGGCATGTACAAGCGTACATTTGACTCTTCAAATCGTGTATGCGCTGACAGTTTGAACTCGATTACATGGACTTCACCCGACTACCGAGGTGAACACTGGTCGAACTAAATCGGCTTAAAGCGACACAGGCATACATGCATTTTAAGACTACTTGTTACGACGAGAAGTTCCAATGTTTCAAAAATTCAATATACCTCCCCTGTCAACTTGTAAACAAATGCCAGTGCAAATGCCAAAATCTGGCGAAGTTTATATCTTATGAAGTAGCTTATGGTGTTGTCTTCATCTGACGTCACATATTATGTGATATCCATAGAGACATGGTTTAGCAATGACATTCTAAAAAGTCGAATCCCATTGCTTCTGCTATATATATGTGGGTCACCTATCAAGGTCAAAAACGTGATAAACTGTTTTTCAAATGCGCAACTTCAGCATGATGATGTGCTGAAAATACAAGCCCCCAAACTTGGTGGTAGCAAAAATCAATGTCATAGGATTTCACCGAGTTAGAAGAGTGAGGGAGATACTCTTCTAACCAAATACTATGTACCTCCAAACTGAAACAAACGCATTTCGAAATCCCCCAACCCCCAATTCATTCAAATAAACCATCTGCTGGATCCTATGATGTAACGAATACAAACCAAACCCCCCATTCATCCCCACAAGCCGCCGCTTGTTTTTCTCCTCCACCTAGAGGTTAACCAATTTGTATCCTTTACGTCATCAAACCACCCCCACAGCAGAACGTACTTCCCAGGTTTACTTCCATGGAAAAAAGTATCCACGTACTGAGTAATAAAACGAGATAGATACGAAACACTACGATTCGTCGTATATCACTTTGACCTTCACCAATGTCACCTACAAAAAGCTACCACCACTGTTTCCCATTGATTGCTCGCGGTGTGGCGCGCATGTTCAAAGCTTTTGCTGTTCCCTCTCCCTCTCTAACTCTCCTCACTAAATACCATGTCGTCACAGTGAAAGTGAAAGTTATTTTGGGGAAAAGCTCTTGATTCACTCAGGCCAATTCAGAGGTCGGTCACCATTCCATTGGCATTAGATTCGTCGTGTGTGACTTTTTTTTGGAAAACTCTCGACGTTTTGTGTACAGTTCGTGTTGTGACTTCGTCGTGTCTAGTGCGTTTGGTCTTGGCTCGTCTTACTTTTGGAGTTGTGTAGACTTTTCTCTTAGAGGTCAACGTCAAGGTTATTCCAATAGGATCCACTTTAAATTTCATTCAAGGAAGACAGGTGAGCATTTAAGGATTCTAATTGTGTTTTGGAGATGTTTTGTCGAATAGTAGGACGAAGATGAGGTAGTTGCGGAATATTTAAAAAAAAATAGTTTTCGGTGTCTCTTATCGCTTGACAAATACTTCCTCTGATAGTGAGATACACTTTGCTCTATGCCGTTGGGCAATTCGTTTTTTGTTCGCTTTATTCTGTGGAACGGGCCATGGAGCTGGAAGGGCGTAATCAATTTTTAAAATGAGAACAGTTCAAGGTGTCTAAAGAATTTACTTCTGGAATTTTTCTTTTGTTGGAATTGTAGGAAAATTCGATACCTACAATCTAGAGAGGTATTAGCTGTTGTGTATCTATTGAAATGTATACCAAGTTCACCTTTCTAAGAATTGACGAATTACTGTATATGTCTCTGGCTTTTTCTAGCCAGGGTTGGGATCTTTCATTTTGTTCTTCTTATCTCAGCCATTAGAATGCTGAATCAGTGTGCTGAATCAGAGATTATTGCAGTCACCGTTGTCGTACAGCCCAAGAAGTACATTGACGGATTCCGAACGTGCCCTTGATGCTTCTCTTCAAACATCCGCCTACTGAATTGAGGAGTAGGCTTTGGTTTAAATAACTAATATCGACCTGGAGCATTCAGGTTCTTATCCTCAGCATTTAACATTTACTTACTGAACCATTACTCAAAATCGATAACACAGTGGTGTTATCGTTCGATTTAAAGGATGAATCTGATATTTGGATTCTATTTCATGGTTATCTAAGTGATTCGCGTATCAGCATTGATTGTAAATTTCGTGAATCAGGTCTAACTAGCGAGGCCTTCAACAATGCACTTAACTTGTCTTCAAAATCGATAACGCCTTGAATCTGATATAAGGTAACAATTTATTTTGCGTATCAGCGATATATGCAAATTCCTTCAATTGTGTCTCATTAACGGAGATAATCCAAGATAATCTGCAGCTTTATTGGCCCCATTTTGTCCATCAGAGTTTTCATGTTGCAGCGCAGCTTCGAAGAATACAGAACGGAGGAATCCACAAAAAGTTGTTCAATATTAGTTGTCCCACTTTATCTTCTTTAGATTTCAGCTTGCGTCTAAAGATTGTAGATGAAGTTTTTGACGTGATCGCTGGTGCAGATGATGCCTCTATCATTGGGTTGACTAAACACCAACAGACACGAAATTTTCATTAAATTCTGCGTAGTAAACGAAATTTGTAGTGTGCGCCATTTTTTCTGTCGGTATGTGAATATTGAATAACTTTAAAAAAAAACAATCGATTTGGATATATGAGGCAGTTTTATTTAATTTGGTCATATAAAATTTATTTGGGCTAGTTTTTGAATAAAACATCAATCAAGTAGCCTTCTGTAAAATTTGTCGATGTTGTGTGCCCTTTCTTGTTGACAGCATATTCATGGTCTTACAATGGGTTTTACACCATTTTGGCCGCCTTCGTCTCTATACTAGTAAACGTGGCTATGGCATCACGTTGAGTCCCACCAAATGTTGTCAATATCGTCGTTGCATGCTAGTGGTTGCACAGATTTATGGAAAATTGTGTCTCTGGTCTTGCCTTTGGAGTTTTGCATGCTGGACTTCAGGTTCAGTATGTTTTGAGCCGATTTCTGACACAATTCTTGTTACGATATAACTCTTGAGTGCATGTTAAATGTGTTGGAGTGAGCGATTAATAACACAGAGATCGCCATAGTTTACCAATGAGTGCCTTCCTCTTCATTTCATTACACGACTTAACCGATGCTACACTTTGCCCCAAATGAAGTGAGATATGCAGGATTCATTCTCTTAAATCCTTAGACACGATTTGCGTAGTTGCGGGAATACAAATGATAGAGAAACCCTCTCCCATTTCATCTGCAAATGTCCGGCACTACCAAGAGCCCGATTGTGTGCATTAGACCAACCATTCTTCGAAAACTTTAGCGACATCTCGGGTAAGAGGACCGCCTGTATCACATCCACAACAATCATAATAAAGGTCACACGAGACGTGGTAACAAAAAGGCACACAAGTGCTGCTTAAGTTCATGCTGAACCGCCACCTCTACCTACCTACCTAGACACCAATCATGTGATGCCGGTCTTCTCTGAAACAGGGAGAGAGCCTTCTTCTTGGCCTTTCTCAATTTAATGACGAGTGCCATTGGCTTGCGCTTCAGACAACCATACAAGCATGGCTGTGAAGTTGCTCGACAAGTTGGTTGTCGCACATATCTAGGAGCTGGCCCAAGTCCACTTCATGGAAAGCGACCTTTTTGAATGTACGCTTCATCTTAAGAGTTTCATCGAAATCAGCTATCTTGACGTTTGTAAATTTCAAAACGGAAAGGATACATGAGTTTCGAATAACGATTGACGGTCTGAACTAAAGCCTTTGGGTATTGTTACGACATGTGTTTAATCATATAGAGAAGTCGTGTTATAATTGCTTCTTGGGCGTTCGTAGGTTGCTTGGGCTACTTATTTTCATTTAGACCAGTCATTTGGGATCGCCGTAGATGCCTGTATGTATATGTATAGATATAAACCCGACTAGCATATATGTATACGCTTGCGTTTGAATGCGTTTACTCCACAAGACCTACGGCATCACAGAGAGATAGATCTTGTTAAGAAAACCATCGCGTTGGAAGTCTGAGATGGCTAGAATATGAAGGGGCCAATGAACAATATTGCTTCGCCCCTTCTGAGTCTTAGATTCCCACCCAAAGTCGCCCCTCCTAAGTCTTTGATTCCCAACCAGTTGGTCTACACAAGAGATACAGATTTCGTCTTAAGTCAGTATAACATCGAGACGATGGTAACAACGAACCTTGAGGGTGTAACTGGAAGCATTTAAATAGCAAAAGAGCTAACTGGGGTTTGAGTTTAACTCTGCGTCTGAAGAAGAACTATGTCAGTGCGTGGTAGACTTCCATTCAACGTTTATTTTTAAATTTTTCTTGTTCAACATGATCTCTGTAAATAATTTCCTTGTACCCTTTAAAAGCGAGGTAATTCTCGATAGAAGCGACAATTTCTACATCCCCATCATTCCCCCTCAATCGATTGTACTTTCCCCTGACGATTTACTAAATAAATTCTCCAATTGTCGTCAACTCGAGCTTAAGAGTAATCCGACTACGTTTCGTCATTGGCCATTTCAACAAATGGACATAAACACGATCATCACCTCATCACATGATCTGCTTTGCTTCAAATGCTGTTTCATCATCGTAAGATCTACATTGTCGTTGCCCTTAATTCAACTGCGAAACTTATTGAGACCACATGATCAACATGATCACCGCCAAGAACACAACACACATTGAAATCACATGATCAGCATGATCACCGCAAATACCACAACACAACACAACAACAACAACAATTGAAAACAAATTCTAATAAAACTTTCTTCTCTTCTCTTTCAGATTAACTAGAATCTCAAGATGACTACCTACTTCAACTACCCATCAAAGGAATTGCAAGCTGAGTTGAGCCGTATTGCTCAGGCTATTGTAGCCCCAGGCAAGGGTATTCTTGCTGCTGATGAGTCCGTTTCCACCATGGGCAAGCGTCTCCAAGTGAGTTGTCTCAAACAATTGTCGGTTCGTTTGTTTTTGCTAATGAGACGCCATTTTGTTTTTCATTATTTTAGGACATTGGCGTTGAGAACACCGATGAACACCGTCGTCAATACCGTCAATTGTTGTTCTCAACTGACCCAAAAGTTGCTGAGAACATTTCCGGTGTGATCTTGTTCCACGAGACCTTGTACCAGAAGGCTGATGATGGCACCCCATTCGTAGAATTGTTGAAGAAGCGTGGAATTATTCCCGGAATCAAGGTCGACAAAGGTGTTGTCCCATTGATGGGATCCGAAGATGAGTGCACCACCCAAGGTTAGTTTTGGTGTAATTTTAAGAAGAATTGGGACACTTGCAGGAACGTATTTATTCATCAGCTAGAAAATTTCTGGTAGGTTCCAGGTTGGTTGAATAAATACGTTCGGGTAGGGGGGCAGTTAGGGGGAATTTAAATAAAACTGATTTTTCAGAAGGCCTTATGGTGCTTGTTTATGGAACGTTGCGTGGGACATGTGACCTAAGAGTACATTGCACTATTAATTTAGATTTAGGGATGAAGTGGAATGTAGGTTACGTATCAGTGCGGGCATATTTCGTGCTATTGTACATGTCCTACATTGCGTACCCGGACAATTTGTAGGTTTCACTCCCGCTCTAAAGACTATCAACATCTTGTGACAAAACATGTTAAGTAGTCGTATCAACTGTCGACAAAAGTCCAACTTTGTACGGTCGATAACAAATATTTGGGTCCACATTTTGTTCGTGTTCACCCTTCCGTTCATTCGTTTTTGTTTTTTTGCCATTAAGAACACCAAGATCTTCCACTACTCTCGACCTCAGAGGTCACAAAGCGATAGTACTAAGCATGCGTCAAATTCGCCTTGATATGTTTTCGGTTGATTAAATGTTGTTGACTGCAACTGTGGGAATATGTTGAGTATGTGTCCATTGTTGTTATTCAAAGGAACGCCGTACACGCGTTATCTTCCATGACAATTTCATCATCAGAATCTGGGGGTTAGTTCAATATTGAGATCAATGATTGTGTCATACACCGACTACGAACGGTCACGTGTTGAAAAGGCATCCGTTCAGCTTAGGAACGAAAAATGCCAATTGTACGTTTGGTGCATTTTGTTGTGTAAATTCTTTGGCTGAGGGTGTTCTATTGAAGCATATCCAGACACAAACTAAGGCTCAGAGGTGCGGTGGTTCGTGCTATGAACTGTCACGCAGAAATTCTGCTTTAAATTTCGTAGCAACACCAAAGATTGTTGGTCCGACAAATCCTCTGAGTAGTATCAAACCTTGTCATTGAAAGCTTGTCTTAACTCAGTCGTTAATATTCGACGTAAAACTATAGCTCATGGCATAGATCAAGAAACTCGAACGTACCCATGAATTCTTGTGGGGAAATGCTAGGTCCCGTGACCTAAAAAGTCTGTTGGCCATGTATTTGCAATTGTATTCCAGACTGTGGTGTGGTGGTTGCTGAAACTGTGGACTGTGAAGTCGTCGTGGGCTACCACCTACTCGACCAGAGAAGTAGAAACCCTTCTACGTTCATTTCGATGTTTTTTTCTGGCACTAAGGCAAAAGGAGGTACGCTCTTCTGATAGTAAAGGGTGATCAATCAGGAGGATTTTTCTAAATGCGAAATAACACACAAAATTCAAATATATCGTGAAATATTTGTTAATAATCTAAAGAACCATTCACTTAAGATATTCCCTTTCAAATGTTGGCCGCAACTGCGCCGTAGCTCGTCCATGTGGAAGTTCGAGCATATTCGTCATACCTCGCGAATAACACGGGTAATGTTGACCTCCAATGCTTCCATCTTAGCTGGCTTATCATTAGACTTTACATGGCCCAAAGGAAAAAGTCTAACGGTGTGATATCGCATGATCTTGCTGGCCAATTCACTGGTCCGAAACTTGAAATTAATAGTTTACCGAAGCGTTCATTGTTTTACGGGCTGTATGGCAAATAGCGCCGTCTTATTGTAACCAAATGTTGTCTCGGGCTTTAATTTCAGGCAACAAATAGTCTGTTAACATGGCGTGATAACGAGCCCCATTTACAGCCACGTTGGCGCCAGCCTCATTTATGCAGACAAACGACCGATGATTCCACCGGCTCATAAACCACACCACACGTTTGTTTTGAGTCGATGTAACTGCAGCTCTTGAACCTCTTCCGGTTGTTCTTTAGCCCATATATTGCAATTTAGCTTATTGACGTATCCATTGAGTCAGAAATGGGCCTCATCGCTTAACAAAATGTTGGTCAAGATCAACAGTGGATCTTCAGCAATTCTCTCAGCCCATTCACTGAAACGATTTGAACGATTTGCAAATGCTTTTCGGGTGTAAGTCTATCCAGGGAGAGTCCATCACTTCGACTAAATGCCTGCCTCGTTCGACACTGTTGCGTGTCACTTTTCTTTAAGATATATTCTTGGCTTAGCCTTCGTTTGCTGCTAAACTAAATCTCTTCTGTTTACACGGAAGCGTGGCGTTTATATCGGCCAATGATATTTCAAGATGGCGCTCCTGGATTTGAATTTCAGTTATGCACAATCTGTTGGTCGAAAACAGAGGATCTTCAGCAAATCTCTCGAGAGCCCATTCACTGAAACCAATTGCAAACAGAACAGTAGTAAACAGAACTATTTGTCCAGTTGTTAAAAAGCGAATCCTACTTTTGAGAAATTATATTTCTTGGCAGTTCCCAGCTAAGCAGGGATAGCTACCTCGCATTTACCTAGGCATACCCTTATTACTGACGGCTTACTTAAAACAGAATCGAGGCGATTGCTGTATTCTGCATCTTCTGCAGTCTAAAAAAGTAACAAATCTCAACCAGATCTCCTTCGCAAATGGTAGTTCTCAAAGTTTTTTTTTCGTTTACGATTTCGCAACCTTGCTCTTCGGCATTGGGACTCATCGACAATATTAGGTCTGCGGTCAAGCGTGTTTCAACTAACATGCCATTTCCACTTAGCCTGGTCCATATCTAATTTATCGACAACATTAGGTTTTCTACGGTCCGGAGTGAATCATGATTCAACTAACATGCCATCTCGACTTATCCCGGTCGGTAGCTAACTTATAGACAACATTAGGTTTTCAACAGTCCGAGGTTAACAGTGCTTCAACTTACATGCCATTTCCACTTAGCTCGGTCCTTAGCTAAGTGACCTCCAATTGAGCACTTCAATTTTCGTTTTGTACATGCACTCATCACTTTCAGAGATATTTACGCCAATCGAGGTATCCGTTCGGAAAATTTTCCGCAACAAAAGTCAGTTCCAATCGGAACTCAATTTTTTCGAGGTATCCATTGTGGAATTCGATTGATTCCGCAGTAATTCTTCGTCGGACAACTTCGGAGGAAATTCAACGCATAGCTGTCAAAATTGTTGACGCATATCACCGATGCGCGATCATGTGCATTAGATTTTGTCGGAATATCTGTCCGAGATGCTAATCCGAAGGGATACCTCGGCAGAAAAATCTTCGATTTTGAACATATCGGAGAAAATTGTCTACCAAACGGATACCCCGATTGGTGTGATTTTTATACTGCGCCAACCATCATGTTTGAAATCAACGACTTTGTTCTGCACTTTCTTTCCATCTTAGAAGTCCAATATCTGGTCTAGTGTCTATCACGATATACAGTTGGTAGTGTTCCTCGTTGAATTTTTCCCTCCATCGGAAAAATTTTGAGCTCAAAGCGATCAAGGATTTCTTTAACCGCTTTTTAAACTGTCAATGCTTCAACGCCGTGAGACTGGTGATGCTAAGACCTGGATCACCAGTCTCAGTCAGATCTCTTGAGGACCACTTACAGCAACACATTCAAACAACTATCCGGTAACTATCTGCTTAAAGTTGAGTAAATAAGTTCGTGCAAGTACTGCAGTTGGTTAGAGCTTTACTATCAATTGCCCTCTTAGGCCCCACAAACCAGCTTTGTGGCCTCGTGGTTAGTACGTTGGACTACTAAGCGCGGGTTTCCTGATTCACTGTCCCACCTCTTGCAAATGTCTGACAAAAATTCAAGCGTATATAGCCAAGTGACACTTTTCAAATTTGCGATTCGGATTCAGCGTTAAACCACGAGGTCCTCTTCTTTATGGAAAAAATAATAACTTCGGACACACAAGATGAAGGCAGAAGCTAGGTTTGAAGCCCTGTATTAGACGTTAATCCCAGATATTTATATACAGACAGGGTGCATCAGTAAAACCTGAGCATTATAGCTATTCATTGCGACTTTGATGCCTTCATGGTTCTTCAATGTTGCGTGCAACTTTTCATTGAAACGCGGCGTTGATGTCGGCCAATGATGTCATATCATCGGCGTATGCTAGTCCAAGATTTTCACATATTGAAAGATGGCGCTCCTGGTTTTGTATTTTAGTTTTGCACAATCTGTCCCAAGTCCAAAGCTGAATCAATCACATTACAAGAAAGGGTATAGACGAGAAGATTCTCCGGGATTGGGCGAAGTTTGATTTCTATTCTGGACTTTCGGCAGCGAAGATGTCGTGACTCTTTTTATTCTCGATCCCGAGCTATGTGCCAGCTTATTATTTCGCAAGAAAACGCGGCGATCCACACAGTGATCCACACTTGTTTAGCTCGTCCGCTTTTTCGTTACCTTAGTGAGTTCGACGTTTTCTTGATTGGACAGAGCTTATAGTTCTCAATGTCATTGTCAAACTCTTTCTCTCGGCGTGGTTTGAGACATACCTACTTCTCTAGTCCATTTGATAGTTGAGCTGTTTCATAAGAACACCTCCGCTACATGATTCCCCCTTTGTGGAGACGAAACTCTTGGTGGATTACCAGTTCTCCCAAACATTGTAGTCATGCTTCCGCCTTTCGAGTGCGGTGATCGTAATCTAGTTCACAGAGTTGACTCGTCTATACCCTCGGAGCTGGAATTATGAAAGCTTAGAGTCGCTAGTCTGTTCGTGATAAAATGTTTTGGCGCTTTACCAGTCGAGTTCGGTGATCTTAAGCCAGTTGACTGAATTGTCGCCTGTTTACTCTCGGAGCTGGAATTATGGCAGTTGGTTTGAGCATTTTTTCCCTTCGGTTACAACTTCCGGAAGGTATTTTCACCAATATACAGTCTACAACAATTCCCTAGCATGCTCAATTAACATGGGCAAGCTTTATATATCAGTGCGCTTCTTGAGCGTTATAGGTTCGCCTCACCTGAGAAAATTTTATATAAAAGGTTCGGCCTCCTATCACAGCCCAGACCCAGAATAAACTGGTTGTAAGTGACCGCACAAAGTGATCTTTAAGCACGTAGACGTGTGCCTATGTTTTTAAGGCCCTTGCGGCTGGAGAATGATTGTGAAAGTCGTTGTCTTTCTCAAATTTTCTTCGAAAGGGATGACGAAAGCCTTCCATGGGTAACAATCACGTCCACCTTTCCCTTCGAAATCTCCTCTCGTTACTTTGCGCCGAACAAAAGTTGTGCGGGTACAGTTATTCGGATTCGTTGACCATTGAGAATCTTCTCATCTAAACCCATGGGTCTTAAGAGGACTGCGGGTATTTAATTGTCAGTAAGATTTGGAGTTATCGTACCTTGAAAAGATCTCCACGAATTGGGAGGTATTGTACAGCTTTTTGCAATACTTTCCTTCGCCGTCTGTGATATCTCCCATCTGTGCAAAATTGCAACATTGAATGGATGCTACATTCTGCCTGACCACGACTAGTACCCGTTTAGGATGCACTTTGACTCTTTGCCTTTGAAGTTATAACGAGTTCATAGCCATATGCCCAATTTTTCTTATCGGAATCGTCAGGATTGGGATAGGACACAACTTCCCCACTTCACAGAAACCCTACTCGTCCAAATGTGAACATACTTAGCCCCGTGGCATATACAATTCCCGCCTTCCTTGAATCCGTGAATAGGAGGTGTATACTATGTGCTTACACGTTGTTTATTGAGATCCTAGATCACCATTGGAGTGGACGTATGTCTCGGCATTCGGTTGGCATTGTTTTGATAACCAGCATGTGCTCCTTATAAATTGTTTGGAGCCATCACTCCAGTTCTTCGAAATTTCTAGATACGTCCAATGTAGGACAGTCGGTGAATCTGAAGATTGTGGGATCCGCTATGTAGGAATTGATTTTTTCTGTATCAGGACAGCATCTGTCACACAGTTTCCTGTCAGTCAAGATGTGTTGACGGTCAAGTGTCATTTCCTTTTCTATAGAAAGCCACAGGCAATGTGAAGTCTAGAGGTCCAAAAGTGGTCAAATTTTCCTCTTACCGTGTGGACTTCAATACTTTTAACCAAGCGAATTCGGTTGTCCATTGATGGGTCCTGTGGGTGCTATAATTTGAGAGGTTCCTTGCTAGTTCGTCTGCCTGAACGTTTCCTTCAATGATACTCTGTTTAGGTACCCAGAAGTGATTTGTTTTCTGGATTTCGTCTATCTTGTTAGGAGTTCTTCAACGCTCCTTATCTGTCTTGGATTTTAAAGAATCGGTGTCGTAAGGCTTGAATGTAGCATAGACAAAAATTGTATAGCTGGATAGATTGAGCTGTTGTAAATTTTAAGAATTAAAGCTAAAAAGCTTAAGGGTAACAGCAACTCTGACATTTACGGCCCATACAGGTCCTCAAACCTAGCTTCTCCCTTCATTTGTGTGTGTGAAGTTATTATTTTACCACGGGTGGTCCTATTTAACGCTCACTCCGAACGGCAAATTTGAGAAGCTTCTCCTGACAGTGTTACTCTTGGATGTTTGTCAGACTTTCGCAAGAGGTGGAGCAGTGGAAAAACTTAGGTGTTGCCACTTTCGGGATTAGAAGCAGGAACCCAGCGCTTAGCAGTCGAACGTACTAACCAGTAAGCCACTGTACCCACTTCAAATGCATTGTCCATTAAAATTCATTCCGAAAAAGTAGTCTACGTGGCGCTCCTAATTGATTGAAGAAGCTGAAGCTATATTGGGATGTTCTAACTTCTCGTAGCTTTCTTGCTTTAATATGTTCTACTTGTACTAACTGGAAAGTCATTCGAAATGTGCGATGCTTGTCTATACCCCTGATCTGAACATAGATTCCCTGATCTGAACATAGATGTTTGTTATCGTACGCACCGTAAATTCCTTCCTTTATCCCTCGGGCTGTATCTGCAAAAGGTTCATGGGCTATATTTAGACCATCGCCCTGTAGTCACAGTCAGAAGTTAATTCAACGTCCCATCTATTAATCAATCGGGTGTCCCTTCACTTCCATGAATCCAGGTGATTGCAAGACTATATTGCTTTGTCTGCGTCATCAATAAATGCCACAGAAAGTTCAATGCCCAGTCGAAGATAGTATCCCAATCATATAGAAGTGCAGCACGTAGCAAGTAGATATATTCGATTCCAGGAGCCAAGGTTGGTATTGTTAGCCAGTGCATAGAATGCACAATTAGGCAGACGTCAGCTCGATAAATATTCATGATGTCCCACTGTTTGATGTCACACTTTGAGAAATCAGATTCACCACCCACAGTTGCAATTACCGCAATCAAACACTAATTGATTGTCAATTGTCTGTGGGAATGCTATTGGGTCACCCATCGCATGTAAATCTTTATAAAGTGTCGGTTAGTGGTTGCCCCAACAAATGTTTCCACCCCTCACATCGCCCACAACTTAACTAATTCTCAAAACCATTTTCTTTTACAGGTCTTGATGATTTGGCTGCCCGTTGCGCCCAATACAAGAAGGACGGCTGTGACTTCGCCAAGTGGCGTTGCGTCTTGAAGATCGGCAAGAACACCCCAAGCTACCAAGCCATCTTGGAGAACGCTAACGTTTTGGCCCGTTATGCTTCCATCTGCCAGTCGCAAGGTATTGTCCCAATTGTCGAGCCAGAGATCCTTCCCGATGGTGATCACGATTTGGAACGTACCCAGAAGGTCACCGAAACCGTCTTGGCCGCCCAATACAAGGCCTTGAACGACCATCACGTCTTCTTGGAAGGTACATTGTTGAAGCCAAACATGGTTACCGCTGGTCAATCATGCGCCAAGAAATACACCCCCGATCAGGTTGCTCTTGCCACCGTCACCGCTCTCCGCAGGACTGTCCCAGCCGCCGTTCCCGGTAAGTACAAAAAATTATCAATCGACTTTGAAACCATTTGACTGTGATGTTTGATTATTTTAGGAATCACCTTCTTGTCTGGTGGTCAATCTGAGGAGGAAGCCTCCGTGCACTTGAACGCCATCAACAACGTGCCATTGTTGAAGCCATGGGCCCTCACCTTCTCATACGGTCGTGCCCTCCAAGCTTCCGTACTCCGCGCATGGGCTGGCAAGAAGGAGAATGTTGGCGCTGGCCAAACTGAACTCATGAAGCGTGCTAAGGTAAGTCTCTTGGCAGATTGGTTGTGGGCTGCATTTACATATTGGTAGATGGTGCGCACCTCATCCCTGGGAATTCATTGTCATTGGTATTACGCAAAAGACGAGGAGGACTTGAGATTTATGAACCTTCACTCACATTCGCCAGTGCTAGTCGTTGTTTAGTGGTTCAATGGCGGGACGTGCCATGTATATTAATGACTTTGCAACTACTAAGACCTGGAGCTGGCTTAAGTGGTGTGCTGGTTCGCATAATTAACGCGTTCTAGTTTGGATGACTTACGACGGCTGAGCGATTAGATTTCCTCGTTATGTATGTGCACGCTTTTTGGCCGATTATGGGGCAGAAGTAATTGTTTTTCGCCTAAATTGGCGAACGCTTGAAGTGAATTAATTCCCCCGTTTGCATGGCAGAGTTTGACTGTGCGCGGTTTTGTTGTACCATGTTAACCAATGCAAATATGGTGGGTAAAGTGAATAAAACATCGTTTATAGCAGGTGTTAATTTTCACAGAAGTTTGACGAAAGGTATCACTTTGTAGAAGCATGTCACATATAACCAATTCACGTTTTTTTATTGCTTTGTTATCGGTTGCGTGCGTTTATCAGTTTAATAAGCTTACCACCTGCATGAGTGGATTTCTCTGAAGAAAATATTGTAAAGATAGCAAAAGCATGGGAGTCCATTACATATGTGTTACTAGCATGTAATATGTGCGGGATATTCCTGTTGTGGGCGGGCGATTGTAAATAAATTTTAGGAAATAGATTTGGCTGTTGAGCCTTGGAAGTATGTAAAATTATCGATGTAAACCCGTTTGCAGAAGATTGTACTAGGGGATTCCCTTGTATTTATTCACTTTACTTACTGCATAGCCATCTTAAGCCGTGGTGAATGATGGAAGTTCGAAAAATATTTTTCCAATACCAAGTTGCAATGTTGGGAAATATTGGGTCCTTTAGAAGCTAAACTCCGAGATGAGAGAATTCTATTCTAAAGCAATACTCCAAGTTCAGAGTAAAGTTAACAATTAATTTTGTGCAGACTTACTTACTTACTTAAGTGGCGCTACAGTCCGGAATGAACCTGGGCCTCAACCAACCTGCCTCTCCAATTAGCCCGGTCCTTAGCTAACTGCCTCCAGTTGCGCACTCCAAGTTGGTTGAGGTCAGTTTCCACTTGTGCGCGCCACTTAAGGCGATGTCTTCCTCCACTGCGTCCGACGTCTGGCTGGGAATCGAAGACTCTGCGAGCCGGAGTATTGGTGTTCATTCGTTCTACATGTCCTAGCCATCTTAAACGTCCAATGCGGAGTTTTTTGACCAGGGGCATGTCGCTGTACAGCTCGTATAGTTCTTGGTTGAATCTTCGTCTCCATAGCCCGTCAACGCAAACGGGACCGAAGATTTTTCGAAGAATTTTCCTCTCGAATCTACCAAGGATTTCTTCATCCGCTTTTGATACGGTCCATGCTTCAGCGCCGTAGAGCAGGACTGGGATGATCAGGGTCTTATATAGGATCTCCTTAGTAGTTCGAGTGAGGGCTTTACTACTAAATTGCCTTCTTAGCCCGAAGAAACAGCGGTTGGCAAGAGTAATTCTTCGTTTAATTTCTGACGAGATGTTGTTGTCAGAGCTAATAGTGGAGTCGAGGTAGACAAAGTCCCGTACTACCTCAAAGTTATATCAGTCAATGGTGACGTTCTGTCCAATTCGTCGATGTTGTGAGTCCTTTCGTGATGACAGCATATACTTAGTCTTACCCTCATTTACTGCTAAACCCATTTTCGCCGCTTCCTTCTCTATACTAGCAAACGTGGCTATGACATCACGTTGAGTCCTACCAATGATGTCAATATCGTCAGCGTATGCTAGTAGTTGCACCGACTTTTGGAAAATTGTGCCTCTGGTGTTGGCTTTGGAGTTTTGCACAATTCTCTCAAGAATCAGATTAAAGAAGTCACATGACAGCGCATCGCCTTGCCTAAATCCTTTTTTGGTATCGAATGTGTCGGTGAGGTCGTTTCCGACCCTGATAGAGCAGCGAGAATTCTCTATCGTCATCCTACACAAACGGACGAGTTTGGGCGGTATACCAAAACTAGACATGGCTCTGTACAGTTCGTCTCTATAAATGCTGTCATATGCGGCTTTGAAATCGATGAATAGGTGGTGGGTATCGATTTGGACTTCTTGAGTTTTTTCCAGGATCTGCCGAAGTGTGAAAATTTGATCGGTTGTGGACTTACCTGGCCTAAAACCACACTGATAAGGGCCAATCAGGTTGTTGGTAAACGGTTTCAGGCGTTCACATATTACGGCAGATAGGATCTTGTAGGCGATGTTGAGGAGACTTATGCCTCTGTAGTTGGCGCAGTTCAGAGGGTCTCCTTTTTTGTGGATCGGGCAAACGATGCTGAGGTTCCATTCTTCAGGCATATTTTCATCCGACCAGATTTGGCTTATGAGTTGGTGGATGTTACTTACCAAGTCATCTCCGCCGGCCTTATAGAGCTCAGCGGGAAGGCCGTCATTTCCGGCAGCCTTATTAAGCTTGAGTTTAGATATTGCTATCCTCACTTCATTCAGGTCGGGTGGTTGGCAGTTTTCGCTGTCGTTGCCAATATTGAATGGTTCGTTCTACCTGACAGCGGAATGTTGTTCGTCATCGCCGTTTAACAGTCTGCAGAAGTGGTTCTTCCATATCCTCAGCATCGACTGTGTTTCAACTACAATATTTCCTTGTTCATCTCGACAGGATTCTGTTCCGTGCAGACAACACAGATTAAAATGTGAGCTATGTCCTCATCATCTCTATTTTATTTATACCCCAAGATTCCTGACAGTTATTCGAACACGGCTGGTAAACCGATTGTAATGAATCATCACCGAGGATCCAAAGTCCAGCTGAAAGTACAATAAGAACTTCATATCGTTGTACTTGGATTATAGGATTTTTATTTCTTAATTGATTCGAACAAGTGGCAACATGACAAACTGACTATGGTATCAGCATTGGATGCTTGACATCAAACGAAAGCGTTCCTGATTCTAGTCGTTCCCATCCAACTCGAATAACTCCCTTATCAAAAGGTGCAAGGTTGGCAAATTGACTGCACCTTGTCGATTCTTTATGAGTCTGAAGCACACTGATTTCCTCTTTAAAATCGAATGCCTGCATCGCTCGTACGAGGGAATTCTCCGGTTCCTGAGGCGTCAATATTATCCCGCTTTGTCGAGGACCCTTGCGAAACCTGGTATGATTGCAAAACCGAAGGATATATCCTGTTATTCTCTGAAGCGTGACGAAGCAATTACGATGGTTGATTTTATAGATCATATTCTCCAGTTCCTGAGTCGTCAATATTATCCCGCTTTGTCGAGGACCCTTGCGGAACCTGGTATGATTAAAAAACCGAAGGATATATCCTGTTATTCTCTGAAGCGTGACGAAGGAATTACGATGATTGGTTTTATAGATCATATTCTGATCCCAATCATGAGTTGTTGGCAGTTTCCGCTTTCTCTCCTTGTCTTTCGGAACGGCCAGCTCCTTGACATATTTTGCTGGCCACATATCTTGCTGACCGTGTAAGAAGCGAGGACCATAGAACCATTTCTTTCGGAACGGCCATCTCCTTGACATATTTTGCTGGCCACATATCTTGCTGACCGTGTAAGAAGCGAGGACCATAGAACCATTTCTTTCGGAACGGCCAGCTCCTTGACATATTTTGCTGGCCACATATCTTGCTGACCGTGTAAGAAGCGAGGATCATAGAACCATTTTGTGCATGATGGTACTTTCGACGGTTGCAGGCCAATTGAATGTATATCCGCTGGATTATGTTGTGATGACACATGTCGCCATTGCTCGGGAAGTGTTGTTTCCTGAATAGTGGCCACTCTATTGGCAACAAATGTTTGGAACGATGACGACTGGGAATCAATCCATGTCAGTAAAATTTCAGAGTCTGTCCAGAATCATGTCGGTATATCCTTGAACGTTCTTCACTCTCGCTGTTGGTTGAGCTCCTAGGACCGCGGCGCATTTCTATTTTCGAATATTACAACTGACAGTTGTCTTGAATGTCGAAAATCGGAAGAAACTTGATTCGAACATGGTTCCAAATCAAATATTGCACATTATCCTTGTTATAGAAAAAAAATTCAAACGGATGTAACGTTTTAAGATTTGGAATCACTCAACCGGCAGTTGTCTTGGATCTGTTGCAACTTGAAACATTCGTCATCCCGCCACAAAACCGTTTTTCAAACGGAATTACCACAATCTGAATGAAACATTCCATTACGATTAATCATAAAAATTTAGCGCCGCCCATAAATCGAGACTTAAATCACTTCATCTCACAAAAATAAGTGTCCCCATAAAAGGATACCCAACAACAACAACTAGTTGATGTACGGGAACAAGTATAGTGCTGCACCACATGCGGTTTACGACTACCAGTGTCATAACATAAATGCAACAAATCAATTTTCATTTTGATTAATTTCTTCTCCATTGTCCCCCCTAGTGTGGGGTGATGGTGCCCAGCCATCAGCGCATGCCTTGCCTCTAAATCCAATTAACTCTGTCGCCTTATTTGTCGCATCCTCCGTATAAATAATCTCAAGACACTGTGTACCAGGCATTAAAGCACCCCAACTACGGCATGATGCTACCGTGCAATGGCCAATAAATTAAAACATTCAAAATAGATTAGATTAATCGTTGTTCACCTGTCGCATAAGGTCACGTGGCATTGGGCGTTGTTGCATGAATGCAAATGTCAACTGACATCGATAAATCAGAGCTTGGGGAATCAGTGATGTCAGCAGGTTTGATGAAAGACAATCGTTTTTGTCTGTTGCAAGAATCGAAGATTGCAGATTCTTCCAGCCCCTGTCTCTGTCAGAGGAGGGTAATGCCCTTCGATGGTTTCAGTGTTCGCATCACGTCATGTGGAATGTGTTTAATTAGATTTTGGATTTTAACATGAACATGAATTCACCGAGGGAGCAGGAATGTTTGGGTATATTTACATCAGGGATGTGGCAGAACAAAGCAATGGAATTGACATTTTATGCATTTCTTAAGGGAATTGCACAGGTAGAATACCCCTGGTCGTAACAAAGGATAATTTTCTATTGAGAGTAGATTTGACGTGCGTTTGAGAATATCGACTTGATTGGAATTTTGTGTAGCTGGCTTGTGATTTTCTATTTCATTATCTAACCAAAAGTATGTCTCGCAGGTTATGACTGGAGCTAGCTGCATGAAACACAGTCACTGGCAACATATTCGGCCCTATCGAGGTATCCGTCGGAGCGGAAAATTCTCAGATTTTGTACGATTCGGTGGTTTTTTGCTTCGAGGTATGTGTCATCGGAAAAAAATACTACACAAATGCGACGGCTTCACTTCACAACAATTCGTAAAAAAAATTCCGCGAAAAATTTGTGTCGGAGGAAATCGGAAAAAGAATGGCACTTACTTGTCAAAAAATGCACGAAAAATGCACCTGAACGCACTTCATCTCAACGCGTTACAAAATGTCGGAGAAATATTCCGAACAGCTTTTCGGAACAAATCGGAGAATTTCATGCCTCGATAGGGCCGATTAACTTGTTTCGAAATTAACTTCGAATGAGTGATGAACCAAAATTCACATTTAGACTTTCTACTGACATCGACGTAGTTGTGCAAAGATTATATGAATTGCCAGTACATTATAAAAAGTAATTTCGAAATTTAAATTCGAACATAAAATGTTTACTTCGAAATGTAATACGACAAAACGGAATTGGAATAGATATTACTTGGTCACAATGGAAGTCATCCATTTTAATCAAAAATTGAAGTGCTAAATTTGTCAAATTTATTTTTTTGTCCATTTTTCGAAGTGGTCCATTCGATTTGACATCAATCGAAATTCGGACTCAACGTCAGTCATCAATGTAAAACTTCAATCAAACTGGAGTTGGTAAACTATCGAATGTCCATTAAAAGCAACAGTTTCCAACAAGGAGATTTACAAAAGAGAATTGTTTTGCCACCATGAAATTCGGTATTCAATTCGAAATTCATCGTCAAAGTCAGTCATCAATATCGAACTACAATTGGAAATGAAATTGAATTGAAGAGGCTGAACTATAAGCATTGAAGCAACTTCTTCGAATGGTTGACAAAATGATGTTTTTGAAAAATACTTGTCATTTTCGAATTGAACTAAAGGGGTAAGGCTGTCGCCTGTCGGATGTTTAATTATTTTCGATTCGAATGCAATGTTTGTTATTCGGAGAATGAATGCAACAAATGGACGATTTTGATAGATCGTTTGTGAGTTTTACTGGGAAGATAACATTTGTATAACAGATCTCGCATATATGTTGTAAAAATTGTATCTTCCCAGTAAACATATCAAACGATCTATCAAAAACGTCCGTTCGATGCTTTTTTCGAATAACACGTAATTGTAAAGTTGTACGTGCAACTGGAATGAAGTTTAGATATGAATACCGATTACGTTGCCTGTTAAACATTTTTTTTTTCGAATATTACTTCGAACACTATAAACATCAGTTAACGTATATCTTACACTAATATGACTATAGAGATATTTCAAAGAGCCTTTTGTTAATCTGTCTTAGCATTTCTTAGCATTCTTTCAAAGCATTCTTGATTTGGACATGTGTTCCGAATTTCAAATCCAATATTTGGCAAACATATTTTTTTTGTTTCGAATAAGACGTCAAATTCTGTATTTGTTTATCAGATTTACTTTTGAAATTAAATGATAAACATAATGAAACTGCCTAAACGGCCTTAAGTGGTATACGGATGGTTCTAAAATGGACTCAGGGGTAGGAGCTGGCATACATGGACCAAATAAAAACATCTCAATACCTATGGGAAAAAGCCCTAGTGTATTCCAAGCTGAGCTCCATGCCATAAAAGAATGCGCAAACTTAATACACAACTCAGGTATTAAAGGCGCAAACATCCATATATTCACGGACAGTCAAGCAGCTATAAAAGCCCTTAGCTCACACATCATTGACTCCAAATCAGTACTACACTGCTTCAAATCCCTCCAAACACTCAGTTCCAGGAACAAAACCAGACTATGGTGGGTCCCCGGACATAAGGGAGTTGAAGGTAACGAAAAAGCTGATGAGCTAGCCAGAAAAGGTTCGGAAACCCCCTTCATTGGACCTGAACCCTTCCTTGCTATCCTCAAATCAGCCATAAATCTAGTCATAAAAAACTGGAAACAAAACAGATGTGTTTCATACTGGGGAAACATCCCAGGCCTAAGACAGGCCAAAAGAGCTATTCAGCCCTTCAAATCAGATGCCAACAAGATACTAAATCTTCGCAGGCACGATATCAAAAACTAAGTAGGCTACCTAACTGGTCATCACGGTCTGCGATATCACCTAAACAAAATGCGTCTAGTCGACTCACCGGAGTGCAGACTATGTCTAGAAGAAGACGAAACAGCCGAGCATATCATAATGTTAATGCCCGGCCCTTTACGGTATGAGAAGAGAATCTTTCTTCAGGGAATTCTTTAGTCCCGAAGAATTGAGGAAATCTTTGGCTGAAAGTATTATCAGCTACATTAGGAAAGTAGAAGCGCTACTAACCTAAAAAGCATCTGACGGCAAGCACAATAGATCTTTTAGGTCGATGTGTATATTACTGCTTAGGCAGGTCAGAATTAAAAAAAAAAAATGTTAAGCAACAGTTACGAATATTATTTTAGACATAAAGGCACATTTTCGTACAATAGAACTGCATAAGTTGTCTAAAAATCTGCTAGAATATGCATTTTTCTGCGATTTTTTGCTCGTTATGCTTTAAGGCAAAGTAGAACTGATACTCCCCTCCATCTGCAAAATGATAGCATCTTCTAATATGTGAACTTTAAAGGCCTTACTAATCAAATAAATGTTCGATCATGAATTCGAATTTCAAATATATTATTTTTAACTCTGCAAATATTATTTAGATGGGTATTCTGAATAAATTGTTTATCAAATACCATTTCGAAGATAAATTTTATATTACTTTGAGTTGCCTTACTTATTAAATACATTTTCGAACATGACTTCAAATTCTACAAATATTATTTTTTCGATGGGTATTTTGAATGAATTTATTAAGAAAAACATTTTGAACATGAATTCGAATTTTAAAAATATTATTCTGAATGCTTTACTTATCAAATACATTTTCGAACATGATTTCTAATGCTTCGAATAATATTTAGAAGTGAATTCTGAAAACCTTGGTAATCAAATAGATTTTCTAACATGCGTTCATTTTCAAAAAAAAAATTCCTTAAGCGATGCTTAAATTTTATAAAAGTTGTTAAATACATTTTCGAACTTAATATTAAATGAGTATGTCCGTTGAGGTAATGAATGATAACACTATCCAAACTGCCTTAAGTTGTAATTGATGTCTTCACTAGCAAATCTCCAATAGCAAGACTCTTGCTGCTATATTTCACTCTCATGAAACCCGAGACTGCAACAACTTGCCCATATCCTTTATCGCTCAGCAAATGACCTAATTTCCTAGCTGTCAGCAATTTAAATTTATTACTACTAGCCGCGATTATAAAATATAAACAAACAGAAATGTCCACACCACCAATCCAATCTACATTTCATCCAGCCTTTAGCGCCTTCCACAATGTGAAAGGAGATTGCAACAATGCATATTAAATTACATCCTAGAAGATTTACATACTATCGCAGTTATTTATTTGTATCCCTTTTTGTGCGCTCTGGGGATCTTATATTTTTTTTTTCGTTGTTGTGTACATCTTTCAAGAACATTTCCTCACATAACACTTCTAATTCCATTCCCATTGTTTACGATTGAATGCAATTTAATATTTTATCTCTAGCATCCTCTAGGTTTTTTTTTTGTGTAACTGAGTATCCTTTCCTCTATTCCTCGATTCGGTGCGGGTATTATAGCCAACTTGTGCTCCTTAAACCGTGCGCTTTTGCCTCGTTGAAGGTCCCTCCGTGTTGTGTGAATATACCATTCTCCTTTATCGAGATGAATAACATTAAAAGTAATTTTTTCTTCCACTACCACCACCACTACCACCATCACCATCGTCCTGGCTGGAATGTGAAATTTATTCGATAGTGCTGTAGCGTTGCAAACATTCCACCACTTGCTAGCGCGCCGCTATTATGGCACACAAAAATGGGTGGAACAAGGTTATAAACTGGATGAATGTACAAAAGAGATTGTGGGATATAATATCCAGTTGCAATACAACACGAAAAAAAGGATAGTTCTACGGAAAAAAAGAATACCACAGGACTATGCAAAAATTATTTGTTTTTGAATATTTACAATGCAACCACAGAGAATAGTTGAGTGTGCTTTCTATTCGGGACACTCCTTACAGTCCAAAAATGCATCATGTAGTTTGCATTGTTTGCTCTTGGTGGTCCTCGTCGTTGTTGTCCTTGTTTGCGTTGCCCTCAGTGTCCATTCCATAAGCGGAAATTCAACTAACCGAGAAAAACCGATTGCGACATACCACCAACTCTCTATGGGAATCTCGACGTGGGGCATGCACAGAAAACTGTTATTGCACATTGAAACCCGACGCTAAATGGACAATCATGGGAGTGATTGCAATTGTAATACAAGAACTATTTTCTGTTCGACACCATACCCTGGCCAGGATAACAAATGCACTCTCAGCCGGAAGCGTCAATATCGGTGTTTGTTTTTCGACGATACTTGCATACAAATGTGCTACACTAACTTATTGATGGTCGGGTCTTATTCGACATTTCAATGGTAATCAATTTTGTTATTTCGAATTTGCAAATGCGAAATATATTTTTTTTTCTTTTTTCGAAAACAAAATGCAGTTCATCAAGGAGTCGTTTAAATTGCACTCACTAATCTCATGATATCAATTGACGGCTTTCGATTAATTTCAATGTCAGTTGTACTGAGTGGTTTTACTTTTACATTTGTAATTCATTTTTTTATTTCTTTATCCTTCAATGGGAAATGATGATACCGATCAATCAATTGTAAATGTCAATCTTTGGGTATTTTCGAACATGGGTTGGAAACCTTTCTGGTTTTATGTATGTACCTACTTTATTCAATAAAGGCTTCTTTATCACATGGAATGATAAAATGTAAAAAATAAATTGATTAATATAATCTTAGTTGGTGAATTTAAATATTTTTCGAATTCGAATTTACGACAGATTCGTTTTTGAATAAAATTGTCAACTTCAAAAGCAGACTTTAATAAATGCATTCAAACTAAAAACAAAATTGTTATCCAGCTGGAATCAGTCGATTAAGAATTATGAAATTTTTGAAAACGGTCTTCGAATAAAGAAAAGAACAAGGACTGCTTAATCAAACATTCAATAATGTGTTATGTCTACAGTTAAATACAAATTTAGTGCTGAAAGCCAATAAAGCTTTCGAACCCTTCTCCGAAGTATGTGAAACGTCATTTTTGAATGTCGAATGTAACTTCGAATTTAAAGTTCAATAAAATGTAAGCAAAACTTAAAAATAATATTTTTCATTGCTACAACGGGGTCGTTAGTTTTTTTTTTCAAACAACCATTCATCTGTGTGTGTGTACTTCACATCCAATAATGGAACCTTCAGTTTTATGCCGAATCTAATTGACGGAATTGACATCAGGCTCGGTAATTTGTTCCTTCATCCATCAGCTCATTGAACAATTCATTTCTTTATATGAAGAACGTAATGAAATTACTATTAAACCAATTTTCGAATGGAACTTCGAAAGTAAATCTTAGTACGCTGCTCGAGCTTAATTTTAGCTCCCATACAAAATTCTCTCCAAAAATTAGCTGAGCTATATTTAAGCGAATCCATTTTGCCGAGCGGTACTGGATGTACAAAAAAATACAAATTTTTGGCGCAACAGGCTCGTTAGTACCCAGGGCCTAGCTTTCTCACAACCATTCATGTGTGCGTGTGTACTTCTTGCACGATGGCGGGACCTCCTGTTTTATGCCGACTCCGAACGGCTAAGTTGAGATAAGCTATTCTTGACAATTGATACTACTCGGACGATTTGTCAGATAATCACGAGAGGAGGGCCAGTGAAAAATCATTTAGGTGTTGCTATGGCTGGGAATCGAACCCAGACCTTCTGCGCGGCAGTTCATCGCACTAACCATCGCGCCACTGAGCCCTCGGTACTGGATGTATCTGTCACAATTTAGCGCGCCCATTAATAGTTCGGGACATTTTCTCAAGATAAATTTTGACACATCGTATTGTTTTCTTCTGTTGTGCTTTTGAGTTGTTGAAATAAACTTATTTTTCAAAGAACAGCTGTTTGTTATGACACTTATCCACAAAGCACTCTATGTCAAAATTTAGCGAGGATTTTAGTTAGTGTTTGGAGAGAAATAATGGAGAACAGCTAAAATTTAGTTTCGCTCGAGCAGCGTACTAAGCTTAAAGGTAAAGAATATGGGCGCCGAAGTCATTGAACACATTTCAAAACTTTTTTAAGTTAAATTACTGATTGTATTTTCAGTGAGTTCGAAATTATATATTTATTCAATCTTCGAATTTATTTTCAAATTGCTTCTTAATGTTTTCGAAAAGTTTTTCCATTTCCTCCAGCTAAAGTTTGCAGTTTCGAAGTTTACCAACAAAAGCGTAAATACATTAATTGGCTTGAGGAAAAAGTTAAAAATTAAATATGGATTTGTAGTTTCTATCATTTCGAAATTATCTGTCGAACAAATTTTCGAAAATGAATAAGTTAAAAAGATGTGTGAATGAAACTAAATGGTTCTAAAAATTATTCCAATCGGTATATTAGGAATAAATAAACCGCACGTCACCTTTTTAGTCGTTTTGCTTGAATGCCATTTCGAATTTTTCTATTATTGGAATCTTCGACTAGTAATAATGTCAGATGTTGCAACCTTGCTTCCAAAATGATAAAAAAGCTTAGAAGAGAAGTAAGGCCACCTATTCGAAGTTTTTGCCACTTTCTTGTCACTCTCTCTTCGTTTTATCATAAAGACGTTCGTTAGAGACAAGGTTTAGGCCGATGGTCCTTCAAATCCTTAACAGGCACCGAATCACAAACGGTTGCACGCTTCTTGTGATCGGGCCGTCGTTATTTTACTGGTAATCCACTCTAACGTCACTGATTAGACATTTGAGCAGAACTGGCTAGGTTGGTATTTGAAGTTATGATTCATCTTCGAAAATATTCCAAACCCTGCCTTGGCTTAGCCTATTAGGTTGGCGAGGTCGTGTTTGGTTCAATCTTTGGTCTGGGTAATACTTAAAGAGTATATAAAATCGGTTCTCATCGAATGATTTATTGAGGAAATGAGCTATTTCTTGTGCTGATAATTTTCGTTTAAGCAGTGCTAATCTTCAGTATCACAGGGTTCTCCTCTCTCGTAATAACTTCTCTCATTGGGTCCACAATTCTGTGAGAGGGTGTCAATACTTCATCAGCGTAGTCAAATGGTTTGGGAATAATATAATATGCTAGTTGACAAGGCCACACATTGTACACCGCTGATCCCAAATAAAGAAAAGTATTGGTGATAGGATGCAGCCTTGCAAGAATCCACTTTGGATCTCAAATTGATCAAATAATTTTTTTTATTAAAGTTGTCATATAGCAATTCCATACTTCATTTGACCGTAAATTTGGTGGACTTCCGCCTGTCAATACCGTTGGGATAGATACGACATCTACTAAATAAATGCTGAACGGCTACTGATTGTGTTTTAAAAAAAAACACAAAAAATTCGAAAAAAATGAATGAAATATTTATTTGAATCGATAGTTTGAACCTTGCAATTTAATGTTTAAAGATAATTTCATGCAAATGTTGACCGCGGCTGCGTCTCTGGTAGCCCATCCGCTGAGTCCAATTTTGTCATACTCTTTCACACATATCGGCCGGTATCTCACGAATGAATGCATGGATGTTGGCTTCCAGTGCGTCAATCGAAGCGGGCTTGTCCCTATAGACATTAGCCTTGACATACCCCCACAAAAAATAATCTAATGGTGTCAAATCGCACGATCTAGGCGGCCAATTGACCGGCCCGAAACGTGAAATTAACTGTTCACCAAACTCGCCTCGCAATTGCGCCATTGTTTCGCGTGCTGTGTGGCATGTGGCACCGTCTTGTTGAAACCACATATCATGCAAGTCAAGAACTTCCATTTCGGGCAAAAAAAAGTTTGTTCTCATCGCTCGGTAGCGTTCACCATTGACAGTAACGCTGCGATTCGCATCATCTTTGAAGAAATATGGCCCAATAATGCCGCCGGCCCATAAGCCGCACCAAACAGTGGCTTTTTCGGGATGCATTGGTAGCTGTTGCAATGCTTCTGGCTGATCTTCACTCCAAATGCGGCAATTTTGCTTATTTACGTACCCATTCAACCAAAAATGAGCCTCATCGCTGAACACAATTTTTCGATAAAAAAGCGGATCCTCGGCCAGCTTTCCAAGAGCCCATTCACCAAAAATTCGGCGTTGTGGTAGGTCGGCTGGCTTTAGTTCTTGCACCAGCTGTATCTTAAAAGGCTTTACGCCCAAATCCTTCCGCAAAATTTTCCACTTAGTGCTGTAACAAAGGCCTAACTGCTGGGAACGGCGCCGAATCGACATTTCGCGGTCTTCTGTCACACTAGCTGATACGGCCGCAATATTTTCTTCACTACGCACAGTACGTAAACGTGTTGGTGGTTTAATGTCCAACAAAGTAATTTTGGTGCGAAATTTGGTCACAATCTTCCGAATAGACTGCTCAGAAGGTCGAGAATGCCGATCATAAAATGGAAGCAGCGCGCGATGAACATTTCGAACCGAGCACGAATTTTGATAGTAAAATTCAATAATTTGCAAGCGTTGTTCATTTGTAAGACGATCCATGGTTAAATTGCAAACCAAACTGAAGCTGTTTGACAGTGACACAAGGTACTAAACACACGTCAGCTGTCAAAACCAGTGTTGCCAAAACCAAACCAGCTAAAAAATCACCCGTTATTTTCTACTTATTCAACGCCACAAACCTACTGAGAGTGACATTTCAATATTCCAAATGTAGAAGTCAAAAACAAATTCACTCCTCGAACCAATGACGTGCATTAAATCGGGAGCTAAAGTTTAATCGAAACTCTATTGTCACATTATGTAATTACAAAACCAGTACCCAGCATACATAGTGGCGCCATACAAAAACTAATTTCCTTGTCTTCCACCAATCATTTCAAATTCAAGTGAATTCAATTGGAGCATCCTCTCGACTAGAATCTAATTGCAAATGCACACTCATCAAATTCGAAATTGGATTGCATCGATTCGATGCCATAGACAGCGTCTGTTGGTACCTATATTTCAACGATTTTATCTCAACAACGGAGTCCACTTGAATTTGAAATCGAATCTTCCACGTATTAGATTCACACATTCCTCCCATTCACATTTTCCTTCTCTCATTGTCTTCACAGGGCTTTTTTTTTTTTTTTTTTGTTCTATCTTGCCTTTCGGCTTTGCTCCGCACACATTCATTAACGCAGCGATTCCTTATACGTCCCGGAAATACCAATTGAGATTGGATTTTCGAAATCCATACATACCATGTGCAACACGTTTAATTAGATCGAGCAACAGCATAAAGGACGAGGGATTTAAACACCTCGTGGGAGGGGAATTGGATGATTGCATGTTGTACATTTTATCTTAAAAAAAATCCTTTTTCTTTCATTTTATCTTTAATTACTTTTGCACTTTATTTGAACACTATACACATCCACACATCTGCACACACTTTACACACACTTCATTCTACTAAAACTAATTAAAACGCTTCTACTAACCTGTATTGGCTTGTCTTACTTTTTTTTTTCTCGATTGTAACTAATTTAACTAAATTTTTCAAACATCAATTAGGCCAATGCCCTGGCTTGTCAAGGTAAATACGAAGCAGGATCAATTCCTTCATTTGCTGCCAACGCCAGTTTGTTTGTGGAAAAACACGCATACTAAACAAAATTAAAGAAATCATCCGAAGAGATCGATCCTGACACTGACATTCATAAAGAACACAAAATTAAGAAAAAAAAAAACATAAAACTCCGGACCTACCTACCACAAAGACTGAACAGCACTACAGAAAAACAAAACAATTCGGCATTCTACAAAATTACAGCACAAGTTCTTACTTTTAAAAAAAAAACCTACATCATATCTTTTAAAATCTGTTTTTGTGTTTTATTTGTTTATAGTTTTTTTTAGTTTTTTTTATTTTATTAAAATTTTGCTTTAAGACATCTAATTTCTTCTAAAGAATTGGCAAATATATATTTTTTTGTTTTTTACTTTCTTTTATTTTTATTGCATGGTATTTTGCATATTTTACAGCTAGTAGATAAAAGCACTTTCTTCTTTCATTTCTGCGCACTTTCAACTATCGTAGATACTTTTTTTTACTTAAATTCGAATGCCTTTTTCAAAGATGATAACCGGTTTTGCCTTAAAAAGGTATTTGTAAGTGTATTTCCAAAAATAAATTATCTGGGCAGATTTTTGAAGTGAAACATCTTTCGGGTTGGTGTGAATTGGATTTTATGAAACGAAAAAGTGTAACGAAAAAGAGATAAAAATAATTTCGGTTCCCGTCTGATTACCATCTGATAAGATCAAGCAGCGTCGGGAGCGGTTAGTACTTAGATGGGGGACCTCTTGGGAACACCGCGTGGTTTTGGTTAATTTGTTAGACTGAGATGAATACACTATAGAGGCGGTAAACATAAAGACAGAGAGAGGACTATACAAGAAAACAAGAATCCCACTAAATTTTTTTTTTAAGTGTAACTACTTTTGGGATGGTGTGAATTGGAAACCTGAAATACTTACAAAAAAAAAGTCTAATAGGGTCACGATCGCACGACCTTGGAGGTCAATTCACTTCATCTCCACGAGAGATAACCCTACCCTTAAATCGTTCACGCATAATTTCCATGTTGGGACCACATGCTGTCCATATCGTTCAATTCGGACAAAACCAATTAGTTATCATTGATCTGTAGCGCTAGTCAACAACGTTTCCGAAGAAGTACGGACCAGTGATGACACAGCCTGTTAACATCAACCCGTCGCTATTGGAAAAACCTTTTATAAAAGGCAATCTTTGTAGGCCTTAATTTTTTAAGCATTCCAGACAACTTCTAACTTCGAAGTTTCGGACCTAAAACGAGTTATTTAAAAAAATGGTTTCAAGATTACTTCCGAAAACCTCGCCGAACATATTTTTCCAGCCTTTCGATATCCAAGGCAACCGAAGTCGTTCTGATCCATTTAGTACTATCGAGTTATGTGTTCGAAAAAATTGTTCACCTGTTTGTTCGAAATCGGAGATATTTCCACCGAGATAGCCGTTGCGATTAGATTATTATTTCGAACAGATCTTTCGACCAAATTTATCGCACATGATCCCGGAGCAGCTTAATGCGTGAAGTCAACAATTTTTTTTTGTTAAATTTCTTCCGAAGTTTTTCTACGATGTATTCGTCATTTATCTTGTTGAGCAACGGATATCGAGTCCGAGAGCAACTATGCTGTGCTCCGATTGGAACTAATTTTTGTTTCGGAAATTATTCCGATTCTTCGTCGATAAGGCTGACTATTTTGCTAAATTGTCTCATACAGCTGACTTATTAAATAGATTCTGCGAAGTACATCTCAGAACAATCGCTTTCTCAGATTCTAGAATTTTTATGTTCTGACAGCCAAAAGTTTATTTTTCCCTCTTCCGACATCAATACTATATTCTTCTGGGATTTGAGTGATAAAATACTTTCCGTTGTACTGACTTCTTCATTCGTTTGGATTCTAAAGAGTCATGGTGACGATGTTTAAGTTTATGACAAACCCAAAAAAAGCTCTTACCCAACTCAGGATCCCGCATTTCCTATCAAGGTCAATAGGTGTCAGCGTGAAGAGGAGCACTGTCAATGGCTGTTACGCAAAGCCCATTAACATGTAAAAATCTTAAGAAAGTCGGAATGATTTTGAAGCATTTTTAGGTCGCCAGAAACTCAACTGAGTTTAGACCAAATTCTTGCATATTCCCATGCTAAATTACGCTAAATTGAATAGTGTCTTCATAAGACTTGTCTTATAGTCAAACCTTTGTCAGAAATCTGATCAAAATTCAGATGGATTTTTTATTCTTATTGACAGATGAAAGTGTACTCACGTCACGTTAAGGTTAATTGGCTGCAAACAAAGAAACTGAGTCTTTATGATTGTCTTTATTTTTTTAGACGAATGTTTTGAATGTTTGCCCAATTCGAAGTAACAATACTCTGTCTAATTCGGTTGTTAATTCGAATACAGTAAAATTCGATTATCCGTCAGGCAGCGGACCAAAACCTTGACGGATAATTAAATAGACGGTTAGTCGAATGTATGGAAAATTTTTGTTTTTATTCTGTACCGCCCGCTGAATCAGTTCAGCAGTTCTCGAGATTAGCGCATTTATACACGATTTGGGACTTTATGTTATAAAGGGTCCGCCAAATAACTTTTTTTTTTATTTTTTTTTTATTTGAAAGTACAATTAATGGAAAATAATTTCATTCAAATGGCTGCCTCGGCTGGCCATGCAGTAGCCTACACGATCGGTCCAATTTTTAAGCACATTATCGATTGTGTGCAGCTGTATTTCACCAATGGCTTCATGAATATTGTCCTTTAAAGCGTCAATTGTCTCTGGCTTGTCGGCGTAACACTTATCTTTTACGGCACCCCACAAATAATAGTCCAACGGTGTCAAATCGCAGATAATGCGATCTTCAAAAACAAGGCGCAAAACATCGAGTGTAGCTTCGGCTGTGTGGCACGTAGCGCCGTCCCGTTGAAACCAAATGTTGCCAATATCCTCCTCTTCAATTTTTGTGAACAAAAATTCGGCCCAATTATGCCTCTGGACCAAAATCCGCACCAAACAGTGCTCGTTTTGGGTGTATCGGCTTTTCAATGTATGCGTGCGGGTTTTCTGTGCCCCAAATGCGACAATTTTCTTGTTTACATACCCGCCAAGATCAAACTGAGCTTCATCTGAAAAGATGATTTTTTTTGGCAAAATAGGCATCTTCTCTAAGTCGATCGCAGGCCCACTTAGCGAAGCGAAAACGCATTGGATGGTCAGTTGGCTTCAACTCCTGAACCAATTGGACTTTGTATGGAGTCATACCAAGGTCTTTATGCAAAATTCGTCTCAATGATGTCTCCGAAATGTTCAATTGTTGAGAACGACGGTGAATTGATGTTGATGGCGCTTCACGCACACTTTCTGCCACAGCAGCAATATTCTCGGGTGTACGCACTGTTTTTGGCTTTTCACGCTTGGTTTATCTATGAGGATGCCAGTTTCTTTCACTTTTTTCACAAGATAACGAACATACGGAGCTGACGGTGCTTCTCTTCTTCCAAAATCCGTACGCAATTTTCGCACACATTCTGCAACATTACCATGATTTTCAAAGTAATGTCGCAATATTTCCCAGCGTTGTTCAAGCGTATACACAACCATATTCGTTCAGCGGAAGGATAAAACTAATTATCTGTCAAATCGGACTTGAACTAAGTGTTACCATTCACGAAATAAGCACTAGTTGAAAAAAAAAACGTTAGATGGCGGACCCGTTACAAGGTATTGAATGCATTTGCATATAGCCGAGTGTGACGGTTAACCGGAGTGACGTTTAGTCGGGGGACGGATAATCGAAGTTCCACTGTATTTTAATACGGATTCAGACGAACATTTTCATCAAATTTCTGACGGAATATGTCATCAAATGTTCGCCGAAATTCGAAGTGAATATGTGTTCTTGAATTCGGATGTTGATTAGAATATTTTTATACGAATTCCCAAGAAAATTTCCATCTGACGGAATATTTCATCAAATGTTCGCCCGAATTCAAACTGAAAATATTTTGTCTTATTCGGTTGTTGATTCGAATATTCAATTCAGACGAAAATGGTCATTCATTTTCTGAAGGAGTATTTCATTTAATTTCAGACGGAATTTGAATATTCACTTCAGAAGAATTCAGACGAAAATGTTCATTAATTTTCTGACGGAGTATTTCATTTTATTTCTGACGGAATATTTCATTATATGTTTGACGGAATATTTTTGTAAAATTTCAATCGAAAATAAATAAAATATTTTCGATATACCCCATTGGTTCTTTTTATTTTGTAAGATTATGAAGCCTTGCCTGGCCTTACTTGACATTATGGATTTATATTTTTAGGTTCATACAACTACTTATGAAAAAAAAAACTCTATACACATTCAGATTAACTTAAAGCGCCTTTGACTTTTCGTTTAGCATTTGGAATATGATTTTTATCTAGATAACTTTTTAAACACACACCAATACCAACACAATTGACGTCTTTCATACGTCAGTTTTGAATTTTTATTTCGATTCGTACTCGGTAAATAATTTGATTGAATTATAAACATTAATTAGTGGGTACAAATAATGTTTATATATGTCGAGTGAATATTTACTATGTTTTATTAAAAATATCGTAATTACTCAAGAATAAATCCCAATTGAAAATCACTAACAAAAAGGAAAACAGACAAACTGACATGACACGCAAAAACAAACACAAAAAGAGGAATGGCTGTCGTTTACGTTCATTTGGGAGAGGAAACATCTTAAATCAAAGATCAAAATCTGAAAACCCCAATTGAAAACGATATAAGATTTCTTGATATGCTGTTTGACATTTGAACTATTTATTGAACACATCCAAAATATAAAATACAACAAACAATGGGGGTGTTCCACCTACGGATTCATTTGAAAGTTTCCTCTGCTGCTTCAGCTGAGGTTTTTTCATTCAGTAGAACAACATTCTCGACAGAGGGAAACGTTTTCGGTGAAGAAATCAAAAACGGTTTCCTTACTGCGCAGCTTATAATAATGATAAAAATAAGCAGATGAACTTTTTTTTGGCAGAAATGGTGAAAACACGGAATTCAAAAACGAATAAGTTCATCATATTGCAGAAATCCTCCACTTTACCTAGTTCGATATTGTGTTTGACTTACTGAGATCTCGGAGGGATCCTTAAGTGGAAAAGGCAAATCATTCGATGACTACTTAAATAGACATTACGTTGCTCTATTCATTTTATAATTAAAAAAATGTTAATATACTTGTAACAAATAATTACACACATTTTCTCTGCCAACAATTATTGCATTCTAAAGTATCAATGTACATAACGCAAATGTTATGCCATAAGTGTTACATATGACAGATTATAAAACAAAAATTAATTGTCTCGTCTATATTTACTCCAATACAAATTAATTGCAAAATAATAATCTACTCAGTCGAGGTAATTGTTTTGAGAATGAATTGCTGCAATTCAAAATGGAGAATCTTGTAGAAAAATCTATATAAAAATAAAAATGATTGACATTCTGTTTTCGAATAATTTCGTTGGCATTTTAAATGGATCTTGGAGATAAATACATAATTTAGTTTGTTAAATCCTAGAATGATAGGATGATGGAGATGTTATGTGAGTGCCTGAGTTGAGAAAAGTAATTTATTTATAAAATCTAAGGCAGTGACAGTTGTTGTGACATGTGAGAGGTTGGAAACGATTTTTATATGGAAAGATTCTGTAAAATTCGTGAATGATAGATAATAGTTGTGAAGGCATGGGGATTTTCAGATTAAAAAAATCAAAAAAATACAAAATTTTTGTATTTATTGCGTGTTAGCAACGATTTGCGTAATATTATGGAATGTAATATAATAGGAATAGCTGAAAATAGAAAAAGCGTTGCAGAACTAGGTACTCAAATATAAGACATTTTCTATTCCATTTGTCCAACATCGAGCGCTTCAAAGCTTAAATGAATTAACTGGGTATGTCAGAGAACTTTTTTTCTGTCTTTTCTATGCCAAATGTAGTGCGGTTGTTAAAAAAAAAAAAACACCAACAGCAACTATGGGTTTACTTAAACGGACACCTTTTTATATTTATGAGCAGCTAAGGAGAACACATTTCAATTAAACATATTTCCTTGAACCCATTTGTCATACAGTATCTAAATTCATAAACGTCAAACTAACCTTAACCAAGAAAGAACTGCATTAGGTCTGTTCCCGTACTTTTTCAGTAAAAATTAGTAAATTCTCAAATTTCTTGGAGTGGGGGTAAATTATCTGAGAAAGAGACAAAATTACCAAAAAGTACGGGAACGCGTTTAAGTAAAAATCAGTAAAATTATATATTTTGTATGCCTTTTGAGGGCTCAGTGGTGCGATGGTTAGTGCGATGAACTGCCGCACTAACCACCTAAACACCTAAATGATTTTTCACTGGCCCTCCTCTCGTGATGATCTGACAAATCGGCCGAGTAGTATCAATTGTCAAGAATAGCTTATCTCAACTTAGCCGTTCGGAGTCGGCATAAAACAGGAGGTCCCGCCATCGTGCAAGAAGTACACACGCACACATGAATGGTTGTGAGAAAGCTAGGCCCTGGGTACTAACGAGCCTGTTGCGCCAAAAATTTGTATTTGTTTTTGTATGCCTTTTAAAGAACAAATGACATAAATCACCTGTCAAAACAAGCGAGTTGTCACTTTTAGATACCAACTGACAGTTTATTGATTTTTACCAACAGAAATCTCTGCAGTAATTTTTTTTTACCGATTTTTATGGAGGGGTAGTTTTTTGCTCTCTCGTGAGCTGTCTCTTTTCCTTTTTTTTGCGTACGGGAACGGAAATAAGTAAAAATCAGTAAGAAACAGTAAATATTATTTTGTACGGGAGCAGATGCATTCATTAATGCAGATTGTCTATCAAAGTAACTTTGTCCAACTACAGTACCTCCTGTTCATAAACATCAGTATAACGTAGGCGCTGCACGAATTGCTTCGCCATCTTATTTCAGATGCAGAGCGAGATTTGACATTTATATTTACAAAAAATGTATGTATTTTGTTATTTTATTGATGTCTTCGGGTGACATATTTTACTTATTGCATTTAATTGGAGAATGTTGCTGAAAATGGTTCATTTTGCTGAAATGATTCATTGACGTTTATGAATATGTTTATATGAAAGTTGTACTAATTTCGCCCTTCATGTTGACAGCACAAATTCTACGTAGTAAGAACGTTCAAAAACACATACAAAATAAATTCAATTGTAGATATTTGCGCAGATTTATGATGTTTTTGAACACACCCATATTTGTATGTACGATCAGCTCTTATGGCGTTTTCCATTGGGAAAAAAATCAATTTTTTTTTTATCTGAATACCGATTTTGACAGTTGTTGTGTTCCATTGGGCGAAAAAATTGATTTTTTTTTTGATCAGAGATCAATTTTGCAAATCTGAATTTTTCGGCAGATTTACCAATACCAATACAAATGATAGCTGTCAGTTTGACAAGAGTGATTTTGATTTTGATTTTTTACTTCGGTTGTGAAAAACAAGAGTGCTTTGGGTTTAATTAATAATGGATATAGACACAGAAAAGAAAGTTATACGTGAACTAATAAATATTTTCAAATGTTTGTTATGTTTTTAATGTTGGCAGCTACACCGACGCTAACTTCACAGACACGAAATGACACCAATACAATGACAAAAATAAATAAATCTGAATCGTGTTCCATTGACACTCAAAAAGATCAAATTTCAGATCAAAATCAAGATTTCCCAATGGAAAACGCCATTAACTCAACTGGTTTTCTTTCCACATTGATGACATGTAGAGTTTTTAAACTCTTGGTATAACCATCTTGTCTAAACAACTTCTATATCCAGTGATTGGCTACGTAAAATTATTTATGACCACCAAAATATTTTGAAAAATATTGGTAACAAAAGTGTGGTTAATCAACATGACCCGCTTGAATGTTTACTTGCATATTTCTAAAAAAAAAGTGTAAAATTGACCAATTACTTTGTTATAAAACTGAAAACGTTTGTTTGCAGCAACCTTTCAAAATTATCGATACACTAAACCTGAATTAACAAATAGCCTCTTTGTTCAGCGCCATCTTTGGAGTGTTTTTTAAACTATTTGTGTTAATCAAACTGCTTTCAGCGAGTACCAAGTAGAATAAAGGGCTGCTCAGAAGGCAACCCGTAAGCGCTTACACAAAGTGTATCTTCGTGAATCTGTAGCTTGAAGTTGAATAGAGGGCAACTTCATGCAAGAAATGTATCTCCCTTTTGACAGCAATGCAAGATACCAGCTACAGATATGCATTCTGAGCAGGCCTTAACCCCAAAGCTGTTTTCGGAAATTTTGTATCTATGTCTAGGTTCAAAACATTCCGCTTTATGTCGCGGGCGCATCATAACTATGTTGAACTGCAGATGACAAGTAACAGAAATGATCAATTGCAGAAATTGATTTGTGCTCAATAGGGATGATTGTTACAATGTGTCTGATTAATCTTAAGCAGCGAATAAGTTAAATGGCACATAGGCTACGTTTACACCGTGGACTATATCCGGCACTAAATATTTTAGTCTCAGACTTTTCTGTTTACACCGTACATGACTAAGTACGGAACTAACGACATCTATACTTCATTACACATCTCTTGCATTGACGTGAATGGTGTTTTCCTAAGTTCAGTCAAATGTTTGCGATAACTCTGGTGCAAAGTAGAAAAATCCTCGCTATTATGACACTTAGTATACCACTTCAGTTGAATTTATGGTAACATCCAACGGAAGGTAGAATAAACAGTTCAATTTATTATAGTCCAGGTCACCTAAATTAGTGGACTGACCTGAAAAATTTAGTTCTTGTTTGATGTTTTTACACCGTTGAGACTTACGCCAAATGTAGGCTTAGTCCCGGCTATTGTTCACGGGGTAAACGTGGACATAGGCTCATGTGTATAAATTTAATTGGTATGTTCAATTATAATCGAGAGACGAAGGTGTATCATAATTATATGGCAGTGCAGTGACAGCTCGGAAAAACAATGAACTGGCACTGCACTAATTTTACGTCAATATTTAGATAGCTGATTTCGACTGTCACAAATTATCATTAATCGTTCACACTGTTGTTTCGCATAATGTAATTTATTTGTTAGTATCAGTCGTTGTTGCCTCATAAAATTTACTGATATTCGGCGACCAATATTTAGACAGGTACTAGGTCTATTCCCGTACTTTTTCAGTAAAAATTAGTAAATTCTCAAATATCTTAGATAGGGGGTATATTATCTCAGAAAGAGACAAAATTACCAAGATGTACGGGAGCGCGTTTAAGTAAAAAACCGTAAAATTATATATTGTATGCCTTTTAAAGAACAAATGGCATTAATCACCTGTCAAAACAAGCGAGTTGTCACTTTTAGATACCAACTGACAGTTTACTGATTCTTACCAATAGAAATTTCTGCAGTAAATTTTTTTACAGATTTTTATAGAGGGGTTGTTTTTTGCTCTCTCGTGAGCTGTCTCTTTTACTTATTTTTGCGTACGGGAACGGCAATAAGTAAAAATCAGTAAGAATCAGTAAATATTATTTTGTACGGGAACAGACCTTCTATATGCTGCTCCTGACAAACTAAAAACGTCAAAAAAATGTCATTATGTCATCTAATCGAAACTTCATTTGACATAATTTCCTACGGGATTTTGTTTGTTAAGACCAGCATTATGGTCGACACAGATATACCAGTTCTGGAAAAAGGCTGGACTCATGGCCACTGTTTTACTCCTACTCTGGCTGTGGATCGCTGTAATTGTTTGGAGCTCGAAGGTTTAGAATTAGTGGTTGAGCCTACCATTTTAATGTTCATGTATGCAAAATATCCCTTATCAATTACTGATCTACTCGTAAACAAATCCCGCGATTTGAATGATCGTTTAGAACTGTGTACATATTTTTAAACGCTGTTCTGCTGTTGACGGAGAAAAAAATGGTCTGTTGTATTAATTTGAGGCATTTAAAATGCGTATGTCATCTTAAACAATTTCCAAGCCTTCATGAGGCATTATTCTACTTCTGATCTTGTTGTGGACCGCTTTTGATCGTTGGAAACTCCTATGTTGACAGCAAATCATTCTGTGAATAGTTATTGTTCAACTTACATAACAGTTATTCTTACATAACGTGTAAGATACATATGACATCATTCTACTTCTCATCTCGCTGGGGATCGTATTTGATCGGTTACTAATTTATAATGATAATTGTACCTCTCCAAACGCACTGTGTACATTGGTTAAGATACAACATGTTATATCTCACACAAAGTTATCTTACAACTTTTTACGAATCTTGTTGTGTATCGTACCTGTATAAGAATCGCATTTCAAAAGAAAAGATCGAGATTTGACCCCTAACATTTGCTCATTTTGAAAACATCGTCCGGATTTCCTTAGACCACCTTTTGGTATCAAAAATGTCTGTTGATCTCACGATCCACTGATTAATTGAGAAAATGAGGTTGTTTCCCTTATAAAGGGTGTTTTTCTAACAGGTTTGGTTTTTAAGTTGGCAACACTGTTTCTACAGATTGTCAATTTGACAGTTAGTACGTTTTGTCATTTTACGATGAATAGTTAAACGCCCGAACAACTTGTGCAAATTGTGCAAACTTATTTCAAAAACCATGGTTAGTTTCGTCCATTTTACGGTCGACATAATCGTCCATCTGAGCAAGTTATTCTAAACACGATGAATTGTTTTTGCACCACTAACACTATCTAGTGGATAATACGCATCCCCAAAGACGACAAACAGTGCGAACAGATAAAGTTATTGCCGTTGTGGAGTCGACTCGCCATCGCGCACAGCAATTGGAGCAATGCCCATCCGCTTTGTGGAAGGTTCTACGTAAAGATCTTGGCTTAAAAGCTTTTAAGATCCAGCTTGTGCAAGAGCTGAAATTGCATGACCATTAAACGCGTCGTAGGTTCAAAGAATGGACCGATAACATGATTCAGCTAACTTTCCTAACTCTCAACGCAAAATTTTGTTCTCCGATGAGGCTCATTTTTGGTTGAGAAGCAAAATTGTAGAATTCGGAGGTGGAGACGCCATTACAACCATTAAAACTCACTGTTTGGTGTGCATAATCGACTGGTGGAATCATCGGCCCATATTTCTTTACGGACGATGCCGGTTGTCAATTGAGAGCGCAATAGAAACTTGATTTCTGACTTCATCGTTCCTCAGTTGAAAGGCATTGAAGTGACAGCACTTTGGTTTCACCAAGATGACGCAACATGCCACACGGCGCGCGACACCATCAATTTATTGCGGGATATATTAGCTGATCGCATAAATTCGCGTAATGGACCTGTGAACTGTCCTCCACGATCCTGTGATCCCACACCTTTAAATTCTTTGGGGGTATGTCGCCATTCGCAGTGTTATTGTAGAAATAGGGCCCCAGTTGCTCAACAAAGTTGTCGGAAATTTGACTTCACGTGGCTCGTATATGCCCGTAATGGGATAAAACGTTTTGTCAGAACTCATCCACAACTGTTAAATACGTTCCACATCCATCCACTCAAAGGATGGATTCTAAAATCTTACTTTTTGGATGGTGCCCAGTTGTCCAGCAATTTCGATCAACCACATGCCAACAAAACATTCATCTAGGAACCATTACCTACTTACTTTCAAGGCCTTTGTGGAACCACTTCTATACATGCCAACACACTCATTGTATCGAATGGAAATTTACTCACCAACCAAGTGCCCCATTAAACCCCGCGTTCACACCATAAACTTGATTAAGTTACACTTCTCCAAATGTGGTAAAGCCAGTTCATTAATGTGTGTCATTCCAGCAAAATATATTCCTTGAATCGTGCTTCCCCCTTCACACCTAGCTATCTCCATTCATCGTAAATCTTGTCACCCTACATGGAAGCTCCTCATAACGGAAATATCCCACCCAAAAAAAAGAGACAAAACAAGTTGAATGCACTCTGCCGCGACCAAAAATCCAATTTTTCTCTGTTAAATCATTTTTCTGTGATTTTTATTCGTTTTTTTCTCAGTTTTCTCATCTTAATGGACACACTCATCTTCGTACAACCCCTACCCCCTGGCACTTGTTCCTCTCTCTCAATCAGTGCTTTTAATTATAATGAATGTCGTTGCCGCAAGTCAATGTCCTTTGGAGTGCATACAACGGGAGAACAAAAAAAATCATAAAAAAGGATCTCTTGGGGTTACAGGTGAACCAATGAAAAGCAAACACAAACAACAGGCGGGTAGAAGCAGAACCTCTTGAGGCACCACCAGAGAACAACCAACATAAACGTCAAGCAATTTATGTACAAGCTTCAGCCTAGATTATACTTTGTCTGTAAAATGCAGTTCAGGTAAACGCCACCACCATCCCTTTGGTGGTTATTTTCGTTTTCCCATGGCAGAAAGGACGAAATAATTAAATATTTACACAAGAAAATTACAAGTGACAGGGTTAACTACCTTCGCTTAAAAAATTCACTGAGAGTTGTTGCAAATTCCTTCACATAGATGGAACTGTGTACAGATGATGTATACATTCCACATAACTTGCTTACATTCCACACGAAGAAAACTAAACCCATCGAAGGTTTTTTTAATAAAAAAAAATCTGGAGGCATTTGCAAGTCTCTGGTAGTGACATTGAAAAAGCCCAACCACTGCAAGCTCTACGAGTACCGTTATAAAGTCAAACTAATCTGATTATGAACGTTTTTCTAATTCTCGTGAGTACTTTGTATTAACTTGTTACGTAAGTTTCAGGGTAGAGTCCTTGTAATATCACTAAACACTGATTTCAATTGTTTTACAATAGACCGGCCAGATATAGCCAACCGCAGGACCTGCATAAACCCAACTATATAGGTACTTCCAAGTTAAATATTTAAGTTCTCCCAAGAAGTACAAGATTGCTTTGGTGAACATCGGATTCTAGGTGTATATGTAGGACTCTGATAAGACTGCAAATTGCTTAAGTTGGCTTACAGAGGAATATGGGGAACGTTGCACATAAAAGATAATTGCAATGGTTGGGTCACGTCTTTGTTGGAAGGATATTTATACACAACGTGTGATAATGGGGTGCACAAGTAACACCAGCACACATTCTCATTCATGAGTAAACTAATTTTAAAGTACTTGTACCGACGACTCGACTTTTTGTCTTTTGGATGGGACATCCGCAAGAGTGGAATGGTACATTCAAGTTTTGAGATAACGAGAAGAAAATTGAAACAACTTAACGAAAGTACACATTCCCAGTTGTGCTTTGGGGAATTAAGTTATGTATAAGGACGACATATCGCATTAATGGTGGTGTTCAACGTTGTAGTTATATTTGAGGGATATTTGCAGGATGTCAAGGTCGTCTTGACAGAAGCAGAGTTCTAACGATGTTTGACGTTTCGTAGTGCAGTTTCAAATAAAACTTGTACGGTGATTCAAAGTTTGAAGTGCTGAAGTCCTGTTCACACTTGGCTGCATTTGTTCTACTCACCCAGTGATAAGGTAGCTTCCGTTGGGTGGAGTGAAACCCCATATTGACGACCACTACCTTAACATATTAACGATCACAGGGGGTCTGGAAACCATTCTGAACCTCTTTTATCTAGAACACTAGCGGGATTCATTGATTTCGTATTTTGCCAATTCAGTGGCTACAGATTAGTCATCCACAGATCATAAGCAAACTTATGGGGGGGAATGTAATCATTGAAGTCTTCACACCGTAGACTTAAGCAGACCATTCCTCGGCTAAAGTAGAGTTCATTAGATGGCTAAACACACGCAATTCACAAAATCGAATATTGAGGTATTGCTTCTTCTCCGAAACATTTAAACTTCCCAAACCATCCAACCTCCAGGATACAGAAGTGTTTTCTAGGGCGAGGTTTCTGGCAGTGAAAATAGGACCTAATGCAGAAGCAATGAAGACGATCGTGCATTTTACATTTTTTTCACAAACTCACCATCTAGTTTGAGATCTTTATTCGAAAATGGAAACGAATTCCGAAATATTTTAGATGAATGATCTGGCAGTGAAAATAGGACCTATTGCAGAAGCAATGAAGACGATCGTGCATTTTTTTTTTCACAAACTCACCATCTAGTTTGAGATCTTTATTTGAATTCCGAAATTTTTTAGATCAATGATCGCTACATGAATTTCCTCCCCAATCACCCTCAATGTGAGATCGCGAACATACCCAATTCCCTGCACCCATTTCCGATCGATCAGTAAAAACGTGATTTTGTTGATCTTTCTCACGATCAGGAATATAAATTTGTAAAATCTAGATCACTGAATAAGATGTTGAAAGATTTTGATCACTTCATCACCATTATTGCGAATGGATCAGTAAAAAACGTGATCCTTTATTTTTTTTAGAGAACAGCAGTATACATTTGTAAAATGCTGATCACCGAATGAGATTAGATTAACTTATGTAAGATTTTCGTCACTTCATCACCATTGATGTGAAATCGCGAATGGACCAGTAAAAACTTGATTCCTCTCATCCTTCTAACGATCAGCTATATAAATTTGTAAAATTCTTATCAGTGAATAAGATAAGATGTACTTGTATTAAGATTTTCATCAATTCATCACCATTCAAGTGAAATCGCAAATCGATCAGTAAAAACGTGATCTTCTCACCCTTCTTACGATCAGCTATATAAATGTGTAAAAGGCCGATCACCGAATGCGATTAGATGAGCTTATGTTAGATTTTCATCACATCATCAGCATTGATGTGAAATCGCGAATTGATCAGTAAAAACTTGATTCTTCCTCACGATCAGCAATAAACATTTTTAAAATACTGATCACTGAATGAGATCAGATGTAATTATGTGTTTGATCGCCCTCTAAATGTATCATTTGATCGACGATCAAGGTATGAACGTATTTAAACATAATAACCGGCAGAATAAAGTTTTGATGACTGAGACTTTACTCAGTACGACTTAGGAGATCTACTTGGAAACACATTGCCAAGTCGAAGACTAGTTGACTTAATGCTTGAGAGTTTGAAAAGTGATCAACATATGTTTCAAATTCAAGATCAGGGACAATTCTAACGATACTACATAATATTGTATTTATTCAAGACTTGCCGATTTTTTTTATCGATCGTCCACTAGATCTCTAGAAACAGGAATTGCCGATATTTCGCGTCGATCGATATACAGCCTATTTTTTGCATTACGACTTTTTACACGAGTTTCAAAAATAGTTTTAAAATGACTAACTGACATAGTGTACCATTAGGTCAAATATTGTTTTTACTGATCATGATCCAATTTAACTAAATTATAGTGATCGATATAAATTTTTGCTATCCTCTCGATCAATAAGATCATGGAGACTTATTTTTCTTCTTCCATATGGCTTAGGATATAATCAAGTTGGATTATAGCTCTTATTGGTCCAGATCCAGTGCTCATCATCAAGATAGCTGGTGATCTACTGGACTGTTGAGGCTTGAGCTCAATCGATAGTTATTAACAATTATGTCCATGATCTACTTGATAATTGAGGTGCGATCTCTATCAATTGAGGTTTGCAATCATGTTCAAGATAGCTGGTGATCAACTCGACGAGTGTTCAGGTTCTGGCTCAATTGGGGATCAGCAGTTTACAATAAACACCAACTACGAAGTAAACACCAAAATGGAGTGTTTGTCCATACAGTAATACAGCCAAATATAATTTAGGCTTTGGATGGATCCACTTAACAGAACGTGTGGTCTTGTGATCATGATCACATATTACTTTGTATTTATGACAAGTGTAGTGCCTAATGACTAAAGGTTTCAAAAGTTCAATCCGTGATAGAGATCACTACTAGGTTAGGTTAGGCTTACGGGTTGGTGGAGTAAAGGATTCTCTTTTCCGCCACACTTAGGTCCATGTGGACCCATTGTGATACCCTTGGTGGGATTACGTCCTTCCTTATCGTTACTACGGGTTACTCCACTCTATCCAGCCATCCTGATGTTCGTAGGAACCTGTAAAGATAGGGTAATGGAATATCGGAAAGCTCTTGGATGTCTTGGAAGTAGTAGCTTCCAAGTGTTCTGTTCCTCAGGTGACAGAGACTCGGGAAGTGACAGAAGAAATGAGGTGTATCCTCGTGTGTTTCCTCATCGCCGCAGCCTCTACAGATGTCGTCATCCTTGAGATTTAATTTCATTGTATGGGTTCTGAGAAAGTTGTGACCAGTGAGAGCCCCTACCAGTTTAGATAAGGGGCTTCTGTCGTACCGCAAAAGTTTTTTGGTCCGGTTTCCGTTGTATTCTGGCCAGAGCTTCCGAGATATTTCGCAGGTAGTCAATGACTTCCACCTGGTATTGGTTTCATTCGGGTTTTGTATTCCACTCTTTCTCTGAGGTTACAGAGTGGTGGTTCGACCGTTTGTAGTGTTCGTTGGCCATCTCGTTGCCGTCTATGTCCCTGTGACCAGGAACCCAGCAACGATCAGCATTATGCTGTGAGCAGAGAACGTTGAGCTCTTCGCGACAGCGGCGAACTAGCTTTGATTTAATTTCGATAGCAGATACTGCTTTTATAGCCGCTTGGCTGTCAATGATATCACTGGTGATATCACTGTGTGGTATTTCCATTATTGACACCAAATGAGCCGCTTCAGCGATTGCTAGCACCACAGCCTGGAACACACTACTATGATCAGGAAGCCTGATTGATTTGTGTATTACTAATTCCTCTGAGAATATGCCAGCACCTGTTCCACAGTCCATCTTTGATCCATCTGTGAAGATGAATATCGATTTCCTTTTTGTGGGTTCATTTTTGTCCCATTCGTCTCTGCTCGGAAACGAGCAGGTGAAAGGTCGATCGAAGTCTAGATAGGGATAGGGATAACATGATCGGCGTGGTCTTTTCTAATTATGATCAATAATTTTAAAAATCGAAATTTGAAAACGTTCGGAGATGACAAATGCCGATCGCATTGCAATATTAAAGATTGATAACGTCTAAGATCAGTTTAAGAGATCTTGATTGAAAGTTATTCATTATTCACATACCGACATAAAAGATGTCTCACCCAGCACTATTTTTGGTTGTCGAATTGATCGCACCCAATTCTTAACTCGAGATATTATTTTTTGGATCAACTTTAGTATTATTCTACCTTGGACATTATTAGTGATCGATAGTGGCATCTATTAATGAAGACAATTCTACATCGTCTTGTCTTAACAATTTCAGGGATCACATCAGAGGGAAGCTTACAAATCTAGGTCTATGGGATTTTTTAAAAAACTTAGGCATAGTAACACCGAATATAAATTATTAGTGATCGACAGTGGCATCTATTAATGAAGACAATTCTACATCGTCTTGTCTTAACAATTTCAGGGATCACATCAGAGGGAAGCTTACAAATCTAGGTCTATGGGATTTTTTAAAAAACTTAGGCATAGTAACACCGAATATAAATTATTAGTGATCGACAGTGGCATCTATTAATGAAGACAATTCTACATCGTCTTGTCTTTAACAATTTCAGGGATCACATCAGAGGGAAGCTTACAAATCTAGGTCTATGGGATTTTTTAAAAAACTTAGGCATAGTAACACCGAATATAAATTATTAGTGATCGACAGTGGCATCTATTAATGAAGACAATTCTACATCGTCTTGTCTTAACAATTTCAGGGATCACATCAGAGGGAAGCTTACAAATCTAGGTCTATGGGATTTTTTAAAAAACTTAGGCATAGTAACACCGAATATAAATTATTAGTGATCGACAGTGGCATCTATTAATGAAGACAATTCTACATCGTCTTGTCTTAACAATTTCAGGGATCACATCAGAGGGAAGCTTACAAATCTAGGTCTATGGGATTTTTTAATAAACTTAGGCATAGTAACACCGAATATAAAAACGATCATAAAAACCATGATTCGAAACTCGATTTGACTTGAAGCCTCAAAATATTTGTTTTAAACGGTTTATTGGGCAACACAAACAGTTCTGTTAAAATGTACATTAACTTCGTTAAATAAGCTGTAAAGGCGCTAAACGGCATAATGATTGACTTTACATTTTAAGACTGAGTGATCGTGAAAGTATTTTACAAGCGATCAAGCCGGCAAGATCACATGGTATAAAATTAAACTCAACTTGACTGACCTCTGAAAAATGGTGTCACAATGTGCACTTTTACCAAAAACAAACTCCAACGATCACCTCGATCAATAGGTCTTCTCTACATTTATTTGCACTCCAATGACAATGAATTCCCGCCAGTCCATAAAAAATCAAAATATCACCAAAAATATACCTCTTTCCCACTTAACCAAAAACTTACCAAAAACATCATTTTTCTCTCTTTCCAGGGTAACGGTGAAGCCGCCGTTGGCAAATACGTTGCTGGCAGCGTTGTCGGCGCTGGTGCTGATGCAACCTTGTTCGTTGCCAACCACGCTTATTAAGGACTCTAAATCCTTATCTCTATGGAAAAACAACATCATTTCAGAATAAATAAAAAAATAAAAATAGAATCAATTTTATTATTGTGGAAAAAATAGTCTTAAGCAACAACAAAATAAAATAATAAAAAAAAACAAACAACAAGAAACCAAAAACAAAACCAAACGTTATTCAATGCTAAGCACAAATGGAGACTTTTAACCTATAAAACTAACATCCTTTCCCACCAACAAAAAAAAAAACTAACCAACCGATAAAGTCTTCTGTTTTCGTCATTATTCATCAAGAAAGGACATGAATTTATGACCAATAATACCATCAAACCACGAAAGGATTAAAAACCATTGATTTAGAAAATTTATATAAAATTAAAGTTCCATGTAGATAATTGTATTCCTAGCTTAGGGATTGATAGATCTCTTCATGCTTAGTGTCAGGGATATTGTAGTTTCACCAATAATCATGTGTGTGTTTTTGTTAGCGACAATGCAGCAGCAGCAACAGTATGACAAATGAACGAGGAGACATACAGGATATTGTTGATCGTTTATTATTTAAAAAGACATATATCGCCTACATAATTGTTACAAATGAGTTGAAAATGAAAGAATTAAAATGATTGAAAAAAAAAAAGAATAAAAATGATTGCAAAAGAAAGAATACAAATGATTGAATAAAAAGAACAAACAAAACAGCTGAAGTTTTTATTGGTTATGTTGGAAAGTTCATTTATTGCAGATGTGCCTAGCGGAATCCTATAGAAGTAAGTATCTGATGGCGTTTTTCATTGGCAAAAAAAAATCAATCCTTTATTTTATCTAGATCTGTCAAAAGACCGATTTTGACAGTTGGTGTGTTCAAAAAAGTTGATTTTTTGAAGTGAAACTTCTTTTGGGACGTTGTGAATTCGATTTATCTAATGAAACGAAAAAGAGATCAAACAAAATATCGGTTGTCGTCTGATCAACGAGCGACTTCACATAACCCCGAAAAAAATAATCCAATGGTGTCAATCACACAATCTAGGTGGCCAATTGACATGTCCATTCATGTCATCGAATGTTTGCTTCAAGAAATCGATTGTGACGTGCGCTGTGTGGCATGTGCGCTGTCTGGTTGGAACCACAACTCATTCACATTCATGCCATCCAATTGGAGAACAAAATAGTCGGTTATCATGGGTCTTTACCGGTCTCCATTAACGGTAACTGACTCTCCAGCATCATTTTGGAAGAAGTATGGCCCAATGACTCCACCAGCCCATAGAGCACACCGAACAGTCAGTTTTTGTGGATGTAATGGCGTCTCAAGGGTCTTATGTGGATTCTCTTCACTCAAATGCGGCAATTTTGCTTGTTAACGTAGCTATTCAACCAAAATAGGCCTCATCACTGAACAAAATTTTGCGATGAAAATCAGCATCGAGATTCGGCATATAAACCAAAATCACGACACATTGCATGGTCTCGTTAATTCTTGCACAACCTGGATCTTGTAAGGTCGTAAGCCAAGATATTTTGCGCAAAATCTTCCATAAAGTTGATGGACATAGCTCCAATTGCTGTGCACGGTGGCGGATCGATTCCTTCGGGTGCTCTTCAACACTTTGCCCTACAGCGGCAATTGTTTCTTCGGTGCGCACTGTTTGACGTCTCTGCGGATGCATATCATCACATAGAGTAAACGTAGTGCAAAAACGATCCATGGTTAACCGAATTAATCGCTTTGATGGACGATTATGTCGACCATAAAATGGACGGAGCTTGCGGTAGCCTTCGCGAACTGAATCATTATTTTCGAAATAAATTTGCACGATTTGCAAGCGTTGTTCATTTGTCATCCTGTTCATCATAAAATGACAAACCAAACTGAACATAAATGACATTAGAGTTGCCCGATTTGACCACAACAAAATGCCGGTTTACTCTCTATCTATATCTATCTATTCGAAAAACCAACCTCTAAAAAACATAGTCCGGGATGAACCTGGGCCTCAACCAACATGCCTCTCCAATTAGCCCGGTCCTTAGCTAACTGCCTCCAGTTGCGCACTCCAAGTTGGTTGAGGTCGGTTTCTACTTGTGCGCGCCACTTAAGGCGAGGTCTTCCTCTACTGCGTCCGACGTCTGGCTGGGAATCGAAGACTCTGCGAGCCGGAGTATTGGTGTCCATTCGTTCTACATGTCCTAGCCATCTTAAACGTCCAATGTGGAGTTTTTTGACTAGGGGTATGTCGCTGTACAGCTCGTATAGTTCGTGGTTGAATCTTCGTCTCCATAGCCCGTCAACGCAAACGGGACCGAAGATTTTCCGAAGAATTTTTCGCTCGAATCGACCAAGGATTTCTTCATCCGCTTTTGATACGGTCCATGCTTCAGCGCCGTAGAGCAGGACTGGGATGATCAGGGTCTTATATAGGATCTCCTTAGTAGTTTGAGTGAGGGCTTTACTACTAAATTGCCTTCTTAGCCCGATTGGCAAGAGTAATTCTTCGTTTGATTTCTGACGAGATGTTGTTGTCAGAGTTAATAGCGGAGCCGAGGTAGACAAAGTCCCGTACTACCTCAAAGTTATATCTGTCAATGGTGACGTTCTGTCCAATTCGTCGATGTTGTGAGTCCTTTCGTGATGACAGCATATACTTTGTCTTACCCTCATTTACTGCTAAACCCATTTTTGCCGCTTCCTTCTCTATACTAGCAAACGTGGCTATGACATTACGTTGAGTCCTACCAATGATGTCAATATCGTCAGCGTATGCTAGTAGTTGCACCGACTTTTGGAAAATTGTGCCTCTGATGTTGGCTCGGGAGTTTTGCACAATCCTCTCAAGAATAAAATTGAAGAAGTCACATGACAGCGCATCGCCTTTTTTGGTATCGAATGTGTCGGTGAGGTCGTTTCCGACCCTGATGGAGCAGCGAGAATTCTCTATCGTCATCCTACACAAACGGACGAGTTTGGGCGGTATACCAAAACTAGACATGGCTCTATACAGTTCGTCTCTATAAATGCTGTCATATGCGGCTTTGAAATCGATAAATAGGTGGTGGGTATCGATTTGGACTTCTTGGGTTTTTTCCAGGACCTGCCGAAGTGTGAAAATTTGATCGGTTGTGGACTTTCCTGGCCTAAAACCACACTGATAAGGGCCAATCAGGTTGTTGGTAAACGGTTTCAGGCGTTCACATATTACGGCAGATAGGATCTTGTAGGCGATGTTGAGGAGACTTATGCCTCTGTAGTTGGCGCAGTTCAGAGAGTCTCCTTTTTTGTGGATCGGGCAAACGATGCTGAGGTTCCATTCTTCAGGCATATTTTCATCCGACCAGATTTGGCTTATGAGTTGGTGGATGTTACTTACCAATTCATCTCCGCCGGCCTTATAGAGCTCAGCGGGAAGGCCGTCATTTCCGGCAGCCTTATTAAGCTTGAGTTTAGATATTGCTATCCTCACTTCACTCAGGTCGGGTGGTTGGTACTTTTCGCTGTCGTTGCCAATATTGAATGGTTCGTTCTGCCTGACAGCGGAATGTTGTTCGTCATCGCCGTTTAACAGTCTGCAGAAGTGGTTCTTCCATATCCTCAGCATCGACTGTGTCTCAACTACGATATTTCCTTGTTCATCTCGACAGGATTCTGGTCGAGCCTTGTAGCCTTGGCTTTGACGTTTTACACTTTGGTAAAACTTGCGAGCATCGTTCCTGGAGTGGCACCTCTCTATATCCTCGATCGCTCGCTTTTCTTGCTCTTTTTTCTTCTTTCTGAAAAGCCGATGTTCTTCCCTTCTTCTTTGCCTATAGAGCTCAATGGCAGCTCTCGTCTTCACCTGCAGCTTAGCCTTGTAGGCCTCGTTCTTGGCTGCGAGCATCTGTCGGCATTCCTCATCAAACCAGGGGTTTATTGCTGGTGGCCGCGAGAAACCTAGCACATCATTTGCGGCTGATCTAATGGCTTTTGGTTTGTTGTGGCGTGGTGGATATCCGCATCCTTACTTTGGCTACAACAAGGTAGTGGTCCGAGTCGATGTTTGCCCCTCGGAATGTTCGGACATCCAAAATACTGGATGCGTGCCTCTTGTCTATCGCAATGTGATCAATTTGGTTGACTGTTCGTTGATCTGGAGACCGCCATGTCCCCTTGTGGATATCGAGGTGAGGAAACCGTGTGATGGCTATAGTGGCATTTCGTTCCGTAGCGAAATCAATTAACCTAAGTCCGTTACCAGACGTGTTGTCGTGTAGGCTATGTTTTCCGATAATACTTCTAAAGATGTCTTCTCTTCCTACCTTTGCGTTAAAAATCCCAGCACGATTTTAACATCGTACTTTGGTTGTCGCTCATAGGTTTTGTCGAGGAGCTCGTAGAAGCAATCCTTACTTATATCATCCTTTTCCTCCGTGCGTCGGAGCATGAGTGCATATAAGTCTTATGTTGGCGAATTTGGCCTTGATGCGGATTGTTACAATGCGTTCGCTAATGTCTTGAAAACATAAGACTTCTTGCCTAAGTCTGGCACCTATAACAAATCCGCATCCAAATAGTCGCAGTTTCTGCTCACTATAACACGGTCCATAGTAGATGTCACAGTTTTTCATCCACTTTTTCCCGGCCCATCCCATCGTATTTCCTGGATGGCAGTAATGTCTGTTTTGTAGCAGTTTAGGGCTTCCGCTAATTTTTCGCCTGCACCTCTCCTGTTTAATGTTCTCACATTCCAGGTGCAGATAAAAAATAGCCGTTAGTTGAAATTCTTCAAACGAGTTTGTGCGGTAGAACAAGGTTGAAAACTAATCAAAACACATTTTTCACCAATAAAGTCAATTAATTGTCAATATGTCAGTTCAACTTATCTCGAACAGACAGAAAGAGAGTGAGAGAGAAAAATTAAGCAGAGTACAGGGGTCGAATTACCACATCAGTTATCGAGTGAGTGAATGATGGTGTAACCACATTGGGATGTTCACATACTAATGGTCACGTATCGAATGCACATTTAAAATGGTACCTACCAGAGAGAGAGAGATATTAAGCAGTACATTGATGTTTGACGGCTGACAATGTCAAATGTTTTGTTTTTCTTTGAATATTATTGAAATAAATTATTGTACGTAAAAATTCTTAAATTTTAAATAGAGTATGAATATATACTCGATCACCGATTACAGAAACAGAATACCAAAAATCCCATACAACGTTTTTCAGTCACACGATGAAACTCGATAACTGTTGTGGTAATTCGACCCCAGTTTCACTTCTACCGAGTGTGAACTCGATTTTTTTTTATCTCAGATCAATTTTGTAAATCTGGGGCTATCAGCCCGATTATGGCTATCAAAGATCAATTATTTGATGCTCGATAACATCTATCAATTCATCAATAATTTGGTATTATGGCTATCAATTGATAATTTGTACACCATTGTGAATGGGTTCTTTTTTGACGTTTCTAATTATCATTTGGTTTTTGTCTTTTGCATGACGAGGACAAACAACTTTGATTGAAATATATAAAAATATTGAATTTGTTTCTTAGCAATATTTTCTTTATTTGGTAATAGATTAGTAAGCAATACATATTTCGAAGGCAATTTTTCGGTCCGAGTATTTTCACGTACGTTTCATCTGCAGCAAAAATTAACTTTTTGCGAAGAATTATATTTTTGCACTTGTTCCTGGTGCATTGAAATCTAATCCATTTCGGACAAATGTGTCTTTCCAAAATACTTAGCAGTTCACTCAGAACGACTGATACCATTGGTTGTGCCATGCCAATGTTGAAGTCATTTCCAACGCTCAGCTGGTAACATCCTTGAGCAAAGAATTTTAAAGCTGCAGCAAGTTTAAGAATATTTGGGATGAATTGCTGGCTTTTGATCTGTTTCAGCTTATTCTCGATATCGGTCAATACTTCTAAGAAGGCTTGTTTGGAAAGTCGGGAAGTTTTGAATGAATCCGCAACCGAATATCATCAACTGTTGAAGTAAAATGTTTAACTTACACATTTTCGTGCAAATCCATTGGATTGAAAGAATCTCTCGATACGAATGCTCGGCGTATCTTGACTTGCTCGTTTGTGTTTTTTTTTTCATCACTTTTGTCTTCAAAAAACAATTCCACCGAAGACATTTTCCTTCATGCTGTTTTTGGTTGATAAATAACCCGAAAATAATTTTTATAATTATTAACACTGCACAATTGATACTATTCAACGACTTTCAAAATCCGGCGTTATTTCACTTTGTGAAAGCGAAATAACACCGAATTTCCATGTCCGGTCTTATTTCGCCGAAACGGCTTTGCATATATCCAATTTCGCACCCATCCCAAATCCAACAATGAGCCCAAGCAGGGGGTTCATACTTCTATCATCTAGCGGTTCGCTTCTGATGATAAGATAAGCACATCTGCGTAAACAAGTTGTTTGCGCAGATTCTAACGGTTGGCTTCTGTTATACTTCTCTGCAGAAAGTTGAAACAAGTTGTTTAACTGTTTCGCAAAAACAACTTGTTGGAGATGGGTGTTAACTTATACCAACTGTCACAAATGCTTTTATAAAAATCATTTTCAGGTAAAGTCCAAATACGTGAAGGATTACTTTTGAAATGCAATCCAAATAAAGGTGACATTTAAAATTCGAACAGGAGCACACAATTTGTCTAACCTCTGATCGATTCTTTATAAACGCTGGAGATCCTTAAGGATCCATTCTATCACCCACAATATTTCTGCTTTTTTTTTTTTTATTTTTAACTTTCTCTTACAAAGAGAAAGATATTGTTTTCGTGAAAATTTTCGACCTCGAGATTTTGATTGATTCTAACATTACGATGATAGCGGAGCCTAAAAAAGTGGTTTTTGGAATTCCGTCCGTCGGTCCGTCTGTCCGTAATGTACTCCCCAGCCTAATCGGCTTGACCGATTTTCTTCAAACTTCGTATCCAAGCTTGTTTTGGTCATAATTCTAGGCCATTTTTTTTTGTTTGCTTTTAGCCATGTTAATAACTGTACCTGCCATATAAAAATTAAACATAACCTCAATTTTCTCGAAAACGGCTCCAACGATTTTGATTAAACTTTATATACACTATAAGCATATTAGTTCCAACAAAACTGCATACCCAGTTTTTTCGAGAAAATCCAACGGATTTTGTCATTCAGGCCATATAAAGAAAATTGTTAATTTCTCGCAAACTACTATGCCAAATTGAATGAAATTTAATATATATATGTACTACTATTATAGTTTTAAACAATTCCACATAATTAGTTTTAGCCCAACTATCACTTAATGGAATTTTCAGTTTTAGCCAATAACGAAAAATAATTATTTTTCACATAGACACCGATTCCTTCAAATTTCGGAGTAAACGTTCGTATAATCACATTTCGACAATTTAAATCATTTTTAGCATTAATAATCAAAATGCGCACTATTTGATCTAACGCCCAACTCGCTGTGAAAGAGAAAGTTGCGTACGACCCAGTCGTGCACCCACCACTCGTTATATTTTTAGTTTTGCAAATGACGGTACTCTGATGGCGACTAACACAAATTACATTTCATTGTTCTAGCTCAAAATTTAAGGCCTAAAAACCTTAATGGCTAAATCGACTCAACTAGCGATTCTGAGTCGATTCATATACTTTGATGTATAACTAGCTAAATTATTTCTCTATGTTACGAACTATGTATCAAAACTAATATACCCCTATGGATAGGGTATAAAAATGAATATAGATGGTATACCATCAAATCCCGGATTTAATTCGGCTTCAAGTCTTTGAGATGATGTCAAAACTTCATCTTCTGTATCCTCAATTGTCAAATTAATAGCCTCCAAACAAAGTTTTCTTTCAAAACTCAGAGATATTTTACAGCTTCTTCTTCTATATTAAGCCTAAGAATATGAATATTATTCCCAGGTAGAGTTCAGTCCTGAAACCCCAATTAAAAATTTCGCTTCGATAAAGCACTATTTCCCCTTTAGCAATATTATCTGTATGAAGTCGTATGGAAAAGCCATTTTCGGAAGCTATTTACTATTTAAGACTTGTTGAAATACTTCTAATAAGCCAAACAGAAAAAACTTTGTTTGCTTATAAAATGCCTTACAGAAGCAAATTGTAGGCTTCGGAAAAAGTCTTTCCGAAAATATTTGCATGTCTTCTCGGAGTTCCCGATCTTTTCAGCTTTTTTCCGATCGTTTGCACCTTTTCCCGATATTTTTCATCTTTTTCCCTATTATTCAACCATAGCTTTTTTAAGCCGTCATTCTTAAGCTCTAAACATGCTATGCTTCGGATTGACTTCGTGCGAAGTTTTACCAAAACATCTGACATTCCAGCTGTCACCTCTCTAGACAAAGCCAATCTGCTCGCTGCTCATTTTGCAGCCAATTCCACGCTGCCAGATTGTGCCCAGTCTCCCCCTGTACTAGAGAACGTAGAAAATTCTATGGAACCAATCCACTTTCGTACTCGTACAGTCGCAAGAATATTAATCGATCTTGACATACACAAATCGTCTGGTCCAGATGGTATCTCCCCCATAATTCTGAAGAGGTGTTCTTCAACGCTGGCAAAACCACTGCGTAAGCTTTTCCATCTGTCCTATTCATCAGGACTCTTTCCATCCCCAAAAAAGGCGAATCTTCTTCTCTCTCCAACTACCGACCAATTGTACTTACCTCCCTTCTTCCTAAGGTCATAGAAACGCTGATAAACCGTCAGCTTATGAAATATCTGGAAACACGAAAACTTCTCAATGACCGGCAATATGGTTTTCGTAGCAACAGGTCCACTGGTGATTTGATGTCATATCTCACCGAAAAGTGGAACCAACCAATCCACCTTGGTGGCGAAAACAAGATCGTTGCACTTGATATTTCAAAGGCATTTGACAGGGTTGCATACATCGAAGTGCGAGTTTGGGTGTATGCAAATTTTGAATACGTGTGAGGATGCATGCTGGCCCCCTGCTTTGGGCTCACTGTTAGACTTGGATTTCGTGCGAGGTTGCATATTTGAAAACATACAAAATTTTTTATTGTATATAATGCTTTAGTTTTAATTTAAGATACTACGCTTTTTAGAAACTTTTATTTTTCAGTCTTCAGCTGATTTACTTCGGCAGCCCTAATAGCGATCTTACCATACTTCGCAGTGTGCAATACTTTTTTCCAAATGATTTAAACAAGCTACTGTTCTTGAAAAATGTGTAAAATCCATAAATAAGCCTTATGAAAACACTATAGCAAATTGAAAAAGTGACAAGCTATACAAGTTCAATTTTTGGGTGGGTAACGTACCTCAACTGCGTCAGCTACATTCCTTATTTTCGACGACTTTTCCAAAGTGTCAAAATTTTGCAATATTCATTTTCAAAATTAGGGAATTGGTCCACTGGAACTTTGTAATCGTCGAAAATTGTACAGAACCAAAACGTTGCTCACAAACAAGTTAGATATCATGAAAGTCCAGTGACCTATGAAAATGCAATTCCCTAATCCTTTCACATGCTCTTAATGTTAAGGCGGAATAAATAATTCCTTTTTGCTGAACAAAAGGCTAGGGATACACAGTTTACATGCCATATAGGTACATTCGTATTTCCATCAAGATTACATTCCCCTCAAACAAAGAAATTCACTTCAGCCGAACTATATGGGGATTCCTTCCCTGCTATGATGTAAAACAAAAATGAACTTCCTTCCTTCCTTCCTCTCAAGCAAATTGCAATTCAAGTTCTCGATTGAAAGGAGGACTGCTTAGACGAAGGTAGTCATCGGCGTTACCATGCCTTGAGCAGCACGACATGTTATTGTTATTTTAAATATTTCCCAGACGTAATAGCATTTGTCCGAAGTCGGGCGCCATTGTTGTGCGTTTCCATTGAGGAGTTGGCGTCATTAGCATCTTTAATGGAATTCAGCTCTCAATTGTACAAGTGCGCGAATGTTCCCATACGGATATCTCTACTGAAGATATCGATTGACTTGTTACTTCCATTCCATTAGTCGCATGGTCAGGAGATTTACGACGACATTATCTCTAGAAACAGGTGAATTATGGCTAATTGGGGTGCAACAACGACAACGCCGGAGTCTACCTTGTTAGTGTGGTGGGTAATTCGTATGCCGCCGGCCGCTGGTCGTACATGTTTACATGTTGCAATGCGACTACATGGACAATCAATGAATGGGATCGTGGAAATCCCGAAACAAGACTCTGCAGTTGGGCCACTGAAACTGATTGTGGGCGATTTATGTGACGGAACTTTGTGAGTTGAATAAAAAATAAACAAAAACTTGCCCCATTGAGCTCGTAGACAATTTAATTGGACTTCGGCGACAAGAACAATATATACCAGCACAAGAAGTCGTTGAAAATAGAGGCTTTGAAGGTCAATTAGAATGAAGGCCTATGATGGTCAACTATTCGAATGTAGATAAGCTTGGCAATGCTTAGAGTTGTGACTTTAATTGCAAATCTGTTGCACTTAGTTTAACCCCAGTGGTAACCATTGCATACGGGCCTTATCTAACCGGATTTACCTTGTTTAGCTTATAAGTGCGAGTCTTAAATACGGAAAGAAAAATAAGGACACTAGCTATAAGAAAGGCTTGTCAGATTGACTGTATCGAATGTGTATTGTTGTCCTCAGGTCAAAAGGTCAGGTCATGGGCCTGGTCATTCAGGTTGGGGGCTGAAAATTGGGTTAACAATTATTTCACTGAAAAAAATTGACGATATTTTTCGTAAGAATGAAGCAAACAGGATCCTCAGAAAGGATTGACCAAGAAAACTTTAACAGAACCAATGTAATAATAAGTGCATTTTAAAAAATATGGTTGGGTGTTGTAGAACGAAGGTAGACTCTGATTGGCGTTAACTTGGCAATGCCCAGTGTTGTAACTCTGACTACACATCAAATGTGCTTATTTTTACCTCCAAGTGGTAACCATCGGATACTGGTCTCATCCAACCGGATTTGACTTGCTAAACGATAAGTGCGAGTGTTGATAACACGACGAAAAACAGCAACACTATAAACACCCTGGTGAGAATGGCACGGATGAATACCCGGCCTGCTGTCCCAGGCGAACCTAGATGAGCTGCTCTGACATATTCGGACAACAGGTTGTCTAGGAATTTCAAGGGTTAGTCAGGCCCCTTGAACAGAGATGGTGGCGGATGAACCGAAAGGCCAACGGCAGCGCTCAATCCCGTATTGGATACTGATGGCCCCGTTTCCTAGGGGTATCTAATAAATTGGAACTGGTCCTCCAGGTTGGGGGATGTGCTTTGGGTTAACTACCCACCCACAGAAAAAAATATGGTTACGAAGCAACGGAAAGGACTGATTTTATTTTTGACGACCCTGCTAAACGAACAAAGGACAACGACGTTCGTATCTGCACCTGGAATGTGAGAACATTAAACAGAAGAGGTGCAGGCGAACAAATAGCGGAAGCCCTAAACTGCTACAAAGCAGACATTACTGCCATCCAGGAAATACGATGGGATGGGCCGGGCAAAAAGAGGATGAAAAACTGTGACATCTATTACGGACCGTGTTATATTTGTTATAAGTGCCAGACTTAGGCAAGTCTGCAAGCTCGTAGAAGCAAGGATTGCGCGATCGAGGATATAGAGAGGTGCCACTCCAGGAACGATGTTCGCAAGTTTTAACAAAGTGTAAAACGTCAAAGCCAAGGCTACAATGCTCGACCAGAATCCTGTCGAGATGAACAAGGAAATATTGTAGTTGAGACACAGTCGATGCTGAGGATATGGAAGAACCACTTCTGCAGACTGTTAAACGGCGATGACGAACAACATTCCGCTGTCAGGCAGAACGGACCATTCAATATTGGCAACGACAGCAAAAACTGCCAACCACCCGACCTGAGTGAAGTGAGGATAGCAATATCTAAACTCAAACTTAAAAAAAAAAAACTCAAGAAGTCCAAATCGATACCCACCACCTATTCATCGATTTCAAAGCCGCATATGACAGCATTTATAGAGACGAACTGTACAGAGCCATGTCTAGTTTTGGTATACCGCCCAAACTCGTCCGTTTGTGTAGGATGACGATAGAGAATTCTCGCTGCTCCATCAGGGTCGGAAACGACCTCACCGACACATTCGATACCAAAAAAGGATTAAGGCAAGGCGATGCGCTGTCATGTGATTTCTTCAATTTGATTCTTGAGAGGATTGTGCAAAACTCCCGAGCCGACACCAGAGGCACAATTCTCCAAAAATCGGTGCAACTACTAGCATACGCCGACGATATTGACATCATAGGTAGGACTCAACGTGATGTCACAGCCACGTTTGCTAGTATAGAGAAGGAAGCGGCAAAAATGGGTTTAGCAGTAAATGAGGGTAAGACTAAGTATATGCTGTCAACACGAAAGGACACACAACATCGACGAATTGGACAGAACGTCACCATTGACAGATATAACTTTGAGGTAGTACGGGACTTTGTCTACCTCGGCTCCGCTATTAGCTCAGACAACAACATCTCGTCAGAAATTAAACGAAGAATTACTCTTGCCAACCGCTGTTTCTACGGGCTAAGAAGGCAATTTAGTAGTAAAGCCCTCACTCGAACTTCTAAGGAGATCCGCAATAAGACCCTGACTATCCCAGTCCTGCTCTACGCCGCTGAAGCATGGACCGTATCAAAAGCGGATGAAGAAATCCTTGGTCGATTCGAGCGAAAAATTCTTCGGAAAATCTTCGGTCCCGTTTGCGTTGACGGGCTATGGAGACGAAGATTCAACCACGAACTATACGAGCTGTACAGCGACATACCCCTGGTCAAAAAACTCCGCATTGGACGTTTAAGATGGCTAGGACATGTAGAACGAATGGACACCAATACTCCGGCTCGCAGAGTCTTCGATTTCCAGCCAGACGTCGGACGCAGTAGAGGAAGACCTCGCCTTAAGTGGCGCGCAAAAGTAGAAGCCGACCTCAACCAACTTAAAGTGCGCAATTGGAGGCAGTTAGCTAAGGACCGAGTTAATTGTAAAGGGATGTTGTTTGCGGGTCAGGTTTATTCCAGGCTGTGCCGCCACAAAGTCACTTTTGACCTTCATGCAGCATTATTTGTGAACGATAACCAATGGAAGTGGAATCGCTTAAACTGATTTGTGATAAGGGACAATCGCAATTAACAAAAGGGTGTCTATATAACTGGATTTTAAAATGTGGCATTCACTTCACATATTTAGCTGTCACAAGAAAACCAAAAAAACGTAATTATCACACGTGACACTTAACTTAACAACTTTGTTGACTTTCACTTATCACAAATCAGCAATATCGACTGATTTAAGTGTGTCCCTGCACGAGAACCTGCGGTTTACAGGTGGCTGAGCCGTTAAGCACCAATCCTATAGTGGTTTTCCATTTCTGGGTATTTATTGAACTCATTGACGTTCACTTGAAATTTATTTACAAAGAACTTTTGTCCTTTGTGTGTTTGATTAACTCGCCTTAACATTTCATGCATTCTTTGATGAACAAGTATCCCGAACCCGAATCCATTTTGAAAAACTGCGTTTTATCTGCAATTCAAGTGGTGGCTACTCATCGTAAACACAATTAAGCTCATTACACTCCTGTTTACGATTTTGTTTTTAAATTTATGAAACTTCACGTTTTAACCCATTTGTCGTAATTATTCGTTCAAACAGCTTGAATGGATTTAATTGCGTATAAGGCAGATTGATTGATGTATGAGAGCACTGAACAGATCCTTAATTCATTGTCATTTAAAAAAAAAAAAAACATAATATATCAATTACGCCGTGTCGCCTATGTGACGTATAACAAAACATTTAAATTACATCCTCGCCAAGTCTCCAAGTTTTATTTGATTTAACATGTCAGACGGCATTACAACTTAAAACGCTGAGCAAGTTCAAAAAAACATTTCAACCCGCCGGCCGGCCGTATTGTGTGAGTCGAAAGTCATTTGGCGACAACTCGTCTCCAATGATTACATTCCAACATAAATCTCAAAAGTCCCCATAAAACTTGTGCCGTCTGCTATAAGATATTATGGCGACACAAAGATACATTCAACGAACAAGAAAACGATGAATTTCCCAGAACCGCCCACACTCTGGATAGTACGAGTAATTATTATTAATAGCTATTCTAGTTGTACTAGTAGCGTTTATAGGTAGACGGACAATACTGGATGCCAGACAAAGACTCAAAAGGTGTTCAGTTCATATGCCCGGCAATGTTTACCTGCAATGTAATCATTGACTCGGTGGTGTTTCAAGTATGGTCACCCTAATGGCTAAGTGGTTCTTAACGTTTGTTTCATTCGTTTTTTTTTTATTGCCGAACAAGAAATTAATTTGAATAAAGAAAATTTATAGTCGTTTGGCAAACTATGGAAGCCTACCTTTTTAGATTCATTGTGCGTTGTGCGGCTGAATGAGTCACAATCGGGTTTTTGATTCGATCGAATAAAAGTCGAAATTTATTTATTTCACACGAGGTGGTCAGTTTGGCATTTATGACATGACTGTCACAGAGAAAAAAAAAACACAAAAATGGGTTTCCCGTTCACGGCCCAAATTGAAATTTGTAATAAGTGGCGCTTTTAAGTCAGTCTCAGGGTTAAGTGATTCATTTTGACAGGTTTCACAGAATCTAATACTACGTTCTCACTGAGCAAATATGCGCTCCATTTCGTTATTAAATTTGCAAATTCGATCGAATTTTACTGAATTTCCAATAAAAATTCGAATGTGTTATGCCTGAAACACACGTGCAATGGTTCTGCATGCAGTGCGGCACGCAGTGCAGCAAGCAAAACACACGTGCATTATTTTTTTGTTTGACATACATGCAGTGCAGTGGCTCCTGTCATTGCATTCAGCTTACTGTGGTGGTGTTTGGTGATATATAATTTCCTCATATTGCTTCATTATATGAAATAAATAAAAAAAAATATGCATATGGTAGGAACTTGGGTTTCAGTTGGTTGAAGCTTTTATTCCAAATACCTACACATTGAAAAAAGAAATCTCATCTTTGATACTTTACTGGATTTACTTTATGCTCATAGGTCATAATAAGATTGAACAAGTATTCGTTCAATAATTGCTTACTTCATCAAGCCATTCAAATTGGAAAACATTTTCATGTATAGACGGGAGGCTAGCCATTATTGGCAATACACAATTTATTTCTCAAACAGTCGCTTAACCCATTTACACTTTATATCTTCGTTTACTATTTGCAGCTATTGTACGTTTGCATATAACAGCCAAGTGATTGAAATTTGTCAGTGCACAATTGGGATCCTCCAATCGAGGGAAGGAATGCGCCCGCATGGTACATACTTGTCATGTTAACAATATTCTTAAATATATATAGTCGTTGCTTGCCACAGCACCGGAGACATCTACAGATACTTTTTGATTACCAAAAAACCGTTTAGTATTCAGAATTCCAATGCTCTTTGCAGAGATGCCTAGCTGACGCTTTTAGATAAGCCGCATAGAAATCCTTATAATGGGATATAACAACGTCCGGAGGGGTTTCTAAAGAAAAATGTATTAGTGAAAAATCACACACTCCTCATTCTTGAACATGTTTAACTTACTTTCCTCCAAATTAACAGCTTTTATATATTGTATGGCCCTATTCTTCAGCCCAGGAAAACTAAAATTGCAATCCCTGTAAAGAGCTATTGGTAGAGGAAATCATATCGATCCGGGTAAGTTGCACCACTTGCTGGATCTTCAATATCCTGTCCTCCATTCATAGTCATATACGTGGGATATTATTCGATCGTAAGTGCCTAGCTATCATATTGAACGCTTTTCCAAGAGCATCATCCATGCATTCACCAAGAAGGTAAAACTAAGTAGCCTTCTTAACAGACAGCAGTTGACAGTGTCCTTCGCTGATTAATAAACACAGAAAAGGATAGTCGGCATATTCTTCCATTCGTCCTGCCAATGCAAAAGCTTCCATAGGATGAACTGGTACGATCAGCTTGGAATCCCACTGTGAGACTCATGGCGAGACCTTAATGATTAGATTCGTTTTAACTTTTAATGAGTATTGATTGCATGGAAACCAATTGTATAGTTACTTGGCCATGTGGTTACTGCATAACATTCAGCTTATTGTAGTGGTATTTGGTTATATTTAGTTAATTTCGGATATATCCTTTTTGTATTTTTAAATGTTTACATCTTGTGGTTCTTAGTAGAGGCATTCGTGAGTAATTTTAAAAGTTATGGTTGAGTTGAGAAAATGTCTCTTTCATTTTTGATACATTTGTTTTGTTATGGCATTTATTTATTATTTTTATGCGGATTAAACGTCATAATTCAATGATGCCAAATATCTTAATATTACGTTTTTTTTTCTTTTGTGTTGTGGTGCCATTGAATTATCGCAGTGGATTTAGAAATAGAGACAACTTGCAGTACTGCAACGCTTGCAGATTTTAGATGTGTTCGCTCCCATTGAAAACTGTGTGTTTTATCTTTTCTGCAAGGAGAATTCTGCACATGTGTTTCAGGCATTATGCCCGAAACACATGTGCAGTAGTTCTGGATGCAGTGCAGCATGCAGTGCGGCAAGCAAGATACATGAGCAGAATTTTTGTTTGACATAGATGCATGCAGTGGCTCCTGTCATAGCATTCAGCTTACTCTGGTGGCGTTTGTTGACGTTTATTTGAACATTTAACAAAAATAAATGGCTATCGTTGGATATGTTGTTGAGAAGAGCAAATGTTTTGGTTGAGTTGAGAAAAAGCCTCTCTTCCATTTTTAATAGAAAGATACAGGGTGTTTTTTTTTTTTAGAGGTATAGAACTTCGAATTGAAATAAAACACAAGAAAACCGTTTTAATGTCCCTCAATTTGGCTTTATTGGAAGGATAATTTTATGCCATTAATGTTTAAATATGATTTCGGGTATGTGGCCGCCGCGGCTGGTTCGAATAAAGCCAAGTCTAGAGGTCCAATTTTCAACTTTTTCGCGCATTTAGGGCCGTATGTCGGCAATAACGCCACTAATATTGGCTTCCAAGTCCCCTAACGTTTCTGGTTTAGATGAGCGACTCCACATATCCCCAAACTAAATAATCCAATGGTGTCAAATCACACGATCTTGGTGGCCAATTGACAGGTCTGTTCCTCGAAATTATGCGCTTATCGGATGTTTCCTTCAATAAAACGACTGTGACATGCGCGGCGTGGCATGTAGCGCCGTCTTGTTGGAACCACATCTCCTCCACATTCATGCCATCTAATTCGGGAACAAAATAGTCGGTTATCATGGCTCTATACCGGTCTCTATTAACGGTAACTAAGTCTCCAGCATCATTTCGGAAGAAGTATGGCCCAATGACGCCACCAGCCCATAGAGTACACCAAGCAGTCAGTTTTTGTGGATCTAATGGCGTCTCAAGGGTAGCATGTGGATTCTCTTGACTCCAAATGCGGCAATTTTTTTTGGTTGTTGACGTAACCATTCAACCAAAAAATGAGCCTCATCACTGAACATAATTTTGCGATGGAAATCAGCATCGAGATCAATCTCATTTTCGGCCCATACACCAAAAAATCACGACGCATTGCATGGTCTCGCGGCTTGAATTCTTGCACAAGCTGGATCTTGTAAGGTCGTAAGCCAAGATCTTTGAGCAAAATCGTCCATAAAGTTGATGGACAAAGCTCCAATTGCTGTGCACGGTGGCGAATCGATTCATTCGGGTCCTCTTCAACAATTTGCTCTACAGCGTCAATTGTTTCTTCGGTGCGCACAGTTCGACGTCTCTGCGGATGCGTATTATCACATAGAGTAATCGTAGTGCGAATATTACCCATGGTTAACCGAATTAACAAGTAGCGGGACCCCTTAACTGCTACAAATCAGACATTGCTACCATCGAGGAAATACGATGGGATGTACCGCGCAAACAGAATAGGGAAAAACTGTGGCATCTACTATACGGATCGTGTTATAGTGAGCAGAAACAGCGACAATTCGGTTGCGGATTTGTTATAAGTTCCAGACTTAAGCAAGAAGTCTTATGTTTCCAAGACATTAGCGAACGCATTGAAACAATTCGCATCAAGGCCAAATGCGCCAACATAAGCCTTATATGAGCTCACGCTCCGATTGAGGAAAAAGATGACATAGCTAAGGATTGCTTCTACGAGCTCCTCGACAAAACCTATGAGCGACTACCAAAGTACGATGTTAAAAACGATGTTAAAATCGTGCTGGGAAACTTTAACGCAAAGGTAGGAAGAGAGAATATCTTTAGCAGTACTGCCGGAAAACATAGCCTACACGACAACACGTCTGGTAACGGACTTAGGCTAATTGATTTCGCTACGGAACGAAATGCCACTATACCCAGCACACGGTTTCCTCACCTCGATATCCATAAGGGGACATGGCGGTCTCCAGTTCAACGAACAGTCAACCAAATTGATTACATTGCGATAGACAACAGGCACGCAGCGAGTAATTTGGACGTCCGAACATTCCGAGGGGCTAACATCGATTCGGACTCGGATATTCACCACTCATTCACCAGAAATACTGTGAAAAAATCGGTGCAACTAATAGCACACGCTGACGATATTGACATCATTGGTAGAACTCAACGTGATGTCATAGCCACGTTTGCTAGTATAGAGAAGGAAGCGGCAAAAATGAGTTTAGCAGTATTTGACGGTAAGACTAAGTATATGCTGTCAACACGAAAGGACACACAACATCGACGAATTGGACAGAACGTCACAATTGACAGATATAACTTTGAGGTAGTACGGGACTTTGTCTACCTCGGCTCCGCTATTAACTCTGACAACAACATCTCGTCAGAAATCAAACGAAGAATTACTCTTGCCAATCGCTGTTTCTTCGGGCTAAGAAGGCAATTTAGTAGTAAAGCCCTCACTCGAACTACTAAGGAGATCCTATATAAGACCCTGATCATCCCAGTCCTGCTCTACGGCGCTGAAGCATGGACCGTGTCAAAAGCGGATTAAGAAATCCTTGGTCGATTCGAGAGGATATTTCTTCAAAAAATCTTCGGTCCCGTTTGCGTTGACGGGCTATGGAGACAAATATTCAAATCACAGAGGGATGACCGTCATTTCCGGCAACCTTAGCTTGAGTTTAGATATTGCTATCTTCACTTCATTTAGGTCGGGTGGTTGTTAGTTTTCGCTGTCGTCGCCAGTGTTGAATGGTTGCTTCTGCCTGACAGCGGAATGTTGTTCGCCATCGCCGTTGAAAAGTCCGCAGAAGTGGTTCTTCCATATCCTCAGCATCGACTGTGTCTCAACTACGATATTTCCTTGTTCATCTCGACAGGATTCTGTTCGAGCCTTGTAGCCTTGGCTTGGACGTTTTACACTTTGGTAAAACTTGCGAACATCGTTCCTGGAGTGGCACCTCTCTATATCCTCGATCGCGCGCGGGTGTTCTTCCCTTCTTCTCTGCCTATAGATCTCAATGGCAGCTCTCGTGTTCATCTGCAGCTTAGTCTTGAAGGCCTCGTTCTTTGCTGCGAGCATATGTCGGAATTCTGATCAAACCAATGGTTTCCTGCTGTTGGACGCGAGAAACCTAGCACAGCAGGTGCGTCTGATCCAATGGCTTAATGGCATCGTTGCCATTGTTCTTCGACATTCGATGCTGGTGGTATAGTGTGAATCGAAAGGTTAAGCAATACGCGTTGCGCGAAGGCCTTGGCGGTCTCTTGCGATTGCAGTCTTTCGACATTAAATTTTTTCATAGTACTTCTGGTTTGTTGTGGCGTGGTGGTATTCTCACGTTGGCGGCGACAAGGTAGTGGTCCAAGTCGATGTTAGCTGCTCGGAAGGTTCGGACATCCAAAATACTGGATGGGTATCGGGTGACCTACCTTCAAAGTCGCCTAGATATTCTTAAGCTCTAGAACATCCTTATGTCGATGGATACATTAGACATTCTATCCAGCTTTGCTTCGCAGACCTTTGGATAACTTTATGCAATAGGATATCAATGAAGCAGAGGCATATACGCTTTAATTATACGCTTTCCTCGGGTCTACTTTAAATTCTGATGATGAATAGCTATGAAGTATAAACGCGCTTCCAAACTTTTACCAAAATGCCAGCGCACAGGCCAATATTTCATCGATCCCGTTTGATAAACCTTATTTCTGAATACACTGCTTCATCGCCTTCCTTTTTTTCAATTCGAAATAAATTTTAAAAAAAACTTTATCCATACCCGCCCTGACATCAGCCTACAACCCTCGGGCAGTTTGCGTTCCCAATCCCTGAGATTTATTGTAGATCCGATAATTGTTTTGATAAAAACTTTGACCAAATGCCAGAAATTCATCTGCCCACTCGCTCACATTTTGAATCGTGCCAACACGAACACACCACCATTTTCGTAGAAGTATTGGAAGCATGCCCCAATCTGATTCGGAGCACGCAACCTCTGTCTGCACACTGAAATATAAAAATCAATTGCCAATCAATCAATATCGACATGGAAGGAAAAGGTCATAAACAGGCTTTCCCAATCGACTGGCATTGGCATAGAAAAATGCATTAACCGAGGTTTTGATTTTCACTTGGACGGTCTTTGTGCGCCTTGGCGTTAAGTAAACAATAACTTTGTCAGCTCTCGTTCCTAATGCACTCGCAAGGCCCCATCCCTGAGCTACCACACGGTGAGTGTCATATGGTGGACATGGTCAGTCCCCATTACCGTCCACCCACATCGCGATGGAGGAGCGCGTGTTTGTGTCTTCCAATAAAGCGTCTTATTTTCGGACGAAACAATTTATATTTATGACGGCGGTTCCTTATGAAATCACGACAACGTTCGCCCTGATTATGATTATCGTTAATAAGTTATGACGCCCGCTGAATTAGCCCATCTGGTGGTGGGGGATGGGGATGGGGATGTGCCGCTGCCGACCTACAGAAGTAGTTCCGTTCGGGTGCATTCTTCGTCGAAATGTGGGTCATCGAGAGATATTGTGGTCTTAAAATAGAAATTAATTTGGGGGTCTCCCCGGAGAGGACTGCCGCGATGCATGTACGATCAAGGATTCGGCATTTATATGGAAAGGTAATTGAAAATTTATTCGCTCGTAAAGTTCGTAAAGTGCGGTCTTACATCGTAATCTCTGTCAGGGGGTTTTTGGCTCCTCGATGAGCATTTCCTTTTGTATTTTTCGGCCGTAAAACAATGTGATTCAGAGTCGTTAAATGGCGGTCTTTCCGCATCGGAATGGGATTAATAGTGAAAGCCGCCTATTAAGCGAACATTAGGGGTCTATCTTTAACTTGTGGTACATTTTTGTTGGAGGGGCCTGGGTATCAAGATGTCGCCACTTGGATTTATTTGAAAAAGTCATATGCTCGCATGGTTATTGTTTGGAGACAATAGTCGCTCATAGATACTTTTTGAATGAACAGATAGATTTTTTGCAAAAATTATTTATTTCACTGGAGATATTAAGAATACCCCGCAGGACCATCTGCTCTTTTCCATCCGGATTTGACATTTAAATTTCGAATATTAAGCACAGGAAGCAAAACATGGACCTACACCACCACAAAACCAACATGCGTGAAGCAACCAATAGCATGGGAAAGCAAATAAAATTGAGGACCATGCTAAACGAAAAGGAAAATGACTTTCGAATCTACACCTAGAATGTCAGAACGATTAACAGAACAGGTGCAGCCCTACGAATACCGTAAAACCTATGCTGCTACAAAGAAAAAATTACTGCCATCCAGGAAATACGATGGGATGGGCCAGCAAAAGCATGATGAAAAACTGTGACGGTCCGTAATATAGTGAGCAGAAACAGCGACTATAAGGTTAACGAAGTCGATTTGTTATAAACGCCTGACTAAGGGAAAAAGTCCTATCAAGTCGGTATCAAGGCCAAATTCGTCAACATAAGTCTTATACGCGCTCACGTTCGGACGGAGGAAAATGGTGGCATTGCAAAGGATGTATTCTACGAGCTCCTGGACAAAACTTATGATCGAGTACCGAAGGTCGATAATAAAAGAGAGGACATCTTGAGCAGTATTGTGGAAAACATAGCCTATACGACACCACATCTGGCAGTGAACTTAGGCTATTTGATATCTAGAAGGGGATTTAGGAATCTGAAGGGTAAGACAGACCCCTTAAATAGATATACTGGCGGATGTGCCGAAAGGCCAACGGCAGCGCTCAATCCCGTCGTGGATACTGATGGCCTCGTGTCCTAGGGGTATCTTATAAATTGGAACTGGCCCTACAGGTTCTTTGGGTTTACTACCCAACCATACAAAAAACCTTTTGTTACGAAGCAAGCAATAGCTTCGGAATGGACTGATTTTATTGTTGACGACCCTGCTAAACGAAAAAAGGACAACGACGCTTGTATCTGCACCTGGAATGTGAGAACTTTAAGCAAGAGAGGTGCAAGGGAACAACTAGCGGAAGCATTAAACTGCTACAAAGCAGACATAACCGCCATACAGGAAATACGATGGGATATGATGAAAAACTGTGCCATCTATAGTGGGCAAAAACAGCCTCTATGTTCAGAATTTGTTTAAAATGCCAGACTTAGGTAAGAAGTCTTATGTTTCTAAGACATTAGCGAACGCATTCTAACAATCAGCATTAAGGTCAAATTCGCCAACACTCACGCCCCGACAGAGATGAGGAGGACATAGTTAGAGATTGCTTCTACGAGCTCCTTGACAAAATCCATGAGCGACTACCGAAGTACGAAGTTAAAATCGTGGTGGAAGATTTTAACGCAAAGGTAGGAAGAGAAGACATCTGTAGCAGTTTTGTTGGAAAAAACAGCCTACATGACAAAAAGTCTGTCAGCGGACTTAGGCTAATTAACTGCGCTGTGGAACGAAATGCCACTATATTCAGCACACGGTTTCCTAACCTCGATATCTATAAGGGAACATAGCGGTCTCCAGATCAACGAAGGGTCAACCAAATTGAACACATTGCGATAGAAAACAGGCAGCGAGTAATTTGGATGTCCGAACATTCCGAGGGGCTAACATCGATTCGGACTCGGATATTCACTACTCATTCACCAGAAATACTGTGAAAACATTTAATGTCGAAAGAAGTCAATCGCAAGAGACCGCCAAGACCATCGCGCAACGCGTATCCCTTAACCTCTGGATTCACACCATACCACCAGCATCGAATGTCGAAGAACAATGGCAACGATGCCATCAAGTCATTAGATCAGCGCCGACCAACAACAAACCCGTGGTTTGATGACGAATGCTGACAGATACTTGCAGCCAAGAACTAGGCCTATAAGGCTAAGCTGCAGATGAAGACTCTCTATAGGCAAGGAAGAAGGGAAAAATACCGGCTTTTCAGACAAAAGAAAATGTTGCAAGGAAAGCGCGCGATCGAGGATATAGAGAGGTACCACTCTAGGAACGATGTTCGCAAGTTTTACCAAAGTGTAAAACGTCAAAACCAAGGCTCGAACAGAATACTGTCGAGATGAACAAGGAAATATCGTAGTTGAGATAAAGCCGATGCTTAGGATATGGAAGAATCATTTTTGCAGACTGTTAAACGGCGATGACGAGCAACATTCCGCTGTTAGGCTGAAGGATCCATTCAAAATTGGCGACGACAGTGAAAACTACCAACCACCCGACCTTAGTGAAGCGACGATAGCAATAACTAAACTCAAGCTTAACAAGGCTCCCTGAAATGACGGCCATCCCGCCGAGCTTTATAAACCCGGCGGAGATGACTTGGTAAGTAACATCCACCAACTCATAAGACAAATCTGGGTACTCATTCCGTAACTTGCAAAATGATTATCGTTGACGATAGTGCAGGAGACTTGCTAGGTACGTAGACTGTAATTTTCATATTGTGTGTGTGCACATGTATATAAATCACACGGTAGGTACCCAGAAAGTCTCCTTCACTATCGTCAACGATAATCATTTTGCAAGTTACGGAATGAGTACCATGGTCTGATGAAAGTAGGTATGTCTGAAGATTGGAACCTCAGGATCCACAAAAAGGAGAAAATCTGAACATCGCCTACAAGATTCTATCTGCCGTAATATGGAAACCTCTGATACCGTTTGCCAACAACCTGGCCGCCCCTTATCAGTATGGTTTTAGGCCAGGAAGGTCCACAACTCTGATCAAATCTTCACACTTCGACAGATCCTTGAAAAAAAAACACAAGAAATCCAAATCGATACCCACCTCCTATTCATCGATTTTGAAGCCGCATACGACAGCATTTATAGAGACGAACTATACAGAGCCATGTCTAGTTTTGGTATACCGCCCAAACTCATCCGTTTGTACAGAATGACGGTGGAGAATTCTCGCTCTGGGCACGTATCTAAATTTAGTTTCTTTGAGGTCCCTCGTCTGAATGAACATGGAATACTCGGAACTTAAAGAAAGTTCAGCCAGTGTACCACAAGGAAGTGTTCTTAGGCCGCTCCTATTCGTGATAAACCGAAGATGGGATAACTCTAGCTACGTTTGCCGATGACACTACTTATCTAGCAGTTGGTAAAACTATCGAAGAAACGACTTAAAAGTGGCCTAAGAACACATCCTTGCGGTACGTCACCCGAGCTTTCTTTAAGCTCCGAGTATTCCATGTTTGCATGTCAAAGAGTCGAAGAGTCTATTCTCGAGATATGATTCTAGGATATCATATAGGCGTCCTGGGAGAACTTGTCGTAATTTGAGGGCCAATTGGTCAAATAATAGTTCCGTCCTATTGGTATCGACGTGAGTCGCTTGACCATCGAAGGGCTTAAAGGTTTCTTCAAGATGGGCTGCAAAAAAGTCCGATTTTGCTCTATATTCCCCTGCCCATTCAGTTTGATTAAGTCTAATTGATGGCGCCGGGATTTTAGACCTTTTGGAGTCTTACAGCTTATTAATGTGAATAATTAGAGTCTTTCTTCATTGTTAGATCTTCAAGGTAAGGGCTTATCTCGCGATTTTTAAAATCGTTAATAGAATTCTTCAACAAATTGCACCGCGAATTGAAATGGGCTTTATGTTGCGGAGCACGACTCTGCTGTCCTTCTTTTCCTTGACCAATTCTTTTATTTCCGGAGGATATCGTAAACCATATTTATCCGGAGCTTTCTTTGGTTTGGGCGTATTTTTCCAAGAGGCGAATTGTAAGATCTTGACGATGCTGTCAACTTCAGCCATAAGCTCATAGGGTGTCCTTAGTGGAACACTCAGTTCAACATTCATTCTATATCATTTCAAAGGCCTTTCAAGGCTTACGACTTACTTCCCGGTAAAGTCATTAGTCATTCCCATATGTTACAACCCTAACACGTCTTTTTCCGCAGCTATATAGCCACACGGAAGACGAAACTAAACTCCCTATCACTTAAGAAAACGCAAATTCGGGTGGCTTACGAATTTCCTGGTTCCCACACTTTTGTCAAAGATCAATAAACCACTTTCCGCATTGGCCTTCAATCTATTAAAGCCGAAGCCTTTTCTAGGGAAATAAAACAATTGCCGGCTTTTCCGTATTGTTTTGCGATTTACAATAATCCACGCCTATTCGCTCATCCCAAGACGCATGGCTTAGAATCCCAATCAGCCCGAGTATGACTAAATTGTCATTTCATCTGAACTATCGCAATTAAGAATGGAGATATCTTCAGCTGAGCATTATCTTCCGGGATGAGATACAAGCGTGTAAGAACCACGATTATGGTGTGTCGCACGTTCACCGACTTTTCAAATTTGTTATTCCAGACATAGTCGGACTCTGCGGTTGACCGAGTGACTCCTCTGTCTATAGGAATCGTGTTCAGAAATTGTTAACACTTAAGCTGAAGCATACTTAAAAAAAAAGATCCCACCACCGACAGGCCTGATGGATGGCTATAAAATTAATCAGATTACCTGAATAATTTTCATACAACTTGCGCATGCCAAGTAGGCTTTAGCATGCGTGCAAAATTGGCTTTTTTATTATTAGGCACACATCCCATCCAACTGCGGTGAAATTTTCCACTAGGTTACTAAGCAAATTTTATCTTTTTCAGAATATTTTAGCGATACAATGAACGCATTTGGAATACATTTGATGTTGGACAAGTCCAAATTACTTGTTAGGTAGCTGGTGCGAACATGAGTTTTCAAGATTGGTATTTTTTTTAACTGTTGAAGTTTGGAGATCGGCTATGGAATGCATCCCTTATCAAGGTGACTCTTTGAGTGAGATTGAATTTTATGTATACCAACTGTCACAAATGCTTTTATAAAAATTATTTTCAGGCTTTTTTACCCAAATATTATATTATAAAGTAATAAGCACTCGAGAGAGGGGGGAGGAGTGTCCTCTCACTAAGGCACTCACTCACTGGCTGCAGCGGAGGAATTCCCTAGATGGAGTAAACGGTGGCGCCTTCAGCTCCAGTTTGATCGAACTGGTAGTGTAATCCCTATATGAGCTGCTTCGACATATTTGAACACCAGGTCTATAGGGATTTCCAATACTGAGCACGGGTATTGGAAAAGAGTTGGTGGCGGAGGAGCCCTCAATGGGTCAACGGCATCGCTCATATCCCAAAATGGGCTACTGACATGGGTATTTCCGGCCCGATGTCCTAGGGTCAAAACAAGGGCCTGAACCTCCAGGTTGGGGGTTGTGCTTTGGGTTAACTACCCATCCATGGAAAAAAGCCTATTTTACGAAGCAACCAATAGCCTCGGAAAGGACTGATATTATTGTTGACGACCCTGCTAAACGAAAAAAGGACAACGACGTTCGTATCTGCACCTGGAATGTGAGAACATTAAACAGGAGAGGTGCAGGCGAACAACAAGCGGAAGCCTTAAACTGCTACAAAGCAGACATTACTGCCATCGAGGAAATACGATGGGTTGCGCCGTGCAAAAAGAGGATGAAAAACTGTGACATCTACTATGGACCGTGTTATAGTGAGCAAGAACAGCGACTATTAGGATGCGGATTTGTTATAGGTGCCAGACTTAGGCAAGAAGTCTTATGTTTTCAAGACATTAGCGAACGCATTGTAACAATCCGCATCCAGGCCAAATTCGTCAACATAAGCCTTATTTGCGCTCATGCTCCGACGGAGGAAAAAGATGATATAGCTAAGGATTGCTTCTACGAGCTCCTTGACAAAACCTATGAGCGACTACCGAAGTACGATGTTAAAATCGTGCTGGGAGATGTTAACGCAAAGGTAGGAAGAGAAGACATCTTTAGAAGTATTGTCGGAAAACATAACCTACACGACAACACGTCTGGTAACGGACTTAGGCTAATTGATTTCGCTACGGAACGAAATGCCACTATAGCCAGCACACGGTTTCCTCACCTCGATATCCATAAGGGGACATGGCGGTCTCCAGATCAACGAACGGTCAACCAAATTGATCACATTGCGATAGATAAGAGACACGCATCCAGTATTTTGGATGTCCGAACATTCCGAGGAGCTAACATCGGCTCGGATCACTACCTTGTAGCAGCCAAGGTAAGAATGCGGATATCCACCACGCCACAACAATCCAGAAATACTGTGAAAAAATTTAATGTCGGAAGACTGCAATCGCAAGAGACCGCCAAGACCTTCGCACAACGCGTATCCCTTAACCTCTCGATTAACACCATACCACCAGCATCGAATGTCGAAGAGCAATGGCAACGATGCCAACAGGCCATTAGATCAGCCGCAACTGATGTGCTAGGTTTCTCGCGCCCACCAGCAAGAAACCCCTGGTTTGATGAGGAATGCCGACAGATGCTCGCAGCCAAGAACGAGGCCTACAAGGCTAAGCTGCAGGTGAAGACGAGAGCTGCCATTGAGCTCTATAGGCAAAGAAGAAGGGAAGAACATCGGCTTTTCAGAAAGAAGAAAACAGAGCAAGAAAAGCGTGCGATCGAGGATATAGAGAGGTGCCACTCCAGGAACGATGTTCGCAAGTTTTACCATAGTGTATAACGTCAAAGCCAAGGCTACAAGGCTCAAACAGAATCCTGTCGAGATGAACAAGGAAATATCGTAGTTGAGACACAGTCGATGCTGAGGATATGGAAGAACCACTTCTGCAGACTAAAACGGCGATGACGAACAACATTCCGCTGTCAGGCAGAACGAACCATTTAATATTGGCAACGACAGATTCAACTGCCAACCACCCGACCTAAGTGAAGTGAGGATAGCAGTATCTAAACTAAAGCTTAATAAGGCCGCCGGAAATGACGGCATTCCCGCTGAGCTTTATAAAGCTGGCGGAGATGACTTGGTAAGCAACATCCACCAACTCAAAAGCCAAATCTGGTCGGTTGAAAGCATGCCTGAAGAATGGAACCTCAGCATCGTTTGCCCGATCCACAAAAAAGGAGACCCTCTGAACTACGCCAACTACAGAGGCATAAGTCTCCTCAACATCGCCTACAAGATCCTATCTGCCGTAATATGTGAACGCCTGAAACCGTTTACCAACAACCTGATCGGCCCTTATCAGTGTGGTTTTAGGCCAGGAAAGTCCACAATCGATCAAATTTTCACACTTGGGCAGATCCTGGAAAAAAACACAAGAAGTCCAAATCGATACCCACCACCTATTTATCGATTTCAAAGCCGCATACGACAGCATTTATAGAGACGAACTATACAGAGCCATGTGAGCCATAGGGTCAAGATTCAACCTGGTCAAAAAACTCCGCATTGGACGTGTAAGATGGCTAGGGCATGTAGAACGAATGGATACCAATACTCCGGCTCGCAGAGTCTTTGATTCCCAGCCAGACGTCGGACGCAGTAGAGGCAGACCTCGCCCTAAGTTGCGCGCACAAGTAGAAACTGACCTCGACCAACTTGGAGTGCGCTACTGGAGGCAGCTAGCTTAGGACCGGGCTAATTGGAGAGGCATGTTGGTTGAGGCCCAGGTTAATCCCGGACTGTAGCGCCACTTCAGTAAGTAAGTAATTTTTTGCCCCATAACCATTGCATCCGTCAGAATAAAAATCCAATTTGGCTCAACACCCTCGATTTCATAACGAGGGTATCAAATTGTCCTTTTATATCATTTAGAGGGCTTCTTGGTGGTCCAAATTTTTATTGGATCTGGTGGTAAAAAATTTTCTTTTTTTTTTTGAATTTTTGTCGGTTTTCTGGTTTGATTTCGTAATTTACCTTGGCAAAAACTGAGTGGGATCCAACATTTCGCTCACTTTAAGGTAATAGCTCTCGAACCCGCCTCGAAAGCCCAGTCTCTCGTAGCTTAACTACGAAAATTTGCAAATCTTCGAGTGAGTGATCTGTGTTTGACTATTCGCTCACCAGGAACTTCCTTAGCATGGCCTATATCGCTGTTAAGCTTGTTATATTCTAGGTAGAATCTTTCCCGTTACCTACCCACGGGAAAAAAGTTTTCCTTAGGTTTTTTTATGAAACTATTCATGTGAAGGTTTCAAACATGAAACAAACATTTTAACATTTTTGAGAACTTAACGACGTAATCCTCTTAGCATTCCATGACGGAGCAGAGGTTTGAAATTGACAACTACATCTCACCTATTCGCTTAGGATAGGGTCTGCACCTACACCAGATAAGTCAAAAGCTGCAAGTAACGCCCATATCCCTAACTTCTTGTTACTGGATGAGAGTTTGAGAAGTTCAGAGCTTTGCTTTATGTGGAAACAATGATCTCGTCTGTCTGCGGTACAGGGCTTGATGTTATTCTCAGTATCGCAAACTATGTTCGTTATACTTGTTCAAGGTATGATAGAGTACTTAGACTAAGCTGCGTTATTTCGCTGCAATGCCGAATCAGTCTTGTGAGTTCTTTTTTTCTCCAATTGTATATGCTCCTTATAAGAACAGGAAGAGGAGCATGCCGGAGTATGTAACTACATGGGAAGTATAGTTGAGGAGGAATCAAAAGCACTTGAAAAGAGTTAGAGAAAGCTGAAGCGCGTTTTTGAAAACTTAACAAGAAATCGCAGCCATTTTTGATAACCTATTCCGTTAAGATGCCTGTTTTACTATGTTAAGTACCCAATCGTCTTAAATTTAAGCGCTACCACAATCCACCAAAAAGTAAGCTCTTTATAACTATAACTCTTGCTAAGAAGGAAATAGGAGCGGAAAACTTAAGCCTAAGTCTGAGTGGTTTCCATTTTCGAGCTTCTTCTGAATAAAACTGGATGCTTTACACAAAAATCGATGTAAAGCAAAAGGAACACTTTTGTGATACCTCGTTGGATCAAAACCCCTAGCTATATAAAGCAACAACACAGGCTCTTAAATTGATATCCCATAGCATATCAGACTGTGATATCTGTCTGCTCTAATACAACGAAAAAAAAATTACTCTCAGAGCAATTTGCACATCTCTGCTCAGATATTCCCAAGCCAAGAAGTGTGGCTTAAATTAGCCTTCTCCAACAGACTAATTCATTCTGCATGTTCGCGCTTAAAGTGTCAAATTCCGAGGTGAATGGGAAAAAAAATCACTCCCTCGTGTAACCGAATCCGCAAGAAATCCCATAATTACAAAATTTAAACGGCTGGGCTCTAATCAACTGAAAGCCAGTCTTCTCCGACTGCATATGTCATAAAGACATCGCATCGGTCTCAATGCCTTTAGAAATGGTAGATACATTTTTTTAGTTCAATGAACCAAGCAGGTTCACTATACTCCAAAAAACTGACCTCCCCAAGAGCACAACTGCTTGCTAAAAGTCAAGGAACCTTCTGTCTAACAGTTTTGCTGAAAAAAAAATTACAGAGTCTCCAAAGAAGAATCTTGTGATCGCTTAGAGCATGCAAGAGACCAACTTCAAGTTTGTCCATGTAGATCACTGACATGCGACTGTCAGTAACCTTTCGTCTGTTCATCTTACTTCCATACATCATAACGTCGGCATGAAAAGACACGTCTTCACAACGATGTCGACGTTATGATTTTTTTTTCTTCCAAATTTTCCCTTTTGTATCCATGACTGCTGTAACCTGATACGGATGTCAACGATGTCGTCGTTCGTCACAAGAACACAAAATTGACCAACACGACGATGCAAACACTTCGGATGGATGCGTCTACACGCCGAACCGTTGCTAGGCTATTATTTTGTCATAATGGATACCTACCTACCTACCCTGGGATGAGGGAAAAGTCTGTTCCCTGTTAGTGTCTACCTTTGAATTAGTGTCCGTCGTTGTGGAGATGCTGCGGTCACTCAACCTGGGGTAATGTCTTCACTCTTGCCTGCCGTTCGAGGCTGCTGGCAGAGATACTCATCCTCACCATGTGTTAGGTGGCAAAAAAGAGATGACAATGCGGGGCGAAAAAAAAATTGATTTCGTCTGCTGGCCGGCCGTCATTAGATCACTTACAGCATCCATTTGATACTTAGCTCCTTGATAGCCAGATGGTGGAAGGGATAATATGACAGCTTCCCGTTTCGGTACATGGTATGAAACTGATGCTAAACCTGGACAGTTTCAGCGGAGATGCAAGGATTAAACGGAAGCTTTGTAATGATTTCCTCAACAACTGGCTGTGATGAACGTCTGTTAAAAGGTCTTCGATAGGGAAGATGTGGCTAAGGGTTCGGAGATGTGGTGTCAATTGGGATGTGGAGATACATTACGTCCCTTTTTGTGGTAAAGATGCAAGTGATCCGGGTTGATATGGACACCCATGATGGCAGATGAAGGATGACAATTACACTGTTCGATGGGTAAATGGTGACATTGCGTCAGGGATTGGGATGGGGATGTTTTTTTTTTTCAAAAGGCATCCTTCTTGAGAGCAGTTTAGGATGTGGAAATTGATATTTTTGCATGCTGCTAGGAAGTACTCTTCTAAGTCACTAATGCGGTGTGACTTAATCGACTCTGCAAGTGTCACAAGGAAGGGTGGAAATAGAATGAGATTTTGACATCATTTCTACAGTTGAACTCTTAAGAAACAATTTTGAGCTCTACCCAGATCATGACGTAATATTAATCTGGTGCTCATATTTAAAGGTGCCAAACTGATCAGATATTTTAGACCCTAAATGCTCGAATCGTTGCCTTCTGATAAAATTATTGATGGCAGACGAAGCAACCAATAACCTTGGAAAATACTGATTTTATTGTCGATAACCATGCTAAACGAAAAAAGGACAACAACGTTCGTATCTGTACCTGGAATGTGAGAACATTAAATAGGAGAGGTGCAAGCGAACAACTAGTGGAAGCCCTAAACAGCTACAAAGCAGACATTACTGCCATACAGGAAATACAATGGGATGGGCCGGGCAAAAAGAGGATGAAAAACTGTGACATCTACTATGGACCGTGTTATAGTGAGCAGAAACAGCGACTATTAGGATGCGGATTTGTTATAAGATTCAGACTTATGCAAGAAGTCTTATGTTTCCAAGACACTTCCTTATTGTAGCCAAGGGAAGAATGCGGATATCCACCACGCAACAACAAACCAGAAATACTGTGAAAAAAATACTGCAATCGCAAGAGACCGCCAAGGCATTCGCGCAACGCGTATCCCCTAACCTCTCGATTCAAACCATACCACCAGCATCGAAGAGCAATGGCATCAATGCCAATAAGCAATTAGCGCCCACCAGCAAGAAACCCTTGGTTTGATGAGGAAAGCCGACTGTGCACGAGGCCTATAGGGCTAAGCTGCAGATGAAGACCAGAGCTGCCATTGAGCTCTATAGACAAAGAAGAAGGGAAGAACATCGGCTTTTCAGAAAGAAGAAAAAAGAGCAATAAAAGCGCGTGATCGAGGATATAGAGAGGTGCCACTCCAGGAACGATGTTCGCAAGTTTTACCAAAGTGTAAAACGTCAAAGCCAAGGATACAATTCTCGAACAGAATCCTGTCGAGATAAACAAGGAAATATCGTAGTTGAGACACAGTGAAACCTTGAAACCTTGGCATCGTTTGCCTGACCGACAAAAAAGAGAACCACCTGAACAACTACAGAGGCATAAGTCTACTCAACATCGCCTACAAGATCCCATCTGCCTTAATATGTGATCGCCTGAAACCGTTTACCAACAACCTGATCGATCAAATTTTCACACTTCGGCAGATCCTGGAAAAAACCCAAGACACCAAATCGATACCCCAACCTATTTATCAATTTCAAAGCCGCATAAGACAACATTTATAGAGACGAACTATACAGAGGCATGTCTAGTTTGGGTATACCGCCAAAACTCGTCCGTCTGTACAGGATGGCAGAGAAGAATTTTCGCTTCTTCAGCAGTGTCGGAAACGATCTCACCGACAAATTCGATGCCAAAACAAGGATTTAGTCAAGGCGATGATGCACTGGGATGTGACTTCTTTAATTTGATTTTTGAGAGGATTGTGTAAAACTACCGAGCCAACATCAGAGGCACAATTTTCCAAAAATCGGTGCAACAACTAGGAAACGCCGACGATATTGACATAATTGTTCGGACCAACGTGATGTCATAACCACATTTGCTAGTAATATGGAAGGAAGCGGCAAAAATGAGGGTAAGACCAAATATATGCTGTCAACACTGTGTCCTTTCGTGTTGACAGCATAAATTGATGAATTAAACAGATCGTGACCATTGACAGATATAACTTTGTGCTAGTACGGAACATTGTCAACCTCGGGTTCGCTATTAACTCTGACAACCACATCTCGTCGGAAATTAAACGAAGAAGCAATTAAGTAGTAAAGCCCTTACTCGAACTACAAAGGAGACCCTCAATAAGACCCTGATCATCCCAGACCTGCTCTATGACGCTGAAGCATGGACCGTATCAAAAGCGGATGAAGAATTCCCCCTTTCCCTCCTGAGCAATCCCAAAATAATATTTTACTGGAATTACAATTTTTCTTCAATTTTATACGTTAAAGGAGAAATGTGAAATAAAAAAAAAATTTTAAAAAAAGTCTGGGATGTCCTTGAAACAGGACACTCACAATTGTGAGCTTCGGGAGTGCACTAGAGGCAATATTGGCTAAAAAAGTCACCACGAAAAAAAAGTTAAAATAATACAAAAAAAACTTTGCTAGATATTTTAGGGAAGGAAACATTTTTATTTTTAAAAACATTTAAAAATAAACTTTACTTTTACATTTTTTTAAAGAAGTAAGTAATTAATAGTAGTTAACAGTATTTATTTAAGTGCTTTTAGTTAAATAAGTTTAAAATACTTTTTAAAAGTAAATATTGTAATTTAATTTTAAAATACTTTTAGAAAGTTAGTATGTGAACTGGTAAAATGTTGCTTTGCTATTTGCTTAAGTATTCCTTGAATGGAATTTCTTGAAACAATTTGAGTCCTTAGTGAGGCAAAGATATATGTTACACTTTTCACATTTGATTCGTGACCGACTTGTGCAATTAGGTAAGCGACATTTTAAAGGTGCTTTAAGTTGTTCAACGACTGGCAAGTGATTAAAACCATCAAAGCGCTTGTCTTGTCCAGGTATTGATGCAACCTTCCTTCTCTTGTTCTCAACCGGTACGTCTTCTGGCTCTGAATCCTTGGAAGCATTTTGTTTAAAATTGCTTACACCACCCAATAAATACTCTCCTATTTCCAACCTAAACTCAAGCAAATCCATTTGGTCCTTTCGTGGGAGATTATTGAGCTTGCAATCATGTTTGTATTCAAAATAGCTGTTAACAATAGCTAAGTCAAACATGTGCAGAATTGTTTTAACAGTCCACTTTTTAGTTTTTACCCAAGTGCGATAGCACTCAATAAGTTGATCACAAGTATCCACCCCTCTCATTCCTGAATTATATGACGATACGCATGCGGGACAGGGAACATCAACTCGTGCTTTCGCAGCTTTATCCCAGCGTTTGATAGTTTTAACTGGTTGACTACCAACCAAAGTCGAAGTCATCAATACACTTTTGTTATCTTTCCATTTTATTAAACACAAAGAATTGTCATTTACGCAAATTTCTTCGAACTCTCCCCTTTTCATTTTCGCGTCTTTTATAAATGTGTAACCGTTGTAGCGGTTGTTCATTAGAGTTCCTGTGGCAAATATTTTGTTTTCTTTCAGCTTTTGAAGGAGGGGAAGTGTAGTGAAGTATCTGTCGAAATAAACACATGAATTCTTTGGCAAAGTTTCAGTTAGACGCAAAACGATGGATGGTCCTAAGCCGAGACTTCTGTCCTTGAGAGGTCTTGTACTACCCTGATATATCTCAAAATCGAGTACCATTCCGCAAAACGATGTTACCACAAATTTCTTTAGTCCAAAATGGTATCATTTGTTCATCTATAGAATATTCTTGAAACATGTTTCTATTGATTTTCAAGCATCTTGCCCGAACGCAGTCAATTACTGGCTGTACCTTCCATAGTAGATTTACCTTTTTTTCATCTTCAGATACAGCGTTCACATCTACAAAATGGATATTGACTCGAAGCGTATAAAACCTATCACGTGGCATGGCCTTAGCAATTAAGTCATATCGGAACTTTGTACTCCAATACATGTGGATGCGTGGGAACTTAATACACCCTATGACGGCGTGCATTCCAAAAAATACTGACATCTCTTCGAATGAAGTTTTAAGTTCACGACCAGTTGTAGCCAGATAATATTGCGAAGTATGTATAACAGCCATTTCTATCAAGTCAGCAGTAAAATATTGCGAAAAATATTCACATGCAGCCGTATTTATTCGATTTCCTTAGGCGGGGTCTCAGAGGTTGCCTAGTTAGGCATGCCTAAATATTTAAGTTGCCTCTAGGCAACGTTGCTTAAATTCTTATTTATAATCGATTTTCCATTTTTCCTAACTAGGCGAAGTTTATGTTAAAAGAAGTAGTAGAATTTACAAATCTAGTATAAAAAATTAAGATTCTTGTACTTTGCTTACATCAGATTTTCTTTTTTTTTTTGGGTTTATTTGTAAACAAATATCTTAAAGGAAGAACATGGAGCTATATGGGCAATGTTATATTGCTGTTCGGAATTAGTTTGAGGATTCAACAGTGGAGTGAAAAGAATGTTGGAGCAGGCATAGACCCCATCACCGAGTAAGCGTATTGTATATTTTTGGTCTCCTACTAGTTGGCATGTATGAATTTATAATATTCAATACACTTAAATCATTCACAAATGAAATGTAGCTTGAGTCCATTCTTATTCAAATATTTTCACTTTACTGCAAACCACCACACAAAATCTCAAAATAAATTTCCAGATTGAAATTCTCTTAAACGTCAAAATGAAAATGAAATGAAAATTCCTTAGGCAGCCTCTAGGCAGGGTTCGCTCGCGCTTAAGTTAAGTTAGAAAATCGATTATAAATACCGATTTTGCACTTAGGCAGTACTTAAAGGTTGCCTAAAGTTAGGCAACCTCTAAAATGCTTTTATAAATACGGTTGATGGTGTCTTAACAGCCTATTTAAAAAAAGTCACTTTAATAAACAGTCAAAGTACCGATTTTCACAAAATTTACCGGTATCTCATCAGGAAAATTATCAGACAGTGATCTATCCTGCTGGAAAGGCCTTTTGATCCACTGAAATTTTCTTTTTCGCGAACTTAAAATCACTGAGTTTTATGTCGAACCTTCCTGGCCCGAAAACTGTTGTTGAGCCAGTGGAATGTCATCTTCGGAATGAAATTGTTCGGATTCGGATTCATCTTCAGTTTCAACAATAAGTTCTTTCTCTCTATCTTTTTCTATTGGCAAAACATCATCTGCCACAAACATTTTGAAAATTTCCTCTTCATTATATTGTGTTCGAGGCATTCTAAACAAAGCAAACCAACAAAAAATTCAAATCTGGCAGAATAACGAAATGTCCGATTTCAGCACTGCATAGAACTGGAGCTCACAATTGTGAAAATTTTATTTACATGTTACAAAAACACTTGTTTGCTAAAAATTTTTATAAAATAATACTTTTAAACTAATAACTCACATTTAAGCATGCGAATTAACTGAAAACTTCAAACAAAACAATTATTTATCACGAAATATAAGTAATAATTGATGACAAAACATATCAACCAACAACCACACTTTTCCCACACCGACTAACACATACATTCATAGGGCTATTGCGTCGTATTACATTTTATAGAGAAAATTCGAAAACTCACGATTGTGTGCCTGTGGAGGGAAAGGGCTTTAGTCGATTCGAGAAGAAAATTCTTCGGAAAATCTTCGGTCCCGTTTGCGTTGACGGGCTATGGAGACGAAGATTCAACCACGAACTATACGAGCTGTACAGCGACATGCCCCTGGTCAAAAAATTGGACGTTTAAGATGGCTAGGACATGTAGAACGAATGGACGCCAATACTCCGGCTCGCAGAGTCTTCGATTCCCAGCCAGACGTCGGACGCAGTAGAGGAAGACCTCGCCTTAAGTGGCGCGCACAAGTAGAAACCGACCTCAACCAACTTGGAGTGCGCAACTGGAGGCAGTTAGCTAAGGACCGGGCTAATTGGAGAGGCATGTTGGTTAAGGTGTAGGTTCATCCCGGACTGTAGCGGCACTTAAGTAAGACCATACATTAATGTCATCATAGATCTCATCACTGGACACTGTGTTTAGGAATATACGCAGAAAGTCTAGGCCTTCACACAAATGATTTCTGCAGGAGCTGCATGGACGAAGAGGAAGAAGAAACAATACTTCATCTGCTTTGTAACTTCCCGGTCCTATAAAAACAAAAGGAAGCTTCACCTTACTACTTTCAAAAGCTTAGTGTTTGACAAAAACGAAAGTGAAAAGTCTCCTCTGTTTTATTAACAACTCAGAATGGTTTTATCATAGCTAACAAGGAGAAGGGACAATATTCACGTGGTATCACAATTAACCAAAAACCGGTCTAAGTGTGCCAAACCTAAGCTAACTATTGCTACATCGAACAATTGCAGTCAGATTATACAAAGGAGCTGTTTGTAAATCCATGCCTTTCGTTGATAGCCCTTTTATAGCAAGCTTGGTCTACTGTCCATAGTATCGAAAGTAAGATCTGCAATAAGAAAAAAAAAAAAAAGGAATTCTTTTTTTTCCATAAAACGCCCTGCAACAGTTGTATCTAAGAGCAAATCTAGAAATTAATTATTTTCTCCATCGAAGATCAAAACATTTCACATTTCAAAGCCTGGGGTCAGTCTATAAAACATTACAGAGGTTACTCATTCACTCGATTTCGTTTTTGGTGTCAATAACAGACCCTAAAAAGTCTTTTCCTTCCGCCATTAAATTGCAATCCCTTACGAAAATGGCAATAAAATCAATAAACTCAAACGAATGTGTCAAACAGTCATTTGTCATTCCGATGATCGTTAAATTACTCGATCGCATCATCATCATCATCATCATCATCATCATCACCGGAGAACAGGTAAATGGCGCATAAACCAAAACAAAGATTAAAAATACCGTCAAGTCCGTGCTAAAAATGGAAACCGGACTAAAATTACACAACCATTTAACGGAAGATGTGTGCGTTTAAAAATAGAACCGCGAATGCAAACCAAGCATGAAAAGATAACTTGCGGTACATTCAGAACGGCGTGTAATGGCTGCCGCATGCATCACAGACAGCTGAGACCGAAATGCCAATGTTTGCGTTCTTTCGTAACCGGACCCGGAGTGGAGTTTAATCACTGTCGCGTCTCCCGTCATCGAATGATGTGAGGTGGCGATAAATTTTGGGAAGACAAACAAATACCGTCAGCTTATGGTGAGTGCGTTGTGCGGGAGTGCACTACTTGATGTCAAGTAGGATGACGTAAAAAGGATTTTGACGTTTGGGAAGATGACAGTTTGTTTGTTTTTTTTATGTGTGTGCTATTTTATGTATTGGTCCAGTCACTTGGCTTAAATTCGGTGATTGCGTGAGAATTTTACTGGAAATGCAATAAAAAAGAACAAAAATGATCGTCTGACGTTTGAAACTCAACTTAATCGTGGGGATTTACCTTGAATTCCGTTACTTTGACGTCCAAATGTTGGATTCGTTTTAATGAGACAAATTTAAATTGGTCATCATATAATCGGGATTATGCAGGGGAGTTCCGTTGGATGTGACGGAGATGTAGGTACCAAGGAGCTTGATTCACGCCAACTAGGTACGGAATTCTGCGATACCAATAGGGAAACCATTCATAATAAATAAGTTCGTAGATTGCATGGAATAGTTCATCAAAAAGTGTATCAGGAATGCTGATGAGCTGAAAAGGGGTTTTTGACAAAAGTAAGTATTCTAAAGATATAGACCAGCGGTTCCCAATCTTTTTTGGTCGAGGAGCACTTTTTAGGTCAAACATTCCTCGCGGACCACTTCGTTACACTTACGCTATTTTCGCAGTTATGTATGTGTAAAAAATGCAATACTCAAATTATTTTTTATATTTTATTAAATTCAAGTAAAACAAGTAGATAACATCAACGAAAAAAACAAGAACAATGTTAATTAAAGAACATAAGGAATTCAATATCTAGTGAGAATAATGTTCCTGTTTGGTTTTGCATAATTCTTGTATATCTGGTTGAGTTTGGGACAACTGCAACCGAATATCTGGCTCTGCATCGAGACGGGATCTATATTTTGTTTTGGTTCCAACGTAGGCGGAGAATCCTGATTCGCACATGTATGTTGTTGCAAACGGCAGAAGAATTATTTTGGCTCTGTCTGACAAAATTTTAAATTCGTCTTTCAACATACACCAGAATTCTGATAAAGACTTCTTAGTTTCAAAATTTGGCTTTAAAGAAGAATCTTATGTCAAATCAATTAAGCACTCAGACTGCAACGATGTCAGAGATGCTGGCTTTTCCAACGCGGCGGAGTACGGGTCCGCAACCCACACATTTTCTTTAATGTTTGAATGGTATTCTTCCGGAAAGTAGCTTTAGAAGTTTTCGAGCAAACTTAGCAGATGTAAATGAAACTCATTTAAAATGTCGTCAGGAATACCCAAATCTATTTCCTCTTTACATTCGCTGACCATTGGGAAGCTGTCTAGGTTTCGATTTTTTAAAGATTTCGCCCAAAACTTGATTTTCTTTTTAAATGCTTCGACCTTATCACTGGCATCGAAAGCAGTTATTGTCTTTCCTTGAAGTGATACACTGAAATCATTTAATTTTTTAAAAATATCGGCTAGATACGATAATTTCAACGCTCATTACATAATCTGTCGCCCAAATCAAAGTTGTCGTTCATAAGGAAGGTTCTGACTTCAGCCCTCATTTCGAAAAGCCGCGTCAGTGTTTTGCCGCGAGAAAGCCACCTTACTTCTGCGTGAAGAAGAATTATTTTCACGCTTTCGTCTAAGACCTCTTTTAAGGAGAGTGGCATTTTTTTCATTGCAAGGGCATGGCGGTGTAGAACGCAGTGACTACTGCTGCATTCCTTGGCATTTTGTTTTATTCTTGAGACGGCACTGGACGTTTTTTCAAGTCATGGCCTTGGCACCGTCTGTGCACACATCCACGCAGTTAACCCATGGGATATCATTGACAATAAAGAAATTGTCTATTAATTTAAAAATTTCAGCACCAGTTGTTGTAGTTTCCAACGGCTTGCAGAAAAGCAGATCTTCTTGAAAGGACTGTTGGTATTGGTAGCGCACAAATACTATTAAAATAGCCAACCCTGCAACATCTGTTGATTCATCCATTTGCAGCGAAAATTTTGTGACTTTTATTCGCGAAAGTAAAGTAGTTTTGACATTCTCTGCTAGGTCTCCGATTCTTCGTGATATTGTGTTATTTGACAAAGGAACGGTGTCAACTAATTTTTTGGCCTTTTCACCCAACATACACTCAACAATGTCCTTAACGCATGGCTTGATTAAGTTTTCAGCGATTGTATGGGCTTCACCAGTTTGCGCAACTCGGAAACTCACTAAGTAGGACGCCATCAACGCTTTGAGTGATTAGTAATAATTGTTTGAGATTTTGTAAGTTCACCATACTACCTTTTAATAAAATCAGTCGGTTTGCTTTTGCAATCTGGATGAATCCCCTCAAAACGACGTTTCATTTTTGCTGGAAACATCGCACTATTCGGCAACACTTTGCCGCAAATTACGCATTGGGGTTTGTCTCAGTAAATCCAAGATTTAAATATGAATCGTGGTACTTCATTTTTACTGTTTTTTTGTCTGCAGTACTGATCACCATAGAACTAGTACTAGCCACATTGTCTGCCTCAAATTCTTCAGAAAGTTCTGACGCCGCTGTCTCTATTGCGTCATTTTCCTTGGCTCTAGAATAGAACAATAAATGGAAAACGAGCAAATTCACAAATCTGAATTGAGGATAACAACAGAAAAAAAATATTATAAATCCAACAAAACGCATCTAATACAAATGCGGTTCTAGCGATAGCAAACTTCCCATTATGAAATAAACAAATATGGTTTTGTATTATGTACCTGCCAGTTGCTGACTCTTTAGTAACTACTGGGGGTGCTGTTAAGGAGCTTTCAGCGGTTATTTTTAACGACCCAGACTTTAGCCAGCGATCCATAGTACCTATTATTTTTGATCTCTCACGATCTTTTGATCTTTTCACGTCGATAGATCCACAGAGTCACATCAATGTACAAAAAAAAAAAAAAAAACAAATAAAAAGTAAAATTGACGCACTAAAAGCAAAATATAGATTAAATACACCGCACTACCGACCCAACAAAAACCGTCTATTGGGCGCGTTTAAAACCAGAGAAACGTCGTCCCAGTACAAATTTCAGTTAGCGTCAGCGTATATGGTCGTCTCTGGTACGTCTCTTTAATAATTTTCATTTGTCGGGGATTCCCACATCATTTACACGAATTATTTTTTAGTTTGTTTGTATGTATTGATTTCTTTTAAATGAGCATTTCAAATTCGATTGCTGCTATTAAAATGACAAGTTCAGAAGCACAAAATGAAATAGTCACTAGTGTAATGGAATTTCGCTATTTCGTTTTTTTTATTTTGCCGCGGAGCACCAGGATATCCTTCGCGGAGCACCAAGTGTTCCGCGGACACACTTTGGGAAACGCTGATATAGACGCTTTCAACTTTCGTCCGTATCTCATAGGTAGTTGAATTTGATTACATAATGGACAAGGCAACGGAAGAAGCTTGCATATTGAACAAAGAAGAATTATTTTGATTTATTCTGCATTATGTGAAATTATTGCAGAAAAGAGAAAAGCTAGAAAACGTTGGCAACATACAAGGGCACCAATTGACAAAACAAACTAAACAGGCTAAATAGTAAACTCAGAAAATCAATAATTGAATTCAGAAATGAGTCACTAAAAAAATACCTTACAGGCCTAACAAATGATGCAAGTACTGACTACTCGCTATGGAAGGCATCAAAGAAAATGATCAGGCCAACAGCTCACATCCCACCAGTGAAAACCAGGGAAGGAAACTGGGCAAAAAGCAGTCGAGAAAAAGCAAACACTTTTGTTGAGCATCGTGAAGGCGTCTTCCAACCGTATGAATATAAAGACTATCAAGGAATGGAAGAAAGGTGCCAGGAAGATGTACCAATTCAACCGGTTACGTCTAATGAACTTGCCAAAGAAATAAAAGAAGGTATTTTTTTTAACGTTTATTTATTCACAATTTCATTAATATTAATAAAAAGCCTAAATAAACTTAAAGACTAGACATTTTAAACTTTTGCCAAAGTAAAAGGCTATTATGGTTCGCATTACATGATATATAATTTGTTTATTTAATTCAATTTTTATATTTTTTGTGAATTTTTGTATTATTGTTATGTACTATTTTTTTTTTGAAAATTGGAAAATGTGAATCAAAACCTATTAGAAGACAGTCGCAACTTTTTTTTTTATATAAAACTAAAACCTACAAGACTTACTTAACCTATCTAAACCTATCTAGGCCCTGTCATGTGATCTTTATTCCATCGACTAACAAGTCATCGTCAGATCAGAGATCACATGTCAAGGCCTAGTTTTACTTAACCTAAGTATCGGCTTCAGCCCAGTATAGCCACCAGTATCGGTCTCTATTTAACCTGTTAGTGTAACTTTTGTCGCTTTCAGGTATGCTAATGCAGTATCTAATTTGATCAGTATTCCCGTCCCCCGACTCAAAAGGCTCATAAAGGATCCTTTTATCTGTTGCTCTCCTTGCAGCATGGTATATTATTGGACCGTTCGTTTAATCCGATAGGTAGCCATATGCATTCAGAAACAGAAATGTTTCTGGCGGAATGTATCCACTTTCCAAGGCATTTCTGAAATACCCAGAATTCGGATAGAATAATCCAGAGATTAATTCGTTTTCGCTAACACTTGCCGAACAAACAAAGTGATTCCTTACAAGATCTAGAATGAGTAATGACATTGTCAATTCTGGACACACCAGAAGCATCCAGAAGTCTTTTGTTTGAGACGTAATGCCTATAATCGGAATGTGCACTCCTATACATCTGTGTGCAGGCTCTAAGACATTAGCGCTCGAACACTCGAAGTTTTTCCATATACGATGGGTTAATGTTCCACCACACTGGACTCGCATTAGTCAGAATTGGACGAACGAATGCTTGGTAACAAATGATCTTCACATCGGATCTAAGATAGTTGGAATAAAACAGGCTTTTTAGCGACAAGAATGCCGCTCTTGCCTTGTCTAATTGAATATTTATGTGCTCATTGCAATACAGAAACTTGTCCAAATGAACACCTATATATTTAACCACGGTCCTCGACTCTATCCGAAGACCATTCGAACTCGTTATTTTGAGATTTCTCCAGTTGCGTCTCAAATCTGAATTACCGCGTCTTATTGGGGTGCGGAACAGTATGGTTTCACATTTCGTAAAGTTTATTTTAAGCTTCCATTCGGAGCAGAAAGCTTGAAACCTATCAAACTTGCTTTGAAGTTGGATTTGAATGTCTTAAATTTTTTGAGCCGCTTGCATACAGTGTAGCGTCGTCGGCAAATGCCAATGAATTATCGAGTTCCCTAAGTATATCAGAAATGTAGATATTGAAGAGCTGTGGACGTCAATCCAAACCGTGTCAAAGGCTTTTTCGATATAGTCAGGCAGCTGTACATCTTTTGGCGTTGAAATTCCAATTAACATCCGAAATCAATTTTGTAATAGCATGCACTGCCGAGTGATTTCTTTTGAACCCAAATTGATTCCGCGGTATAATCTCGTTTTCATTACAAACGAACAAAATAGATTTATTAATAACTACCTCATATTAGGCAGGAGACTTATAGGCCTAAAGTTAGAAGGACCAGAAGGATCCTTCTTTTTCTTAATTATTGGAAACACCTTTGATATTTTCCAACAACTAGGGAAGTAGTAGTTATTTCGCAGATTGTTAAAGATAACGCAGTATTGCCGTATGATATCAATATAAAAGAAGGTATAAGCATAAAAAAGGCCCCAGGGTTTAATTTAATAACAGGAGAAATTTTAAAACAATTCTCAAAATAAAAAAAAAAAAAAAAAAATACGAAAACATCTAGCGCAGATCATAAACGCTGTGTTTAGATTAAGATATGTGCCAAGCATATGGAAGGTCGCGGAGGTTATAATGATTCCAAAACCAGGTAAACCACCTAGGTTAGGTTAGGTTAGATGGGCTGTTGACGCTCGGGTGAGTCGTCAAACACGCATAGGCCTACGTGGGTCCATAGCGATACCCTTCGAAGAAGTATCCTGAAAAAGAGAAAGAGGATACCTGGTTAAGTTCGCTTGTGATACTTATGCGGTGCTGGTCTGTGTTGCTCCTTCGGCCTCAAAGAGGTAGTTGCTCCATCCTGATCTGCAACAAAAATGGATTATCAGCGCTATTGGGATAGTCGTTAGGTCACTAAGATCCTCGAAGTAAAGGCTGCCTAGTAATTTAAATCGACTGCCACTGACCGCAGGGCAGTGGCATAGTAGGTGTGAGACATCTTCTTCGACGTCGGGGTCGCTGCATTTCCTGCAAAGTTGGTTCGCACCAGTCAGTTTTATATTATTAGAGTGCTTACCCAACAGGTTGTGACCTGTTATCACTCTCACCGCTATAGAAATGGAAGCTCTATTCAAAGCTAATAGCTTGTTTGATTTGCTGCCGCTTAATTCTGGCCAGAGAGCTTTTGTGTGTGTACAACGTACAAGTTATTGTATTTTGCCATCTTGTTATGGTTGCTTTTAGAGTGTGCTTAGTTAATTCATGTTTTTTAGATGCTAACGGGGGATTGACCCTTTTATCAGCTAGGGAAATGCAGCTGGACGATCCTAGTCTGGCTAGTTCGTCTGCTTTCTCATTCCCTATAATGTCATTATGTCCTGGCACCCAGATAATTTGGACTTTGTTCTGGTTACAAAGAGCCTTCAGCTCTTCGCGGCAGCGTCCAACTACCCGTGATTTTACTATATTGGATGCCAGAGCTTTAATGGCCGCTTGACTATCCACGTAGATGGAGATATCCTCATGTGATATGTCCAATACCCTAGCCGATTCGGCAGCTTCGAGTATGGCCAAGATCTCAGCTTGAAATACACTACACGAGTTTGCTAATCTTAAGGATGTAGCTAGCCCGATTTTTTTCAGAGTAGACACCAGAGCCCACTCCGACTTCCATTTTGGATCCGTCGGTATAGATTGCTATTTCTGTGTTAGATAACACATTGTTTGAAGACCATTCGTCTCTGCTTGGTACTCTGATGGAGTAATTAGTATCAAAGTCGTGATATGGGATCATGTAGTCATATGCTACATCCGCATATGCCATTGAGTTTAATATTGAGCTATGGCCAAAAGGCTTCGTAAGTAGATTGCCCGTTTCTTTGAGTCTTGCTGCGCTTTTTGCTGCTGTGTCATTGATTTGTAAGTCAATTGGTGTTATGTTTGGGATTATTTCTAACCCTTCTGTGGGGCTAGTGCGCATGGCTCCTGTCGTGAGTATGCATGCTGTCATTTGAACTTTCGTAAGCTTGGTCATATGTTTTGCTTTTTTCATAGCATTCCACCAGACCAAGCAGCCGTATGTTAGGATTGGTCTGACAATGGCTGTGTATAGCCATTTTGTGACCTTCGGGGATGGGCCTCATTTTTTGCCGCAGATTCTGTTGCAGCTATAGAGGGCAATATTTGCTTTCTTTACTCTTTCTTCAATGTTTAGATTCCAGTTCAGTTTACTATCGAGAATCACCCCCAGATATTTCGCGCTTGCTGACAATGAGAGAGTCGAATCTTCCAAAGACGGTGCCGGAAATGCTGGGATCGATCTCCTGTTAATAAAGAGAACCAGTTCTGTTTTGTTTGGATTTACACCCAGCCCGCAAGACTTTGCCCACTTGCTGAGTATATTGAGACTTCTTTGCATAATTTCACTCAGTGTCGGTGGGAATTTTCCGCACGCCATGAGGACTACGTCATCAGCGTATGCCACTGTTTTTATTGCAGTGATATCTAGCTTCTTAAGTGCCTCGTTGACTACTAATAGCCAGAGGAGTGGGGATAGTTCGCCTCCCTGGGGGGTACCTCTTGACGTTGTGATCCTTTTGGTACAATCGCCTAGTGTTGACGAAATGATCCGGTTATTGAGCATGGTTAAGATCCAATTGCTAGAAACCGTACCTATTTCAGCTTTGGTAAGTGCCTCAGCAATTGCTTCAGTTGTAACGTTGTTGAAGGTTCCTTCTATATCTAGAAAGGCTGCTAACGTATATTCTTTGTAGTGCAGTGAATTTTCTACTGTGCGAACTACTTCGTGTAGAGCCGTTTCCACCGATTTACCCTTTATATAGGCATGTTGGCTTACAGATAGGTAACCTGGATTCAGGTTGCTACGTATATGGATGTCGAGTAATCGTTCCATCGTTTTCAGTAGGAAGGAGGACAGGCTTATGGGTCTGAAATCTTTCGCTACGGTTTGGCTGCATTTACCTGCCTTCGGTATGAATATAACTTTAACTTCACGCCCAACTTGTGGTATGTGGTTTAGTTTTAGACATGCACGGAAGATAGTGAGCAGTGTTGGCATTATTAGCTTAGCTGTTTTTTGTAGCATGATAGGGGTTATGCCGTCAGGGCCGGCTGATTTATGGGGCTTGAATGAATTATTGGCCCATGCAATTTTTTCCTTGCATACTATCGTATTAATGAGAGAGTTGTCACCCATGTTGTCCGTTGTGTGGTCTGTTTTTGTATTTACGATGACATTTTCCTCTACCGTTTTGCAATTCGGAAAGTGTGTGCTTAAAAGAAGGTTCAGGATATCAGCGGTTGATTCCGTCCATTCATTTGCTGAATTTTTGAGAAAACCTGGGCTGCTTGCTTCTTTCGATAGTATCTTCCTCAATCTGGCAGATTCATTGTTATCCTCGATACTGCTGCAGAATTCTTTCCAAGCCTTTCTTTTGGCCGTTCTGGTCTCTTTTTTAAATTTACAGTGGCTGGTTCTGTAAGAGTGCCAGTCTGTTTCTGCGTTTGATCTTTTTGCTATTTTGAAGAGTTCTCTCGTTGCGCTGTGTTGTCTGGCCAGTTCCCTAGACCACCAGTGGCTTTGTTTCTTTTTCTTTTTTGTAACTTTGCTTAGTGGGCACGCTTTTGAAAAAGCATTCTTAAACACCGAGACGAGTTCGTTGACGTTTTTATCAACATCTGATTGGTTTCGTGCGACACTGCTAAAGGTGTGCTCATAGACTGCGGAGATGAAGGTGTCCCAGTTTGTCTTTCTCGGGTTGCGAAACGGAACGATGTTAGCTAGCGTTTCTAGTAGTGAGAACTGTATAATACTGTGATCTGAAAAGCTAGGTTGGTTTGATACCCTCCAGTCAGAGACTGATAGGGTGACAGAGTTAGAGGAAAGTGTTAGGTCTAAGACTTCCCTACGATTTTTAGTGATGAAAGTGGGTTCATTACCCCGATAAACCACCTAGCGAAGTAACCTCATATAGACCAATATCGATACTACCAATGTTGTCCAAGCTATTCGAAAAGATGCTAGTAAAACGCCTGCAAAATATTATTGGAAAAAATTCGCTCAACAATTGACCAAGTGCATAGAATCACTGATAAAATTGAAAATGCCTTTGAAGAAAAAAAAGTATGCTCTACAGTATTTCTTGATATATCACCAGCTTTCGACAAAGTATGGCCCAAAGGATTGATCCATAAATTACAAAAGCAACTGCCGAAACAGTATTCAAAAATACTGGAGTCGTATATTCTGCAGCGATTTTTCAGAATTAAACAAGAAACAACGTACTCAACATTAAGAGAAATTAATGCTGGTGTACCTCAAGGCAGTGTTCTAGGTCCAGTAATATATAACCTATTTACTAGTGATCTACCAGAAAATGACGAAACCACTCTAGCTACCTTTGCAGATGATACCGCTATACTTTTTGTAGGAGAAACTGTCGAAATAGCTACAAAAAAGCTACAAAAGGCAGTAAACAATATCTCAGAATGGACTAAAAATTGGCAGATCAGATTAAATGACCTGAAGTCAGTTCATATAAATTTTCCTTTAAAAAAATGTACCACACATTCCAGTATACATAAATAGTAATGTAGTGGAATATTCCCTCCTTAAGTGGCGCTACAGTCCGGGATGGACCTGGGCCTCAACCAACAAGCCTCTCCAATTAGCCCGGTCCTTAGCTAACTGGCTCCAGTTAAGGCGAGGTCTCCCTCTACTGCGTCCGACGTCTGGCTGGGAATCGAAGACTCTGCGAGCCGGAGTTCTGGTGTCCATTCGTTCTACATGTCCTAGCCATCTTAAACGTCCAATGCGGAGTTTTTTGAATAGGGGTATGTCGCTATACAGCTCGTATAGTTCGTGGTTGAATCTTCGTCTCCATAGCCCGTCAACGCAAACGGGACCGAAGATTTTCCGAAGAATTTTCCGATTAGGAACAAATCGGAGAAAATGTTCATTCGCACCGATACCTCGATAGGGCTGATTATGTGATCGATAGACTTTATGAACGATTTCGAACAAATCGGAGAAAATATCCATTCGCATGCATACCTCGGTAAGGATGGTTATGTGACCGATAGACCCTAAGACCGATTTCGATCAATTCGGAGAAAATTTTCATTCGCACCGATACCTCGATAGGGCTGATTATGTGACCGATGGACCTTAAGACCGATTTCGAAGAAATCGGAGAAAATATCCATTAGCATGCATACCTCTGTAAGGCTGATTATGTGACCGATAGACCCTAAGACCGATTTCGATCAATTCGGAGAAAATTTTCATATGCACCGATATCTCGATAGGGCTGATTGTGTGATCGATTGACCTTATGAACGATTTCGAACAAATCAGAGAAAATATCCATTCGCATGCATACCTCGGTAAGGCTGATTATGTGACCGATAGACCCTAAGACCGATTTCGATCAATTCGGAGAAAATTTTCATATGCACCGATATCTCGATAGGGCTGATTGTGTGATCGATTGACCTTATGAACGATTTCGAACAAATCAGAGAAAATATCCATTCGCATGCATACCTCGGTAAGGCTGATTATGTGACCGATAGACCCTAAGACCGATTTCGAACAAATCGGAGAAAATATCCATTCGCATGCATACCTCGGTAAGGCTGATTATGTGACCGATAGACCCTAAGACCGATTTCGATCAAATCGGAGAAAATTTTCACTCGCACCGATACCTCGATAGGGCTGATTATGTGATCGATAGATCTTATGACCGATTTCGAACAATTCGATGAAAATTTTCATCCTTAAGACCGATTACGAACAAATCGCAGAAAATTTTCATTCGCACTGATACCTCGATAGTGCTGATTTTGTGAACGATGGACCTTAAGACTGATTTCGAACAAATCGGAGAAAATATTCATTCGCACCGATACCTCGATAGGGCTAATTATGTGACCGATAGACCTTATGACCAATTTCGAACAAATCGGAGAAAATATCCATTCGCACGCAAACCTCTGTAAGGCTGATTATGTGACCGATAGACCCTAAGATCGATTTCGATCAATTCGGAGAAAATTTTCATATGCACCGATACCTCGATAGGACTGATTATGTGACCGATAGACTTTATGACCGATTTCGAAGAAATCGGAGAAAATATCCATTCGCATGCATACCTCGGAAAGGCTGATTATGTGACTGATAGACCCTAAAACCGATTTCGATCAAATCGGAGAAAATTTTCATATGCACCTCGATAGGGTTGATTATGCGATCGATATACCTTATTACCGATTTCGAACAAATCGAAGAAAATATCCATTCGCATGCATACCTCTGTAAGGGTGATTATGTGACCGATAGACCCTAAGATCGATTTCGATCAATTCGGAGAAAATTTTCATATGCACCGATACCTCGATAGGGCTGATTATGTGACCGATAGACCTTAAGACCGATTAGGAACAAATCGGAGAAAATGTTCATTGGCACCGATACCTCGATAGGACTGATTCTGTGACCGATGGACCTTAAGACCGATTTCGAACAAATCGGAGAAAATTTTAATTCGCACCGATACCTCGATAGGGCTGATTATGTGACCGATGGACCTTAAGACCGATTTCGAACAAATCGGAGAAAATTTTCTTTCGCACCGATACCTCGATAGGGCTTATTATGTGACCGATAGACCTTAAGACCGATTACGAACAAATCGGAGAAAATGTTCATTCGCACCGATACCTCGATAGGACTGATTCTGTGACCGATAGACCTTAAGAACGATTAGGAACAAATCGGAGAAAATTTTCATTCGCACCGATACCTCGATAGGGCTGATTATGTGACCGATAGACCTTATGACCAATTTCCAAGAAATCGGAGAAAATATCCATTCGCATGCATACCTCGGTAAGGCTGATTATGTAATCGACAGACCTTAAGATAGATTACGAACAAATCGCAGAAAATTTTCATTCGCACTGATACCTCGGTAAGGCTGATTATGTGACCGATAGACCCTAAGACCGATTTCGATCAATTCGCAGAAAATTTTCATATGCACCGATACCTCGATAGGGCTGATTATGTGATCGATAGACCTTATGACCGATTTCGAACAAATCGGAGAAAATATCCATTCGCACGCATACCTCTGTAAGGCTGATTATGTAACCGACAGACCTTAAGACCGGTTTCGAACAAATCGGAGAAAATTTTCATATGCACCGATTTCGAAGAAATCGGAGAAAATATCCATTAGAATGCATACCTCGGTAAGGCTGATTATGTGACCGATAGACTTTATGACCGATTTCGAAGAAATCAGAGAAAATTTTCACTCGCACTGATACCTTTATAGGGCTGATGATGTAGGTTGTAAGCTTTTCAGTTTGACCGCAAAAACAGTTTTCCATATCTCGATATACTTATAGTTCGCTCGAATTCGAAGCGGTTACATTCACTGGAATACGTAAATATTCGAAATCGAACAAAACGAAAAGTCATGTCAAAGGTGCCACAATGGCCAATCTAAATAGGAACTCTAACATGGTCACTCCAAGAGGTATTGCAAGATTAATATTCCTAGCAATACATTCCCGGAAAATCCCAATATCTCTATCGTAAAGCGGCATATACACACGTCAAAATCTCATCAAGCATGTGAGAGTGTATTTGTATATTTGCTTTGATGCAGCATATACACACATCAAGCATGAGGCTTCAAGCATTCAGTTTTACCTTACATTTTGTTGTTGCCTCTGGGTGCTTTTCCTTATATTTTGTAAGGAGCGTTTCATACTGCATTTTTTTTTTAAAGTGCGGTTGCTGTATTCCTTCGATTTTATGTTCCATAACGCTGGGAGAGAACGATAAACCTCTAGAAACTCCAAAATAAAACTTTTTTCTTCCATATTTACATAAATAAACACCGCACTGTTAAAAAAAAACCCGCGAAACTGACGTCTTTACGCTGGTGTCGTAAAAATGAGAATGAATGCTTGATCAAGCATTCAATCACGAATATACACTACGTCAAGCATTGACGCCTGATTGAAGAAAAATCAAAACGTTTTGATTTTGCTTCAAGCATGCACACAACGTATAGGTGTTTCGTTTTCACTCATACACTCTCGCATGCTTGACGTGATTTTGACGTGTGTATATGCCGCTTAAAAGAATCGTATTTTCATTTGAAAGAGAAACTCACCTGAAGCAAAACAAAAAAAAACATCAAATCAGGTGAAAAAAATCCGATATTCCTATGAAATGATTATTAAACTCATACACGAATCGTGTAGTGAATAACCAAACAATTCGCGCGATAAATTGATTGGAAAAAGGCAGCAAGGTTCCCAAGCTTCCGCCGCCACTAGCAACTACTCAGACTCACACAAAAATAAACGAAAACAATTCAAAACAGTTTCCATTCGAATGTTCTCATCCACCCTCGGAGCGACCATTTATTCAGAATTCGAAATGATTCCATTGGTCATTCAATTGGATTTCATTTGTCCCATATTTTTATATTTCAAGGATTATTTGAATCTCATCCTTTCTCAAGTCTGACAGACAACAAAAAAAATTTAAATAAAAAGAACACGAACAACTACTCACCTTTATTGACAACCCTGGATGAACTTTTTTTTTCATTTCGAAAAAAATTATGAAGAGCACTATAAAGTCTCGTCACTGATGAATAATAAGCACTTGAAAATTGAAAAAGTGCAATTGAGTGCCAAGAGTGACAGCAAAAGTTACAATTAGCGAGCGAAAATATTTTCGAGGAAATTCTGTAGTCAACGCCTGTCAACGTGAATGCACACAAAAAACACTAACATCTCTGTTCGGTGTGCGATTTTCCTCGATAATCTTTTTTCTTTGCGAATTTTATTTTCACACTCGTGCATGATATTGAAATCGGTCCAAGGTAAAATGTTTTACAGGGAAAAGCTGTAAAAGATGTTTTTGATGGCAACTTCCTGGTGACAGAGCTGTGTTTAATTTTTCTATGACATTTCGAAAATGGCAATTAAGGCGGAAGACAAATTGGTGGTACCTATGCGGATTTTAGTTGTAATAAAACTATTTTCAGTGTTTATGATTTTGTTGATAATTTTTCAAGTATTATTGGGAGAATAATGTGTTACTCGTGTGTCACACTTATCGGGCTCATGACCCGTGAAGAGTCTCTGCCTGAGACACTGCAGCATTCCATCCTCTATGATCCCGGACTCGCTGCTTCCAGTTGTCTAGACCCAGCACTCTGGCATCCGCTATGGATTGGTCTATAAAATGGAGTTTCGGTCTTCCTTGCATTCTCGAAACTGGCGGCTGGGATTCGAAGATCCTCTCAGCTGGAGCATTATTGTCCATTTGCTCGATGTGGCCGAGCCGATGAAGTCGACTTGTTTTGGCTTTATGGACTACATCCACATCATGTCAGCACATAGAGTTCGCGGTTGTATCTTCTCCTCCATTCGCCCTCGTCGCGCACAGGACCAAAAATCCGCTGAAGTATTTTTTCCTTCGAAGGAGCCCAGTATTAGCTCTCCCTTCTTGCTTATCGTCCAGCACTCGGCACCATAAATCAGAACTGGCAGTATAAGGGTTTTGTAGAGTCCTTCGAGTTAGGAGTTTTGACCCCAGTTGTTTCGCCAAACCGAAGTAGCAACGGTTGTCTAGGGTAATTCTTCACCGGATCTCCACTAGGGTGTCAGTCCTTAACTACCTCGAAATTGCTGCTATCAATAGTGACGTTTTGTCCTAGGCGGTGGACAGATGCTTGTTTATTTGTTGATAGCATGTACTTAGTCTTGTCCTCATTTACTTCAAGGCCAACGGATTTTGCCTGTTCTTCAATCGCCGTGAAAGCTTTTATCACGGCACGCTGGGAGCGACCGATGATGTCAATATCGTCTGCATAACCCAGCAGCTGGACGGACCTGTTGAAAATAGTGCCTTCCTACCCTTCGCACTATCTGCTCCAGTACGAGATTGAAGATGTCACATGATAGCGCTGATAGTGCGTCTCCTTGCCGAAATCCGGTGCATGCTTGGAACAGTTCGGAGGAGCTACTTCCAAACTGCACTTTGCAGTGCGTGTTTTCCAGCATCACGCGACACAGCTGAATCAGTTTTGTCGGGATTCCGAATTCGGCCATATCGCCATATAGAGCTCCTGACGATGTATGCTATCATACGCGGCTTTGAAGTCGACGAATAGATGGTGAGTTTCGACTTGAAAGTCGTTGGTCTTTTCCAGGAATGGCCTCGGTGTGAAAATTTGGTCTATAGTCGATCTGCCGGGCCGGAGGCCACACTGGTACGTGCCGATTAGTGTGATGCAGAACGGTTTTAGACGTTCACACTGTACGTTGGATAGGATCTTGTATGCGACGTTAAGCAGGGATATGTGTCGATAGTTCTTGCAAGACATAGGATCGCCTTTTTTGTAGATGGGGCATATGGAGCTGATAGTCCAGTCATCGGGCATGATTTCTTCCACACATACTTAGTTGATGATTCGCGCGCATGCTCCCTACCAAAACATCACCACCGTATTTAAAAAGCTCCGCTGTTAAGCCAACAGAGCCTGCGCCCTTGTAGCTCTTTAGCTTTTTTATAGCTTGTAGGGATCGTTTAGTCATAGGATTTATTATTAGAAATAAACCTTAATAAGCATTTAAAACAGTTTGACAACCACCTGACAAATGGAGAATTTTTGCTTTTCAAGCATTCTGGTTTATGTCTCCGATGACTACCACTTTTATTCACCACTATATTGTTGTGTGTTGTAAAAATATTCACGCACACTATCAATAGGCCATGCGAAGTCGAGCGATGCTGCACAGTGGATGCGATTAAAATAAAAACGGTCTTAAAATAACGCTTCTATCGGACAAACAAGAAGTCAATAAAAGCCTCGGCGAGCGTCGCTCGTGGCCTGTTTTTAGTTTGGTTTGCTAGTGCGTGGTAGTCAACGTTATAACTTCAGTAATCGGTTAAGACGCAACTGTACCCTTTATATGCTTTGTGCATTGAGTTGCATAGGCTCCAGTGAACGAAATCCCTCATTTATCCCCATTACGTGATAGAAAACTTTGTAAATTTCAACTGTGGTCGAGGAAAAAAAAATCTATTAACATTGAATAAAGCCAAAAAGTTAAAACATTAAACTTTTAAAAATAAGTGCCTTTTCCCGACTAGCCATGAACCACAAAATCAGTTGAGAGGTGAAAAGTGAATTTGGTTTTAAAAAAAAAAAAATTGAAACCCAAAACAAATACGCATGCGAATGCAAATCCCCAAAAGCAAAAAAAAAAAACAATAAAGAAGAGAGAAAAAAAAAACCCATGCATACCTAAAGCAAGCCAAATTCGCCAGTCAGAGCGTTATTATTGTGTATCACATTAAGAGTTGCATACCCATCGACGACCCCTGCGAAGGTTAATAAATGTGATAGACTGCATTACGCCCGTCCCCTCCCACTTTGACAACATCGATTCCACATGGAACACGTCATCAAATACATCAATCGATTGACAGCGTAATTAATAAACGATCGCGTGAAGTAGTTTGACGTCATCATCGTTACCAAGGATAAGCAGTACGGCCAGCCCGCTAAGGCGCTAATCATCAGCGATCGAGTGCCCTCGTCCCCCCCCCACACTATTATCCCTACCCTCAGGAAACGCAACCACCCGACGTCTTATACACTCCCGTGGTACATCAGTGATACGCGGCATCAATCTGGGATTTATTTATACATAATATATGTACGTGCCTGTGTGGCTGGTCTCAGCATTCCAACAACATAGGGAGTTTGTACCAGAACCAAACGTCAGCAAAAAAAAAAACACCACCCATCGACACCAGAACGTTAAGCAGATTTGTTGTAAAGGGAGTTATTAGGTTATGTATTGAGTTGTTGATTATTTTGTCTGTCGTTCCCTATTTAAATGTGCATAAAAAAAAATTTTGTATATCACCTCTAGCTATACGTCATCAAACTTCAAATCATATGTGCGCCTTGCCATAATAAACCACGGGCTGGAGTACATTGTGCACAACGTCCCCCTCTCCCCTGGGCAACATAGAACGCGAAATTTTTAAATGATCGGTAAGTGATCTTGTGTTTTCATTTTTTTTATGTACCTAATTAAAAGCGAACCGTACGTAGGTCAGTTATTACAGTGCAATTATAGATTGACAATATTGATTTGCTTAACCGCCTTATGCGGTATACCTATTGTTTTTTTTTTTTTTTAAACGTCAATAACTATTGTTCGAGCATAAACAAATTCCAATCGATTTGCGGTTTGGTTGACAACATTTTTGTTGGTAGATATAGTATAAATGCTATTGACTATTTTTCTTTAAGAGTTTGAATTTGAATTTGGAAAAATCGTCCTAATGGACAAAAGATTAAAAAGGTCATATGTAACGTAAATATACATATATTGAAAACAAATATATGAATGATAGTATCTAATTAGATCGCACTTTATAATGAATTTAATTGTAGTTATATGAAAGTTTTATTCCTGTTATGATAGTTTTAATATTTCGATTACGAGTACTACTATCGATTTTTTTCTTTTAATTTTGGAAGTATAGAACAAAAGAAAAATACCAAAATATTCATTCTTTTAATTTGATTTCTAAATAGAAGTACTTATTTTATTTTAGTTTATTATTCTCCCTACATTAAAACCTTGTGTTAACATGAACTTAAATTTGCATTTTTTTATGGGTTTAATTAATCCAGTTTTTTCGTATGGGTTGGTTTGGCAGATAAACGCTGTTGTGGAATGATCTGTTCTTTCTTCGGAATTTTATTGGGAAGTGAGTTTTTGAAGATTATGGGATTTGTGTAGATTTTCCATTTAGGTGGGTGTGATGACGCGTAAGGTAAGGATGACTTGTTTTAGAGCTTAGATTATTTTGGAGATTTTTGTTAGGGGCTACCATTAACATCGAGTGGCGTGGTAGCCATGGTATATCGCGATTGGCGAACGTAATCGCGATGAGGGTGGGTACACTCAAGTGAACATTTACCATCGGCCGTTCACTTTCCACTAGCATTTCTTTGGATAAACACGCATTTCAGAAATAGGATCATTTTGCGCTTCGCAACTATATAACCCAAATCAGATCACAACACCTTTTCTGAGGCATGGAAATACGTAACACTCGTTCAGTGTTAAAGCAGCAAGAACCCCCCCCCCATTCCGACGAGCTAGGACGCGCATGTGCTAGCATGCCTCTCGCTGCAGAAACCTGAACACCCTTTCGTATTAGCTGCCCGGACTGGCCTTTAGATCCTGTAGCCTGGGGGTCATAAGGGTGGCAAACAATACGAAAGGTAAAAAGGAAACATAGGGTCGAAATTTCATCATGCTCATTTATGAGCGAATATTTAAGGTACGACCTGGGTAGTTCAACTTTATAAGAAGTAGCACGTTCCGGTAGAGGTTGAATTGCTCCACCATTTCCTCATTCTTCCCAACTAATAGCTATTGACTATTAGGAACGCGGGATGTTTCGTTACAGGTGGCGCCCAACGTGGGGCACGAATTGTTCCAAGATTTCTGAATTTGTTGTATGTTTTTTTTGTATTTTTAAGCTTAAATGCTGTTGGTACTTTTTCGGTAAATTCATAAATTCATTTTTGTTTGTGAACACCATATCTTGTCCGATAGATAGTTGTGACTTATATACTATTTAGCTCTGTTGCAAGAGGGTGTAGCACAACGGTTTTTATGTGTTGGGTATTCCAGCCATTCATCCGATTGAGTCGATATTTTGAAGACGGTTCAAGGTCTGTAGTGAATGCTGGCTGCCTAATGCATTACATGTAAGTGATAGGTACTGTTGTCCGATAGTGAAGATGATTATACTTTCACTATTCCTGTCGCTACGCTACCAAAAGCATAATCGCGAACATGTAATTTTATTTATGAAGCATCGATAAAGTCAAGAGGACTGTCTAGCGAAATAGTCTCATAGAAGTAGACTCGTACTACTGCACTACCCGGGACTTTTTACCAACAAAGCATTTTTAAAATCATCAACTACATTTTTAAGCGTAAAAGTTTTTTTTTCACATTGAACTGCTGTAGTGGAATATAATCTTTTAGCAGTCATCCTTTACTTAAACTAGATCATCACATCCACCTAATATTTTATGATATATAGATAGAAGTACAGATCTTTTATTCAGTTTTATTGAATTAACTTTTCATTATTATAAATTCATATTTTTGCTGAAAACGACAGAATTGATTCGAGAATTTTTTTTTTTTGAAAACATTTTTGTTTTTTTTTATATATATATATTTTTTTTTTTTGAACGACTTTTGAATTTTTTGTTTGCCATTATTCGGATTAAATCGATCATCTAGGTAAATAAAAGTCAATACTTTTTTCAATAGTTTTTCTGGGTTTTCGAATTGTTTTCGGAGATACACGAATTTAACTGATATTTAGTATCACTGATGTCTGACCGCAAAAAGCGAACCACGATATCAAATTATTCTCTTCGCCAACTGAAAAACCGATTAAACGTATCGGGAGTTTCTAGTGGAGCCAATACTTTACCGCCTGAACAACTTGGAAAGGATACCTCTTCGCCAAAAGCAAACATGGCAACCAACTCGAAAAGGGTAAACACGCCAACCCATTCTTCCAATGTAGAAAGTCAACCTGAAGAACACCAAGAAGGTTCTGATACTGAGGGAGATGTAGATGGAAGCGAAGGAGAACAACTATCTCAGTATGTTCAGGAGGTCGTTACGGCAACGATTGGTCTCAATCGTGCTGATGACTTGCGATGCATCAGAGAGGAGCTAGAGAAAAGTAGAGTTTCCATTCGCGAAGAGGTAGCCTCTGTAGTGCGCAATCTTCTTCGTGCTCCCACGCCTCAAGCAAGCTCTGAACCCAGCCGTGGTCGAGCAACCCCTCAAAGACCAACTATTCCGGTGGGACATATTCCCCACCAAAATTTAACAACAAATAATGAACCGACAGGCAGTGCTAATGCAGGGAGGAATAATGCGGATAACTTTTTGGCTCAGATAAGTAACCTGAACCTTAATGATAATTCTCCCCGAGCTTCATATCCTAACTCCAATTCGAATGGTCCATCTTCATCAAACTTTAGATCCCACCATTTTCACAAATGGGGCATCAAGTTTGATAGCCGAAACATGACAATTGACGACTTTTTGTTTCGTTTAGACAGAGTGAGGGAAGGTTATGGAGTCTCTTGGGAAGAAGTAGTCCTTAACTTTCACCAATTTCTAACAGGTCAGGCAGAGACTTGGTTTTGGGTGTTTCTAAAATCAAACCCACAAGTAACTTGGCCAGTACTGCAGATTGCTTTAATAGACCAGTTTCGAGGACTTGAGTCAGACTCGGAACTGTCTCGCAAAATGTCAGACCGTCATCAAGAATTTTCCGAATCCTTTGATGATTTCTACACAGCAATTTTGCAGATGAATTCACGTCTGAGATACCCCAAGCATAATAGGGAAATTATTGAAATTTTGAAGCAAAACGTTCACAAAAGAATCGGGCAGCATATCATAACCTTCCAGACCGATAGTCTGCAAGAGATGGTATATGTCTGTCGAAAATTGGAGAAGTACTTTGGTGAGCATGATCCCCCGAAACAAAGAACTTTTCAGTATTCACCGAATAAAAGAATAGTCAGTGAAATTGATTTAGATAATGAATTATGCATTCCAAGCAGCTCACAGAACATTGATGCAGTTGGTCCTAATCGAACAAAGCCGGCTATTGTATGTTGGAACTGTAAAGTAGTGGGTCACTCTTTCCGAGATTGTACCAGCGAAAGAAAAGGTTCCTTCTGTTTTAAATGTGGTAAAGAAAATACGATCGCACCACAGTGTTCGCAATGCGCGGAAAACTTAAGAAAGAGCCAAGTGCCATCCGAGGCGCTTCGTTCGCAATAGAAAACCCCGGACAATTTTCGCCACCACCAACAACCACTTTACCAACTTCAATTTTAAGGCGTGATCCGCAAACGTCGATCGAACATTCGGATAATGTAAAAACTTCGATAACAGCAGAACCTCGCAAGACGTTGCATGAACGTATTAAGGCTTATTATGAAGCCAGACAAAAAATCGTTGGTGCCAGTGGACCTCCAATTTCGAAAAGAATTGCGAAATTGAGAGTTCGCTTTCAAAAGAAAAGACGGCTATACCAAGCTGCAGCGGCGATAGCAGAAATAAAATTCATTCCGAATGATCCTCGACCTTATGCCGAAGTAAAAATATTTGGTACAGTACTATCTGGTCTCTTAGATAGTGGTGCCGCGGTTTCTTGTCTCGGTAGTGCTGGGTATAAGATCATGCAGGAAAACAAAGTTCCCTTCGAAAAATGCAAATCTTCTGTCAAAACAGCTGATGGAAGCAATCAACAAATTATAGGATATGTCACTACAGAGATCGAGTATAATAACATGGTACATGATATAATTCTTTTTATCGTTCCATCGTTAAAACAAACACTGTTTTTAGGAGTTAACTTTTGGAGGAAGTTTAAAATTGCTCCTACATTGTTTTCTCAATTTTCACATCACTCTTTGGATTGTAAAGATTTGGAAAGCTTATCGGGCGCTCGCGAATTGACTAGCGATGAGTCTAATAAACTAAAAGACGTAATTAGCTTATTTCCTTCCTTTGCCACAATGGGCTTAGGAAAAACATCCATGGAAGAACACATTATTGATACCGGTACGGCTGAAGCAGCGACACTATCCCGTATCTCCGGCGGTACAAAAACGTCTCTATGTGGAATTGGATCGCATGCTTCAACTCGGTGTCATCGAAGTAAGTCCAAGCGCATGGAGTTCCCCAGTCGTTTTAATACAAAAACCGGGGAAAGACAGGTTGTGCTTGGACATACGGAAGGTGAACAAGGTTACAAAAAAGGATGCGTATCCTCTCCCGCATATAGAAGGGTTGCTATCGCGTTTGACAGATACCCACTATATCTCTAGTGTGGATCTGAAGGACGCGTTCTGGCAGATACCGCTAGAGAAAGGTTCAAGGGAAAAGACCGCATTCACCGTACCGGGCCGTCCACTTTATCAGTTCAGAGTGATGCCCTTTGGCCTTTGCAATGCGCCTCAGCGTTTATGCAGGTTAATGGACAAAGTGGTACCTCACGAACTAAGAGAACATATCTTTGTTTATTTGGACGATTTGCTGGTGACTTCGCGAACATTTGATGAGCACATATATATGTTATCTGTAGTAGCAAAACGGCTCAAAGAAGCTGGGCTGACGATCAATCTCGAAAAATCCAAGTTCTGTTATAATCAACTAAAATATTTGGGATACATAGTGGGAGACGGTTGCTTAAAAACCGATCCGGGGAAAATTCAGGCTATAACCGAATTTCCGATACCTAAATCCGCACGGCAAGTAAGAAGATTCTTAGGAATGACCGGGTGGTATCGCAGATTCGTTAACAATTTTTCGTCGGTAGCAGCACCCCTAAGTGATACTCTTAAAAAGGGAGTGAAATTTGATTTTAGTGATAAGGCCGTAGAAGCTTTCAATCGGCTCAAGACCTTGTTAACTTCTGCACCAATTCTGGTCAACCCAGATTACAACAAAGAGTTCGTAATTTTGTGCGATGCTTCTGGGACCGGAGTTGGTTGTGTTTTGTGCCAGGTAGATGAAAGTGGATGTGAGAGACCCATTTACTACTATTCACACAAACTAAATTCGGCCCAACAGAACTATAGCGTTACCGAAAGGGAATGCTTAGCTGCTGTATGGGGGGTTAACAAATTTAGAGCGTATGTAGAAGGTCATAAATTTAAGATCATCACCGACCACGCCAGCCTCAAGTGGCTGATGAGCCATAAAGATCTGAGTGGGAAGTTGGCAAGATGGAGTATGTATCTACAAGGGTATGATTTTGAAATTGAACACCGTAAGGGTTCGCTAAACGTCGTACCAGACGCACTCTCTCGGGTGTATGGAGTAGATGCTGTAGAACCAGGTAGTTCAATGTCAAACAACGATTTCGATGTGTTGCACATAGACCTTGCAGACCCCAGTTTTCGATCTGTGGAATACTGCAAGATTATCGACAACATCGAACAAAATAAAATTCAGCTTCCTGACCTTCGTGTATCGAACAATTTCATTTACAAGAAGGTCAAACACTGCACAGGCCACCCACTTCTTGATGATTTGGTGTGGAAATTATGGGTACCTCATCAGCTAACAGATAACTTAGTTCGATTGGCTCATCAACCACCAAGAGCTGCACATGGTGGAATCGCGAAGACTCTTTACCGATTGCGCGAACAATTTTATTGGCCTAACATGCCAGCTCAAGTTAAGACATTCATTGGTAACTGTGACATATGTAAGACTACTAAAGCTCCAAATCTGACTTTAAGATCATCCATGGGAAATGCGTTTGTGGTGGATAGACCCTTTCAGCATATATACCTGGATTTTTTAGGACCATATCCTAGATCAAAGACTGGTAATATAGTCATTATAATTGCAGTTGATCAATTAACAAAATTTGTTCTGATTCAACCTCTAAAAAAGGCTACTACGGACACAACATCCAAGTTTTTAAAGGAACAGATATTTTTTCTGTTTGGGGTTCCAGAATCTATTTTAACAGATAATGGAAAGCAGTTCACCAGTTCTGAATTTGAAAAATTACTAAAAAGCTTCAGTATCCGGCACATAAAAACCGCTTCTTATGCACCACAGGCAAACGCAAGCGAAAGGGTTAATCGATCAATACTGGCAGCCATTCGATCGTATGTTGATACTGGTCAAACTAATTGGGATGCCCAACTACCTGCTATAGCTTGTGCTCTTCGAACTGCAGTTCACTCAGCAATTGGCATGTCGCCATACGAAGCGCTTTTTGGACAACAGATGGTCGAGCACGGATCCACGTATCAGCTCCTTAAAGCACTAGATGGCCTAAATAACTCTCAGTTAGATACCCTACCCAAACCAGATAAAATGAATATTCTACACAGATACATAAAAGACTCTTTGGGAAAAGCCCACTTAACATACGAAAAGGTCTATAATACAAGAAGCAAGGCTGTAAAGTATAATAAAGGTGATATCGTTTTCCGACGTAATTTCGTATTAAGTGATGCATCTAAACACAAAAGTGCAAAACTTTGCCCGAAGTTTTTAAAGGAACGAATTCGCAAAAATATTGGTAACAATTTGTACGAATTGGAAAATCTCGACGGAATTCGTACTGGAGTATATCACTCCAAAGATTTAAAAAGATAACTTTTTAGTAAGTATACGCCCGGCATACCCAGTCTGTGCATGAGACTTTGTTATTCATGCGTCCGATCCATGTCATGTCCTTTATACTCATTTGCTCTTGTCCAAAGAACAAGTTTTGTAGGGATCGTTTAGTCATAGGATTTATTATTAGAAATAAACCTTAATAAGCATTTAAAACAGTTTGACAACCACCTGACAAATGGAGAATTTTTGCTTTTCAAGCATTCTGGTTTATGTCTCCGATGACTACCACTTTTATTCACCACTATATTGTTGTGTGTTGTAAAAATATTCACGCACACTATCAATAGGCCATGCGAAGTCGAGCGATGCTGCACAGTGGATGCGATTAAAATAAAAACGGTCTTAAAATAACGCTTCTATCGGACAAACAAGAAGTCAATAAAAGCCTCGGCGAGCGTCGCTCGTGGCCTGTTTTTAGTTTGGTTTGCTAGTGCGTGGTAGTCAACGTTATAACTTCAGTAATCGGTTAAGACGCAACTGTACCCTTTATATGCTTTGTGCATTGAGTTGCATAGGCTCCAGTGAACGAAATCCCTCATTTATCCCCATTACGTGATAGAAAACTTTGTAAATTTCAACTGTGGTCGAGGAAAAAAAAATCTATTAACATTGAATAAAGCCAAAAAGTTAAAACATTAAACTTTTAAAAATAAGTGCCTTTTCCCGACTAGCCATGAACCACAAAATCAGTTGAGAGGTGAAAAGTGAATTTGGTTTTAAAAAAAAAAAAATTGAAACCCAAAACAAATACGCATGCGAATGCAAATCCCCAAAAGCAAAAAAAAAAAACAATAAAGAAGAGAGAAAAAAAAAACCCATGCATACCTAAAGCAAGCCAAATTCGCCAGTCAGAGCGTTATTATTGTGTATCACATTAAGAGTTGCATACCCATCGACGACCCCTGCGAAGGTTAATAAATGTGATAGACTGCATTACGCCCGTCCCCTCCCACTTTGACAACATCGATTCCACATGGAACACGTCATCAAATACATCAATCGATTGACAGCGTAATTAATAAACGATCGCGTGAAGTAGTTTGACGTCATCATCGTTACCAAGGATAAGCAGTACGGCCAGCCCGCTAAGGCGCTAATCATCAGCGATCGAGTGCCCTCGTCCCCCCCCCACACTATTATCCCTACCCTCAGGAAACGCAACCACCCGACGTCTTATACACTCCCGTGGTACATCAGTGATACGCGGCATCAATCTGGGATTTATTTATACATAATATATGTACGTGCCTGTGTGGCTGGTCTCAGCATTCCAACAACATAGGGAGTTTGTACCAGAACCAAACGTCAGCAAAAAAAAAAACACCACCCATCGACACCAGAACGTTAAGCAGATTTGTTGTAAAGGGAGTTATTAGGTTATGTATTGAGTTGTTGATTATTTTGTCTGTCGTTCCCTATTTAAATGTGCATAAAAAAAAATTTTGTATATCACCTCTAGCTATACGTCATCAAACTTCAAATCATATGTGCGCCTTGCCATAATAAACCACGGGCTGGAGTACATTGTGCACAACGTCCCCCTCTCCCCTGGGCAACATAGAACGCGAAATTTTTAAATGATCGGTAAGTGATCTTGTGTTTTCATTTTTTTTATGTACCTAATTAAAAGCGAACCGTACGTAGGTCAGTTATTACAGTGCAATTATAGATTGACAATATTGATTTGCTTAACCGCCTTATGCGGTATACCTATTGTTTTTTTTTTTTTTTAAACGTCAATAACTATTGTTCGAGCATAAACAAATTCCAATCGATTTGCGGTTTGGTTGACAACATTTTTGTTGGTAGATATAGTATAAATGCTATTGACTATTTTTCTTTAAGAGTTTGAATTTGAATTTGGAAAAATCGTCCTAATGGACAAAAGATTAAAAAGGTCATATGTAACGTAAATATACATATATTGAAAACAAATATATGAATGATAGTATCTAATTAGATCGCACTTTATAATGAATTTAATTGTAGTTATATGAAAGTTTTATTCCTGTTATGATAGTTTTAATATTTCGATTACGAGTACTACTATCGATTTTTTTCTTTTAATTTTGGAAGTATAGAACAAAAGAAAAATACCAAAATATTCATTCTTTTAATTTGATTTCTAAATAGAAGTACTTATTTTATTTTAGTTTATTATTCTCCCTACATTAAAACCTTGTGTTAACATGAACTTAAATTTGCATTTTTTTATGGGTTTAATTAATCCAGTTTTTTCGTATGGGTTGGTTTGGCAGATAAACGCTGTTGTGGAATGATCTGTTCTTTCTTCGGAATTTTATTGGGAAGTGAGTTTTTGAAGATTATGGGATTTGTGTAGATTTTCCATTTAGGTGGGTGTGATGACGCGTAAGGTAAGGATGACTTGTTTTAGAGCTTAGATTATTTTGGAGATTTTTGTTAGGGGCTACCATTAACATCGAGTGGCGTGGTAGCCATGGTATATCGCGATTGGCGAACGTAATCGCGATGAGGGTGGGTACACTCAAGTGAACATTTACCATCGGCCGTTCACTTTCCACTAGCATTTCTTTGGATAAACACGCATTTCAGAAATAGGATCATTTTGCGCTTCGCAACTATATAACCCAAATCAGATCACAACACCTTTTCTGAGGCATGGAAATACGTAACACTCGTTCAGTGTTAAAGCAGCAAGAACCCCCCCCCCATTCCGACGAGCTAGGACGCGCATGTGCTAGCATGCCTCTCGCTGCAGAAACCTGAACACCCTTTCGTATTAGCTGCCCGGACTGGCCTTTAGATCCTGTAGCCTGGGGGTCATAAGGGTGGCAAACAATACGAAAGGTAAAAAGGAAACATAGGGTCGAAATTTCATCATGCTCATTTATGAGCGAATATTTAAGGTACGACCTGGGTAGTTCAACTTTATAAGAAGTAGCACGTTCCGGTAGAGGTTGAATTGCTCCACCATTTCCTCATTCTTCCCAACTAATAGCTATTGACTATTAGGAACGCGGGATGTTTCGTTACAAGCTAGCCCATCTTCTTCTATACTAGATGGTGGAACTAGTTCTTGATTGACCGGTACTTGGTAATCCCACTGGAGACCGCATTCTTACTTAAGTGGTGCTACAGTACGGAAAGGACCTGGGCTTACCAACATGCCTCAGTCCTATAGCACGTCGTCGTCTTCATATCCCGTAAATGCAAACAGGACCGACGATTTTCCAAAGAATTGTTTGCTCAAAACGAACAAGGGATTTGTTACAAATCCCTCACTCGAACTGCCAAGGAGGTCCTATACAAGACCTTGATCATCTAAGTCCTGCTCTACGACGCTGAAGCATATAGGCCGTATCAAAAGCGGAGGAAGAGATTCTTTTTGTTACGTTCTTAGCCCAAAGAAAGAGTGGTTGCAGAGGTTGGCAAGAGTAATTCCTCGCCGAGGTAGACTAAGTCCCGTACTACCTCAAAGTTATATCTGTCAATGGTGACGTTCTTTCCAATTCGTCGATGTTGTGTGTCCTTGCCTGTTGATAAGCACATACATGGACTTACCCTCATTACACTGCTTTACCGTTTCCTTCTCGATACGAGCATACGTTGGCTATGACGTCACGTTGAGTCCTACCAATGATGTCAATATTGCCGTCGTATGCTAGTAGTTCCACCGATTTTTGGAAAATTGTGTCTCTGGTGTTGGTTCGGGAGTTTTGCACAATCCTCTCAAGAATCAGATTAAAGAAGTCACATGACAGCGCATCGCCTTGCCTAAATCCTTTATTGGTATCGAATGTGTCGGTGAGGGCGTTTCCGACCCTTATGGAGCAGCGTTAATTCTCCATCGTCATCCTACACAGGTGGACGAGTTTGGGCGTTATACCAAAACTAGACATGGCTCCGTATAGGGCCGATCAGGATGTTGGTAAACGGTTTCCGGTGTTCACATATTAGGGCAGATAGGATCTTGTAGGCGATGTTGAGGAGATGTATGCCTCTGTAGTTGACAGAGTTCAGAGAGTCTCCTTTTCTGTGGATCGGGCAAGTTCCATTCTTCAGGCATACTTTCATCTGACAAGATTTGGGTTTCGAGTTGGTGGATGTTACTTACGAAGCATCTCTGCCGGCTTTATAAAACTCAGTGGGAAGACCGTCATTTCCGGCAGCCTTATTAAGCTTGCTATCCTCGCTTCCCTTAGGTCGAATGGTTGGTAGTTTTCACTGTCGTTGCCAATATTAATCAGCCTGACAGCGGAATGTTGTTCGTCATCGCAGTTTAACAGTCCGAAGGGGTGGTTCTTCCATATCCTCTGCATCGACTGTGTCTCAACTACGATATTTCCTTGTTCATCTCGACAGGATTCTGTTCGAGCCTTGTAGCCTTGGCTTTGACGTTTTACACTTTGGTAAAACTTGCGAACATCGTTCCTGGAGTGGCACCTCTCTATATCCTCGATCGCGCGCTTTTCTTGCTCTTTTTTCTTCTTTCTGAAAAGCCGATGTTCTTCCCTTCTTATTTGCCTATAGAGCTCAATTGCGGCTCTCGTCTTCACCTGCAGCTTAGTCTTGTAGGCCTCGTTCTTGGCTGCGAGCATCTGTCGGCATTCCTCATCAAACCAGGGGTTTCTTGCTGGTGGCCGCGAGAAGCCTAGCACATCAGTTGCGGCTGATCTAATGGCCTGTTGGCATCGTTGCCATTGCCCTTCGACATTCGATGCTGGTGGTATGGTGTTAATCGAGAGCTTAAGGGATACGCGTTGTGCGAAGGTCTTGGCGGTCTCTTACGATTGCAGTCTTCCGACATTAAATTTTTTCACAGTATTTCTGATTCGCTGTAGCGTGGTGGATGTCCGCATTCTTATCTTCGCTTCAACAAGGTAGTGGTCCGAGTCGATGTTAACCCCTCGGAAGGTTCAGACAACCAAAATACTGATAAATTTGGTTGACCATTTGTTGATCTGGAGACCGTCATGTCCCCTTATGGATATCGAGGTGAGAAAACCGTGTGCTGGCTATAGTGGCATTTCGTTCCGTAGCGAAATCAATTAGCCTAAGTCCGTTACGAGACGTGTTGTCGTGTGGGCAATGTTTTCCGGCAAGATGTCTTCTCTTCCTACCTTTGCGTTAAAATCTCCCAGCACGATTTTAACATCGAACTTTGGTAGTCGCTTATAGTTAGGTTTTGTCAAGGAGCTCGTAGAAGCAATCCTTAGCTATATCATCCTTTTCCTCCGTGCGTCGGGGCGTGAGCTCATGTGAGGCGTATGATGGCGAATTCGGCCTTGATGCGGATTGTTTCAATGTGTTCGCTAATGATTTAGAAACAGAAGACTTCTTGCCGAAGTCGGGCACTTATAACAAATCCGCATCCGAATAGTCACTGCTTCTTCCCCCATAACACGGTCCATAGTAGATGTCACAGTTTTTCACCCTCTTTTTGCTTGGCCCATCCCATCGTATTTCCTGCATGGCAGTAATGTCTGCTTTGTCTCAGCTTAGGGCTTCCGCTAGTTGTTCGCTTGCACCTCTAATGTTTAATTGTCTCACATTCCAGGTGCAGATACGAACGTCGTTGTCCTTTTTTTCGTTTAGCAGGGTCGTCAGCAATAAAATCATTCCTTTCCGAGGCCATTGGTTGCTTCGTAAAAATGCTTTTTTCCATGGGTTGGTTTTTAATCCAACGCAGAATCCCGTACCAGGAGGGCCAGTTCCAGTTTATTAGCTACCCAAGGACACGGGGTCATTAGTATTCACTACGGGATTGAGCTCTGTAGTTGGCCTTTCTTACTGACTTACCCTTGAGATTCCTAGATAACCTGTGGTCAGAATATGTCGAAGCAGCACTTCTTGGTTCGCCTGGGCGCAGAAGGCCAAACTGTTTAGACAGACTTATCGCTTAGCAAGTCAAATCCGATGGATGATTACCACTTGGAGGTAAAAATAAGCACAAGCCGTTGTTATTCCCATCTTCTTTGCCTATAGAGCTCCATGGCAGTTCTCGTCTCCACCTGCAGCTTAGCCTTGTAGGCCTCGTTCTTGGCTGGGAGCATCTGTCGGCATTCCTCATCAACCAAGGGGTTTCTTGCTGGTGGCCGCGAGAAACCTAGCACATCAGTTGCGTTGCTATTGTTCTTTGTCATTCGATGCTAGTAGTATGGTGTGAAAAGCTACTCCCTGGGTGGGCACTAACAAGCTTGTTTCGCCAAAAATTTGTATATGTATACCGCAGTATTTCTTTACAGACGTCCTATATAGTTGTCCTTCATTTATTGCCTTGCTGTGTGTAAGGCTGCACAAAACAATGACCATGACGCACTACACATACTGGTGCTCCTCATCTATTCATTATTTCACTTAACACCCGACTCCACTGCAGGCCGCCCGGGTGCAACAAATATCCTGAGAATCCGAAATTCCTGCTATTTCCAACTCTTGAACCGTATAAATCTTCGTTTACTGTAATGCCCTGCATATGCTATATAACAGCCATTCCGATGCAGTGCACTGACAATGCGGCACTATATAGGATCAGCGTCATGAAGCACATAAACTATTCCGCAATCCCCCGACATAATTTCCATTTTGCCACTACGCCCCCCCATGATGGTAATGGAAATCGCTTGTAGCGACTATTTTATTGGGCCACACTAAGCCAGACCGGCACATCCCAGTTCCACGAAGCACCCCCTCGTATATGCTATCCCACCACAGTGGCATATTAAATCGAACACATTCCGCACCCCTATCTGGGGGTGATACGACACGAGTATATGATGGGTGGTGGGCTCGGGAACACCATCTTTGTTAGAAGCTCCATTACTCCACCATTACGTAACGAGAATGGATGACACAATGACACAGGGAACAACGAATACCAGTGCTTACGGGAACAATACAAATGAGTGGTGCACACATGCATGATTCATGTTAATCACACGTACACTTGACATCTGGTGATGGTTTAGAATTTGGGAACCAAAATAGAAATGAACGCGGCACAAAGCACAACAAAGAAAACGGTCCAACCAGAGAGGCCCAAAATTGTCGCGTCAAAACAACGAAAGTCATCACAAGCAATTATGAGAGCTGCCAAGTTCGTATCGCTCGTCGGGTGACGTTTGATCAGTGCATGCGGCGTGCGTGATGCTGATGATTGCATGACAGCTAAGCAATGTGCTCGTCTAACGTGTCGAGTGTTTTGGACGGTCCTTTGGACGGGTGGGCGGATTCCTGAATTTGTTTTCCATTCTATTGCAAACGGACATTTTTTTTGCTTTTCATGTGTCATGTAGTCATGCATGCAATATTGCAATGCGAAAGTTTTTTGAATTCTAAAAATCAAAATGAATCATAAAACGGTTGCGATGATGTCAAGGCATGTGAAGGCACTATCCGGCATATAATTGGCTAATTTTTAAAGATCTATGTGGATGGGGTGTATTCTGAGAGTACATGGCAGAAATGTGGCATGGCACTGATGTGACAGTTGATTTAATTTTGTGACATGTAATTAGTCAACGGTAGGTGACAGTAGAATTATTACATTTGTGTTTGGTTACAGTTAGGATTTGGGTGCACCATATGGCAAAGGAAGGAGGGTTGCCTCGGGCAGAGAGCTTCAACGAATCGGCAACCAGTTCAGGAAAGTACAGTACCAACGGTGTGAAAATTGAATTGAGTCTGGACAATCAATTATCAACTTCGTAAGAAATTAAGAGAATGTGGGAAAAACTGATCCAAGCGTAGTGGATGTGTGTACCCAGGTTGGTCATACTCCTTTGACTGAATGTGAATCGTTGCCATCGGAGAAGACATTGATTTTGGAACCTGGGTCGATCCATAGCCCAGTGGTGCAACCCCAAACATTTTCTGACCCATCTGGGCCAAGTTTATGTACGGCTTCAAGCTCGCATATAGCTGACCCAGTACATGGGAATCCTTGTGGATCAATCTGCTGTACGGCTTCAATCAGATATTTTCCCACAAATAAATACCAGACCAACCCTCCTACAGCTCAAAGCAAGTTCTCTAAACTAATTACCCGTGCCTAACGTATCCTGACCGCAGATTGGACTGAAAAACAGGATTATTCTCTGAACTGAGCCAAGGAATAATTTCAACGTTTCGCCTGTAAGGCTTTGAGTTCGCATCAGCTGTTTTCCCCCAAATCATTGACACATCAACCGTCCTAAAGCTCCAAACAAGTCCACTAAACTAATTGCCCGTACCCAGCATATCCAGACCGCAGCTTGGACTGAAAAACAAGATTCATGTCTGAGCTGGGCTAAGGAACAATTTCAACGTTTCGCCAGCTCTGGTGATGATCTGACAAATCATCCGAGTTGTATCAACCGTCAAGAAAAGCTTATCTCAACTTAACCATTCGGAGGAGGTCCCGCCATAGCGCATGAATTACACATGCTCACATGAATGGTTGTGAAAAGCTCGGCCCTGGGTACTAACGAGCCTGTTTCGCCAAAAATTTGTATTTGACCTGGATGGAAGCATACTATGGATGGAACTTGCCTCCGGCTTCCTCCAGATCTTTCGCGATCACACCTCTTTCAGTGGCATATAAAGAGGATTGCATGTGCAGAACAGAGGTTCGAAGATCTTTTTATGGGTCCAGTGTCTAGGGCAGGGGATGTTCGGCCAGGAGCACAACTGGAGGTAGGGAAAATAGACCAGACTCCTAACCGCCGTCGTAGTCGTGCGAGAATCCCGGTTAAGCCATTCGACCCAAAGGATATTCTGGACATAATCTGGCTCAGGTTTTTCCAACCGATATTTGGCGAATTGGCAAGGCTGAAGAGGCTAAGGGAGACTCCAGATACGTTTGCATAATTGTAAACGAGGAATACCTGGCTCCTTCAGCTGCTGCCGATGAAGTCATAAGCTATTGGTTCAGCTCCATACTACTGAATGTATACGGATGCGACAAATCGCAATCTCAGCTCACCCACATCACTGCACCACCTCAATCGAATGTTGATGACAAGTTGACGGGCATTGAGATGGAAGTGAACCTCCCCACAACACAGTTTTCCGTTTCTCTATTTAGGGACGACTCTAAGCCGACGAACAAGGAGATGGCGGAAACTCGATTAAGCCCAAGAACGCCACAACGCTACCCTCTTTGGGGTTGAAATTAAGTCAGCAGACAGACTCCAGCGGAGCCGAGGTAGACAAAGTCCCGTACTACCTCAAAGTTATATCTGTCAATGGTGACGTTCTGTCCAATTCGTTGATGTTGTGTGTCCTTTCGTGTTGACAGCATATACTTTGTCTTACCCTCATTTACTACTAAACCCATTTTTGCCGCTTCCTTCTCTATACTAGCAAACGTGGCTATGACATCACGTTGAGTCCTACCAATGATGTCAATATCGTCGGCGTATGCTAGTAGTTGCACCGATTTTTGGAAAATTGTGCCTCTGCTGTTGGCTCGAGAGTTTTGCACAATCCTCTCAAGAATCAAATTGAAGAATCACATGACAGCGCATCACCTTTTTTGGTATCGAATGTGTCGGTGAGGTCGTTTCCGACCCTGATGGTGCAGCGAGAATTTTCCATCGTCATCCTACACAAACGGACGAGTTTGGGCGGTATACCAAAACTAGACATGGCTTTGTATAGTTCGTCTCTATAAATGCGGCTTTGAAATCGATAAATAGCTAGGTGGTGGGTATCGATTATCGACTTTCCTGGCCTAAAACCACACTGATAAGGGCCGATCAGGTTGTTGGTAAACGGTTTGAAGCGTTCACATATTACGGCAGATAGGATCTTGTAAGCGATGTTAAGTAGACTTATGCCTCTGTAGTTGGCGCAGTTCAGAGGGTCTCCTTTTTTGTGGATCGGGAAAACGATGCTGAGGTTCCATTCTTCAGGCATGCTTTCAACCGACCAGATTTGGCTTATGAGCTGGTGGATGTTGCTTACCAAGTCATCTCCGCCAGCTTTATGAAGCTCAGCGGGAAGGCCGTCATTTCCGGCGTCCTTATTAAGCTTGAGTTTAGATATAGCTATCCTCACTTCACTTAGGTCGGGTGGTTGGCAGTTTTCGCTGTCGTTGCCAATATTGAATGGCAACGACAGCGGAATGTTGTTCGTCATCGCCGTTTTAGTCTGCAGAAGTGGTTCTTCCATATCCTCAGCATCGACTGTGTCTCAACTAAGATATTTCCTTGTTCATCTCGGCAGGATTCTGTTCGAGCCTTGTAGCCTTGGCTTTGACGTTTTACACTTTGGTAAAACTGGCAAACATCGTTCCTGGAGTGGCACCTCTCTATGTCCTCGATCGCGCGCTTTTCTTGCTCTTTTCTCTTCTTTCTGAAAAGCCGATGTTCTTCCCTTCTTCTTTGCCTATCTGTTTTCTGTGGCGTGGTGGATATCCGCATCCTTACTTTGGCTACAACAAGGTAGTGGTCCGAGTCGATGCTGGCCCCTCGGAATGTTCGGACATCCAAAATACTGGATGCGTGCCTCTTATCTATCGCAATGTGATCAATTTGGTTGACTGTTCGTTGATCTGGAGACCGCCATGTCCCCTTGTGGATATCGAGGTGAGGAAACGGTGTGCCGGCTGTAGTGGCATTTCGTTCCGTAGCGAAGTCAATTAGCCTAAGTCCGTTACCAGACGTGTTGTCGTGTAGGTTATATTTTCCAGTAGACAGTATTGCTACAGATGTCTTCTCTTCCTACCTTTGCGTTAAAATCTCCCAGCACGATTTTAACATCGTACTTTGGTAGTCGCTCATAGGTTTTGTCGAGGAACTCGTAGAAGAAATCCTTAGTTGTACCATCTTTTTCCTCCGTCGGAGCATGAGCGCATATAAGGCTTATGTTGGCGAATTTGGTCTTGATGCGGATTGTTACAATGCGTTCGCTAATGTCTTGAAAACATAAGACTTCATGCCTAAGTCTGGCACCTATAACAAATCCGCATCCAAATAGTCGCTGTTCTTGCTCACTATAACACAATCCATAGTAGATGTCACAGTTTTTCATCCTCTTTTTGCCCAGCCCATCCCATCGTATTTCCTGGATGGCAGTAATGTCTGCTTTGTAGCAGTTTGGAGCTTTCCGCTAATTGTTCGCCTGCACCTCTCCTGTTTAATGTTCTCACATTCCAGGATCAGATACGAACGTCGTTGTCCTTTTTTCGTTTAGCATGGTCGTCAACAATAATATCAGTCCTTTTCGAGGCTATTGGTTGCTTCGTAACCATATTTTTTTTCTGTGGGTGGGTAGTTAACCCAAAGCACAACCCCCAACCTGGAGGGCCAGGCTCTTGTTTTGACCCTCGGACAGCGGGCCGGAAAAAATACCGATGTCAGTAGCCCATTTTTTGGGTATGAGCGCTGCCGTTGACACACTGAGGGCTCCTCCGCCTCCAACTCTTTTGCAATACCCTGGCTCAGTATTGGAAATCCCTATAGACCTGGTGTTCAAATATGTCGAAGCAGCTCATATAGGGATTTCACTACCAGTTCGATCAAACTGGAGCTGTAGTCGCCACCGTTGACGCCATCTAGGGAATTCCTCCGCTGCCGCCTGAGAGTGAGTGCCTTAGTGAGAGGACACTCCTCCCCCCTCTCTCGTTTGCTGCCACCAACGGCCTTCCACAGGGGTTCAGTACCCCATCTCCAGTCGAGGTTCTAGGCACCCACCAGTCACCAGCGTGGAGGTGAGAGTAGGGGTTGATAGTGAGAGGCTAGAGTGAGAACGCTTGTGTCCTCATATAATCGCATTACTATCCTTAAGCACCGGTAAATTTTCTAATACCTATTACGGCTTAATTGGAACTTTATGAAATACAGACCAACTGAAAGGTGAAGTTTCGTGGATGTGCAGTAAATGACGATAGGACCAAACACATCGACTGATTGGACAGAAAGTCACCATTGACGGGACCTTTTCTACCTCGGCTCTCATCAGTAGTCAAACGAATTACACTTACCAACCATTGTTTCTTTGTGCTAAAAGGAAAATTCAGCAAAAATGCACCCACTAGAACTATTAAGGTCCAAATCAGCCGATCCTTCTCTTTGACGCCGAAGCAAGGACCACCATCAAAAGCGGATGAAGAAGTCCTTGGTCGTTTTGAGCGACAAATTCTTCGGTCGCCTTTGCGTTGACCGGCTATGGAGACACATATCCAACCAAGAACTTAACGAGCTGTCATTGACATAGAACTTGTTAAAAAAAACTTTCAAATAGTTGGGATATGCAGAGCCAATGGGCACCAATTCTTCGATTCCAAGCCAGACGTTGGACGCAGTAAATGAACTTAATTGGCGACCAAAAGTAGAAACCGACCATAAACAACCAGACTAATTGAAGAAGCAAAATTATTAAGCCCCAGGCTCATTCCAGATTGTAACGCCTTTCAAGTCAGTAGGTGTGTATGAAGGAAAAACATTTTCTTCCTTCTTTTGGTAATCGGTTTGATGTAAGCCCCCAGGACGTGCCGATTTTTTTCATTTACCCTTTCGTTGTAAATATCCTTTATAGCTTTTGTTGTTAGCAATGTTTCACTGATTGACAAGGAATAATCTATTACTCCCAATGTGTGAACATTGTGAATAATCTCAATTGCACTGCTATCACATGTTCGCATCGTTTATTGAATCATGGCATTTTGGACGATGCCTTTTTTAACGCAGTGGGAGATGAATATATCTTTGTACAGATAAATTCCTTTAGTACTGTCACTGTGAAATCATTGGCATCTAGAATCAGTCAATAAAAGTCGACCCAAGAAGTCTCGAAGACTATCCCAGATAAAACCCGTCGATGGTTTTATTGCCTTGGCATCGATATTGATTGCGTACAAATTGCAGATTTAAGGGTGTCCTCTGAGTTTCCTAAAGGTTGTTGGGATTTCATCCTTTTGTGTCAGCTAGATCTGAATTTTCAAAATCGTTGTGTATATCTGATGTATGAGTTGGTTCCTCTACAAGTTGGGTCAAGCTCCTACTATTGTAAAAATGTAAGCCTGTCTTCAATCGTCATCTGTTTTATTCGCGAAAACCTTAACCAATCGATGTTGTGGACATACACCAAGGACGATGACCTTGACTTTATCCAGTCATGTTGAAACAAACTACAAAATCAAAAGGAAACCAACCGTTAAACATATTCCCAAATCCCCCACATCTATGAGGTGAAAAACCCTCAGATATCTTAGAAATATGAATAGCTTTGCAATAACAATTTATTTTTATGGCTTCATTTGTATGTACATTCAAAAGAAAAAAAAAAAAAAACAACCTCAACCCATCACGTAAATACTCAATTTGTATTGCAGGCACAACTTTAGGTTCCCAAATAGTGAAAACATGTTTATCGCGAACACAGTTGATTAAATCGATAAGTTTGCGAGAGAAGACGCCGACAAAACTAAACCTGTCATTAAATCAGAGGCGTGGGAGATGTCCATAAAAGTTAAACTCAAGACAACACAATAGACAACGGATACTTCCTGCAAGTCCTATGGGAAACAAGTTTATTCACCCCGGAAACAGAGTAGTAAAACTACCAACACAGCAAATTGGTTTCATTTATTCAGATACTGTATCTACACCTATACAAAGGGCCATAGATACGAGTGATGGCAAAAATATAAAGGCGTCCATTGAGGTTTAGATGGAATATCTTAAACAGTTTGCCATAAAACGCAAAAAGTGGATAGGCGAACAACTTTATAAAAATTGTTTTTACTTCGACGACCATCCTTCCGAACCAAAACCGACATGCTTTGAAAAGTATCTATCCATCTTGATGTTTAGTATAGCGAAACTAGAAAGACTGTGTTTATGGTTATGATGAGTATTTATGAGTTGATTTCTAGCTTGTGGGTCAACTTTTGTAGCCCACGCGTTTGCGGCACTAATCATAGTTTATCAACGCAATCACAAAAAAGAAAAAACTTTCAGAAGTTTTTTTTAAAGACTTATGAGCTCATAAATAGTTTTAAAATTGCCTATTAGATGTTGGATAGATAATCGAAATTTCTTACAAAAGTCAATTTGAAGGAGCGGAATTTAGGGGAAGAGGACGTCTGACTTTTCTGAATACCAAACAGAAATGGGGGACCTTCAATTTTTTTTAATTTAAAAAACAATTTCCCCTCCTAAATCGGGGTTTTGATACTTTCAGTCTCCAATGATGTAATGTCGTGTTAACGATTTTCACTATGAAACCTACCTGCAGTCGTCAAAAATCCTCTAACCACTCGTTTACGTAGATGCTGTCTGATTGAATGTTTTTTTTTGGACAAAGATCAGCTATGGTCAGGTGACATGCTGGAGGATTCCTAGAGTAGGGAACTTTCTAATAAATGAATTCCAAGTCCTTCGTAACGTGCTCCTTCAGACCCGCTGCAAAGGTACGTAGTACATCTTTTGCTTTATCCTGCAAATGCAGGTTTTTCGGAATTGACATCTTTTTCCAAATTGTTCTAGGAACCAAGAATTTCAAAGAAGAACTTCTAGAAGGCTACAATCCACTGTGCGAAACGTTTAATACTCGATCCAATCTCATTTAATCTTTAAAACTAACATCCCCAAAAAGTGGGCGTAGCTTAAAGCTTCATAGGGATGAAATATAAAAAATGGCACTGTCACAACATATTGTTTTGACAGTTTATCAAAACCTTTTTTTAAAAAGGAGCTGCTAGAAGTGCTTCCTGAATACTACCTGTGATTCTGTGACTAGGAAACCATTGTTATCTTATAGAACCTGCCTTCCTACAATACAGCCCGCTGCCAGTTGTTCGACTTTTATGTAGAATTGGCGGATGTTCTTTAAGTCGCGGTAATTCGGTATTTCTTAAAAATGGGGGACTGCATGTTCTCTCTTTTTACCAACCAGGTTTTTCTTTTCTTCCCTTGTTTTGGTCTGATGGAAGTGGGTTTTGAATTTTAAATTGTATCTTGACATGTGCGTCTTCCGTGAAATTTTTGGGTATTGCCTGACATTGTGATACTGTAGCACCTGGATATGTTAATATTGATGGAAGGTGAGGGCAGAACGAGGATTGTCTCCGATATAGGCAATAGCTGTCTCCGGGCCACAAACGCTGCCAACGTGAAGTCTCTTCTTCTTTACCATTCCCAGCTTTTTTTAGTTGGACTGTCGAGCTTTGATGGTTGGATGTTGAAGAACGAGGGTAGACTCTGATTGGCTTTAACTTGGCAATTCCCAGTGGTTATAACTCGGACTACACATCAACTGTGCATATTTTTAACCTTCGGGTACTGGTCTCATCCAACCAGGTAGGACTTGCTAAATGATAAGTACGAGTGTTGATAACAAGACGTAAAGCAGCAACACTATAAATAGCCTGGTCAGGCCTGCTGCCACCAGGCGAATCAATAAGAGCTACTTCGACATATTCCGACCACAGGTTATATATGAATCTGAAGAATAAGTCAAGCCCCTTGAACAGAGATGGTGGCTGCTGAAACGAAAGGTCAACGGCAGCGCTCAATCGCGTAGTGGACACTGATGGCCCCGTGTACGAGGTGTATCTAATCAATAAAAACATTCCCTCCTGGTTGGGGGTTGTGCTTTGGGTTAACTACCCACCCTTAAAAAAAACCTCTTGTTACGAAGCAACCAATAGCCTTGGAGAGGACTGATTTTATTGTTGATGACCCTGCTAAACGAGAAAAGGACAACGACGTTCGTATCTGCACCTGGAATGTTAAAACACTAAACAGGAGAGGTTCTGGCGAATAACTAGCGGAAGCCATTAGCTGCTAAAAAGCAGACATTACTGCCATCCAGGAAATACGATAGGCCGGGCAAAAAGAGTATGAAAAACTATGACATATACTATGGATCGTTTTATAGTGAGCAGAAACAGCGACTATTCGAATGCGGTTTTTTTATAAGTGCCAGACTTAGGCAAGAAGTCTTATGTGTCCAAGACATAAGCAAACGCATTGTAACAATTCGCATCAAGGCCAAATTCGCCAACACAAGCCTTATATGCACTCACGCTCCAAAGGGGGAAAAGGATGACATAGCTAAAGATTGATTCTACGAGCTCCTTAACAAAACCTTTTAGCGACTACCGAAGTACGATATTAAAATAGTGCTGGGAGATTTTAACGCAAAGGTAGGAAGAGAAGACGTCTTTAGCAGTATTGTCGGAAAACATAGCCTACACGACTAAGGCTAATTGACTTCGCTACGGAACGAAATGACAATATATCCAGCACACGGTTTCCTTACTCCCGAGCCAACACCAGATGCAAAATCTTCAAAAAATCGGTGCAACAACTAGGATAGGCCGACGATATTGACATCATCGGTAGGACTGAGCGTGATGTCACAGCCACGTTTGCTGGAATAGAGAGGGAAGCGGTAAAAATGGGTTAAGCAGTAAATGAGTGAGTGTAAGACTAAGTATATGCTGTCAACACGAAAGGACACACAACATCGACGAATTGGACAGAACGTCACCATTGACATATATAACTATGAGGTAGTACGGGACTTTGTCTACCTCTGCTCCACTATTAACTCTGACAACAACATCTCGGCAGAAATTCAACGAAGAATTTCTCTTGCCAATCTCTGTTTCTTTGGGCTAAGAAGGCAATTTAGTAGTAAAGCCCTCACTCTAACTACTAAGGAGATCCTATATAAGACCCTAATCATTCCAGTCCTGCTCTACGGCGCTGAAGCATGGACCGTATCAAAAGCGGATGAAGAAATCCTTGGTCGATTCGAGCGAAAAATTCTTCGGAAAATCTTCGGTCCCGTTTGCGTTGACGGGCTATGGAGACGAAGATTCAACCTCGAACTATACGAGCTGTACAGCGACATACCCCTAGTCAAAAAACTCCGCATTGGACGTTTAAGATGGCTAGGACATGTAGAACGAATGGACACCAATACTCCGGCTCGCAGAGTCTTCGATTCCCAGCCCGACGTCGGACGCAGTAGAGGAAGACCTCGCCTTAAGTGGGGCGCACAAGTAGAAACCGACCTCAACCAACTTGGAGTGCGCAACTGGAGGCAGTTAGCCAAGGACCAGGCTAATTGGAGAGGCATGTTGGTTGAGGCCCAGGTTCATCCCGGACTGTAGCGCCACTTAAGTAGGTAAGTAAGTTACCACTTTATGGTAACATTACCATATGGTTACTATAACTGGTATTGCCATGTTAAATCCAAGGCCGCCTCTATTGGCCAAAACAATATTTGCCCTCTTTGATGAGAATAAACGTTCAATGTATAGCACCCTAAATATTGCAAGACAGCTTCACAACAGGAGCAATTGCAAAATGCCACTCAATTATTTTGCCAAGGTATCCTTTTTTGACATTTTGATCATAAAACAAGGAGAAACCATTGCCAAATAATGTCAACACTTTAACTGCTGAAAATCATTAAGAATATCTTGATGAAAAATTAGTTTTAAAGTTGCAAAACTCTGACATCATGCTTGCATTATGTCATTTATATCACGACCCATCGTCTAACAATGTGACTAGAATATTGCACTCGTAAAATTCAATCAAGAACTCCTTAAACGTATTACTTGGCTACCCGCCTGTCCTCTAATTTTATTCCTCAAAAAACAAAAATGCACAGAAAACTTTGTCAAAACAATTCTTCGCATATTACAAATGCGATTCGTCTGAAGGACGAAAAAAAAATTTTTGTTTTCATAAAATCGTAAGAGATACCCGAGGGTTTCTCGCCGTTCCCTCAAAAGCAGTTCCGCACCAGCATGAAGGATTTCACCCATTCCCTGATTTAATTTGCAAACTTTGACACAGCATTACTGAAACTAATTCTTCAACCAGTTAAACTTTGTTGATAGATCAATGAGAGACAGTGCAGGTCCTGCTCCTGGAGATGAGAAAAACTTTGAAAAATATAAATCGAAAGGGATAATAAAAAAAAAAACTCGTAATGGCGACGCTATGGAAATTGCCAATCTAGGCAGCATATGCGAATTGTTGGCGTCCTAGACGCTGCGTACGTTACAAGATGTGCTTTATCGTGATAGCAACAGCGCTATTTCTGGTGGAACATGTGAAAGGATTTCGACAATATCGACCTTGTAATGGCTTCTAATTTTGTTTGGCATTTGTATTCTTATCACGTAGTAATCGTAAGGACTCGAATTAAAAACATTTATAAGGATGAAAATATTCAAATGATGTCGAGTGCACAGGCCAACCAAAAGGACATAATCCGAGGATGGAGAACATAGAGACTTCTTAATTCAGCTTTCAATTATCGGCAGTTCAAGTGACAATGGTTCATAACCAATGGAAGTAACATGACACGAACGTCAGATACATGTGTGCTGGGCATATATTTACTAACAAGACTGGATGGTGGGTGTTCGACTGAATTGTCCTTATGGATGCCATTAAAAGACGTAGGAGCTTTGTCTTGATTTTGTTTTCGTTCTTGCATACGAATGGATGAACAAATGTCCATTACCCAGAATTGAATGCACAGAGCATTGAACTGACATTTCTGAAAGAAGTATAAAAGTCAGGACAACAATGGTTAATTCTATCAGCTATCCTTTTAGTGAATGTAGCGTTATCATTTTTGATAGTCACCTGAAGGACCCCGCATTGGGGGCTTTTCTTTGCTCTACTTCACTAGAAAACAGTTTCGAAGATACTGATATCCTTAGAAAGGATGAATTTTATTGACAATGATGTACGAAAAAATGAAATTGACACTCGTATTTGCACCTGGAATCTTAGAAACATAAAAAAAGGAGGGTGTTGCAGATCAGACATCCTATTATGTTACAAAGCAGGCATTTAAGAAGACATTAACGGGGGCTCAGAGGCGCGATGGTTAGTGCGATGAACTGCCGCGCAGAAGGTTCGATTTTCAGCCGTAGCAACACCTCCTCTGTTGATGGTCTGACAAATCATCCGACATTGCACTCCTTCAGGAACCCTGGATCTCAAACAGGGTAATTTGCGGACTAAAATCCGATGATTATAACATTTATTATAATAAAAGCACCAACGGCAATTGTCGTAGCTGCGTCATGGCTAGGAAAAGTATTAATGTAATTTTTCTACCCCAACTCAGCAACGATGACCTAGCAGCAGTCATGTGGGAAAGGAAAGATTCAAAGCCATTGATTCTCTCCTCTGCTTACATGCCATACAACTCGAAAGCTCCACCTCCTCCCATTGCTATCAAAGACCTCGTCCAACATAGTAAAGCGAGAGATTGGGACCTACTTATAGGATGCGACGCTAACGCTCATAACATCAGCTGGGGCAGTAGTGATACAAATACTAGAGGTGAGTCCCTATTCCAATATATTATCAAACATAGCTTATTAATTCATAATCGGGGTAATGAACCCACTTTCATCATTAAAAACCGTAGGGAAGTCTTAGACCTAACACTTTCCTCTTACACTGTCACCCTATCAGTCTCAGACTGGAGGGTATCAAACCAACCTAGCTTTTCAGATCACAGTATTATACAGTTCTCACTACTTGAAACATCGCTCCGTTTCGTAATCCGAGAAAGACAAACTGGGACACCTTCATCTCCGTAGTCTCCGAGCACACCAGTGTCGCACGAAACCAATCAGATGTTGACAAAAACGTCAACGAACTCGTCTCGGTGTTTAAGAATGCTTTTTCAAAAGCGTGCCCACTAAGCTAAGATACAAAAAAGAAAAAGAAACAAAGCCACTAGTGGTCTAGGGAACTGGCCAGACAACACAGCGCAACGAGAGAACTCTTCAAAACAGCGAAAAGACCAAACGCAGAAACAGACTGGCACTCTTACAGAACCAGTCTCTGTAAATTCAAAAAAGAGACCAGAACGGCCAAAAGAAAGGCTTGGAAAGAATTCTGCAGCAGTATCGAGGATAGCAATGAATCTGCCAGATTGAGGAAGATACTATCGAAAGAAGCAAACTGCCCAGGTTTTCTCAAAAATTCAGCAAATGAATGGACGGAATCAACCGCTGAAACCCCGAATCTTCTTTTAAGCACACACTTTCTGAACTGTAAAACTGTAGAGGAAAATGTCATCGTAAGTACAAAAACAGACCACACATCGGACAACATGGGTGACAACTCCCTCATTAATCCGATAGTGTGCAAGGAAAAAATTGCATGGGCCATTAATTCATTCAAGCCCCATAAATCAGCCGGCCCTGACTGCATAACCCCTATCATGCTACAAAAAACTGCTAAGCTAATAATCCCAACACTGCTCACTATCTTCCGTGCATGTCTAAAACTAAACCACATACCACAAGTGTGGCGTGAAGTTAAAGTTATATTCATACCGAAGGCAGGTAAATGCAGCCACACCGTAGCGAAAGATTTCCCATAAGCCTGTCCTCCTTCCTATTGAAAACGATGGAACGATTACTCGACATCCATATACGTAGCAACCTGAATCCAGGTTACCTATCTGTAAGCCAAGGCCAACACGCCTATATAAAGGGTAAATCGGTGGAAACGGCTCTACACGAAGTAGTTCGCACAGTAGAAAATTCACTGCACTACAAAGAATATACGTTAGCAGCCTTTCTAGATATAGAAGGAGCCTTCAACAACGTTAAATCTGAAGCAATTGCTGAGGCACTTACCAAAGCTGAAATAGGTACGGTTTCTAGCAATTGGATCTTAACCATGCTCGATAACCGGATCATTTCGTCAACACTAGGCGATTGTACCAAAAGGATCACAACGTCAAGAGGTACCCCCCAGGGAGGCGTACTATCCCCACTCCTCTGGCTATTAGTAGTCAACGAGGCACTTAAGAAGCTAGATATCACTGCAATTAAAACAGTGGCATACGCTGATGACGTAGTCCTCATGGCGTGCGGAAAATTACCACCGACACTGAGTGAAATTATGCAAAGAAGTCTCAATATACTCAGCAAGTGGGCAAAGTCTTGCGGGCTGGGTGTAAATCCAAACAAAACAGAACTGGTTCTCTTTACTAACAGGAGATCGATCCCAGCATTTCCGGCACCGTCTTTGGAAGATTCGACTCTCTCATTGTCAGCAAGCGCGAAATATCTGGGGGTGATGCTCGATAGTAAACTGAACTGGAATCTAAACGTTGAAGAAAGAGTAAAGAAAGCAAATAATGCCCTCTATAGCTGCGACAGAATCTGCGGCAAAAAATGGGGCCCATCCCAGAAGGTCACAAAATGGCTATACACAGCCATTGTCAGACCAATCCTAACATACGGTTGGTTGGTCTTGGTCATATGACCAAGCTTACGAAAGTTCAAAGGACAGCATGCATACTCACGACAGGAGCCATGCGCACTTGCCCCACAGTAGGGTTAGAAACAATCCTAAACATAACACCAATTGACTTACAAATCATTGACACAGCAGCAAAAAGCTCAGCAAGACTCAAAAAAACGGGCAATCTACTTAAGAAGCCTTTTGGCCATAGCTCAATATTAAACTCAAGAGCATATGCGGATGTTCATTCCGGACTGTAGGACTCTATACCAGCAAACGTGGCTATGACATCATGTTGAGTCCTACCAATGATGTCAATATCGTCAGCGTTGTGCCTCTGGTGTTGGCTCGGGAGTTTTGCACAATCCTCTCAAGAATCAAATTGAAAAAGTCACATGACAGTGCATCGCCTTGCCTAAATCCTTTTTTGGTATCGAATGTGTCGGTGAGGTCATTTTTGACCCTGATGGTGCAGCGAGAATTCTCCATCGTCATCCTACACAAACGGACGAGTTTGGGCGGTATACCAAAACTAGACATGGCTATGTACAGTTCGTCTCTATAAATGCTGTCATATGCGGCTTTGAAATCGATGAATAGGTGGTGGGTATCGATTTGGACTTCTTGAGTTTTTTCCAGGATCTGCCGAAGTGTGAAAATTTGATCGGTTGTGGACTTTCCTGGCCTAAAACCACACTGATAAGGGCCAATAAGGTTGTTGGTAAACGGTTTCAGGCGTTCACATATTACGGCAGATAGGATCTTGTAGGCGATGTTGAGGAGACTTATGCCTCTGTAGTTGGCGCAGTTCAGAGGGTCTCCTTTTTTGTGGATCGGGCAAACGATGCTGAGGTTCAATTCTTCAGGCATCGTTTCTTACGACCAGATTCGGCTTATGAGTTGGTGGATGTTACTTACCATGTCATGTCATGACGAGATGTTGTTGTCAGAGTTAATAGCGGAGTCGAGGTAGACAAAGTCCCGTACTACCTCAAGTTATATCTGTCAATGGTGACGTTCTGTTTAATTCGTCGATGTTATGAGTCCTTTCGTGTTGACAGCATATACTTAGTCTTACCCTCATATACTGCTAAACCCATTTTTGCCGCTTCCTTCTCTATACTAGCAAACGTGGCTATGACATCACGTTGAGTCCTACCAATGATGTCAATATCGTCAGCGTATGCTAGTAGTTGCACCGACTTTTGGAAAATTGTGCCTCTGGTGTTGGCTTTGGACAATTCTCTCAAGAATCAGATTAAAGAAGTCACATGACAGCGCATCGCATATTGCTATCCTCACTTCAATTAGGTCGGGTGGTTGGCAGTTTTCGCTGTCGTTGCCAATATCAAATGATTCGTTCTGCCTGACAGCGGAATGTTGTTCGTCATCGCCGTTTAACAGTCTGCAGAAGTGGTTCTTCCATATCCTCAGCATCGACTGTGTCTCAACTACAATATTTCCTTGTTCATCTCGACAGGATTCTGTTCGAGCCTTGTATCCTTGGCTTTGACGTTTTACACTTTGGTAAATTTTGCGAACATCGTTCCTGGAGTGGCACCTCTCTATATCCTCGATCGCGCGCTTTTCTTGCTCTTTTTTCATGCTGAAAAGCCGATGTTCTTCCCTTCTTCTTTGCCTCACCTCAAGACGCAACCGAAAAAAAAAAAAAATTAAAGGTTGTAGGTCACGACGTTTTGTTTTGAACATTGTGGGTCAGGTAAGGCTGCTCTGACTAGTGACTACTAAGGAGATTATGTAGTTAATCCAGGTCACCCAAGCCAAGCAACAATATTTTGAATATTAAGTAGAAAGCCATGGACCTTATGAACATTGTGGTCTTAAGAATTTTTTAGGTCAGATAAGCCTTATCTTATATATCCCTTTCATTAAGGTGATGAATCATAGACCAAATCAAAAGATTCTTTGAGGTTTTAAGAAACTTTGTGAAAATCTTCACTTCCATTTGGGTTGATGCCCTATTTAAGGATAATGAGTCTGACACCAATATCGGTCAAGTCAAGAATGTATGGTATTGTATGGTTTTTCTACATGCCAGGCGGTTTTGAGGCTCAAAGATATTTTAATATTTTTTAAATGCTAAACAAGTACTTTGCTTAACATATTTCCAATCGATCACCGTTTATTTCATTTAAATATTCGCAAAATTGTGAGCGCTACACGATTTAGCGCAAAACTCCAACCTATTTTTGCATGGGACACCTACCCTTAAGGTCTGAATTTATGTTCCGTATTTACCTGTATCAACTTCTGAGGTCTCCTGAGCTCAATTTTCGTACTCTGCCAGTTGCTACCCATGATCAGCCAGTATTCCCTTCTTACTTTGTAATGACAAGATTAGATTAGACAAACAGTCCTTACATGGTGAAGATTAATGTGAATAGTTGCGGCTTTACAACAGAGTTACAAACAAGTCCCCTCCATCTCCTTGAAACCCCAGTCTCTCATGTTTCTTTGTATTTCCAATCATCATTCACCTACGTATGACTTCTTAACAAAGGTCCAAACAAAGCCTTAAAAAAATCCACCACGAATGTGATAGTTACCCAAACCCAAGAGCCTGAGAAACTCTGTTCATTGGACGTCTCTTCATCAAAATTGATAAACAACAACAACATCAACAAAGGCTCCTCCGACAAAAGAAAGCAATAAGCCATTTCACATTGATTCACGTGAATATATCCTGATTCAGAATTCATGAGAAAAGGATAACATCTCACACTCAAATCTTAAACTCCAATCGTTCTCTACCCTAGCTCCCGTCAAACGGTTCAATGGCAGTTGCCTTGTCGAATTAAACTGAAATCCACTCGGCACTCGCCTCTCACTCTATCAGCGTGTCCTTTTTCATGAAACATTCCCTTAGATACTTTCACTGAAGAGTGAAAGGTGGACTTGCTGCAGCATAAAAATGCCGGTATCTCCATCCCACACCGAACTCACCCAGCATGATGTTACCGTACCGTGAACGTAACTACCTCAACATTACAACACTCCACGGAATAGCGATTGTTTTTGTCGTCTTCCTTTTCGTCGGTACTTTCGCCCAATTTCAACACGGAGCATGCTCCATGCCCTGTGGATCCCATGTGGAACGTAAATTTCTCTTTCCAACCCCATCCGAGTATATCCTTGTTCGTTGGAACTGTACACGTGATTGTGCCTTGTGATGGGTCATGCCGTGCGGTTCGCATTGCTTTTACCGTCGTGCTCGTTGCACGCAATCCAACTTACGTTCGATCAGCTGCTGTGCTGCTTTTACCGTTCCTATGACTTGGGTTTAGGTTCGAACATTGCGCTGCGGTTGGATGCGGTTCTTTTGCCGCAAGGATACATGGTGAAAGTGGATAGAGAAGGAAAAGGACTTTTTGTTTGGTAAACGGTCGATGAGGAAAGTTGATACTTCAGTCTGATATTCGCGTGCTACCAAAGCGGCAAAAAACAACAAAAAATCCGAAAACAAAAACACCGAACATCCAAACAACGTCGGGATTGGGACACTGTTAGGTTAGAGAATCTTTCGAGAATTCACCATTCAGTCGGTGGCCACATGCCAACGAAGATGCATCCATTATCGGGACGAAAAAAGGATATCAATCCAATAACAGAGTAGTTACCAAGTGCGGTTTTTCACACAAAAGTGCAACGAAAAAAAAATACAGTTTTGCAAAAAGTGTATTTGTGCAGATTTAAAAAAAAATAAAAAAAATAAAAAAAATGTTACAAGTGCTTGCTAAAAAAAAAAATAAAAAAAATGTTACAAGTGCTTGATAAAAAAAATTTTTTTTTAAATTTTTAAAACAAATTCGTGATTTACTAAAAAAAAAAAATTATTGACACAACTTACCGCTCCACTGGGATAACATTTTCAACTCCAACCAGGTAAGTGGAACCACGGCATATGTTGTTGTCCATGCAAATATTTACATTCGGGATTTGCCCTTGCCGGGACGACTTTGATGCGCCGCCAAGCCTCTGTGAAATGTCTGTTTCTGTTTAGTTTATTTAAGGTGGATCACAATGCCAGAGTGGATTGTCATCAATTAGGTGGCACGGCAAGCAATTATTCACAATGCGGTGACGGTTTTAGGGAAAAAAAAAACCGCCGTCCTATAACTGTGACCCCGCAAGTTGAGTGCCATTGTTTGATGGAAGCTTAGTTAAGGCTTTAGATTGGATTTGAACGGGGTTCATGGTATTTCACGTGGATGGGCGAGGATTCTATTGTTTTTGGGGAGTAGCTGCTGCCTTTGGACGTCAAGGTTTGTCAAAAACCGAACATATTTGTTTACCTAGTGCTGTAAGTGGAAGTAATGGAGGGTGGTTTGATAACAGTGTGGGGGCTCACAAATTGCCCAGGAAGTGATATCATATGGAAGGCTTTTGTATTGTAAATTTATCCGTGGTACATACTGCAAACGGAATTAATTGTTTTTTCTTTTTTTGATAACGATGGATGACATTTTACAAATGACTCAGAACTTTTCAGCCGCATTTTTCAAGTGATGAGTTTTTTTTAAGGATTCGTTCACACTTTGCATTTTCTTTTGAAGGTTTGCGGTTAAAGTTCTAGAGTGGCTAGTATTAATTTTGATTTTATATCCAGTTTTTGTCTGTCAAATAAAATAGGCGTGGAAGGCCCGCCCTTAATTATTTAAAAAAAAATTTTTATTATTTATTAAATCATTTTTAAGTTATCCTTCAGTTATCAGTTTTAGCAGTTTTAGTTTGTAGATATTTGGATAATTATTTTTCAGTGTCTTAATTTTTAAGGCTTTTTTGAGATAAAAAAAAAATTAATCGGCCAAAAGACCAAGGTAGGTATTTTTTTTTTGTGACGAAGGAAAACTTTCAAAAGACAATATGGCGGTCTTCCATTACCATAAGTCACGCAAAACCTAATTTTGATAGAAAATGAAGATTTTTAGGCAGAAAGCTTAAATCGTTTATTGATTTATGTATGGAATGGCACATCGGATAGATGGCCGCCTGGCAAGTGCGTACTATTTTATTGAAATTTTCTATCACCGTTTCGTATAAATGTTGCTGAATTTCATTAATTCACCGTAAAATTTTGTCTTTCAAGGCGTTGTTGGTCGTGAGCTTGTCTGCAAATGGTGTTCAATCGCAAAATCTGGAAGGCCAATTCTGATCGCAAAAACGGCCGATTACACGATTTGGAAGTGACTCATGCAGTAATTGCATGGCTGTATGTCATATGGCACCGTTTTGTTGAAACCTACTTACTTACATAATTGGCGCTACAGTCCGGAATGAACCTGGGCCACAACCAACATGCCTCTAAAATTTACTCGGTTCTTGGCTAACTGCCTCCAGTTGCGCACTCCAAGTTGGTTGAGCTCGGTTTCTACTTGTGCGCCCCACTTAAGGCGAGGTCTTCCTCTACTGCGTCCGACGTCTGGCTGGGAATCGAAGACTCTGCGAGCCGGAGTATTGGTGTCCATTCGTTCTACATGTCCTAGCCATCTTAAACGTCCAATGTGGAGTTTTTTGACTAGGGGTATGTCGCTGTACAGCTCGTATAGTTCTTGGTTGAATCTTCGTCTCCATAGCCTGTCAACGCACACGGGACCGAAGAATTTTCGAAGAATTTTTCCCTCGAATCGACCAAGGATTTCTTCGTCCAGGAGGGATGATCAGGGTCTTAAATAGGATCTCCTTAGTAGTTCTAGTAAGGGTTTTACTACTGAATTTCCTTCTTAGCCCGAAGAAACAGCGGTTGGCAAGAGCAATTCTTCGTTGAATTTCTGGCGAGATGTTGTTGTCAGAGCTAATAGCGGAGCCGAGGTAGACAAAGTCCCGTTCTACCTCAAAGTTATATCTGTCAATGGTGACGTTCTGTTCAACTCGTCGATGTTTTGTGTCCTTTCTTACCTTCATTTACTGCTAAACTCATTTTTTCCGATTCCTTCTCTATACTAGCAAACGTGGCTATGCCATCACGTTGAGTCCTACCAATGATGTCAATATCGTCGGCGTATGCTAGTGGTTACACCGATTTTTGAAAAATTGTTCCTCTGATGTTGGCTCGGGAGTTTTGCACAATCCTCTCAAGAATCAAATTGAAAAAGTCACATGACAGCGCATCGCCTTGCCTAAATCCTTTTTTTGTTACGAATGTGTCGGTGAGGTCGTTGCCGACCCTGATGGTGCAGCGAGAATTCTCCATCGTCATCCTAAATAATCTATAAATGCTGTCGTATGCAGCTTTGAAATCGATAAATAGGTGGTGGGTATCGATTTGGACTTCTTGGGTTTTTTCCAGGATCTGCCGAAGTGTGAAAATTTTATCGATTGTGGACTTTCCTGGCCTAAAACCACACTGATAAGGCCGATCAGGTTATTGGTAAACGGTTTCAGGCGTTCATATATTACGGCAGATAGGATTGGTAGGCGATGTTGAGGAGATTTATGCCTCTGTAGTTTGCACAGTTCAGAGGGTCTCCTTTTCGTGGATCGGGTAAACAATACTGCGGTTCCATTCTTCAGGCATACTTTCATCCTACCAGATTTGGCTTTTGAGTTGGTGGATGTTACTTACCAAGTCAACTCAGCCGGGTTTCAAAAGCTCAGTTGGAAGGCATTGAATAGTTCGTTCTGCCTGACAGCGGAATGTTGTTCGTCATCCTTCAATATCCTCAGCATCGACAGGATTCTGTTTGAGCCTTGCATCCTTGGCTTTGCCGTTTTACACTTTGGTAAAACTTGCGAATATCGTCCTGGAGTGGCACCTCTCTATATCCTCGATCGGGCGCTTTTCTTGATCTTTTTTCTTCTTTGTGAAAAGCCGCTGTTCTTTCCTTCTTCTCTGCCTATAGAGCTCAATGGCAGCTCTTGTCTTCATCTGCAGCTTAGCCTTGTGAGCCTCGTTCTTGGCTGCTAGCATCTGTCGGCAGTCCTCATCAAACCATGGGTTTCTTGCTGGGTGGGCGCGAGAACCTTGCACATCAGTTGCGGCTGATCTAATGGCTTGTTGAGATCGTTGCTATTGTTCTTCGACATTAGATGCTGGTGGTATGGTGTAAATCAAGAGGTTAAGGGATACGCGTTGCACGAAGGTCTTGGCGGTCTCTTTCTGTCGACATTAAATTTTTACACAGTATTTCTGGTTTGTTATGGCGTGGTGGATATCCGCATTCTTACCTTCGCTTGCAACAAGGTAGCTGTCCGAGTCGATGTTAGCCCCTCGGAATGTTCGGATATCCAAAATACTGGATGCGATCCTTTTGTCTATCGCAATGTGATCAATTTGGGGACTGCCATGATCCCTTATGGATATCGAGGTGAGGAAACCGTGTGCTGGCTATAGTGGCATTTCGTTTCGCAGCGCAGGCGAATTTGGCCTTGATGCGGATTGTTACAATGCGTTCGCTAATGTCTTGGAAACATATAACTTCTTGCTACTATAATACTGTCCGTAGTAGATGTCACAGGTTTTCATCCTCTTTTTGCCCGGATCTCAGTAATGTCTGCTTTATAGCAGTTTAGGGCTTCCGCTAGTTGTTCGCCTGTTCGTCGCCTGTTTAATATTCTCACATTACAGGTGCAGATACGAACGTCGTTATTTTTTTTCGTTTAGCAGGGTCGTCAAGAATAAAATCAGTCCTTTCCGAGGCTATTGGTTGCTTCGTAACATAGGCTTTTTTGGGTGAGTAGATACAAAGTACAAACCCCAAACTTTCCAATTTATTAGATACCCTGTGGGCAATCAGTATCTACTACGGGATTAAGCGCTGCTGTTGACCTTTCATTTCAGCCGCCATCATCTCTGTTTAAGGGGTCTGACTTACCCTTGAGATTCCTAGATAACCTGCGGTCCGAATACATCGAAGCAGCTCTTCTTGGTTCGCTTGGGGGCAGCAGGCTGGGTATTTATAGTGTTGGTGGTTTCTTGTTATCGACACTCAGACTTATCGTTTAGCAAGTTAAATCCGGTTTTATGAGACCAGTACCCGATGGTTACACTTGGAGGTTAAAATCAGCACAGTTGATGTGTAGTCAGAGTTACAACCACTATGCATTGCCAAGTTAAAGCCAATTGGAGTCTACCCTCGTTCTACAACATCCAACCACCCATCCCTTATCACACTCAGATCAGCCCATTTTGAAGCCAGTAGGGAGTCCACGTGCATGGCTTGGCCCAACCTTCTTTCTGGCACAGTCACTCTGCAGCCATCCGGATGCTGTTGCAAACCTGAAAAGATTAGGGAGAGGGATTTCTTGGTAGAGTGAGGCCTGAGATGATATCCTCTTGTATTTCTTCATTACCGCGGCCTCTACAAAGGTCATCATCCATAAGAAGCATTTTCAGTTTGTGACCTTCGAGTGAGTTGTGTCCAGTAAGTAACCGCACCAGTGTCGAAACTGATTTCCTGTTTCTTTGGAGATGTTTGTGGATTTTTGGCTTTTTCATATGCAAGCCACATTCTTTTGGAAGTTTCGCAGGAAGGGAGTTCCATCTGTTTTTGGCAATATTCAGTGTTTTCTGTCCCACTCGTGAGGAGGTCATATAGTACCGGTTTGACAGACTTGTCTGCTTGATCAATGCTAGTAGCAGTTCATCGCCAATGAAATCGCCCAGTATGCCTTAACATTATGTTGGGCGCCAAAAACCTTCAGCCCTAAACTACAACGCTTCACATGCTTGGACTATATTACGACGGCCGAGGTTGCTTTTATTGCAGCCAGACTGTCAATAACGATGTTGATATCATCTGGTGGTGTGGCCAGCATTGAGGTCACTGTAGCTGCCTCTGCTACTGAAACCAGCTCTACCTGGAAGACACTGTTCTGCTGAAAAGTGCTGTTTAGCTTAAGTGTTTCAGAAAAACTCCCGCTCCAACGCCTACGTCCATTGTTGAACCATCAGATCAGATGGATATGGTTTCGGTACCCAGTTTGTTCCTCTTCCACTCTTCTCTTCATGGAAAGATGAAGGTGAATTGCCATTGAAATTCAGGGTGGGGCAGCATATGGTCAGAAGATACAGCTGAGACCAGGTATCTGTTTAGAGTTTTATCATGTCGTCGTGAATTAATTTCCCAGCAGTTGATCTGGCTGATTCTAAGTGCACTTTTGGCTGCAGATTCTTCCATGTAAAGGTCTATGGGTAGCAGGTTGAGGATGGTTTCTAGTCCCGCTGTTGGTGTGGTTCTCATTACACTAGTAGCGCCTACACATGCTACCCTTTGTACCTTTGTCATGTTTCCAGATGGGTAACTACATATGTGGGTTGGGACTAGCCAAGCCCTCCATATGTTAATATAAGATATATACGGTTATATCTTGGGGTTTGGACCCCAATTTTTTTTTCCGAGTATTCGGCTACACGTAAGGGAAGCTTTTGTGGCCTGTTTTAGGCGTTCGCACACATTTAGCAGAAATTGCGTGTCACTTAAGGAGATGTCTTCCCCTTGTACGTCCAAATTCTGGTCAGGAATCGAAGAATCTGCATGATGAAGTATTGTTGTCAATTAGCTCTACATGTCCTAGCCATCTTAAACGCCCAATTCGGAGTTTTTTTTTTGGACCAGCGCTGTGTCGCTGTACAGCTCGTAAAGTTCTTGGTTTGATCTCTGTCTCCATAGCCCGTCAACGCAAATGTGTTCATTTTGGGCCGATAATGTCGCGTTAGTGGTGCCTTTTTGGACCACTGCGTAGTGATTAAGCTCATTCCAGACATGTTTGCTGTAGGAAGCCTCGCTATTATGTTGCCCTTCAATCTGGGAGCCCAACATCGCGGATATTGCCAGAGATGTTATTGGAAATCCTGGTCTTCGCATTTTTTCTCAGTTCCATTTGATTATTACTGGCATTCCTGCTTGTTTGTGCTCCCCTTCAGCCTCTCAATAAATATTTCAGAAGGGAGGAGAAGGTTCTCGGCATTGCAAGTGCTCATTTTTAAAAAGCTGAAATTGTTTGTCCTACGGTTTGAGACCATAAACAACCAATTTTCGAGAAATTTTCAACAATGTTCCGAGAAACCTTCACGTAGATTTTAGAATTTTTCTCAGTTGTATAGGTGGTTATACCAGTGCAGCTATAAATAAGTTTTATCCCGTTTCGTAGAAAGCAATTATTTCTTGGGGTATTCCACCTCTAAGTAGAGGCATCATTATCGAATCAACGTCCGTTTACATTTCCTCAGATGGGTCATTGCCAACGTGCTTCCATCTGTTTCTGCTTCTTCCAGGTTCAATGCATTTTTAAAAAGTCCAGGACCTAGGTACGAAACATGCTTTAATTGCACAAAGTTCCCTTAAAAAGTTCCTACAATCCCTCTCAATGAAACCAAACCCGTCGATGCAAATAAACCGTCCACAAACCATTGATCTTGAATGGAAACCTACATGAACTCGATTAACCCTTCGATTGCAGTACACCAAGTCGTCCTGTCTACTCGTTTATCCTGGCAAACTACAATGAACCTGAATGCAGGTTTGTTTCTCAAGAAAATCTTTTCATCAATATTTATCAAAGGCTTCCATCCCCCTGGTTGAACTTTGTCTAAACTCTGGATAGTTCTTTGCTACCTTTAGGTCAATTACCCTTATCTTTCTCACATCCACCTATGGACAATGGACACATTCCGAGTACGTGCCATTTTCTTGGTATTCCAGGAGCAAGTCCACACTTTTCAAATCCATTTGCTGGTGGTGCAATTTGTGCCAATTAAAAACGCTTTCCTGTCCATAAGCTTCCCCAGGGAAGCTCTATTAAGCGGAATCAAAACAAACCAATTTTTTCCTTTGCTTGTATCTGTATCGCTCCTTATGGTATGTACACAATGAAATCAGTAGAACTGTTCTTTAGTTTCGAATCCTGTATAATTGGAAGGAACATAGCGCGAACGAAGGATCTGTGTGTTACAAACAGTATCTTCCTTGTAAATATAAAATGTAATCCTGTTGTTCCAGGCTTAACATGCGAGAAATATGAAAAAAAAAAATTATAACCACCATCATGTAACAATGTAGGTTTTGTTTTCTCTGTTCATAATTTTTTTTATGGGATTTGTATCTTTTATCTTTTGTTATGTTTCCAGTTTGCGTTTTGCAAACAATTGGGGGGATAATGGGACATGTGTTCCGAATGAATTCGATTAACATGAGGACATTCAAGTGGAGGCGGCAAATAATTGGGAGTCTCCATGTAAAACATCCCCAATTGACTTGAGCTCTGTGCTCTGTCTTTTATGTTGGTTTGACGCCAGTGAAATGAGATACAACCGAGCTAAGCTTTTGAGTTGGCTTTGCGTAATGTTGTTGTGTAATGTATGTGGATGTCCTGTTGGGTAGCTGTAAGTACGTAGGCTTTTACAAAACTGATTAGGTATGGCTGGCCAGATTGCAATGGTTTGATTTAGAAGATATTAAAGATACCGATGACATGAACCTTTCAAAATATTCTAAGGTTTGTGATTTTATTGTCATTTTATCAGACATCGTTTCACGTTTATCGAAATTCCGGCTCAGTTATAAATACGCAATGGAAACTTTGTCTTGAGGTCGGTCACCATTATGGCTTCTTCAGTGTGCAGGTAATTCGTAGCAATGTTGAAAAGTTTGAACAGCTACACTCTTTAGGACCTTAGGCCACCAAACATACAGAGATTGGTGAAAAATGACGAAAACATAGCTCCCGTTGAGGCTAGTATCGAAAAAGACACAGAAATGCCGTTCAGCTGAATTGGACATCGTCAGAGAGTAGTTTGGTTTTAGGGCTACATCCTAATAAGGCTGTGCTCATGCAAAAATTGAAGTCTTGCGACTGTAGACAAGGCCGCGAGATCACCAATTGGGCAGTGAAACTGCTTGCCAAAGATCCGTGATTTGGCTTAGAAAAAATCCTCATCTCGGACACTCTTTTGGACCTTAAGCCACCAAACAGACGGAGATTGGTCTAAAATGCTGAATTAGGCATCTCCAGATAGTAGTTTGGATTTGGGCCTATATCCGTATAAGGTTGTGCTCATCCAAAAATTTAAGTCGTACGACTGTAAACAATGCCGCAAGATCGCCAATTGGATGCTGAAACTGCTTTCTGAAGATCCGGGATTTGGCTAAAAAAATCATCATTTCGGACGAGGGCCATTTTAGGCTCAGTGGCTATTGGATGCTGAAACTGCTTTCTGAAGATCCGGGATTTAGCTAAAAAAATCATCATCTCGGACACTCTTTTGGACCTTAAGCCACCAACCAGACAGAGATTGGTCTAAAATGCTGAATTAGGCATCGCCAGAGAGTAGTTTGGATTTGGGCCTATATCCGTATAAGGTTGTGCAAGATCGCCAATTGGATGCTGAAACTGCTTTCTGAAGATCCGGGATTTGGCTAAAAAAATCATCATTTCGGACGATGGCCATTTTAGGCTCAGTGGCTATTGGATGCTGAAACTGCTTTCTGAAGATCCGGGATTTAGCTAAAAAAATCATCATCTCGGACACTTTTTTGGACCTTAAGCCACCAACCAGACAGAGATTGGTCTAAAATGCTGAATTAGGCATCGCCAGAGAGTAGTTTAGATTTGGGCCTATATCCGTATAAGGTTGTGCTCATCCAAATATTTAAGTCGTACGACTATAAAAAACGCCGCAAGATCGCCAATTGGATGCTGAAACTGCTTTCTGAAGATCCGGGATTTGGCTAAAAAAATCACATTTCGGACGAGGGCCATTTCAGGCTCAGTGGCTATTGGATGCTGAAACTGCTTTCGAAGATCCGGGATTTGGCTTAAAAAATCATCATCTCGGACGAGGCCCATTTTAGGCTCAGTGACAAGGAAAATGGTCGTTATTGTCGCGAACACAACCCAAAAGTGTTTTACCAAGCATCAATGCGTCCACAAAGATTGGCTGTTTAGTGTGGTTTATGGTCGTCAGACCTTATTTCTTTCGAAGTAAGGCATCAGACAGCGTATCAGTCAATAGTTTCAGGAATAGAGCGATGTTAACCGACTTTTTGTAGCAAGAGATCGATATATTCGAGTTGTAGTTCCAACAAGATGGCGCTACATGTCATAGAAGCAGCGCAACGCTAGAAGTTGTTAACGGCGAGCCTTCATTAATTGGCCGGGGCGATCGTGAGACTGGACACTAAACGATTATTATCTCGTAAACCAGCTTACCACTTAGGATGAGGTCGAGGCTAACATTCGAGACGGTATTGCCCGTACACATTGCACCGACTCATCAAAATTTGACCGATCGCTTGAAGCACCATAAGCGAATGCGAGCTGACCATTGGAATGATGTGCCATCCCACACATAATGGCACGAATGAAGCTACAATAAGAACATAAGCCAGCCTTCATGCTCCCTTATCGTATCTGCGAATTCCCTTCCACGGAAGCTTAATAGTCCATAGCGTCGTCTCAAATGTTGGTATTCGTGGTCCCAACGGTGGGAGATTTCTGTTGGTTTGTCAGAAATTCAAGCCTGTCCTTGTTATACATTGATATAGACTCATCTTAAGAGACATAAGACATATTTATGTCTTCCAGCTCTTCAAAATTTCTTCTTTCCGTGTGACGAAGACGACGGGTCTAAAAAATGGGAAATAGTTGTTAATTAAGCGTTTCATCTTCTAACTAACTTAAGTGGCGTTACAGTCTGGAATTAACCTGGGCCTCACCCAACGTACCTCTTCAATTAGCCGGAGCCTAAGCTGACTGCTACTAGTTGCGCACTCCAAGTTGGTTGAGGTCGGTTTCTAAATGTGCGCGACACTTAAGGCGAAGTCTTCCTATACTGTGTCTGACGTCCGTCTGACTCTGTGAGCCCGAGTATTGGTGTCCACCCGCTCTAGATGTCCTATCTATCTTAAACGTCCATCGCGGAGTTTTTTTTGACTTGGGTAACGTCGCTGTACAGCTCGTATAGTTCTTTTTTAAATCTTTGCCTTCATAGCCAGTCAACACAACCGGGACCAACGATTATTCGAAGAATTTTTTCTCTCGAAACGACTAAGATTTGATATGGTCTATGGGTCTCTGCGTCTTATATAGGATCTCCTTAGTACAAAGTGGGCCAAAAGAGATCACCCTATTATTATTTTGCAAATGGCCGCCAATGTCAAAACTGTTTTGAGATTTGTGGACGAGATAGATGTAGAATGCAAGTGAACAAGCCATGGATTGATACACTCCCCAAGAACGCGGAATAAACGTGTCTATTTTTTTGCGTAAACTTCGTCTGTAGTGTTGGCGCAGCGTGAATTCCGTCGCCGATTCCGCGGCCGTCCGACACCGACTGCGCAAGCACTGAGCCGTTTGGTCACCAACCTTGAAGAGAATGGGACCACACGAGACGTTGCCAAGAGTGGCCGGCCCCGGAGCGCCCGTTGTGCCGAGAATATCGCCGCTGTTGTCAAGCTGTCGCCGGAAACATCGACCAGACGCCCTGCCTCGAAATTAGCCATCAGGCGGTCGTCCCTAAAGGGAATTTTGGTCAAAGACTTGCGCATGTTAACGTACAAAGTCCAGTCCGTGCATCAGCTGCTGCCTGTCGACCCCAAACGCGTGTAACCTACGCCCAAGCCTTTCTCAATCTCGAGGACGAAGAGGACGATTTTTCGAACATAATCATAATGAGCGATGTGGTTCATTTCCACCTCAGCGGGTAGGAACGTCAACAAGCAAAACTATCGCTTCTAAGGGACAGAAAATCTACGAGTAATGCACGAGGAGCCATTACACCCGCTCAAAGTTAATGCATGGTGCGCTGTTCACGCTGGAGAATTCATCGGGCCATTTTTTTCGAGAACGCCGCTGGTCTAATGACAACAATGAACGGTGATCGCTATAGGGCCATGTTAACCGAGTTTTTTCTGCCACAATTGGACGAATTAGGACTGGAGAACACACCCTGCGCGGTCCACAATATTCGAGCCGATATTCTGAAGGGCCAAACAACATCGGATGACTTCTTTCGGCCCACCTTGTAGTTCCAGATTTTTTTCGAATTAAACCAACTCAGAGGTTATTGCACTCCACCATCTGGACTTCGGAATCCCAATGTGCTGAAATTCCATTCCACATGATGTGACTTTGACATTAAATTTGTCGGCTTAGACTTGCCTACCCCATCATCTCTGAAAATAATTTCCTTTTTCCGGATAGAAAGGTAATTCTAGTTATGTCCTCATCTTCTTCTTCTTAAGTGGAGCTACAGTCCGGGATGAACCTGGGCCTCAACCAACATGCATCTTCAACATCTTCTTCTTCTTAAGTGGCGCTACAGTCCGGGATGAACCTGGGCCTCAACCAACATGCCTCTCCAATTAGCCCGGTCCTTACCTAACTGCCTCCAGTTGCGCACTCCAAGTTGGTTGAGGTCGGTTTCCCTTTGTGCGCGCCACTTAAAACGAGGTCTTCCTCTACTGCGTCCGACGTCTGGCTGGGAATCGAAGACTCTGCGAGCCGGAGTATTGGTGTCCATTCGTTCTACATGTCCTAGCCATCTTAAACGTCCAATGCGGAGTTTTTTGACCAGGGGTATGTCGCTGTACAGCTCGTATAGTTCGTGGATGAATCTTCGTCTCCACAGTCCGTCAACGCAAACGGGACCGAAGATTTTCCGAAGATTTTTTCGCCCGAATCGACCAAGGATTTCTTCATCCGCTTTTGATACGGTCCATGCTACAGCGCCGTAGAGTAGGACTGGGATGATAAGGGTCTTATATAGGATCTTATAGGAGGGCTTTACTACTAAATTGCCTTCTTAGCCCGAAGAAACAGCGATTGGCAAGAATAATTCTTCGTTGAATTTCTGACGAAATGTTGTTGTCAGAGTTCATAGCGGAGCCGAAGTAGACAAAGTCCCGTACTTTTTCAAAATTATATTTGTCAATGGTGACGTTCTGTCCAACTCGTCGATGTTTTGTGTCCTTTCCTACCTTCATTTACTGCTAAACCCATTTTTGCCCTTTCCTTCTCTATACTAGCAAACGTGGCTATGCCATCATGTTGAGTCCTACCAATGATGTCAATATCGTCGGCGTATGCTAGTAGTTGCACCGCTTTTTGTAGAATTGTGCCTCTGGTGTTGGCTCGGAAGTTTTGCACGATCCTCTTAAGAATCAAATTGAAAAAGTCACATGACAGCGCATCGCCTTGCCTAAATCCTTTTTTGGTATCGAATGTGTCGGTGAGGTCGTTTCCGACCCTGATGGTGCATCGTCATCCTAGACAAACGGACGAGTTTGGACGGTATACTAAAACTGTATAGTTCGTCTCTATAAATGCTGTCATATGCGGCTTTGAAATCGATAAATAGGTGGTGGGTATCGATTTGGATATCTGGGGTTTTTTTTTCAATGTTCTGTCGAAGTGTGAAGATTTAATCAGAGTTGTGGAGTTTCCTTGCCTAAAACCACACTGATAAGGACCGAGCAGGTTGTTGGTAAACGGTGTCAGGCGTTCACATATTACGACAGATAGGATCTTGTAGGCGATGTTGAGCAGACTTATGCCTCTGAAGTTGGCGCAGTTCAAAGGTTCTCCATTTTTTGTGGATCGGGCAAACGATGCTGAGGTTCCATTCTTTAGGCATGCTTTCAACCGACCAGATTTGGCTTATGAGTTGGTGGATGTTACTTACCAAGTCATCTCCGCCAGCTTTATAAAGCTCAGCGGGAAGGCCGTCATTTCCGGCGGCCTAATTAAGCTTTAGTTAAGATACTGCTATCCTCACTTCACTAAGGTCGGTTGGTTGGCAGTTTTCGCTGTCGTTGCCAATGTGTGCTTTGATATTGAACTTGTGGGCTTTGGATCAATCTGATATAGCCCGCATGCAAAGCTGATACTAATGACGGTCTCATTGAAGTCTGGTCTCCTGAAAGTCGATATGTCTTCAGTTTAAATTCCTTTCCTCATTCTGTGACTTTGATATTGAACTCGTAACTTGGACTCAATCTTCTTCGTTAGAAAAACTGAGTCGATGTCACCTCAGCGTAACTTCCATTCCATATTCTGTGGTTTCGATATAACACCCTTCTTTCTTCGTTTTCTCTCAGACTAACTTCTTATTATTCTAATACAACAATCCTTTCATTAAAAGTTTTGAAAATCCATGCATCCTATCATTTTAGCTTCACACTACAAATAGGGTCGCTAAAGAGATGCCCTCCTTAAGCTCAGCGTTAAAGTGGCCAATTCTCGGTCGGAATTAATCATCAAATTCCCATTTCCATATGAACAGATACATAGACGAACTGAGAATGTCAGTTTGACGATTCTGCGGATGATGTCTCATACCACAAGCGTTTCACAGATGGAGTGAGGCAGACTGTCAAAAACAAGATTGACAGCATAACACCTGAAAACCTATTAGAAGGCTGTGTGTGAGCGGAGGAAATGGAACCGGGCACCGTCTCATGTCAAGAAGCTTATGTAATTCGATGTCAGTGCCTTGGGTAGACCAAAAGTGAAGAGGTTGAGTGGACTATGCGACTTCGAAAGAATCAATTCACAACCGAGGACACCCAAACTATAAAGCAAATAATTAGTCTTACCACTGTGTTGTCAAATCACCCGCAGTAAACCACCTACCTAACAAAATAGATTGGTCTACAGCCATTAGCTGGTTAAACTAAGCAATGACCTCACATCCTTTCAAATTAAACCTACATCCCTGCGCGTTCACAAGTTGTGACTCAACACTCAAACGTCCAATGAACCGGTCCATTATCATAAACCGTGAACAAAATAACTGTTCGGCATAAAATTACTTCTTATCTTGGCGACATTATACTCGTCGACATGATGTTATGGCGGCGGAAGTCTTCTGTGACCGAACGAATCCTAAATGTGGGGTGTACGCGGAGAGGAGGCCTTGTGGTTGAAGGACCAAGGGAAGGTGCGAGCGTTTCTAGTTGACTGGAAACATTTCATTTCAATTGGTGTCTAACATCATTTTCATTTTATAGATACTTTTCGACGCAAATTGCGTTGTAAGAAGATGTTTTCGACAATCCATTGTTGGGCGGTAATTAAGGCTCATTGGGCAGGCCTGGGGGGTAATTTTGATTGGCAAGCTGCCAGACAGGATTACAATGTTGAATCTACATGATGATTTGTTTGTAGTTGATTTCTAGTTCATCTTGGACAAGCAGATGCTGTTATTTTCTTTATTTTTCTGGCGGGGGGTTGTTCAAAACGTGTGATAGGAATTGTGGACGTGTTCGTTAATACAACTGTTTGAGTTCGTTTTGTTTTATAATGAAGCGTTTGACATTGAAAGGGCGATTGTAGGTGGTTCTGTAGTAGATGTATCAACCATAGATCTTAAGAACTGCAATATCTGGCATTGATGGCCCATTCGGGACCTGAAACCTAGCTTCTCCACTCATTTGTGTGTGCGGAGTTGCGTTTTTGTTTCAAAGTATGGGACTTCTAGTTTAACGCCGAATCCGAGCGGAAATTTTGAGAAGCACCTCATGACAATTTTGTATTCCTAGGTACTTGTTAGACATTCGCAAGAGGTGGAGCCGAATCCGAACCGTAAATTTGAGAATCCTGCATGACAGTTTTATACTCTTAGGTGATTTTTAGACTTTAGCAAGGGGTGGATCGAGGACTTGGACTAGGGAACCCGCACTTAGTCGTCCAATGCGCTAACTATTAGGCCACTGCTCTTTATGGCCCCCTCAAAGGTGCTTGCAAGCGACACATTAAGGGTTTATAGTGATAATAGACTCAGATACTGGATTGTATGGTTGCTGGATGGTATGGTTGCTGTGGCTATCGAATGTGGCTATCGAATGTGTGGCTATCAAATGTGAGATCGTGCCAATCCGCTCATTACCCGATGCTTAGAGACACAATTTGTCCATAGAATGGAAAAGTCTTACTGGTGTTTTTAGAGTTCGTTTAACTTATCTGACACCAGCTGACTTCAATTTCCTCTTCCCTTTCTAATACCGTCCCGGCGAAGAGTATCTTTACATCTTCGCAACAATTTTTTTTCGGTTTTGAATATTAAAGCTGCTCTAGCTGCTCGAATGGACACCAATAATCTGGCTCACAGAGTCATCGATTCCCAGCCAGACGTCGGACGCTGTAGAGGAAGCCCTCGCCTTAAGTGGCGCGCGCAAGTAGATAGAAACCGACCGAATGCGCAACTGGGTGCACTTAGCTAAGGATCAGGATAATTGGAGAGGCGCAAGTAGATATAAACCGACCTCAATCAACTTAAAATGCACAATTGGAGGCAGTTAGCTAAGGTTCATTCCGGACTGCAGCACCATTTTAAAATTCAAATGCGGATTTTTTGACTAGGGGCATGTCGTGTATAGTTCTTGGTTGAATCTTCGTCTCCATAGCCTGTCAACGCAATCGGGAACGACGATTTTTCGAAGAGTTTTCTTCTCGAATCGACCAAGGACCACCTTTGATATGGTCTATGCTTCAGCGCCATAGAGCAGGACTTGGTCTTATATGGGATCTCCTAAGTAGTTCCAGTGAGAACTGACGGCTGAGCTCATTCGGGGTAAATCCACTGACACCTAAAAATTGTTTGGTAAACGTCATCTTTCACGGAATTGAGAAATTAGATATTCCGTACTTGTGTCCAATTTTTTTAGAAGACTTAATCAACCCATATATCTCAGACCACTATCAATTACACAACTCAAGTTCAAGGAAAGGCACCTACCAACGTACTCTGAAGTATTCAAACAATGTTTGCAAAGCAGACGATAAATTTGAACACATCAGTAACCTAAAGTCGAACTTCTGACAGCTTCCAAGACCTGAAACTAAAAGTTGGCATGGTAATTATCAACAAAGGGGATATAGTCTAAGAGGAACTGGGCTGGTTAGCGAACAAGACCATCGTTGCTGCCACTGCTTGAGGAACTCATCACAAGCCTTATTAATTCTTGGGGTTGTACCAATGCTTTATCTAGGTATATTTCGAACGAAGCTGAAGATGGTAAGCTTCCCCCACCTAATACCCTTCTTTCTCTTTCTCAGAGTAACTTCTCTTTTCATTAGATGTTTTGAAAATCCTTTTGAAATTATTGTAGGTTCACACAAAAAATCAGCAATTACAAGGCACGAAAATATATCAAAACAGTCCGATAGGTGACTCTTACATCACCGGTGATTTTTGGAGATGACCGGAACTCCTGCTAAAAATATTCGAATTCACGACATAATACGTCATTAAAATTTTTACAATCATTGGATGTACTATTTGAATCAGGACATCGCGGTGAATATACAGAGTGTCCCAAAATGTCCCATCCTATCAGAAGATGCTATAACTTTGCAAATGGTGGAATATAGATGGCAAATGGCGCATAAACTGTAAAATACATGTCCATCCATAGAACGTTATAGAGCTCAAACTCTCGAAATATTCGTGAGCCGTGTTTTCGGAACAATTCGTCCGTAATTTTCAAGCAAAAATGGAGATTTTCCGGCTGCCCTCTTACAACTGGTCAATCAGTGAGATTGAAAAGCTTTCCTAAAGGGAGATCTTTGCCAGCAGTGTTGGATGGCATGTCGTCAAGTAGAGAGAATCTATTTAAACAATGGAGTACCACAAGGATCTATTCTCTCACCCAGTGTATTTCTGATCCACATTTATCGTCTTTTAGGAACAACCCGCAATCGTGTTCTTAGGTTTTTAGATTGCAAACACAAATGCCACTAAGGCGTTTAGGTGCTTACCTCTAAGAGACGAGTGGAGGGCTGAAGATGTCGTGAAGACTCCATCGACATCGACTGGACGCTTTGGCACCCATTTGGCAGTTAATGTTTATCTCTCTACCGAATGTTTAAAGCCAGCCATTCAGCCAGTCCATCACCTACTACCTTCCGTACATGCTTAAGTTACGCTACAGTGCGGTATGATATTGGGCGCCAACTAAGATGACTCTCGAATTAGCCCGGTCGCTAGCTAACTGCCTCTAGTTGTGCACTTTAAGTTGGTTAAGATAGGTTTCTACTCCGACGTCTGCTATCTGATTGGTATCCATTCTGGCTACATACCCTAGCAATCTTAAACATCCAATGCGGATTGTTTTTGACCAGGTCTATGGCGCTCTAGAACTCGTAAAGTTCTTGGTTGAAACTTCGTACCCATAGCCCGTCAACACAAACGGGAGGAAAAATTGTTTGCTCAAAACGACCAAGGATCTCTTCATCGGCTCTTAATACGGTGCATGCTTCAGCGCCGTAGATCAGGACCGATGGAGCAGTGAGAATTCTCCCTTATGATTCTGCACAGACGGACAAGTTTGGGCGATGTTCCAAAACTTGACATGCCTCTGTATAGCTCGTCTCTATGAATGCTATCGTATGTGGCTTTGAAATCGATGAATGGGTGGTGGCTATATCGACTTGGACTTCTTAGGTTTTTTCCAGGATCTGTCGAAGTGTAAAAACTTGATCAGCTGTGGACTTTCCTGGCCTAAAACCATACTGATAAGGGCCAATCAGGTCGTCTGTAATCGGTTTCAGGGGTCCACACATTACGCTGGATAGGTTTTTGTAGCCGGGATTGACGATGCTGTCGTATTGGGTTTTGAAATCGATGAATGGGTGGTGGCTATCTATTTGGACTTCTTAGCTTTTTTTGCACGATCTGCGGAATCTGAAAAGCTGTGGACTTTACTGGCCTAAAACCATACTGATAAGGGCCGATCAGGTCTTCTATTTTCGGTTTCAGGTGTCTAGATATTACGGTGGATAGGATTTGAGCCGGAGTTGATGATTCTACCAGAAGGTAGGCTAGATAGAAGAATCGGGCAAACGATGTTGAGGTTCCAGGTTCGAAAATCGCGTCTAAGCTACGCTCACTCCCTCCTGAACCTCAGCGTTGCAGTGGACGATTCTCTGTAGAAATGCATCATGACCGACGTAGCCCATTTCCATCTGAAGGTAAATATAGACGAAGTGAGTAAGTCAGTATGACTATGTTCACTATTAACCGTTTTTTGGAGTGGGGAATTGCTTAAGGTAGACTGTGGAAAACAAGATTGACGGAATCACACTTGAAAATCTAGTGGAAGGTCTGTCTATGAACCGAGGGAATGGACCTAGGTAACGTCTTATGATGAGAAGTCTATGTAATTCGATACCAATGCCTTTGATAGACTTAAAGCGAAAACCGACTCCTAAATGGATGATGCCGAGTCCGAGACACAGCAGATGCATCAGCGTTGTCAACGCCTTAGTTAGTCTTCAAGCGGGAGGTGACATCGTAATAGGTGAATGCTTTCCATAGAGGGAGATAAGTCATCTGGAGTCCGACACACAGGAGATGAATCAGCGTTGTCAACGCCTTAGGTAGACTTAAAGCGGAAGGCGACTTCATAATCGTCGATGCTTTCCTTAGAGGGAGATAAGTCAATTTTAAGTCCGACACACAGGAGATGTATCAGCGTCTTCAACGCCTAAGCTAGACTTAGAGCGGAAGGCGACTTTGTAATAGGTGAATGCTTTCCATAGAGGGAGATAAGCCATCTGGAGTCCGACACACAGGAGATGAATCAGCGTTGTCAACGCCTTAGTTAGTCTTCAAGAGGGAGGTGACTTCGTAATGGGTGGTGCCTTCATTAGAGGGAGATAAGTCATCTGGAGTCCGACACACAGGAGATGCTTCAGCGTTGTCAACGCCTTTGCTAGACTTTAAGCAGAAAGCGACTTCATAATAGGTGATGCCTTCCTTAGAATTTGGAGTCACACAGGAGGTACATTTAAATTTTCTTAGACATGACATGTCGACGTTGTCTACTTAAAAACAATTTTAAGTCCAGCGTGTGAAGGCTATGGCTTAGAGGTTGGTGTGCTGAGTTATAAAGTGAGGGATGCCACTTTCAATTTTCTTAAGAAGCAACACCTAACGTGTTTTTCGCTGCCCCTTTTGAGAATGTCTAACAAACGTACAGGTGTAGAAAACAGGAACGAGTACCCTCTCAAGTTACAATAGCCAAATCGGGTTTAATTATCCTGGCGAATAGCTGTCATTCACTCAAACCTTAGGTGCTCGACTTTTGTAGACTTCTCTCAACCAAATTACCAGATATTACCCAGGTTTGAGGACATTTGAAGGCCACTTACTTTTGCAATTAAATACACAACTCCTGTTTTTCCAGCTATCCAGACATTTGGTTGAATTAGTGCGTTAGTGCGTTTGGCCTTAAGAGATACATAATCCTGCAAATGGCTATGATTAATGGGTTCAACTGCCTTTGAAAATTTGCTCCTTGATGTAAATTACCTCAGATTATGGGATTATCCCTGACTCTGCCAGACCATTCCCATTCCCAATCCAGGTTACTGTAAACGTTCATAATAATCTGACCCCCCCCGCCCACGTGTGGGTGTCTGTAAATTTCAGGGCTCAGCACATCCCATTTCAGCCACAGGAACTCATCGAGCAGTTAATTTTCATTAGCATGCCCAACAATGGTTCTCGCATAAGCATTCAAAAACAAAATCCCACCAGGACCTAAGTCCATTAACCCCCTCCCTATACACGTTTATGTTGAATTTCACTTCTCACTAAGCATTCCCTGGGTTCGGCGCATATTAACATCTGGATCACCCGACAGATTCGTATCCCTTTCATTGCAATTATCTAATACCACACATTCGGATTCTCCGGCTGATACCTTTCCGTAAATCCAATAACTGCGTCGTGCGGCACCCAGGATGATGCCAAACTGCAGAAGGATATGATGATACACACCTTTGTTTGAATAGCAAATCTATAGAGTCACCACTCGTCGCATAGCCAGCTCCTCCGACCATCCATCTCTGGGATGACAGACGAGTCGTCCTTGTGACAGAAGTTCTACTATTCTTCCCATCTATAGGTAACACGTCTCTCACTATGTTTCAATTTACCTTCGGTGTGAGATCTAAAATTGAATCACTTGACACCAGAAGGAGTGAGCACACAAACGCACACCCTCAAAGTGTAGGACAAAAAGGATACACTATCTTTGTTCGTGTGTGTGTGTGTTTGCTAAAGTCAGTAAAACGCCACAGGTAGTGCCTAGAATGTGATTACAATTTTATACTTGCATGCCACATCATGCGAAATTTGAAATTCTGAAAGGTAGGAGGTCCTTTTTGCTCCTTTGTATGGCACAGCAGAAATTACGTTTTACTTTGTAATTACATGTTTGACTAACAGGAAAACTTTCAATATTACATAAATGGCTGTTATTTGTTGCGGAGGGTAGATCCTTTCTCTTGCCTATTGCATGCTCTAGGGCTGTACAAATTAAGCTGGAAGGAAGCTTTGCAATTGAATTTAATACAATAGTGGAACACAAAGAAGGCTCCAGAAGGACCGGTCTTACTTATTTCATTATTCGAATTAATTTTCCATTCGAATGGCATTCACAATCGAAGCAAGGATTCGAATATGAAAACCGTCAAGTGGGGTGAGATGATATGACATGACGATGAAAGGAATGGTGTCTTACAGTTTGAATAACCTCCTCCTTTGGAATGATTTGCGATCTATTTTATTCTTTCCATCTAATGTGTGCATAGATACATTCAAATATGTGCATAGATACATTCAAATATGAACAAAGGCTAAGGAGTGTTGAGGTACTTATGGGATTTGGGCGATTCAATTCTGGGTTTAAAGGATAAGGATGGAGCAAGAGCTGTTAAGAAGTCGCTTGTTATTCAGTAACTTGTGACTCAGACTGACATACTGGGCTGGGATTTAGTGGCATCGAAGTTACACTCACCTTCACAGGTAGTTCGATGATAGGGAAGGGACCAGTGGTCTTCTCAGAGGCGTTCGGGTTTAAAGTATCTTTACCTGATGGATAGGACTGAAATAGGGATGGTTCAAGAGCTTTTAAGAAGTCACTTGATATTTAGTAGCTTGTGACTCAGGTATGGTTTGAACAAAAAAAAAACTTTAAGCTATCATCTGACAGACTGGGCCGGGATTTACTGGCATCGATGGTACACCTATCTTCACAGGAAGTTCGATGATATGAAAGGGACCACGACTCTTCTCAGAAGCGTTTGTGCTTAATTTATCTTTACCTTACTGATAGGACTGAAATTCATTCTGCACTGTCATCGAAGGTATACCCATCTTCACAGGTAGTTCGATGACAGGAAAGGGGCTTCTAAGAGAAATTTGGTGCCAACCAATCATTTCGAATGACAGACTTTAAAACTGAGATCCACGCATTTAAGAAAGCAACCCTATCGGTGGAACTACCAGAAATGACAATTTCTTAAGCCGGACTAAATGCAAACTCGAAACGTGTCATAGGTTGCTTCATGGCGCTTAGAGCGATTCATCACATGGTTATCTACTCTGCTAAATTGCTGGACCCGTGGGAACGCAAAATAACGAAGTAGCGCATCAACTGTCCATCCGCTTGTATTGGGTTCAACAAGCTGGTGGACTGGACCTATTGGCCTTTTATATCGCTACGAGCTTCATTGACGGTGTCAGAAAAGAGATTCACTGACCGCGTCAGAGTAGAATTGGCTTACGAACGATGGTATAACACTAATGGTTGCGTCACAACTTATATTCTGTGGTCCAACTTTGATCGATAAATATCTAAATCTATAAAGCTGGGTTCTTGTCGAAGTATTAACCGGACTCTACATCAAAGAAATCGTATCTTTGAGGCTTAGAGTCTTTATCAGAAGCTACAAAGGAGACGAAATAGAGTATGTAAGGCATCTTTTGTGCCACCACCACCCACCTCCACAAGAACATTGCTTAGTCAGTATGGAAGCACGATTCTTCGAAAATGTTTATGACTTGGCGATTCTATCAGACCATCTTCTGTGGCACCGATAAGTTTTACAAGAACGGTGTTTACCCTGCATGGAAGAACGGCTCTTCGACAACTTGGGTGACATGGCAGATATACCTCTTTCGGACATCAAAATATTTATCGAAAGATCCAAGTGTGTAGACCGTCTTCTGTGCCATCGCCCAGTTGAACAAAGACGGCTATATTCTGTCTGGAAGCACGGTTCTTCGACAAAATATACCTCTATCGGACCTAAAAGGGTTTATCCATGTTGGTAGAAAATCTTTTACGACAGTTTGGCAAAAACGCCGTTTTTTTTGTAGAGAAACAAGGTTCTCCGAAAACTTGGAGGACTTGACAGAAATATCGCTATCAGCCCTGAAAAGATTTATCAGAAGTTCTGAGTGGTTCTATTAGTCACATGTCCTGCCATATAAATATTAGCAGGCCCATTGCTATTACACCATTGGAAGCTTCTGGGTAAAAATGTTTACCTAGCTCCTCTTACCTGACTTAATCTTTCCTTTGGTAGCTTCGTCCAAGGGTAACATTCAGATCAGTAGACAGGGATCTCATCGGAAGGTTCTTATAACGATTGTCAATAAAACGGCTGAAGTTGACGACTCCGTTTATACTTTGTGTTACGTTTACTGAATTCGCAAAGTATAGAGTTTTAGTGTTTTTGATTCCCTAAGCTGATTATATGTCGTCCAGATTACGGAATTACAAAAGCCTTGATCTAATATAAGCTTATTGGAAAATGAATAATCTGGCATTCACGGACAAATAAGGGCCGTAAACCTAGCTTTGCCATTCATTCAGAGACGTGGAACTTCGGTTTAATGCCGAATCCGAAAGGGACATTTTAGAAGCTTCTGATGACAGTGTTACTCTTGGATATTTTTCAGACATACACAAGACTTACATAGTTAGTTAAGTGGCGCTACAGTCCGGAATGAACCTGGGCTTCAACCACCATGCCTCTCCAATAAGCCCGGTTCTTAGCTAACTGCCTCCAGTTGCGCACTCCTAGTTGCTTGAGGTCGGTTTCTGCATGTGCGCGTAACTTAAGACGAGGTCTTACAATACTGCATCCGACGTCTGGCTGCGAACCGAAGACTCCGCGAGTCGGACGTCCATCTTAAACGTCCAATGCGGAGTTTTTTTTTAACTAGGGGTATGTCGCTGTACAGCTAGTATAGTTCTTGGGACAAGGATTTCTTCATCCACTTTTGACATGTTCCATGCTTCAGCGCCGTAGAGCAGGACTGGGATAATCAGGGTCTTATATAGGATCTCCTTAGTAGTTCGAGTTAGGGCTTTACTTTTAAATTGCCTTCTTAGCCCCGAAGAAACAGTGGTTGGTCAGAGTAATTCTTCGGTAAATTTCTGACGAAATGTTGTTGTAGAGTTAATAGCGGAGCCGAGGTAGAAAAAGTCCCGTACTACCTCAAAGTTATATTTATCAGTGGTGACGTTCGGTCCAATTGATCGATGTTGTGTGTCCTTTCGTTTTGACAGCGTATACTTGGTCTTACCCTCATTTACTACAAATAAAATACAAATTTTTGGCGCAACAGGCTCGTTAGTACCCAGGGCCTAGCTTTCTCACAGCCATTCATGTGTGCGTGTGTACTTCTTGCACGATGGCGGGACCTCCTGTTTTATGCCGACTCCGAACGGCAAAGTTGAGATAAGCTATTCTTGACAATTGATACTACTCGGACAATTTGTCAGATCATCACGAGAGGAGGGCCAATGAAAAATCATTATTAGGTGTTGCTATGGCTGGGAATCGAACCCAGACCTTCTGCGCGGCAGTTCATCGCACTAACCATCGCGCCACTGAGCCCTCATTTACTGCTAAACCCATATTTGGCGCTTTCTTACCCATACCAGCAAACGTGGCTAAGAGATCACGTTGGGTCCGACCAATGATGTCCGTATCGTCGGCGTATGCTACTAGTTGCACAGATTTTCGGAAGATTGTTCCTCTGGTGTTGGCTCGGCAGTTTTGCACCATCCTCTCAAGAATGACATTTAAGCAGTCACAAGACAGCGCATCGCCTTGCCTAAAGCCTTTTTTGGTGTCGCTGAGGTCATTTTCGACTCTGATGCAGCGAGAATTCTCCATCGGCATCCTTCACAAACGGACGAGTTTAGGTGGTATACCAAAACTAGACATGGCTCTGTATAGTTCGTCTCTATAAATGCTGTCGAATGCGGCTTTGAAATCGATTAATAGGTGGTTGTTATCGATTTGGACTTCTTGGGTTTTTTGCAGGATCTGCCGGAGTGCGAAAATTTGATCAGTTGTTGACTTTCCTGGCCTAAAACCACACTCGATAAGGGCCGATCAGGTTACTGCTGAACGGTTTCAGACGTTCACATATTTCAGCAGATAGGATCATATTAGTCGATGATGAGGAGACTTATGCCTCTGTAGATGGCGCAGTTCAGAGAGTCTCCTTTTTTGTGGATCGGGCAAACGATGCTGAGGTTCAATTCTTCAGGCATCCTTTCTTACGACCAGATTCGGCTTATGAGTTGGTAGATGTTACTTACCATGTCATCTCCGCCAGCTTTATAAAGTTCAGCGGAAAGGCCGTCATTTCCAGCGGCCTTATAAGCTTAAGTTTAGATATTGCTATCCTCACTTCACTTAGGTCTGGTGGTTGGTAGTTTTCGCTGTCGTTGCCAATATTAAATGGTTCGTCCTGCCTGATTGCGGAATGTTGTTCGTCATCTCCGTTGAACAGTCTGCACAAGTGGTTGTTCCATATCATCGGCATCAACTACGATATTTCCTTGTTCATCTCGACATAATATTGTTCAAACCTTGTATCCTTAGCTTTGGCGTTTTATACTTTGGTATAACTTGCGAACATCGTTCCTGGTATTGTACCTCTATATATCCTCTATCACGCGCATTTCATGTTCTGTTTTATTCTTTCTGAAAAGCCGGTGTTATTCCCTTCATCTCTGCCTATAGTGCTCAATGGCAGCCCTCGTTTTCAGCTGCACCTAGCCTTGTAGGCCTCGTTCTTGGCTGCGAGTATTCCTCATCAAACCAAAGGTTTCTTGCTGGTGGGAGCGAAAAACCTAGGACATCAGTTGAGGCTGATCTAATGGTATGTTGTCATCGTTACCATTGTTCTTCGACATTAGATGCTGGTGGTATGGTGTGAATCGAGAGGTTAAGGGATACGTGTTGCGCGAATTCCTTGGCAGTCTCTGTGCGATTGCAGTCTTTCATTATCATTATCAAGCCAGAACCGTACCTACCTGTCGAGGAAAGCTATATAAAAATTCGCTTGACTTTATAAAAAAAAACATAGCTAATCCACTCTAAAAATGGAATTGTGCATTGGAAAGACAAGTTCTATTATTTTCCCTTTTTATATTCTCGGTCTGGATGTAGGTCTGGCTTTCATCACAAAGCTAACCAATCTTCCAGAAGATTTGGTACCTAATTTCGATAACCATACATGTCAAGAGCGAAAAACTGCAGGCAAGAAGCCAATTACTCATTCATTCGTCTTAATCTCCTAAAGACCTTCAAACCCCCCCCCTTTCTAGGCACTAATCTCTGATCTCATTTACATAAGCATTGTTCTAATTCAATAACATGCCATCCAATCGTGATTAAGGTTCCCAAACAGATTCTCCAATTCACTCCAATGAGCTTGGGTATGCAAAGCCCCCTTTTATCCTTAAGGATAACACAAACAAAATTTATCAACATTTCACGATTCAATAGAATTCAAGATGAATGCGAAGAAAGGAAACACAAAATAGAAAAAGTTGTCCAACTTATTAAGCCAATCACGTAACTGTACATTAATAACCAAAACCCAATGAGTGTCGAAATTCCAACTGTATGAGTTGAGTATCTATTCTGAAATGAAAAAAAAAAAACGCAACTTGAAAGATATCACGTAACACGGTAATAACCAAAATATCAAACAGATAAGATGACAAAAAAAAGATGCGTATCCCCTCTTTGCGTGCTTATTGTTTTAAGTCAGTCGGTAATTGGAACGTCCTCATGGGAAGACAAATAGATCCGAAGAAACTGTAAATTAATTTTGTCAGGGTGTTAACAATGACAACGGAACATGGAGACTTTCATGGAAGTATGTCCTCAAGAGAAAAAAAATGGCGAACATAGGCACTGCAGTCTTTAGTGGCCTAGTTGTAGTGGGTTGGATTGCAAAGCATGACTTTGCACCGTTGTTTAATGCCTTATCTCTGGGTTAGTGGTTAGGGCGTTGGACTAATAATCGTGGGTCCGTGGTTCAAGTCGAATTTTGTTTCACTGCTCCACCGCTTGTGAAAGCTTAACAACATCCAAGACTATCCAACTGTAATGAAAATTTTTTAAGAAGCTGCTGTTAGGAATCGGGTTTACACTGATGGACCCATTTCTTGTGCCAACTTTATAACATTGCACATACAAATGACTAACAGACCCATGGCTGGCGACAACTTTTAGAAGCTGCCTAATACAAAACCACAAACCTTACTCGTGAAGACGCACTCGAGTGGTGTTTTACCGAAGGTAGGCAAACGCGGCCACGAGACCCCGAAGGACTTCAGACCAGTCAGTCTAACCTCCTTTGTACTAGAAACCCTGAAGCGTGTTCTAGACATCCACATGCGAAGTTTACTAGAAGAATCTTCGCAATCCAAATCACGGCACGCGTACCTCAAGGGCAGATCCATGGAAGCAGCTCTCAATGAGGTAGTGCGGACAATCGAAAAACCCTTACACTATATAGAATACACTCTAGCCTCCATCTATGATATAGAGGAAGCTTTCAACAAAGTCCTCACTGGATCTATTCTTGAATCTCTGATCGAGCTGGATATAGAGGAATTTATTAGCCAATGGATATTCTCTATGCTCGGGACAAGAATTATCCAGGCAACACTTGACAACACTTAACCAAATTTGCCCATAGAGGAATGCCACAGGGCGGCGTCATCTCTCCTCTACTTATGAATGAATGAAATTCTAGTTAAACTAGACGAAGAACGGGTCAAAGTTGTTGCATATTCGGATGACGTGGTGATACTAGTATCCGAAAAATTCCCCGTCCGTGATAAGCGAAACCATGGGGGCTGCTCTTGGCAAGGTTAGCACCTGGGCTGCAGGTTGTGGCCTCGGTGTAAACCCGAGCAAAGGGAAATTAGTTCTATTCACCACCAAAACCAAAATACCCGATTTCACCCTCCCCCGTCTAAATGGCCAACCGCTGACACTATTTTCCAGCGCTAGGAATTTGCTTGACCTAAAACTTAACTGGAAACGCAACATCGAACATAGAGTTAGGAAGGCGTATGTGTTGCCCTCTATGCTTGCAGCGAAACCTTTGGATAAAAGTGGGGACTTCAGCCAAAGATGACCTTATTGATGTACCCAGCTGTAGTAAATCCTCACATACGGCTTACTAGTACGGTGGCCCATATTGAGTCAGGGAAACTTACAACCTCACAAAACTAATAAGGCTGCAAAGGACTACTGCAGTAAAGGCACCACGGGCGCACTGAGGTCGGCGTCAACGGATGATCTGACTGTGCTATTGCATCTCTTACCTCTCAACCTACACATCGAAAATACCGGTTTATGCAGCTCAGTAAGACTTAAGGAGTCAGCACAGTCCCGGACTCGTTACCGAACGGCATAGTAACGTTTCTTCCAGACTACATCACACCTATATTAAGCTTTAAAAAAGGCTCCCTACCAGAGCTCAGTGGAAGAGAAACGATGTCGACACGGTCGTCTTCACAGACGGATCTAAGATGAACTGTGGTGTGGGGTCCGGAGTCTACTCGGAATTTCCGAATATCGCAGTATTATAACAACTGGCTAACCGAGAGATTGCTATCCTCATAGATAGTCAAGCGGCCATTAAGGCCATCAACTCGGCTACCATATCCTTAAAGCTGGTACAGGAATGCCGGAACGAACTTGCCCATCTGGGCGAACGCTTCAGGGTCACACTTCTCTGGGTTCCAGTGACATTGAAGGAAACAAGTGTATCGCTCACAAGAACTCTGCCTTTCTCAGAGCACAATTTGGCGATTTGAGCTTGCACCCGTACAAAATTCAACTGCCCTAGGAGCTGAAGGTTAACGACCATAGGCAACGAGGTGTGTTCGCTGAATGGGCTCTGAAGTAGTTGGAAACCCAATTTTCAAAGAAAAATCATCTTCAGAGATGAGGCCCATTTCTGGATGATAGGGTATGTCAGCAAACAAAATTGTCGAATTTGGGACGATACCAATCAACAGGAGATCTAAGAGCCTCCAATGCATCCCTAAAAAGTCACTATTTGGTGGATTTTAGGCTGGCATTGTCATCGATTAATATTGCTTTGAGAACGATCGATGTTGGCCAGGATATCACCACCAACGGCCATATCTTCCATATGGAGACCAACGACATGTGGTTTTGAAAGGACGTGGCTACGAGCCACACCCCTCATGCCACATTGGAAACTCTGCACAATCGATTGGAGGACATGGTCATCTCACTTGGAGGTGATTTAAACTAGCCAACGAGATTTTGCGATTTGAACCCGTTCAATTTTTTCTTACGGGGTTTTATGAAGTCGCAGGTCTATGCAAATTACCCACAAACCACAGTAGCCCTCAAAAAACTCATGTCGTTTGTCGAATTCCGCCTTATTTATGCACTAGAGTCATGGAAAATTAGAAATTTGTTAGGTCCGGGCCTCTGTTGGAAATTTTTTAATAACTAAGCCGAATAATCTGGACTCAGTGGCGCTATAGTTAGTGCGATGAACTTCGCGCAGAAGTTCTGGGTTCGATTCCCAGCCGTAGCAACACCTAAATGATTTTTCACTGGCCCTCCTCTAAAGATGATCTGACAAATCATCCGAGTAGTACTAATTGCCAAGAAAAGCTTGTCTCAACTTAGCCACTCGGATTCGGGATAAAACAGGAAGTCCCGCCATCGTGCAAGAATTACACACGCACACATGAATTGTTGTGAGAGAGCTTGGCCCTGGGTACTTACGAGCCTTCTTACTTACTTAAGTGGCGCTACAGTCCGGAATGAACCTAGGCCTCAACCAACATGCCTCTCCAATTAGCCCGGTCCTTAGCTAACTGCCTCCAGTTACGCACTCCACGTTGGTTGAGGTCGGTTTCCACTTGTGCGCGCCACTTAAAGCGAGGTCTTCCTCTACTGCGTCCGACGTCTGGCTGGGAATCGAAGACTCTGCGAGCCGGAGTATTGGTGTCCATTCGTTCTACATGTCCTAGCCATCTTAAACGTCCAATGCGGAGTTTTTTTGACCAGGGGCATGTCGCTGTACAGCTCGTATAGTTCTTGGTTGAATCTTCGTCTCCATAGCCCGTCAACGCAAACGGGACCAAAGATTTTTAGAAGAATTTTCCTCTCGAATCTACCAAGGATTTCTTCATCCGCTTTTGATACGAGCCTGTTGGGGCAAAAATTTGTATTTGTCCAAAAATGACGATCTGGCCTAAAACATTAACATCAACGTTAGAACTTTTTCTAACCTCACTATTGCTGTGGAAGGTGTAATGTGTGACGTTCCGTACAAAATACACGGTTTATAAAAATTCAGCTGTTAATGGCGATATTTTTCCAGCTTAAGGGGTTTTACCTGACTTAAACTAGACCTTGCTGTCATTGAGTTGTAATAGAGAAAAGACGTTCACCCAGATTAAATCAATGGCCACCATAATTGAGTTCTTTTAGGGATTCATCCACCTTCATCCAGGCAATGGAAAGTGTACAGTTGGAAACTTTTTTTGGTCGATATTTAAGTTTTATAGTCAGCTTCGATTTATCGATCAACTGAGGCCCTTTTTCAAAAATATTTTTTTCTTTTAAAAATATCACATAAAAGACAAAAAAGCCACTGAAATGCCCCACTGAAACCGAAATACTACTCATGTGAACCTGAAACTCTTCTTTTCCAGAAAAAAGTCATCATAAGGTGTAAAACTCCAGACTTTTTGTAATACATGGGTTTGGAATAATGCTTGCTGTAGCCTATTTTATTCTGGGCAAAGAATTTATTTTGGAATTTAATTTGAAAACACGTGTGCCTAACAGATAAAAGTGGGCATGCAAAGATGTTATAAGTCATCAACCATTTGGTAAGATTTAACCGTAATAAATACCAATAAAGTCTCAAACCAAACATAATTACAGACTAGACTACATGACATATCGATGCTTAAAATTGTTCCAATTTAAAAGCTTCCAAATGATTACTTTCAGTCATCCCCAAATAAGTCTTCCTAATCCTAATAGATACACGAAAACTGTCCATGTCTCGAACAGAACACAGAATTCATACATGTACCACCTACAAATATGGTCAATGAACTGCCTCCTGACTAATGTCAAAGGATTACTCAGAGAATCCGAACCCAACTAAGGCAGGACAATATTCTGCCTAACCGCACAACTCCCTCACCCAGAGTCGAATTTCCCTATGAAAACCCAATTTAAGGATTAAATCTCATCCATCCTATTCACTGCATCTACACATTTTAATAGCTCCCAGACCTGGCGCCATACATAATTTGTCATGTCTTTCATAAATTATTTTGACAAGCGGCCTTCATAGGCTTTGCGGTCTATTGAATGGTCGGATAGTGAAGAGTGGATGAATTTTGCCACACAGGGTGATGGCAGGCACATGTATATATCTATGCAAGGATTTGGGCCTACTGACGATCCAATGAATTGAGAATTAACTTTGATCAGATAATGGAATAAATATTCAATGGCGGCCATCTAACGCTGTGTGGTTTGAGGTGTGAAAAATGCCTACACCCGTTTGGACAATTAAGTGAAATTAAACGCAAGGATTATCCAACACACGGAAAGCAGTTATGGTTGTGTAATGTAATTAAATGGCTTTGTGTGTGTTTTTTTTATGGCGCATTATTTACGAGTCGTAACGTGCCAAAAGGAAACGGCCTGAATCACCATCTTTTGTGTGATGTCCTTTATTATGTTTGTTGAATGAAATTAATTAGTTAATTTGGGTTTTTTTTGGTTCTGCACACCCTTAGAGTTGGATTTTAATGCAATACCTACTACTCCTTACGTCGAGGAGGAGGACACATTAAGGATTTCCCTCACTGATATCGGGTAGAAATTCCGACACACCCAAGTAAGTGGTGGTTACCTAAGGATACTTAGCCCAGCTGACGTATATCCTGGGTGCAACTACTCACCACGTCCGATTCATACACACGTATCGATTGGTCAAGGACGAGAGGTCGCCTTCACCTTTACCTTTACACCAGCGAACACGCAAAGTTTTTTTCATTTTCCGGTCAATTTCGCAGGCGAAAAAAAAAACCCAGACCGGCAAAACTTCATCCGTTGCATAAGCGCTGACGTATGGACGACGAAGGAGTCGAATTACGTAGCCTCGATTGTTCAATTTTTCGTTCGACTTAACCGCTAAATCAAGTGAGTAAATGTTTCTGTTATCTACTACATAGACACGCAAAAGGCAAACCGAACTTTCTTGCAACTTCAAAGGGATTTAACTGTTACACGTGGCTGGTTGGGTTGTGGGAATTCATGAAGGAATCCGGAGCATTCTGGCAACCACAAAAAGGGCGGATAGAAATAAAGATGAGAGAATCCTTTAAGGATTACAATATCAAGAAAATTGCCAGAGACCTTCGGTGTATACCCCCCTAGGTCATCATAAATCTGCCTAACCCCTGTGATGATTGCAACCCACTTTAATCCACCCTTAGGTTATGCGGATGCGTAACAAGTTAATGGGAAAAATTTGTTTTACACGGTTAGAAGTCGATGTTGGGGTGCCTGTGGTGGGGTAATTGTAATTAAAATGCCGCTGTGGTGACATTTAATTTATATCCTTACCCCAACACATACCATACATATTTAATTTTTATGTTTTGCAGGACCATAAGTCATTTACACCGACTTGTGACCTGTTTTTGTAAAGCGTACTCGCCAAGGACATCCAACGGGAAATGGAGATTAATTTTTTTTTTGACAATGAATGGTGTATTTGTTGACACACAATCGCCAGTTTAGAATGTGAGGGAAACAGATGCTTAAAGCGGGTTGGAAACGGTCGATTGTGATACTTTTTTTATCGGAGATAGATTACGCTGGTCAGTGGTGTGCATTGTAAAAGGACTTTGAGCAGATAGAATCAGGAAGGAGATGATCTATGAATTTTACAAAAGAAGATATTGAATTGTTTTTGGTTGGGTAAAGCATGTCCTTTCTTCTTCGTAGAGGATATTTCGTATCACTTCGAGAAATCTCGAAGTTCTCGATCTCTTGTGGGGTCGAGAACTTATTTCTCAAAGTTCTCTCGATCTCTTGTGGGATCGAGAACTTATTTCTCGAAGTTCTTTCGTTCTCTTATGGGATAGAGAACATATTTCTCAAAGTTCTTTCCAAAAATATTGCAAATGCAATACGAAATATCCTTTACGGAGAAGACCAGCATCTGAGGGTTGTTTTCATAGACCTCTCGAATTCCTAAAATTTTGCCATGTAATGACTTTAAAAGCTTACATGTGGCATGATATCTAGTGAGCACTCATTTTCCGACCACAGATACCTACATTCACTTCGGTCTAGATGATCATATCCCGAGCAAACAGATTTTTCGAAATCATCGAAAAACCGATTGGCTAAAATATAAGGAAACTTTGAACAGTCTAGTACCCCCTGCTCAACCTTGTCCTCCTGGAAGTACCCAGAAGCTTGATAAACTTGTTGCCAAGCTAACATCCGCTTTCAACGAATCACTATCATCCTCTGGTCCATTAAGGAAGCCTGGGTGATTGTCTGAAAATCTAGGAATGCTTAGGCGGAAGTGTAAGAAACTTTTCAATAAAGCTAAAAGCTGGAACGAATCTTCTGACTGGATCTCCTACACAGAGGCCCTATCAATATACAAAAAGAAACTAAGGTAATCCAAGCGAAAATCCTGGAGACTCTTTTGTGATTAAATAGAAGAAACTTCCGAGGTGTCTAGACTCCGTAAAATCCAACTATTCCAAGGTATCTCAAAAAATAGATGGCACTTGGACGACTTCGAGCAAAGAATCCTAATGGACACCCACAGTTCACAGACACAGGTAGTTTACAGGAAGCTTTCCAAGATGACATCAGTAGAAAATATCTATTGAAACGGTAACTTTCAAGTTCTTATCACAAAAGATAAAATACTTTGGGCAGTACACAGCTTCAAACCATTTAAATCTGCGGGATCTAATGGCATTGTACCGGCCGAGCTACAGCACTCTTTGGATCTTATCCTTCCATGGATGAAAGCTATTCTTAAGGGCTGCATCGAGCTGATTTACATTCCTAAGGTTTGGAGAGAAGTGAAAGTAGTATTCATACCAAAATCCGGAAAAAGTTCTCACGTCAATCCGAAAGACCCGAGACCCGAGCTTATCATCACTCTTCTAAACGAAGATTACAAATATTTCTGAAAACACCGATTACACCCTTACCAGGTTAAACTTTGACAAGAGTTTCCAGGTCACAATCCCAGACAGATCGTTATGGAAATGTAACGATGGCCCCAAAATAAATGACGCAGTGGGTGCTGGTGTCTTCTCCTACTTTTGCTACATCTCAGCCTATCTTTCCGTCTTCCTGACCATTGCAGCGTGTTCCAGGGGGAACTCATGGCGATCAAAGAAGCCTATGCCAAGGATATTAGCACTTTCTCGGACAGCCAAGCGGCCATCAAATCCCTGGAATCAGCCTCAACAAATTCTAAGACAACCCTTCATTGCCGATCATCTCTGCAGGAGATGTCAACGCATTTTCACATTCACCTATGCTGGGTGCCTAGGCATAGTGACATTCCAGGGAACTGTAAGGCTGATGAACACGCCAGAAATTACTAGTTGTACCCAACACTCGTGCACTAGGTATTCCTATGGCTACATGTAAAAGCTTACTAGGGCAACATGCTAAATCTCAGATGGAGTCTTGGCACGACGTGTCAAATAACCAAACAAATTTGGTCAAATCTGGATTTAAGAAGAACCAAGGGACTGATTTCGCTTAATAACTATAGGTGTCATCACTGGACATTGTTTATTTGGCAGATACGCGGAAGGGCTAGGCCTCCACTCAAATGACTTCTGTAGGAGCTGCATGGACGAAGAAGAAGAAGAAGAAGAAACAATATTTCATCTCCTTTGCAACTGCCCGGCCCTATAAAACAAAAGGAAGCTCCATCTTCGAGCTTACTACCTTCAAAATCTCAGCGATTGGACAAAAACAGAAGCGAAAAGTCTCCTCGGTTTCATAAACAGCTCAGAATGGTTTTCTCACGGATAGTAAGGAGAATGGACAAGATCCACGTGGTATCACAATGGACCAAACACTGGTCTCAGTGTGCTGGCGAACTCGCTGGCAGCCACTCTAACCTAACCTAACCATGTTGCATGATTTAAGAAATCATCCGAGCAGTATCAGTTGTGGAGAAAAGCATATTTCAACTCACCCTTTCGGATTCGGCATAAAGCAGGAGGTCCCGCCAGTGTGAATGAATTACACAATGAATGGTTGTGAGAAAAATGCTATGCCCTGGGTACTAACGAGCCTGCTGCCTCAAAAAAGTGTATTTTTAAGGTCTATGGCATGTTTTCAGAGACCTGTAACTAAAAAGACGCAATAAAAGCTAGTGATCATGCTGTCCAGTGGAAATTGTCAAAACGAGACATATGATGACCTGGTAATACAGGGTGGTTTCCTATTAGATCATCTAGTGGTTTGTTTATAAATCAAAGAATATTTTGACACTGACAGCTGTTCCCGCTCAAAATCTTGACAGAAAGTCAGTAGCATTCCTCCACGAAGCGAAATGAGTCGCTTTGACGCTTTAACAGCGTTAGGAAATATTGAAAACATATTTCCAAAGTTAGTGCTGTCTAGCCCAAACAGCGAGTTATTTAAAAAAAACGCAAGTTTTTGCAAAAAGTTCGTGAGACTGGTATGCTAGTGGACAACACTCATGGTAACAGTCGTCGTACGGTGCGCGCAGACGAGAATGTGGCTGCTGTAGCCGAGAGCGTGAGACTCAATTCAGGAACATCAACTCGCCATCGATCTCAACAGCTCAACATTTCACGAGGATAGTGAGTCTGAGGAAAATTCTTCCCAAAGATCTCGGATTGTTCGCTTACGAGGTACAATTGACTCAACATGAAGATGCATGACCATCCGCTCGGTTATTGCTTCCCAGTTTGGGTTTGAATTGCCGCCATCTCGGCGGCTACGATTACAAAGAAAATTGCCTCATTTGGAACTCGCAAAACCCGCACGTTCTTGTCGAGAAGCCGACAGAGATTGACATTTTGGTGCGGATTATGGAGTGGTGGCATCATTGGACCATTTTTCTTTGAAAATGAGGCTGAGAACAACGTTTCGGTCAACGGTTTTACTAAAATTGAAGACATAAATTTTGATGACCTATGGTACATGCAGGATGGCGGGCTATGCCACACAGCCAATGCCACAATCAAATCTTTTGCGTACCAAATCCCCAAATCGTGTTATCAGCCGTCTTGTCGATGTCAATTAGCCGCCTCAAAGCTGCGATTTGACAATCTAGGTGACCAATATAGGTGTCAGAAACCACTTTGACAAATGAATTTTGGAAAAGTCGACAGATCCACGTGGTACCACAACGGATCTACTATGGTCTAATTGTGCATACATCGCGTGCAGCCACTTTAACCGTACTTAACCTAACCTAGTCTTGACTAAATCACCGTCTGCAAGAATTATTCAGACGGGTCAACGCAGACATCCATAGATGAACATTTTGAGCATCGGTAAAAGCAGCAGGATACTTTTAGTGTCGTTTCAGGAGCAATGAGCAAAACACCATCTGCACACATTATCCTGGGAGGATCAAAGATACCTGTTACCTGGTTGGCGTACATGCAGAACCTTCGCACATCATGATGCTTGTATACTCATTAAGGTGGAGTTACAGTTCGGGATGACTCAACTAAAATGTCTCTCCAATTAGCTTGGTCCTAACTTACATATTTGTTGAAGTCGGTCACTACATGGACGGGCCTTTACAGCTTCTGCAGGCCTATGTAAATTTATTCTCTGTGTCCCAGCCTTCTCAACCGTCCCTTGCGGAGTTTTTTTTTGTTGTTTTGTCGTTGCAAAGCTGGTAAAGTTCTCGGTTGAATCCTCGTCCCGATAGCCCATCAACGCAAACGGGACCGACCTTCGCTCCAAACAAGAAGGGATATCTTCATTTATTTTTTTTCGTTCTAAGCCCCAGCAGGACCTTGATTGATCAGAGTCTTTTATAAAATCTTCTTAATAGTTCGCGTGAGTGCCTTCTCAGTTCGAAGAAACAGCGCTTGGCAAGATCAATTTTTCGTTTGATTTCTGAAGGATCGTCAGATCCTTAATACCAACTGTTCAGAATTTTCTAGAGATATTAATGGAACCGCCATAGACCATCATACCAATGGTTGCGAATACTGAAAAGAAAATAACAGTGTGGGACCACCCTCTATTATAGGAACCCACTCAAGATCGTGGATGAGCTGTACAAGTCACAATGTCAGGGTAGGCCGGAAACGTGCCTTAAAATTTTAAGGTACTTATGGTCGAGAAAAAATTCTAAGATTTGCAGTCTGAATTCTTAAATTTTTTTAAGCTTTAAGGTTTCAAGTGATAGTATTCAGCTATTAGCCTCTCCCTCGACATATTTTGTCAATTGATTGGGAGCTATGATCCTGTAACAGAGTAAGCAATTGAAATTGAATTAGGAATTCTGGAAGACTCCATCAAACCCGCTGGTAGTCGATAAGGTAACTTGAGTCACATCGCTAATGAACTATAGAAATAGTATCGGTGACAAGATGCAGCCTCGTTGGACACCACTATGGATCTTGAATTGCTCTGACAACCATGCTTTAAGCTGTAGATTGCACATTGGTGGATATGTGTCTCTTGGAAGTTTGTTCCATTGTTTTCTTGTTATGCAAACAAATTTGTGTTGTATTGTATGGTTCGTGTCGTTGTTAGTTGGAATGTTTGGAATTTACGGTAAAAACGTGTTAGGCAGGACATATTCCTACGATGTTCAAGCGAGACTAAAGAGTTCACTACGGTTGGATCTCCTATCAGTTTTATCGCACGCTTTTGTATCCTATCCAGTAGGTGCAATGATATTTATGCTGCACCTGACCAGATGTGGGCGTTGAACTCAAGTTTGGGGCGTATAAACGCTTTATATATTGAGTCCAGATCAGATGGGATGAAATATTTTTTTGCATCGATTAAGGAAACCTAGACATTTCGCTGCGTTTTTAGCGATTTGGAATACGTGGTCGTTCCAACGAAGGTGGTTACTAACATACCGGGCATGAAAAGTTTTTCGGTTTCGGCGATGCAAGTGCCATTCATGGAGATGACAGAAGACAGCATTTACAGGATTTACCCATTTAATTATGCTGCCAAGATCGGAATTTAATGATCTTAACATATTTTTCCGTTTCTGTTCGACGTTCGAAGATAAAGGAAATATGAGAAGCTGAGAGTACTGTCATCAGCGAAGGAATGAATTGAATTAGAAGTTGCAGACAGGAGTTCATTTATAAAAATGAGAAAGAGAGTCGGAGACAAAACAGAGCCTTGAGGGATACCAGCATTTTTTTGGTGTCTTGCAGACTTAAAACCGTCTAAAACAACTGGAGTTGAACGTTTCGAAAGATATTTCTAATCCATAGAAGAAATTTTTCATTGATTCCAAATGCACGCATTTTCGACAAAAGGGCTTGATTTGATGCCAATCGCTGTTAAATGCCTTTGAAATATCAAGTTACACTTTTCGGTGAGATATGTCATCAAATCAGTAGCGGACCTGTTTGCTACGAAAACCATACTATCGGTCTTTGAGAATTTTTTGTGTTTCGAGATATTACATAAGTTGACGATTTATCAGTCGGAAGTTGGAGAGAGAAGAAGATTCGTCTTTTTTAGGGACAGATGGACAAATGCTGTTTTCTATATACTCGGGAAGAGTCCTGATGACAGATAGAAAATCGTAGGCAGTGGTTTTGCCAGGGTGGAAGAACACCTCTTCAGAATTATGGGGGAAATACCATCTGGACAAGACGAATTGTGAATGTTAAGATCTAATAATACTCTTGCGACTTGTCTAGTACGGAAGTGGAGTGGTCCCATACAATGTTTTAAGTTGTCAAGGACAGGAGGAGACTGGGCACAATATGGTAACGTGGAACTGGCTGCAAAATGGGCAGCAACCAGATTGGCTTTGTCTATAAAGGTGACAGAGCTGGAATGTCTTTATAAATGAGCGTTGGGATGGAAGATTAGGTCAAATTCTTAATGTTTTTGACAAACGACCAGCTTTTGGTCGTGGTCGTTTGTACTTAAGTCTGTTTTTCTCAGTAGGATTGGTCTTATATAGCTGAAAACATAACTCATTCAACCTAACAGCCTTAGGTTTGATACTCTTTACCCGGCGACTGATAAAGGATTTCATACTCAGGAGAATGTTATTCGTTATCGCATCGGCAGTAGCATCCACGTCATTATCGAGGAAGCATAATGACCAGTTAAAATTCTTAAAAAAACCGTCCAGAGCTTTCAAGTTGGCTTTCTCGTATTGTCATACGGTTCTTTTTGGACTTTAACTACGTGGTTGGAGTAAGAAAAATTAGTCGATATGAAACAGTGGTCTGACAAGCCTAGAGGTGATAGCACATTGATAGTGAACCGCGGTGAGAGAAGAATAACGGCACTAATTATATCCAGGTAGACTTAGTTCTGAAATTTCAGAATTAGCGCCCACCTGTGTTTTACAAAGTGCCATATGTGAACGTATACCGAAAAGAGATTTGTTCTTAACCCACGAATATTACTAACATCTACTCTAAAAGTTGCTTGTGCACTTATGACGGGCCTAAATTTATGTCTCCGATTTCATGGTGGGACCTAAATTTATATCCCCTCTCTGAGCGGTTTAGGTCTGTTCATTTTCACAATCATTCAACGTGCTTATGGACTTACTTCTACACTATTGGCGGGACATATATTTATGTCTCCGATTTTATAGGCTTAGGATTAGGACAGAATTGGTCGCAACCTTTAAAATGCCTACGGATTTAGTTTTACTAATGGCAGGACATACATTTATGTACTCAATTCGACCTGAATTTTTTACAACTATTCAACGTACCAACGACTTACTTCAGAACTAATAGCGGGACCTGAATTTATGTCTCCAATTTGACAAAGCTGCGTTTTTTTTGTCGCATTTGATATTCTCAAACCTTCTGTCATAATTATGATGTTTTATGGCTAGAGCTAAACCATTTGTTGCTCAGGTTGTCAGTCAAACCCTGCACTGAGATCCCCATACCCGGCTAAGTACTAAAAACATAAAATAAATAAAAACCAGGCCAATTTGGCCCATCCTCACCCTGTTAAAAAAAATCTATTCCCTGCCTATCGCCTCTCATTGTTTCATGCAAATGAACGTAATATCCCAAGCTGGTAGAGTTTATTGTCACGTCCACATTCACCAGACCCAGACATATCACCCGGCCCTCCCTAAGGCTCTGCAACGAAAGAAACTGAAAACTCATTCATTCCATTATGCATGTCCCCGAGGTAAGCTTATCATAATTTTGTCAAAAGCGCCATTATCCTTATCAACACAATAAATCATTTCGCTCCTAGTCTATAATTAATTTTACGTCTAACATGACCTCCTGGCAGGACACGAAAAGCCCGTACGCATTGTTTTCTCTGATCATTACACCCACACACACTCACAAAAAATATTGTGTGACAGCACTGCTGGTTATTTTTATTTTTTTTTTCAACAATCCTGTCCCACATTGCAGGATAATTGGCTAACTAACATGTGGGTAACTACTGTTCATCTCTAAACCTCCATAGCACACGACTACAACAAAATCTCGACAATTTCGTTTCTGAAAACTCACAATGCAAGCACAACTACAAGTCTAGATGTCTGTTTGGTTATTAGGACATGCTTCCTTGCCATGAGCGGTGGTATCTCCTCCCCCTCTTGTTTTGGATTACACTCGCACAATACATCTCATCTCGTTGTCATGAGTACTCGTACTCTCCATACTATCGTCTCGAATTATCTATGCACACACATAGATTACTACAACAAAATACATTCCCCATAGGGAAAGGATTCAATGGAAAAAGTCCTTGAAAACTGATTTCCACAAAAGGAACAAGAAGCAAATTCGAATGGCAAGTAACTAAACGGAATTTAGGAAACAAAAATTTTATGAACTCGAGCATACAGAAATCCTTAAGGATACTGTGGGCTTGGTATTAATTAACTGAAACTTGCCAAGGAAATTATTTTTTTTTTATTTTTGTTATCCTTTGAAATTTAGCTTCAGTGAACACAGTTGCAGGAGCAATAGACCGAGAGGACTACGGACGATAGAGGGGGGCAAAAGTTATGAACGCAAAGGTGAGAGAATAAATTAAATAAGGATACCCCACAGAAAGTGGTTGAAGACATTTATGCAACGGGGAAACCACTTTATGTAGATTTGATGTAAAGAATGCCAGATGATCCTTTAAAGCCTTTCAAGTGCAACTAAAGTATATGAGCAGGCTGTAATCCTCTGTGTGAATAGCATGTCCTGTTTTTTTTTAACTTATGTGTGTGTGATATTTTGCAAATACAATGGTTTTCTTTTTGAAGTGGGCGTGGCAGGGGGTGCTTTATGATATTTTGTTTAGTTTAGTTAAAGGGGAAGGAATCTCCATACTTGAGGCAGTGCTAACAGAAAAAAAATGTGGGCGTGGCATAGTATTACAAAATTTTGAGAACACCATCACTTTTCTATACACGAAGTGTGGATGATCGTTTTTTTTTTTAAATTTGTCTCGAAGGCTCTTACTTACTATAGTGGCTCTACTGTCTGAAATGAACCTCAACCTGGATCAGACACCATCTTGAAAGTTCTGCGAATTTAACGAACACAAAAAGCAGTCATTCCCCGAAGTTAGTTCGGACACCACCCATGGAGTATGTCTCCACTACATCCAAAAGCTTTCCTATCACTCTCTTCAATCCTCTATCGCTCGTACTGTGGTAAAACATTTGAAGGGTATTCATAACCCCTTGAGTGCGCGTAAATTATAAAAAAACATGCCTATCCAACTACCTCCAGTTTCGCACTTCAAGTTGGTTAAGGTCGGTTTCTTCTTGATTGCGCCACTTAAAGCGGGGTCTTCGTCTACTGCATCCGACGTCTGGCTGAGAATCGAAGACTCTGCAAACCGGAGTATTGGTGTCCGTTCACTCCAAATGTCCAAGTCATCTTCAACGTCCAATGCAGAGTTTGACTATGATGATGTCACTGTATCTACAGCTCGTATAGCTCATGGTTAAATCTTTGTCTCCAGACCCCTTAACCACAAAAGAATATTTTTCGAAAAAATTTGTCCTCAAAACGATCAAAGAATTATTTATCCGGTTTTGAAACAGTCCATGCTTCAGCTTCGTAGAGCAGGGCTGGGTTGATCAGGGTCTTGTAGGGACCTCTTTAGTAGTTCAAGTGAGGACTTTGCTTGTAAATTGCCTTCTCAGCCGTTTCTTTGCCCGTTTTTGAGGTTTTTTTCAGACGAAATGTTGTTCTCAGCGTTATTAGCGTGGCCAAAGTAGACAAAGGCCAGTACTATCTAAGATTTATACCTGTTAATGGTGACAAAATTGGCTTACAAAATAATGCGACAGACGAACTGTTCACTTCACCGCTCGTAGCCCCAAACCTTCCTGAGTGCCACAATAAATAACCTCCGAAAGCTATTGTCTAGTTTTTCTCAAAACAACATAAACAGTTTTAAATCCATCGGACTTAGCCACTCTTTATAAAGCCTAAATTCGTCCAAGACTCAAATAAAACCTAGCAAATCCAGCGGGTGTTCCAGTAACATTACTGAGTCTACGTCATCCAGTTAAGCACCATTCTATCGACTATATATAGCTAGACGAACATTCAATTTGTAGCCGACCACCGACAGAATGTTGGATGCCTTGAGCTTTTTGACGGGTACCTCCAGTATAAATGTTCGGATGGAGTAAATAGTTGTGGCCTACATGCCCATTCGTACATTCAGAAAATTTATGAGGCTTCTTCTGAACCATTGACAGATTGTTGGATGCCTTGAGCTTTTTAACAGGGTCCTCCAGTATAAGCGTTCCGTTGAAACATATAGTTGTGTCCCACCTGCCCATTCGTTCATTCGAAATACTTCTGACGTTTCTCCTTTCTTCTATCTAGAGCCTTGTTTGAGGGTCTCAGAAAAATTTAGAAGGTCCACAGTACACACTAATGGAATACCTTGCCTTCTTGAATATTTGTGAATGACAACAGTGATCCAAAATTACCACGCACAGTCATCATAGTCTTTTTCAAAACTGACAAAAACCGATCCGTCAAACCCTTAAGGCTTTAAAAATCCTGTAATGGGGGGATTACAGGATTTTTGTAATCCTCCCATTACAGGATTTTTAAAGTTTTTACGGGCTAAGTTCTAAGGGTTAAAAATGGTGGGAATAGAATAAAAGCCTCTATCACGGGAGCTATGGCCAGAATATGACAACGTACGAAACAAACTTCTACAATATGACGAAACACCGCTGTCGAAGTTGGAAGGGACCCTGACTAACTTTCAAATAAATTAAAGGATGACGACATTTGCAGAGACTGCGGTGATATAGAGATCCCATGACTATTCAAAACTCATTTCCTCAGTCTATATTCAAGTCTCTGTCTCATGATGAATAGTATAACTGGAATCCACTACTTTCAAGACGGAAATTTTGTAAATCCCATTCCCCAATCTTTATGGCTAACCCACATGAACTTAGTGGCGGACTCCTTAGGGCCACGTAGAAAATCTTGGTTGGATTTCAAGTCGTAGCAACCTGTAAATAGTTTTCAATGGCCCTCATGTCACGGTGATCTGGCAAATCTGACGGTCGTTTGGATTCGTCATAAAATTCTAGGTCCCGGAAATCGTAAAAAATTTCACACTTTTGGTTGAGAGAAAAAGTTAAAAAAAAGTTATGCCCTGGGTCCTAATGAGTCGGGCCTAACTATAGGTTAGTTACTCCCATAAGGTCCTAAGTCTAGTAAAGTAGGGAACTTTGGTTCGCTGACCCAGAAACTTTACCTAGCAAACCTGGTTGAGATACACGTTTTAAAAAGTAAGTGCAGCTCAAAAATATTCCAAGGCCGGTTAGTTGAACTCACCGTTGTCTGTCAGTACATAAACTCTTTAGTACCTTACGAACAACAACGCCCCAAAAGGTAGACATATGACTAAAAGGATTTACAAGCCTAAAAAAGACAAATAATGATCCAATCATTCGAATTTTACAAATTCATTAAGCCTTCTCATTTTTCTGCTGTCTTTGAAGACTACAAACCCACAGATTTTAGATCCCTCCAAGGATCATTGGTGAGGTATCGAACTAAATGCTTAGGACGTCCGATTATCCAACGGAAGATACCTCTACAAATAATTACAGTTACAATAGAAACAATTATTTTGATATTATTCCAGGTTGCAGTTGGTCTGTCGATAATCTCGACTTGGGCACGGATTCAGGAGGCCTTAGTTATCCAGTTAAAAAAATATTATTAGGCACTCTAAGCCTATATAGGTTCAGTACCTGGTTTTTCTAATCATTTGAATGAGCGTTTTAATTTTTTTACACACTTTTACACACTCTTACGGCGACAACATTAATCCCTGGATGGCTCGATCAAAGCCTATATTGGTTCAAAACCTTGTTTCTACAGTCACTTCAGTGTGCGATGTAATGTTTTACACACTCTTTATCCAGTCTTTCTGTGACATAGGGAACAAGATCAATCCCTGAACGCCTTGACCCAACCTGAAAGGTTCCACCGTTTATCTGAGCAGTGAAACTGAAGGGCCGACACGGAAAACGACACTGCACGTCTCGATCCAACCTGATAGGTGCCACTGTTTATCTCAGCAGTGATACTGAAGTGTCGACACGGAAAGTGGCTTGCACAGCTGAATGAATATCTAATACAGTTGGGTAGATATAATAAGGCTTTGGTTGGTTTAAGGACCAAAAAACTCGTCAGAATCACATCTTGGTAAAAGACGTAATAGCTTAGGGTAGTGCTTCTTTGACGGATTTAAATTCTACCAACTGGTAGCAAACAATCTATTCAATTCATAGCTTAGATCCTATCTTAGACAGGTGAGGAAGAAGATCTCCGCCCCACTCCTGGAGTAGCACCACTAAGCACCTGGGAACGGGATCTGTCGCAAAAAGGACTAAGGCAAAGGTCGTTTATTGTCAGGTGATTTTTTAAACAATGTTCTTGTAAGGAGTCAACACCTGGGACATGGTCTTCAATAATTCCGGGAAACTATTAGCATACCGTGACGATATTGACATCATTGATCGGATGAAGCTAGATGTCAGTGCGTGCTTGAAAGTATAGAGAAAAAAGCGGTTAACGCAGCAAACGAGGGATAAACCAAGTACGTGAAGAGACCCACATCATTGACAAAGTCGACAGAATGTCACAATCGACAACTAAAACATTGAAAGGGGTTTGTCTTCCCCGGCTAACCTATTAATTTCGATGAGGACACCTTGCTATCAAGTGAAGAATTTGAATTGTCAACCGTTGTTTTTTTTGGCCTTTGAAGACAAGCCTTTTAGCGAAAAGCTAGAGTAAACGGAACCGATGATTATCCAGTTTGCTCATAACAAACAAGGATTTCTTGTAAGGTCCCGTGACGTAACGCCACAAAGCAGAACGTGCTTTGAAGATGAAGATTTACCCACAAACCTTACGAGCTATAGTGCGACATGGTTCTGGTCAGGAAACCGCTCATAAGTAAGGTGGCTGGGATATTTGTAGCAAAAAGATATCCAAACTCCACTAGATTGTTTGATTTTTAGGCAGATATTAGACGCTGTATAGGTGTACCCCTCCTTAAGTGGCGCCCAGAATTGGAAACCAACTTGGATCAAAATGAGATGCGCTACTGAAGACGGAAGGTACTACAGGCTAATGAATGATTGTTACACAGATTTGTTAATAATCATCCTGGACTTACTTTAAGTGCAAAAGTAGTGAACGAACCCGACCAATGAAAAGATCTCAACTGAGAGCAGTCGGTTGGGAAAAAGCTTAATGCTAGTCTGCAGCGCCACTTCAACAAGTAAGTCAGGGGATAAATCAGTCTCGATTGACAAAATTGCCAACGGACTTACGTTAAAACCTTTCATCCTGCATTAACTTTTTTTTTTATTACCTTCTGCCCTTTGCGAATTGTTTGATAGACCCTGGGCCTTCTCACTCGGGACTTTCTTTAAGAAGTGTATTTTCAAAAATGTTTCTTAGGAGAGTCGAATTTATAACGCTCAATCATCCTGCATTTAAGTTTTTCTTTTGTCACCGTTTTAAGGTTTGAGTGTGTTTAGGAGAAACGTCTGCCCTTTGCGGATAGTTTGATAGTACTTGGGCCTTCCTAGATGGAACTTTCTTTAAGAAGCTTATTTTCCAATTTTTTCAAAAACTTTTCTTAGGAGAGGCGAATTTATACCGCTCAATCATCTTGCATTAAAGTTTTTTGTCACCGATTTAAGGTCTGAGTATGTTTAGGAGAAACGTCTGCCCTTTGCGGAAAGTTTGATATACCCTGGGCCTTCCTAGATGGAACTTTCTTTATGAAGCTTATTTTCCAATTTTTTCAAAAACGTTTTTCAGGAGAGGCGAATTTTTAACTCTCATTCATCCTCCATTAAAGTTTTTTGTCACCATTTTTAGATCTGAGTATGTTTAGGAGAAACGTCTGCCCTTTGCGGATAGTTTGATATACCCTGGGCCTTCCTAGATGGAACTTTCCTTACGAAGCTTATTTTCCAATTTTTCAAAAACTTTTCTTAGGAGAGGCGAATTTATACCGCTCAATCATCTTGCATTAAAGTTTTTTGTCACCGATTTGAGGTCTGAGTAAGTCTGCCCTTTGCGGATAGTTTGATGGACCCTGGGCCTTCTTACATGGAACTTTCCTTACGAAGCTTATTTTCCAATTTTTCAAAAACTTTTCTTAGGAGAGGCGAATTTATACCGCTCAATCATCTTGCATTAAAGTTTTTTGTCACCGTTTTGAGGTCTGAGTATGTGTAGGAGAAACGTCTGCCCTTTGCCGATTATATAATAAACCCTGGGCCTTCCTAGATGGAACTTTCTTTAAGAAGATTATTTTCCAATTTTTTTCAAAAACTTCATTTGTATAGGGTGCACCATCTTTTATGTATGTGAATTATGAATAACTTGAACAAGGATTTCGACATATGTGGTATTTTTATTTAATTTGGTCCTTTAAAATTTATTTGGACTGGTTTTGGAATACAGCATCTATCAAGTGTCCTCCTTTATTGATCAAAGCAAAATGAGCCCCTTTTGCTGCATACCATCATAAAAGATGGCGCACCATGTACACCTTACAAATCCTTGTTAAATGGTTTAAAAACCAATAAAGGACCTTTTTGGCCTTGAAATTGAAATGCATGTATCAAAAAGTAAAAATGCACCTGACACCTAGTGGGGCCGACATAAGGTCAAGAATGAAACACAGGTGGACCGCTTTGAACTTTCTTGAGTTTGGTGGTAGTTCTACCCCTGCTCTCGTTCCATGAAACCTAAGCAAATCAACTTTCTTTTTAAGTCGCATCTTTGTCTATGAAATTTTGAAATCCAAAAATATCCTCTTGCTCTTTTTTTTTAGAGAGGTTATAAGTCGATATAACATCCTTTCTGGTGTTCAATTTGAATGACGTCATTCGCATTAAGAGTTTAATTGCATTGAGTACAATTTCCGAACAATTGAAGCACACAAGTCGAAAGCTTAGGACATAATCCCACGCTGTAACTAGAAACGAATTACAGGTACTTATGTTCGAGGGGTTCCTATAAGTAACTCCTTCACTTGACACTCATAGAACAAGCAGCTTCACTGGATAATTGACATCCTTGCTGATAGCCATGACGTCTGAATACCATTTATTGGGTAATGACGTGTCGAACTGTGGACCTTGCCTAACCATCCTCTGTTACCGTCTAAAGGTCGTATGGAAGACGCTCTTTAAGTGACAGTAATACAATTCCCGCTCGGGTAGTGGACACTACAATCAAAAGCAGGCTCTCGATAATTTACCAAGGAGCGTGGGAATCTAAATTCAATAGGCCTCCACCTAGGCCTGCAATTCTTATCCAATCCCATTCTCCATTCTCATTTCTGTTAGGCAAATAGAAACACCGACCTCGGCGAAACATGATGTTACTGACCCGAAGCTATTAAGCATACGAGTCCATTCCCTTGAGAGAGTTGGGTGGGGGGACAAATTCCACCCTAAAGCTACTTATAGCTTCATATTGACGAAAACCACTTGTTGAGGAAGGGTAATGGTGTTTGTGCGGAAAAACGGTGAAGGGTTTTTGCGGTTGGTGGTCGACAAACGACACACGTTCGTGTATAGGATCCACTGACTTTTATGACACGAGGACAACAAACATCGAGGCTGGTGACCTCTTCACTCATCCACCTGTTAGGTCAGCGGCGTTGCCTTGCTCCAGGGCAAGGGCAACCCTAACGCTTTTGTCGGCAGAGTTGGTGTGCGTGTGGTTGTGTTTTGTCTTGCGTGTGCCAAATGCAATGAGCCATCTTGTATTTCCTGGCAGTACAATGGTTTGCTGATTCAACGAACAGGGAATACGTTATTGATGGGAGCCCTGAATTGAGTTTGGTTATGTAAAGTGTATGGGTAAGGGCTGTAGGGAGTCGAATCCTCATCTAATTGGGATTCTCATGTCCAGCTAGTTGGTTACATAATGGTGAAGGATTTATATGTGACGGCAATTTTTCTTTGCAATCATTTGACAGGACCCTTTCCACGTGTGAAAGGGATATGGGGATATGGGGTGCATGGATGGAATTTTAGGGATGCAGTAAGGTGGAGACCTTTTAGTCATTCTTCCTCGATGTAGGTCATCATGGTGGTGGTTATGTGGAATTATTTGACAGGACTCTGTGATATGGGGTGCACAGATGGAACAAAAGGGATGCAGTAAGGTTGGGGACCTTTAATCATTCTTCCTTGATCCTAGATGGCATTTTTCTTTGGAATTATTTCACAGGACATTTTCACATCTGGAATGTGAGGTGTGTGTGTGTGAAAGGATTTATTTTTGGTTTCATTTGTCAGCTTGTGATTGGAATGAGAGGTGCTTGGAGGGATTTATTTATGCTCGACGATAATTGACAATCAAGGATGTCAAAGTGGGGTGATGGAGTATAGGGACGTGTCAGAAGGTGGTGGTCGATAATTAGTCTGGAGGGACTCGGTGGCATACACTTGGAAGTGGGGTATGTGAGATAATTGATTTTTGGATCGTTGAAGAGAAATTAAGAAAAATGTACAACCGCATTCCCTACTAGCAGGAAGAGTTACAAGATAATCGGGCATTTCGACTGCAAAAACAAGCCTTGCACGTACTTTATTTACTACCTCTACACAGGTTATATAACTCAATCCATCTAGGGCACCATGTAACAAAATTGTCACCTTTTCTACCTATACCCAGGTTAATTAATTGAATCCCACTTCTGACACGAATTTAATAAAATCTTCGTCTTCGGTAAACTTTGAGGATAAACCTCCAAAAGCAGGCTCTCGATAAGTGGAACGCGAGCTCCACTAATATTGAGTACCCAATTGAATGCCATAAGCTAACCGGGCTAACTGGAGACGTATGTTGGTTGAGGCTACGGATCATTCCAGAATTACAGCATTTTATTGACATCAATAATGAAAAGATTCGAAAGCCGCAGTTTTGGTTAAGCTTTCAATATGGAAGCAGGTTTTAAGGGTCCCATATCACACAAGACCAACAACCCTAGCCTTTGACTTGCTAAAACTAACCAGGTTTTGAGTTTTCTCTCATTCTGTGCATCTATGTGCGTGATATCTGTAATTTATATCTCGTTCTCTACATCCTACATCATCGACGGTCATTGCAAAACCTCACCATTCACAAAGCCATTTGTTTACTAGATTTATCATGAGCATTTGATTGCCATAACTAACGAAGAGATTAAAAATCAAGAGACCTACGAAAAGATTTATGGGTCTAACTCCCAAATAGTCAAGACTAAGGCTGCTGTTAAGTGGGAGGTTTATCAGCCTTTGATCTTATTTTATTTACTTAACGGGCTTCTGACCCAGTAACGATTTTTTTAGCGACAAGATGCTGCTCCCAGTCATCCACTCAAACTGTACTAACATTCGCGATGGCTCGACCACTCAACCGAAGGTACGGTCTTCCTTATCGTCTCGAAACTAGGTGCTGGGATTCGGTGTTATGTTTAGCCTTATGTGTTCGAGCCAATGCAGTTGGTACACCTCATGAAGCATGGTTGAATATTTTCCTCCAGTCGCCTTCCTCACATACTCACATATAGGACTAAATATTCGATGACTTCTGAGTTTCCCAGTAGCCTGGTGTCTAAAGCTCAGTGGCATGGTGGTTTATGCGATTATTGTAGCAGATCTCGCAATGATACATTTGGGCGAGATCCAGAATATGATCAGCGATAGCGATCTATAGAGCTCCAGGCTGTAGATACCTTAAAGTCAATGAAAAGATGACAAGTAACGACTTAAGCTTATGTTCAGATAGGATTGTCAAACTTTAGCTCCCGCCATCTTCCAAAACTATAAACGACGATATGATCACATGATGATTGTGAGAAAACGTTAGGCCCTCACTCCCAAGGAGTCTCTTGTCTCAAGTATTTGTTTTTCTAGCTCGTTCCATGATTACACCTGACCATGATCCATGTTCCATGATGAAATTGCATGCAAGCCCACCTGCACAATTTTGGAAAAGATCGGTCATGCGACACATCTGGGTAAATTTGGACGGGATCCTGAATACGATCATCGATCTTAAGAGCCAGAGGCGATAGACGCCTTAAAGTCAATGAAGAGATGAGAAGTAGCGACTTAAGCTTATGTTCAGAGCGGATAGTCAGACTGTAGCTCCCACCATCTTCCAAAAGTATGTACGCCGATATGATCACATGACGATTATGAGAACGCGTTATGACCTCAATCCCAAGTTGCGCCAAGAATTTATTTATCGAGCTCGTTCAATGGCTAGACCTGCCCATGCTTCATGTTCCATGACGAAATCGTATGTAAGCCAACCTCCTTATAGAAATCCTGCACAATTTTGGAAATGACCGGTCATGTGACACATTTGGGTGAGTTTGGACGGGATCCTGAATATTATCATGAGCTACAGGTGGTAGACCCTTTAAAGTCAATAAAAAGGTGTCAAGTAGCGACTTAAACTAATGTTCAGATCGGATTGTCAGTTTTATGGACAATTTGACGAGCCGATAAGCGTATTATACAAAGGCCTTAGCTAACGCCGTACGTTGGATAATAACCTTACGTGACATTTGACGAGCCGATAAGCGTGTTGTAGAAAGATCTTAGCTAACGCCGTACGTTGGATAGGATCTTTATGCGACATTTAGCAGCGAAATGCCTCGGTAGTTTGAAAAAAAAATTAAATTGAAAAAGCCTTTATATGCCTCATGGCAGCACCTCCGTATTTGAGGAGTTTTATCGAAACCTGCGTTTTTTGTTGTTCTACAGCTAATACCCTCACTGTTTTTTATGTACTCAAAGGAGGATGTATTGCCTCCTTTTCTTCTGCAGCTTTTAGATGGGTGTACTGACTCCTTCTAAACTGGATGTGAAGAGATCTACGTTGCTGGGTGTTAGCTGCTTTCTGGTCCTATCACTCTTTTGACATTATACCTATTTTGCAGCTTCAGAAAACCTTGCCTGTTGGTGGCCTTCTGGTCCTATAACTCTCCCGAGATAATACATATTTCACAGCTTCAGAAAATCCAGCTTGAATAAAATTAAAGTTCACTGCACGTCTGTCATAACGTTACCAACGCTCTTTCCTAGAGCCTGCATTTTAATTTTAAAGCCATATGCCGGTAGCTTGGTTGCTTTTAGATTGCCGTATGCTTTTCTGGGAAGAAGACTCTTTGGCTTTCTTAATCTGGCTACCTTTTCACCATCTATGATTTTCACCTCTAACCTACCAATCCCATAACACAACTACTACAGATTCTGCGCATGTACCATGAGCGTCGATGACGTAGATGTGCAAGACCAGACAAAAATAAAAACTAAAATATCTATTTGGTTGTATCCTGTACCGAACCAACGTTTCTAAAAATTTGCGTTGAAACGCCTTGATATACGTCTTTTCTGTCACTTCATTTTCACATGTGTTATGAGCGTCGATGACGAAGATGCGCAAAACTAGACAAAAATAAAATAGGCGAAGATATCTGTTTAGTTGTAACGGGTGATTTTTAAGAGGTTTAGAACTTTTTTTAAAAAACAACACAAAAAATTCAAAAAAATGAATGAAATATTTATTTGAATCGATAGTTTAAACCTTGCAATTTAATGTTTAAAGATAATTTCATGCAAATGTTGACCGCGGCTGCGTCTCAGGTAGCCCATCCGCTGAGTCCAATTTTGGCATACTCTTTCACACATATCGGCCGGTATCTCACGAATGAATGCATGGATGTTGGCTTCCAGTGCGTCAATCGAAGCGGGCTTGTCCCTATAGACATTAGCCTTGACATACCCCCACAAAAAATAATCTAATGGTGTCAAATCGCACGATCTAGGCGGCCAATTGACCGGCCCGAAACGTGAAATTAACTGTTCACCAAACTCGCCTCGCAATTGCGCCATTGTTTCGCGTGCTGTGTGGCATGTGGCAACGTCTTGTTGAAACCACATATCATGCAAGTCAAGAACTTCCATTTCGGGCAAAAAAAAGTTTGTTATCATCGCTCGGTAGCGTTCACCATTGACAGTAACGCTGCGATTCGCATCATCTTTGAAGAAATATGGCCCAATAATGCCGCCGGCCCATAAACCGCACCAAACAGTGGCTTTTTCGGGATGCATTGGTAGCTGTTGCAATGCTTCTGGCTGATCTTCACTCCAAATGCGGCAATTTTGCTTATTTACGTACCCATTCAACCAAAAATGAGCCTCATCGCTGAACACAATTTTTCGATAAAAAAGCGGATCCTCGGCCAGCTTTCCAAGAGCCCATTCACCAAAAATTCGGCGTTGTGGTAGGTCGGCTGGCTTTAGTTCTTGCACCAGCTGTATCTTAAAAGGCTTTACGCCCAAATCCTTCCGCAAAATGTTCCACGTAGTGCTGTAACAAAGGCCTAACTGCTGGGAACGGCGCCGAATCGACATTTCGCGGTCTTCTGTCACACTAGCTGATACGGCCGCAATATTTTCTTCACTACGCACAGTACGTAAACGTGTTGGTGGTTTAATGTCCAACAAAGTAAATTTGGTGCGAAATTTGGTCACAATCTTCCGAATAGACTGCTCAGAAGGTCGAGAATGCCGATCATAAAATGGAAGCAGCGCGCGATGAACATTTCGAACCGAGCACGAATTTTGATAGTAAAATTCAATAATTTGCAAGCGTTGTTCTTTTGTAAGACGATCCATGGTTAAATTGCAAACCAAACTGAAGCTGTTTGACAGTGACACAAGGTACTAAACACACGTCAGCTGTCAAAACCAGTGTTGCCAAAACCAAACCAGCTAAAAAATCACCCGTTATTATGTACCAAGCCAACGCTTCTTGAATTTTGCTAAGGGACGCCTTGATATACCTCTTTTCCGTCACCTTCTTACAGATCTTGTCAACACCATCATGCTATGTCCATCTTTTTTCAAGGCGCTGGTAGCTTAAAATTTATTCGTTCAAGCTCTTTAATAATATTGAGGAATTGTATCCAATGAAATTTAAAGTTGACGTTGCTGGAGGATGAAAGGACAGTGGATAGTCTCAGACTCAGTTTTTCATTGTAAACTTTGGGTATCTCCGCGGTTCTAAGGTGGCCTACAAAAAGTATTTCTACACCCTTTGTAGCTGTTTCTCATTTGACAGTAGATATGTTGATTTGGCTGCGATGAGGAAATGGACAGAGTCGATCATCCCCCCCTTGCATGCATGTACCTATTTTTAGGATACGGTACTCGTTCCTCACATCTATGAGCACATGGTCAAATTGGTTGGGCGGTTTTTTCATCTAGAGACCCCCAGATTGCTTTATTTTTTCAAAGTCGGGGAAACAAAAAGTCTGGAAATTAATGATCATAGCCCCTTAGGAAAGAAGGACTACTCCGTTTTTTCACAGGTTCCTTGGTCAAATCGTCATCTGATCTAACTTCAATCTGCTAATTCATTTTCATCTCACAGATGAGCTCTTATTCAAAGCGTTTGTCTGGCTGTCTTGTTAAAACTCCATTACCTGAACCTGATGGTGACACTGAGTGACGGCTCATTATACCGTTTTCAGAGTTTGATCTCTGATGGAACATTAACGACGGAAACGGAACATTTATGCTTGCCCAACCTTCGCGGATCAGTAAATCCCCAGTCACGAACCTACTTCTCAATAATATTAGGAAATTGCCAAATAGGGACCTAAAAGTTCGGTTTAAGAAAAAAGGTTCATAAGTCATCCACTCATAAACCTACTTTACTAATAATCTTAAGAAAATGAAAATAAGGACCTTAAAGCCCATCCTTTTAGTAAAATAGTTAGCGGTATCCTCTTTGCTCCAAGTAATACCGCCACTGACCAAATTGTTGGCATTCTCCTGACGGATGATGTCAGAGTAACCCAAACTCAAACATTCCATTACTTTAACTTGGATCTTCATTTTCTTTTGGTTTCTTAGATCCTACCCAGGAATTTCTTTAAAAAAATGACAAAAAATCCGACAATGCATCCTTATTTTGCTATACATTCCACGACTCGATGTTCAATGGTCTAGTGGTTAGTGCGTTGGACTACTCACCGCAAGGAACACTGGTTCAAATCCCGAAAATAGCAACACCTATGTTTTTCTCGGTATAGTACAATAACCCCCGTGGAATTAAGCCCCATGTGGTTAAATTCCCCAAACAAAAGTAAATAGCCCCACCACCATAAAGCACTAAAACCCGCGGCTGTTATTGCCATTTGAAATATTGGCATTCTATTCAAGTTTGGGTGTACGCAAAGTTTAAATATGAGTGAGGGGCCATGCTGCCCCCCTCCGAAACCCCCCTGCTTGGGCTCACTGTTAAATTTGGGTTGCGTGCGAGTTTTTATGCATGTAAAGGAAATAAGCTTTACATGCATCAATACTCGCACGCAACCCAAATTCAACAGTGAGCCCAAGCAGGGGGGCTTCGGAGTAAAAGGCATTAGCAGAGCTAGAGGCGACAGACGCCTTAAAGTCAATGAAAGAGATTTGAAGTAGCGACTTAAGCTTATGTTCAGATCGAATTGTCAGACTGTAGCTCCCACCATCTTCTAAAAGTATGTACGCCGATATGATCACATGACGATTATGAGAATGCGTTATCACCTCAATCCCAAGTTGCGCCAAGAATTTATTTATCGAGCTCGTTCAATGGCTAGACCTGCCCATGCTTCATGTTCCATGACGAAATCGCATGTAAGCCAACCTCCTTATAGAAATCCTGCACAATTTTGGAAAAGACCGGTCATGCGACACATTTGGGTGAGTTTGGACGGGATCCTGAATATTATCATGAGATACAGGTGGTAGGCCCTTTAAAGTCAATAAAAAGGTGTCAAGTAGCGACTTAAACTTATGTTCAGATCGGACTGTCAAATCTTATGGACGATTTGACGAGCCGGTAAGCGTATTATACAAAGGCCTTAGCTTTCGCCGTACGTTGGATAATAACCTTACATGACATTTGACGAGCCGATAAGCGTGTTGTAGAAAGATCTTAGCTAACGCCGTACGTTGGATAGGATCTTTATGCGACATTTAGCAGCGAAATGCCTCGGTAGTTTGAAAAAAAAAGTTTGAAAAAGCCTTAATATGCCTCATGGCATCACCTCCGTATTTGAGGAGTTTTATCGAAACCTGCGTTTTTTGTTGTTGTACAGCTAATACCCTCACTGTTTTTTATGTACTCAAAGGAGGATGTATTGCCTCCTTTTCTTCTGCAGCTTTTGGATGAGTGTACTGACTCCTTCTAAACTGGAAACTGGATGTGAGGGTTGCATTACGAAGAGATCTACGTTGCTGGGTGTTAGCTGCTTTCTGGTCCTATCACTCTTTTGACATTATACCTATTTTGCAGCTTCAGAAAACCCTGCCTGTTGGTGGCCTTCTGGTCCTATAACTCTCCCAAGATTATACATATTTCACAGCTTCAGAAAATCCAGCTTGAATAAAATTAAAGTTCCCTGCACGTCTGTCACTACGTTACCAACGCTCTTTCCTAGAGCCTGCATTTTAATTTTGAAGCCATATGCCGGTAGCCTGGTTGCTTTCAGATTGCCGTATGCTTTTCTGGGAAGAAGACTCTTTGGCTTTCTTAATCTGGCTACCTTTCCACCATCTATGATTTTCACCTCTAACCTACCAATCCCATAACACAACTACTACAGATTCTGCGCATGTACCATGAGCGTCGATGACGTAGATGTGCAAGACCAGACAAAAATAAAAAATAAAATATCTATTTGGTTGTATCCTGTACTAAACCAACGTTTCTAAAAATTTGCGTTGAAACGCCTTGATATACGTCTTTTCTGTCACTTCATTTTCACATGTGTCATGAGCGTCGATGACGAAGATGCGCAAAACTAGACAAAAATAAAAGAGGCGAAGATATCTGTTTAGTTGTATTATGTACCAAGCCAACGCTTCCTGAATTTGGATAAGGGATGCCTTGATATACCTCTTTTCCGTCACCTCCTTACAGATCTTGTCAACACCATCATGCTATGTCCATCTTTTTGCAAGGTGCTGGTAGTTTAAAATTTATTCCTTCAAGCTCGTTAATAATATTGAGGAATTGTATCCATTGAAATTTAAAATTGACGTTGCTGGAGGATGAAAGGACAGTGGATAGTCTCAGACTCAGTTTTTCATTGTAAACTTTGGGTATCTCCGGGGTTCTAAGGTGGCCTACAAAAAGTATTTCTACACCCCTTGTAGCTGTTTCTCATTTGACAGTAGATATCTTGATTTGGCTGCGATGAGGAAATGGACAGAGTCGATCATCCCCCCCTCCCCCCTTGCATGCATGTACCTATTTTTAGGATACGGTACTCGTTCCTCACATCTATGAGCACATGGTCAAATTGGTTGGGCGGTTTTTTCATCTAGAGACCGCCAGATTGCTTTATTTTTTCAAAGTCGGGGAAACAAAAAGTCTGGAAATTCTAACTTCAATCTGCTAATTCATTTTCATCTCACAGGTGAGCTCTTAATCAAAGCGTTTGTCTGGCTGTCTTGTTAAAACTCCATTGCAACAGTTCTCAGGTAATCCCCTGAACCTGAGATGGAATGGTGACACTGAGTTACCGTTTTCAGAGTTTGATCTCTCATGGAACATTAACGCCGGAAACGGAACATTAATGCATGCCCAACCTTCGCGGATCAGTAAATCCCCAGTCACGAACCTACTTCCCAATAATATTAGGAAATTGCCAAATAGGGACCCAAAATTTCGGTTTAAGAAAAATAGTTCATAAGTCATCCACTCATGAACCTACTTTACTAATAATCTTAAGAAAATGAAAATAAGGACCTTAAAGCCCATCCTTTTAATAAAATAGTTAGCGGTATCCTCTTTGCTCCAAGTAATACCATCACTGACCAAATTTTTGGCATTATCCTGTCGAATGATCTCAGAGTAACCCAAAGTCAAACATTCCATTAGTTTTACTTGGATCTTCATTTTATTTTCGTTTCTTAGACCCTATCCAGGAATTTCTTTAAAAATTTGACAAAAAATCCGACAGTGCATCCTTATTTTGCTATACATTCCACTACTCGATGTTCAATGGTCTAGTGGTTAGTGCGTTGGACTACTCACCGCAGGGACACTGGTTCAACTCCCGAAAATAGCAACACCTATGTTTTTTTCGGTATAGTACAATAACCCCCGTGGAATTAAGCCCCATGTGGTTAAATTCCCCAAACAAAAGTAAATAGCCCCACCACCATAAAGCACTAAAACCCGCGGCTGTTATTGCCATTTGAAATATTGCCATTCTATTCAAGTTTGGGTGTAGACAAAGTTTAAATATGAGTGAGGGGGCATGCTGCCCCCCTCTGAAACCCCCTGCTTGGGTTCACTGTTGAATTTGGGTTGTGTGCGAGTTTTGATGCATGTATAGGAAATAAGCTTTACATGCATCAATACTCGCACGCAACCCAAATTCAACAGTGAGCCCAAGCAGGGGGGTTTCGGAGGAAAAGGCATTAGCATCTGCGGGACTGATTTCCATTTCCAAAAGGAAGTAATCCCAGCGAGGTCTATCTTTCTTTTTTGGGAATTTAATGCAATGCACCGTTTTTTCACTGCCTTACCTGTAGTGAAGGTTTGACAAGCACAAACAAGTGAAGGTTCTTGAAATTGCCGTTCTGATTCGGCGTTAAACAGGAGGTCCTCCTTTTTGTGATAAAAATATAACTACGCACACACAAATGAACGAAGCTAGGTATGAGGACTGTGTGGATATTTGGGTATGGGCACAACCGATTCCATGGCCGTATATGTATGAGGTCCATAAAATGCTAAATATGTTCTAAAACCCCAGCCTTTACTGCAGTCTTCTCAATTTGTTTTCTTTTTTTTTAAAGAAAATTTAAAGTAATCGACCAGGACATGCGGTGCCGGTTATTCATTTTTATGATTCTGTTCATCTGTTTTCCACAGGAAAGCATTTCCCTTTTTACACCCGCATGGATATATGCATTAAAAAAATGATAGGTTAGGCCATTCACCGATCACAAAAAGCAATTCATATCCTTAGCGTTTTCTCTTAAGGAATCATTTTCCTCCTTTTAGTTCCCAATAAACTCAAAACAGCGACATTCATCTTTATTTCGTACAAAACATTGCGTAATATACGCACATACCTATACAACCCCACCCACCCTTCAGCGATTCTATTCTCAGATCTATCCTTCAATAACGGTACACGTAGACGCAATTCTTAAGTAACAAAACCCAAAGGACCTGCCCGCAATTCATTTATGTTCTGCAGACCGAATCGACAAAAAATACTCACACGACAATTTACGAGCAGAATGTGTGTCACTGGCGTTTCTTTGTAGATGTGTTGGTGTAGCTCAGTTCGTTGGGGGTGGCGAGTGGGTTGTAAAATAACGGTTAACGTTGGAGACTTTTATTTTGGTTCCCTGCCTTTTTTTCTCCGGAAAGTGTTTTGCGAAAAAAGTTTTGCAAAAAAAAACAAACCCATCTCACGTAGGTACCTTATGTCCTTGCCTACTACTTTCATGCATGCATGGATGATTAACGAGGATGTTCCAAAAAAATTGGGTACATCATGTGTATTATTTGGTGCATAACGACCTCATCATTGGGGCGGTTACATTTACCATGTAAATTGAGTTTTTAATATGCTTCGTATGGATGCAACATTTATTAGTCCTTTGGGGCACATTTTGACTTTTTGTTTTTGTACCTTTTGTTTGTCCTTTTAATTAGGACATAACAACATTATTTTAAAATATTCCCTGTTGTCATTATTAAGTCGCTATATGACAAAGGCGACATGTGTAATCTCTGCTGAGGAAGAGATTGTTAATTCGATGCGTAAATTCTGCAACGTTATGAGGGAACCTTTGAATTTGTAAGGGTTCTTGAAAGGATTATAATTGGATACCTTAGAAGCATTGTCAGTGGTAATTTGTATTATTTTCCCCCAAATGAATCAGAAGAGAGCGCATTAACTACAATAAGGTGAACATATCTCCTTAAAAAAAAACATTGGACACTCAAACGGAGCGAACTTCATAGTCTCGCTCGAACAACTTATTGAGAAATAGAAACGGCACACTTGTCTGATTCTTACAAAATGGATAGAAACCGTGAATATTAGAAGAAATGTGCAATTGCTTCACCTTTTATTATGAATCGAACATTTTGATTCAAATTATCAACATACAGACCAACTATCAACATGAGCAACATAATTCTAAAACAATTTTCGTTGGAGAACAAAAAAACAATGGAGTGAGACAATTTTCTTTCGTTCAACAAGTTCGTAAGGATCTACGGTCTAGCTTTCATGTTTAGCTGTGCATCTTGCACTATAACGGGACCTATGATTTTATGCCAAAACTGAATGTTTGAGTTGCGATAGGCTTTAACGACCATACACACCACTCTAAGGAATAGCTATGCAATGGAAACGGGCCAAATCAAAAATTATAATTGGTGCTCCCTAGGTTAGATAATGTGTATAGGGCTTCTGCTCGGCAGCTCAGCACACTTCGTCAATGAGATCTTATAGTACCAGTACCACCAAAATACGATCTGCAACAGTTGAAGGGTGTAACTGACAAATATCTCCATAACCAAACACCTGAGGGGGTTGATTTTATGTTATAGGTCTTGGGATGATTTCTATATCCTCTTCTGAATGTCTGTCATAATAAGCATATGTAATAGAAAGACTGAGCTTACAAGTCTTCCTAGAGCTAAAGATTGGAAATTGAACAAAATGGAGAAAATTCATTAAGCCGGATTTTTCAAATGGGTTCCAATCAGTTGAGTCCATTTATTGGGGACAGAATTCCAATCAACATTATAGGAGATCAGGTGTTATAGAGGAGAAAAGGCTGGGATGGTGTAAAATAACTCTAAGCTCTTAAAAGGTTACTTGACTTTGCATAGGATCCACTTAGTTGAGTCCACTTGTTGGGGCTTACTTACTTACTTACAGTCCGGAATGAACCTGGGCCTCAACCAACATGTTTCTCCAATTAGCCCGGTCCTTCGCTAACTGCCTCCAGTTGCGCACTCCAAGTTGGTTGAGGTCGGTTTCTACTTGTGCGCGCCACTTAAGGCGAGGTCTTCCTCTACTGCGTCCGACGTCTGGCTGGGAATCGAAGACTCTGCGAGCCGGAGTATTGGTGTCCATTCGTTCTACATGTCCTAGCCATCTTAAACGTCCAATGCGGAGTTTTTTAATCAGGGGCATGTCGCTGTACAGCTCGTATAGTTCTTGGTTCAATCTTCGTCTCCATAGCCCGTCAACGCAAACGGGACCGAAGATTTTTCGAAGAATTTCCTCTCGAATCTACCAAGGATTTCTTCATCCGCTTTTGATACGGTCCATGCTTCAGCGCCGTAGAGCAGAACTGGGATGATCAGGGTCTTATATTGGATCTCCTTAGTAGTTCGAGTGAGGGCTTTACTACTAAATTGCCTTCTTAGCCCGAAGAAACAGCGGTTAGCAAGAGTAATTCTTCGTTTAATTTCTGACGAGATGTTGTTGTCAGAGTTAATAGCGGAGCCGAAGTAGACAAAGTCCCGTACTACCTCAAAGTTATATCAGTCAATGGTGACGTTCTGTCCAATTCGTCGATGTTGTGAGTCCTTTCGTGATGACAGCATATACTTAGTCTTACCCTCATTTACCGCTAAACCCATTTTCGCCGCTTCCTTCTCTATACTAGCAAACGTGGCTATGACATCACGTTGAGTCCTACCAATGATGTCAATATCGTCAGCGTATGCTAGTAGTTGCACCGACTTTTGGAAAATTGTGCCTCTGGTGTTGGCTTTGGAGTTTTGCACAATCCTCTCAAGAATCAGATTAAAGAAATCACATGACAGCGCATCGCCTGGCCTAAATCCTTTTTTGGTATCGAATGTGTCGGTGAGGTCGTTTCCGACCCTGATGGAGCAGCGAGAATTCTCTATCGTCACCCTACACAAACGGACGAGTTTGGGCGATATACCAAAACTAGACATGGCTCTGTACAGTTCGTCTCTATAAATGCTGTCATATGCGGCTTTGAAATCGATGGTGGTGGGTATCGATTTGGACTTCTTGAGTTTTTTCCAGGATCTGCCGAAGTGTGAAAATTTGATCGGTTGTGGACTTTCCTGGCCTAAAACCACACTGATAAGGGCCAATCAGGTTGTTGGTAAACGGTTTCAGGCGTTCACATATTACGGCAGATAGGATCTTGTAGGCGATGTTGAGGAGACTTATGCCTCTGTAGTTGGCGCAGTTCAGAGGGTCTCCTTTCTTGTGGATCGGGCAAACGATGCTGAGGTTCCATTCTTCAGGCATATTTTCATCCGACCAGATTTGGCTTATGAGTTGGTGGATGTTACTTACCATGTCATCTCCGCCGGCCTTATAAAGCTCAGCGGGAAGGCCGTCATTTCCGGCAGCCTAATTAAGCTTGAGTTTAGATATAGCTATCCTCACTTCACTTAGGTCGGGTGGTTGACAGTTTTCGCTGTCGTTGCCAATATTGAATGGATCGTTCTGCTTGACAGCGGAATGTTGTTCGTCTTCGCCGTTTAACAGTCTGCAGAAGTGGTTCTTCCATATCCTCAGCACCGACTGTGTATCAACTTATGAACTTTCCTTGTTCATAAGGCTTATGTTGGCGAATTTGGCTTTGATGCGGATTGTTACCATGCGTTCGCTAATGTCTTGGAAACATAAGATTTCTTGACTAAGTCTGGCACTTATAACAAATCCGCATCCGAATAGTCGCTGTTTCTGCTCAATATAACACGGTCCGTAGTAGATGTCACAGTTTTTCGTCCTCTTTTTGCCCGGCCCATCCCATCGTATTTCCTGGATGGCAGTAATGTCTGCTTTGTTCTGTTTAATGTTCTCACATTCCAGGTGCAGATACGAACGTCGTTGTCCTTTTTTCGTTTAGCAGGGTCGTCAACAATAAAATCAGTCCTTTCCGAGGCTATTGGTTGCTTCGTAACAATATTTTTTTCTGTGGGTGGGTAGTTAACCCAAAGCACAACCCCCAACCTGTAGGGCCAGTTCCAATTTATTAGATACCCCTAGGACACGGGGCCATCAGTATCCACTACAGGATTGGGCGCTGCCGTTGGCCTTTCGGTTCATCCGCCACCATCTCTGTTCAAGGGGCCTGACTAACCCTTGAAATTCCTAGACAACCTGTTGTCCGAATATGTCAGAGCAGCTCATCTAGGTTCGCAGTACAGTAAATAACTCCAAGCTCTTAAAAGGTTACTTAGATGGATTACTCGACTTTGACTAGGGTCAGAACTCCCACCTCAGTATATAGTGGGAAGGAGCTGGGCAGCTTGTAGAATAATTCTAACTTCTTAAGAGGTCACCTGGGAAGATTTATTGACCAGGATTTGGGTCCGGTTAGTTGAGTCCATTTATCGGTGTGTTGTAAAATAACTCCAAGCTAGGAGGACTTAAGAGGATTTATTGACTTCGAATATGATCCGATCAGATGAGTCCATTTATTGAGGCAGAATTCAAACCTAGGGAACAGTACTAAAGATGTGGTCTTATATAGACAAGAAGTAGGTGTGGTGTAAAATAACTCCAAGGTATAAAGAGGTAACTTAGCTTAGCAGCCACTGATTTGGCAATAAGAGTTTTATGTTAGGGCCGTGATACATCTTAACATCAATACATCGACCTTGACGACTAGAAGATTCATGAATTCCTCTGATGTTTTGGCATTTATAAAAAAATCTGTCTAAATCCATCACTACTTGAAGGCACAGGTCCTTAAGAATTCCATCTAGCTGCAGAGAATTCAAGTCAGTCACTATGACGTCGGTTAGCTTTGAGCACTTTTAGAGCAACTGGGGCATGCCAGTATGCCCCATGTCATACGACATGGGAAATAATCTGGAAGGAACAGGTGCAAGTTCGGGTGGATATTGCATAGAAAGGATTCTCTCAGTCCCAATGGCATTCCCACAGTTAAATTTTTTCAGGATGCGTCTTATAGAACGGGGATCGAAATTTTACTTCAACAATGTCAGATTTGACTTTGTTGAATTTTCTGAAAGCATTCTATCGAATAAGTCAAACTTTTCCTTTTTAATTCTACTGGGGATCTATCATTTCTGACTGAGGAAGGGCTGAAGAATCCATTTTGACACAAGTTTGCTTGTTACTCGTTCATTGTTGGAATTCTTCAAGGCATTTTTTGTTCGACCAGACAGATACAAACCAATCTTACATCCTCAGTAGCATCTGTGCGCCATTGCCAAAATGCATTATATTTCACTGCTACCAATTGTTCGCATTGTTTATTGAAACATGGATTGTTGGACTGTGGTTTTAATTAAGATGGAGACGAATACCGCTATCGCGTCTAAGATATTGGGATATTGTGATCTTGTAGATATGTTTTATGTTGGCTTATAAAAGGTGCGCCATATTTTATGTCGGTGTGTGAATATTGAATAACTTTAAAAATAAAACACCCAATTTCAATAAATGAGGTAATTTTATCTAACTTGGTTCCATCAATTTATTAGGTCTAGTTTTTGAATACAACGTCAATCAAATGGTCTTTTGTATTGACCAAAAAATAAATGTGCCCTATCTACTAAGTTTTCCATTACTTTTTCGAGTATTTAGGGCGATATAGCGATGATTTCGATAAGAAAGTTTGCGTTGAGCTCGTCAATTGTTTAAGGAATGCTGGTGGCGTACTCTTTACCCTTTCTCCTGAGTTTTCCATAATTTTTTCGAGTATCTATAGGGTGACATAGCGATGACTTCGAGAGGAAAGTTTGCATTGAGCTCGTCAATGGTTTGAGTCATGCTGGTGGCGTATTCTTTCTTTCGTTTATTTCGACACGAAAGGTTGCGTTGAGATCGTCAATGTTTAAGGGCATGCTGGTGGCAAACTCTTTGCTTTTCAAATAATCATACAAAACTAAATGTCAAAGTTAATCAATATCAACATATCGACATAAAAGATGTACGAAAGAGGTCAAGTTGATGTGGTTCTAGCGGCTAAAGCACACATTTTCTATTGCCTTTCTTTGCCATGGCTTGCCGCAACCAACCCTGATAGAGCACCAAGAATTCTCCATCCTCATCCTGCACAGACGGACGGTATACCAAAACTAGACATGGCTCTGTATAGTTCGTCTCTATAAATGCTGTCTTATGCGGCTTTGAAATCGATGAATAGGTTAGATGGTGAGTATCGATTTGGACTACTTGAGTTCTTTCCAGGATCTGCCGAAGTGTGAAGATTTGATTAGTTGTGGACTTTGCTGGCCTAAAACCTCACTGACAAGGGCCGATCAGGTTGTTGGTAAACGGTTTCAGGCGTTCATATATTACCGCAGATAGGATCTTGTAGGCGATGTTGAGGAGACTTATGCCTCTGCAGTTGGCGCAGTTCAGAGGGTCTCCTTTTTTGTGGATTTGGCAAACAATGGTGAGGTTCCATTCTTCAGGCATACTTTCAACTGACCAAATTTTACTTATGAGTTGGTAAATGTTACTTACCAAATCTTCTCCGCCGGTTTTATAATGCTCAGCGGGAAAGCCATCATTTCCGGCGGCCTTCTTGAGCATGAGTTTTACTTAGGTCTGGTGGTTGGTAGTATTCGCTATAGTCGTCAATATTGAATGGTTGGTTGCTGAATGCGGAACATTATTCGTCATCGCCGTTTATAGGTCTGCAGATGTGAATCATTCCTTTCATCTGCATAGACAGTGTCTCAACTAAGATAATTCCTTGTTCATCGCGGCAGGATTCTGCTCGAGCCTTGTATCCTCGGCATCTTGGTAAAACTTACGAACATCGTTCCTGGAGTAACACCTCCTTATATCCTCGATTGTGTACTTTTCTTGCTCTTTTTTCTTCTTTCTGAAAAGCCGGTGTTCTTCCCTTCTTTTTTACCTATAGAGCTCAATGGCAGCCCTTGTCTTAACCTTAGCCTTGTAGGCATCGTTCTTGGCTGCGAAAATCTGTCGGCATTCCTTATCAAACCAAGGGTTTCTTGCTGATGGGAGCGAGAAACCTAGCATTTCTGTTGCGGCTGATCTAAAGGCTTGCTGACATCCTTGCCATTGTTCTTTGACATTAGATGCTGGTGGTATGGTGTTAATCCCGAGGTTAAGGTATACGCGAACTTCGAAGGCCTTGGGTCTCTTGCGATTTCAGTCTTTCGAAATTAAATTGTTGCACAGTATTTCTGAATTGTAGTGGCGTGGGATGGATATCCGCTTTCTTACCTAGGTAGTGGTCCGAGTTGATGTTAGCCCCTTGGAATGTTCGGACATCTAAAATGTTTTTTTCTGTATGCGTGTCATTCGTTGATCTGGAGACCGCCATGTCCCCTTATGGATATCGAGGTGAGGAAACCGTATGCTGGCTGTAGTGGCATTTCGTTCTGTTACAAAGTCAATTAGCCTAAGTCCGTTGCCAGACGTGTTGTCATATAGCCTGTATTTTCCGACAATATTGCTAAAGATGTCTTCTGTTCTTACCTTTGATTTAAAATCTCCTACCACGTTTTTAACATCGTTCTTCGATAGTCGGCCATAAGGTTTGTCAAGGAGCTCGTGGAAGCAGTCTTTCGCTTTATCAACTATTTCCTCCATTGGAGCGTGAATTCATATAAGGCTTATGTTGCCGAATTTGGTCTTGATAGGGATTGTTACAATGCGTTCGCTGATGTCGTGGAAAGATAAGACTTCCTTGCTTAGTTTGGCACTTAAAACAAATTCATACTCGGTAGAAGTCATCCTTTATCCTTGTTTTGCCCGGTCCATCCAATCGAATTTCCTGGATGGCAGTAATTTCTTCTTTGTAGGAGCTTAGTGCTTCCACTAGTTATTCGCCTGCACCTCTGTCTCCTGTTTAATGTTCTCACATTTCAGATGCAGATACGAACTTCGTTGTCATTTTTTCGTTTCATGGTTGGAAGAAATAAAAACGGTCCTTTCCGAGGCTTTGTAAGAAACCAAACAAAAAAAAATTATCAATAGAAGGCATAAAGCTAAGCTATGGGACTTTTTGTTAGTTTATGAATAACCTTTGAAAAACCCGTTTGAAAATCAATTTGACGTCATATGGCCTAGTTGGACTTTGGGTTTAGAGTAGAAACAAATTCAATTTTAACACTTTCCCCCGTAGTAATAAACGCTGCTTAGCTAATCAATAGCTTAGTTGACCGTTTTCCACATAAAAAATACTCTCGCAAAATGTCAAAATTTAGTCACTGATTAGCAAATCAGCGTTTATTAATCAGGGGGTTTAGGTATTACCCAACATTTTTATATAAAATTGGTGTGGATGGAGATTGCATTCGCATAGCACACTTTTTTTTAAATCTGTTCGAGTGGTTTTCTTCTAAAAGTGTTTTCTTTTGATCATCCGTTTATTTGTCAATGCCCAACAATCTCACATAAAATAATTTATTAAGCAAACATAAACTCAGTATCTATGAGTTCCTGTTCTCATTCATGTTCATTACTCCCCAAGCCCACATCTTCTCCTCGACCACCCTGAAATTTAAAACAATAAATCCCCACACAAGTTACAGCGCTATGACAAACTTTGTGTCTGTAGTATCTCTCCTTCCGGGTTATTCCGGATTTCATTTGGAACAATAAATTAACCGCGCCCCTTACCGTTCCACCGACTTGGCTCTTTAAAGTCCACGCGCGTGCCTCTGCACCAGGACTCCATCGTTTCGGAATTTATCAGAGCGTATGTTTGTCTCCTTTTCGATGTTTATTTTTTTTTTTCTTCACGGAAAAAAGCAATAACAAGTTAACTACGTCAAGGACATCAGACCGAACGGATCACAAGCATCCGTTCCACATCTCCGGGACGATTCCAATAGTGAAATCTCATTTCCTTCAACGATAACTTCCTTCGCAGAAAGGACAACTTGGTAAACAAAATTTCACCTTCTTCTCGTGTCGTCCTTCCTCCGGGGACTGTCATTTAATTAAATTCATTTCTATACCCATTTTGTGACATGTCCTGGCAATACGTTCCACATATGTCCCAGTGTGCGCCGCTCTACCCTCAAATCAGATGACAAGATGAAAGTTTTTAAGAAAGTTTGCAACCAACATCCTGGGATGTTGCATGCGCCACTTCTATCCTGAGGCAGGGGACTGTCAGAACAACTTCATCATTAAGGGATGACGACTTGCATCCCACAATAGATGAATGCCTGACTCGGTTTCAATTTTACATCAAGGGAGATGCTAAACGTTGACCTACAACCGGAGAGTTCAATTATTGACCAAGCGATGATATCAGCAGATGGAGGGATACCCTATCAGACGAACAAGTTAAATGCACGCATACAAAGCAACCGCACCGCTGCTTTTGTTGTCCGCCATAGATTGGATTCTCATTGGAAACCAATTCACTGGGTTGCGTCGAACGGACGAGATCGATAAGGTGGCTCGTTTTATTCAAAACCTCCTCCACCCAACATGCAAAGACGCCATCCCAGTTAGGGACAAATGATTCTGCCACCATTTGGATACGAATTTACTGGTAGGTGGTGAATGAAATATCCTTAGGCTGGTGGTAGACAAATGGCTTGTTGCACCCTCGAAACTGCCTATGTCCCCGTTATGGATTAAATCGATTTTCTATATCCATACAAATTCCCCCCTACCATGGACTAGAGTGTGTGCCGTGGTGCATGAGTATGACACCAGTGGAAATGGCACGAGTGGAATATGAGAGCCTGTTGAATGTCACTTAGGAATTTGTGTCGATGGACTCGTGCCGAATTTGGTTGCTCCTTTTTTTTCCATTGAGACATAGCCAACACTGTCAAATGAACACGGTCACACGTTTTTGACCTGATTTTTCAATTAACACTAGGGACGTGTGTCGATGAATGGCAGGGGGACATGTGCTTTGGAAATAATTGTGTTAACACACATCCTGGGGTGAGACACATTTTTCGGTTTGCAAAGCTCAATGGATGGAAGCAAGACGCGGGTGATATGACACGTTTTCAAAAATCTTTTAGGTTTTGGGTTTTTTTTTAAGGAATTGGGTTGCTCGGATACGATGCAAACTTTATTTCCTTAACTTTTAGGACAATAAGTTGCAATATCTCACCAGATACTATCTACCAGTCTACTCTTTTTGATTTCAGGTTGGTTGATGTCAATATACATTTTGGTGAGCTAAGCTAATAGCTAAGTTAAGGTTTTCCTTTATATCCCTAAATTTAGGTATTTATACCCCAAAATGATTGCGTAGGGGAAGATGGACAGATTTTTAAAATTGTCGAATCGTAGGTTCTTTTTAATTTTTTTAATTTGACTTTTTGAAAACAAAGGTAAGCTACACCAAATATTGATTTTCATTTCATTGGCATAGCTTTTTAGAACCGAAATGAGCTCCTCGCCAGGGGCAAATTCTCCCGACAGTAAGGCATATGTACTTCCTTAGAAAAAGTAACGCAGCAGAGTAAATTGCTAATTTAAAGGTTGGATCGGACTGTTCTGCTGAATCTTTGTATAATAATTTCAAAGAATTTTTTATATTCACTTTATCAACAATATCAACAACAACAATCTGGGGCAGTTCTGACATTAACGAACGAGTTGAATTACTTTTTGATTATCTTTTAAGTACAAATCTCTTGCTATGCAACAATGGAAATGAACCAACATTCATCACCAGCAACAGACAAGAAGTCCTTGACATCACGCTTATTTCAAATTACATCCATCACATGATCAAAGACTGGAAGGTATCTAGTGAGCACTCTTTTTCTGACTACAGATACATCCAATTTGGTCTGGATGATTTCATCCCAAGAAAACCGATTTTTCGAAATTATCGTAAAACCGACTGGCTAAAATACAGGGAAACTATGAACAGACTAGTATCCCCCGCTCAACTTAGCCCTAGAAGTACCCAAGAGCTTGATAACCTTGTTGATAAGCTAACATCTGCTTTTAACCAATCACTGTCATGCTCTTGTCCACTAAGGAAACCTAGAGGGAAACAAAAACCTCCATGGTGGTCTGAGAATCTAGGTATGCTTAGGCAGAAATGTAGAAAACTATTCCATAAAGCTAAACGTTTGAACGAATCCTCTGACTGGATTTCCTACAAAGAGACAAAGAGGAACTGAGGAAGTCCAAGCGCAAATCCTGGAGACTCTTCTGTGAAGAATAGAGGAGACTTCCCAAGCGTCCAGATTACGAAAAATCCTATCCACTATTCCAACTGTTCCAAGCGATCTCAAAAAAAAAAAAAAAACAGATGGCACCTGGACGACCTCAAGCAAAGAATCAATAGAGCTACTAATGGACACCATTTCCCAGGTAGCTCACAGGAAGCTTTTCAAGACGACATCAATAGAACCAATCTATTGACCGGCAGCTTACAAGATCAAAAGATAAAATACTTTGGGCAATACATAGCTTCAAACCCTTTAAATCCGCGGGACCCGACGGCATTATACCAGCCGAGCTGCAGCGTACCCTGGGTGGAAGCCATCCTTAGGGGCTGTATCAAGCTGATTTTTATTCCCAAGGTTTGGAGAGAAGTCAAAGTTGTATTCATACCAAACCTGGTAAAAGTTCTCATGTCAATCCCTGGGTGGAAGCCATCCTTAGGGGCTGCATCAAGCTGATTTTTATTCCCAAGGTTTGGAGAGAAGTCAAATTTGTATTCATACCAAACCTGGTAATATTTCTCATGTCAATCCGAAAGACCTAAGACCTATAAGCTTATCATCATTCTTCCTGAAAACCCTGGAAAGACTGGTTGATATTCATCTTCGCAGTAGCATTGATGTAAATCAGGTATCTGCATCCCAACATGCGTACTGTAAGGGAAAATCTGTAGAAACAGCCCTGCACACACATGCATACACATTGAAAAGTCGTTATGCTGCAAGGAGTATACTATGGTTGCATTCCTGGACATCGAAGACGCTTTTAACAACGTTAATTCGGGAGCGATCATTAAGGCGCTAACATGGCTGAAAGTCGATAACTCACTTGGAATGCTGATTAATTTGCTATTTAATAGCCGGATTATCAACACAACACTGGGTGGTGCTTCGACCAGAAGACATGTCAGTAGAGGGACCCCGCAAGGTGGGGGGTCCCTTCTTCTCTGGAACTTTTTGGTTAACGAGCTTTCACTTATCCTGGAAGTAGAGGGATGCCACGTGATTGCCTACGCGGTGCTGGTGTCTTCTCCGACAGGCTAAATCTCTGCCTATCTTTCCGTCTTCCTGATCATTGCAGCGTGTTCCAGACGGAACTCATGGCGATCAAAGAAGCCTTATCCTGGTTGAAAGAGAATGTAATACCTTCCAAGGATATAAGCATTTTCTCGGCAAGCCAAGCGGCAATCAAATCCCTGGAAACAGTCTCAACAAATTCAAACACAACCCTAGATTGCCGATCATCTCTGCAGGAGATGTCAAAGCATTTTAACATTCACCTATGCTAGGTGCCTGGGCATAATGACATTCCAGGGAACTGTAAGGCTGATTAACTCGCCAGAAATGGAACCAAATTACCAATTGTACCCGAGACGGGTGCACTAGGTATTCCTATCGCTACATGCAAAAGTTTATTAGCGCAACATGCTAACAGCAAATCAAACCTCAGATGGAGTCTCGGCCCGACATGTCAAACAACCAAACAAATTTGGCCAAAGCTAGATTTGAGAAGATCAAAGGGACTGATTTCGCTCGATAGACCGCATTTTTGCGATACCAAAGGTGTCATCACGGGACACTGCTTAATAGGTAGGCACGCAGAAAGGCTAGGCCACTTCTCAAACGACTTCTGTAGGAGCTGCATGGACGAGGAGGAGGAGGAAACAATACTTCATATCCTTTGTAACTGCCCGGCCCTATCAAACAAAAGGAAGCTACATCTCGGAGCTTACTATTTTCAAAATCTCAAAAGCTCAAAATGGTTTTCCCATGGATAGTAAGGAGATTGGACAAGATCCATGTGGTATCACAACGGACCAAAGTGGTTTAAGTGTGCTGGCGAACGCCGGCAGCCACACTAACCTAACCTAACCTATCAACAATATCGGTAGGGAATTTTCTTGCTTAATTGTAGTTAACATCTGAAACTTTTTATTCAAATAACAATTATTCCTCTATAAGGCAATAAAATTTAATTTCTACAAGCAATCATTTCTGTAGGCCTTATACAGTACTTGTGCGCGGAGGCTGAGCAGTTTTGCAGTCAATTGTTTGGGTATAAGTCTGTTTAAGACATTATGCAGGAAAATTCACAAGCGAAGTTAGTATTGGTGTATAACCTCCATAAGATTGTTTTTAAGCTTCCGGAGATATGTTTACATGTAACATACGTTAAGATGTTTCGATTGAACTGCGCACGAAGTTAATCCGAAGCATAGTATGTATAGAGCTTACAAATTAAGGCTTTAAAAAAACTAAGGTGAAAAGCTCGGAAAAAAGGTGAAAATATCCGGAACCTACTGGAGAATGAGTCAATACGATTCAAGTACTTCGCTGTTTACTTTTTACTTTTTAAATTCATTTTTTATTATCTTAAAATACTAACTTAAAACTAGACAAAAATGACTAAATCTAACTTATAATTAACATTTTTTCTTATACTAACTTATCGGTCCTAAGCGGGCGCTCAAAGCTTAAATTAACTTTTTTATTTGCTTTTCAGCTTAAGCTCCCAAGAATCAAATTGAAAAAGTCACATGACAGCGCATTGCCTTGCCTAAATCCTTTTTTGGTACCGAATGTGTCGGTGAGGTCGTTTCTGACCCTGATGGAGCAGCGAGAATTCTCCATCGTCATCCTACACAAACGGATGAGTTGGGGCGGTATACCAAAGACATGGCTCAGTATAGTTCGTCTCTATAAATGCTGTCGTATGCGGCTTTGAAATCGATAAATAGGTGGTGGGTATCGATTTGCACTTCTTGGTTTTTTTTCCAGGATCTGCCGAAGTTTGAAAATTTGATCGGTTGTGGACTTTCCTGTCCTAAAACCACACTGATAAGGGCCGATCAGGTTGTTGGTAAACGGTTTCAGGCGTTCACATATTACGGCAGATAGGATCATGTAGGCGATGTTGAGGAGACTGATGCCTCTGTAGTTGGCGCAGTTCAGAGGGTCTCCTTTTTTGTGGATCGGGCAAACGATGATGAGGTACCATTCTTCAGGCATGCTTTCATCCGACCAGATTTGGCTTATGAGTGGATGTTACTTACCAAGTCATCTCCGCCAGCTTTATAAAGATGCGCGGGAAGGCCGTCATTTCCGGCGGCCTTATTAAGCTTGAGTTTAGATATTGCCATCCTCACTTTACCTAGGTCGGGTGGTTGCCAGTTCTCGCTGCCGTTGCCAATATTAAATGGTTCGTTCTGACTGACAGCGGGATGTTGTTCGTCATCGCCGTTTAACAGTCTGCAGAAGTAATTCATTCATATCCTCAGCATCGAATGCGTCTCAACTACGATATTTCCTTGTTCATCTCGACAGGATTCTGTTCGAGCCTTGTAGCCTTGGCTTTGACGTTTTACACTTTGGTAAAACTTGCGAACATCGTTCCTGGACTGGCACCTCTCTATATCCTCGATGGCGCGCTTTTCTTGCGCTTTCGTCTTCTTTCTGAAACGCCGATGTTCTTCCCTTCTTCTTTGCCTATAGAGCTCAATGGCAGGTCTTGTCTTCACCTGCAGCTTAGTATTGTAGGCCTCGTTCTTGGCTGCGAGCATCTCTCGGCATTCCTCATCGAACCAGGTGTTTCTTGCTGGTCGCCGCGAGAAACATAGCACATCAGTTGCGGATGAATCAATGGCGTGTTGGCATCGTTGCCATTGTTCCTTGACATAAGATGCTGGTGGTATGGTGTGAATCGAGGGGTTAAGGGATACGTTTTGCGCGAATTCCTTGGCGGTCTCTTACGATTGCAGTCTTTCAACATTAAATTTTTACACAGTATTTCTGGTTTGTTGTGGATATCCGCATTCTTACCTTGGCTTCAACAAGGTATTGGTCCGAGTCGATGTAAGCCCCTCGGAATGTTCGGACATCCAAAATACTGGATGCTTGCCTCCTGTCTATCGCAATGTGATCAATTTGGGGACTGCCATGTCCCCTTATGGATATCGAGGTAAGGAAACCGGGTGCTAGCTATAGTGGCATTACGTTCCGTAGCGATATCAATTAGCCTAAGTCCTTTTCCAGACGTGTTTTCATGTAGGCTGTGTTTTCTGACAAAACTGCTAAATATGTCTTCTCTTCCTACCTTTGCGTTAAAATCTCGCAGCATGATATTTAAATCGTACTTTGGTAGACGCTCATAGGTTTTGGTCAAGGAGAAGCAATCCTTAGTTGTATCATCTTTTTCCTCCGTCGGAGCACTTATCATTAGACCGCTGGCTGTTAAATCCTCTGCTCCATTTCCAGGGCAACCAGGATCGGAAATCGCTTGAAGGTACTACCACTTTCTAAGAACTTAAGGTAATTTTCTAGGTGATTGACATTTTTGAAGTTAACGATATCCTTATGCGATTTACTAACGAGAGTCTATATATGACCATGAGCATCCCTGTCCAACTTTACGATATAGAATCATGGACCATTGTAAATCGCGGTTTTAAGCTAAAAATCCAAAAAAAGTCTCAAACTTTACAGTGTAGATGTGATCAAAAAGCGAAGTCTTTTTTTGGCTGGAGGGGCTCAAAAACATGATGGTTAGTGCGATGAACTGCCGCGCAGAAGGTCTGGGTTCGTTTCCCAGCCGTAGCAACATCTAAATGATTTTTGACTGGCCCTCTTCTCCTGATGATCTGATAAATCATGCGAGTAGTATCAATTGTCAAGAATAGCTTATCTCAACGGATTTAGCATAAAACAGGAGGTCACACCATTTTAACGAAATGGTTGTGCGAAAGCTAGGCTCTGGATACTTACGATCCTGTTGCACCAACAATTTTTATTTTTTTTTCATGTGGAGTGGTGATATCCTTTCTGGATACTCTGTGGCTTGTGCTACGAGTTATGCCAGACTCCGTGCTAGAACAGGTATAAAAGGCTAAAACACTCTCCCTATTCTGTCCTGTAAATTCCTATGGTACCGCCTGTCAAAGCATTCCTTCAAAGGGTTGGTTATGACTTCATGTCTTTTCCTCTTATGGTCCTGGGTTTATTTTTCCCGCGGAAGACCTTCCATTACCTTCCATGCTTTATTCCTTCCTATTTCCGTTTCTAGTGCGTTTCTTGCAGCTTCATATTTTTGACATTCCAGTAGCACGAGCTCGGCATTTTGGACTTAACCATCACAATGACTACAGAATAGGTCATCAATAATCCTAAACCTATGTTGGTATTCCCGGAAGCTTCCGTGTCCCGTTAGAAATTGTGATAGGTAGATATTCGGTAGTAATTTGTGCTTCCAACTTCCGTTTGGTGTTGTGTTCCATTGTCTTTGCCATTCCATTTCAGCGGCTTCTCTAATGCAAAATCTCTCTATGCTTTGTTATTGAGTGCTGACGCTGAGAGTTTTACCTCCAGCCCGATAGGCATTCTCCCCACTATCCAACTCATTGCATCCCCAGATACAGTTCTGTATGCACAGCATGCCCAAAGCGTAATCTTCTGTGAACAGCGTTTATCCTTCCCATGTATGTCTTAGTACATGTGGCGGAGGCCCATATGGGGGCTGCTTACATGAGTATTGATTTGCTTACGGTTGCAAGAAGATTTCTTATTGGCTGCCTTAGTCCTCCAATATTCGGCATAATCCTTGATATTCCGGTGACTTCCTTGTTGGCTTTCTCACTTGTGTGCCTTCTCTGAAGTTAAGCCAGTGGTCAAAAAGCACCCCTAGGTATTTTATGTAGGGCTTCGACTCGATTGTGTGCTCTTCCAATTTAAGTCTTAAGCGTTCAACTTTTGTACGGCTTCTATTTTATTGTCCGCCATTTCTTATCCTGGCGAGCTGAGCCATATCTTTTCATCTTTGATAGTGATGCTGCAGTGTTGCGTCTCTTCCTCTATGATTTTGGAGACAATTACCGCTGCGATGTCGTGGGCGTACCCGATAATGTTCAACCCACTTGGCTTTGATATACTCAATACTCCAACGTACATGATGTTCCATAGAGCTGGTCCCAGAACTGAACCCTGTGGAATTCCTTCAGTGCTTTCGTACGTTACCTATATCCTGCTACTTAAGATATCTTCTCTGCCAATTTGTTTAGTAAGCTCTGCAAGCATAAGATTGTAACTTGGGAACGTTTTTTAGAATATGAGAGGTAGCTGAAAAATTAGGCACTCACAGGGCCTCAAGGTTGGCTAATCTATTAATTTGAGTGACAATGAAGGGGATCTGTAATTTGACGTTGGTTCCGCATGTCAAATTTGAGAACTTCCTCATGGAAATTTGTTAGACTTTCGCAAAAGAAGTTGTCATTATTTTTTATCAAGACACCCCCGGTTAGAAGTCAGACGGGCACCAATCATAAGGCCACTACATCCACTAGGTAGATATTGACAACAAATGGGACCGTCAATTGCAGGGAATCGACGTTAAACTTCCACTAGGCCACTACATCCGCTAGGTAGGTATTGACAACAAATGGGACCTCAGTTACACGGAATCGGCGTTACACTGTAGGTATGGTTGAGAAGCTTCTCATGAAAGTTTATGTAGTTTTAAATATTTCCTTGATATTCTCAAGAGGTGGAAGATCGTAACGTGTCATGTGCTATAGAGACCCCGCGCTTGGAAGTCCACTAGCCCCTACAAAATTTGAGCCGCTCCTGTTCAAAACTTAGTTTCATCCCCAGTCCAAAAAATACAAATACACATTTTTGGCTCAACATGCTTGTTAGTACCCAGGGTCTAGCATCCCAAGTCACTTGGAGAAATACTTCGACTTAAAACTTTTAAGAGTTCCTCGATTCAAATCGGAAAGTACGATTAACTGCTAGAGTTACCAAGTGGCTACCAGTGGCGTAGCAATCATTTAAGCAGATTCGTCTTGGGCTTACATTTGAAATGCCACCTTGCGAAAGCGTTTGACAAACTGGTCGGTGAGAGATTTATTCCATTTTTTACTCATTCCACTTCCAAATGAAAGAATGCCTTTGGATTGGGCGAGTAAATCGTACTGTTACGTGAGATAAACTTAACTCTCATGGAAAGTCGGCGAAGCAATGATTAATATTCCTTTGCCAAATATTAGGCCTTTGATCTAATACATCGCGTTTTGAAGTCCTTTCATTCAACAAGATTTCGCAGTTCTGGAATTTAATAAAACCACACCCTTAAATCCCTTAACAAAAATCTCCTCCCACGTCACTGCATGCATATTAGGATATTTTATCGTTAATGATATGAGGATGCAGAGGGTGTGTTACACATCCATTAAAGCGTATTCTAATATTGCTAGAGCCCCTTTGTGACCCCTAACCATCCAAAAAGCCTGCCACATCGTTGCTCATTAAAATCGATTAGCACCCGTTCACCAGTATGTACTCCTACTTACTTAAGTGGAGCTACAGTCCGGAATGAACCTAAGCCTTAACCAACATACCTTTGTATGTACTCATAATGGGCGTTAAAACAAGGCCAATCCAGAAAATCCCTACATCCTTCAATCTCGCACACATAACCACTACCACATAGAACAACATAAAGGTAAACTATACTGCATCACGCAAGATTGCCTCTGACAACTTCAATCAGCGGTTTATCAGCTACACCTGTCGAATAATTTCCCAACAGAATATTGAAGGCAAAATCAAGAGCTTGCCTGCCATCTAAATAGGTCATGTTAGCTAATATCTCTGCTCATGAACAGCCAATACATTGAGATGCTTGTGCAATCAGTTCCCGTTTATGTGTGTAGGGTAACTTTAATCCTTTCATGGAATATGTGCAGCATGGTCACGGTACTTGCGGCAACTATGTCCTTGCCTGTGGTACACCTGCAATAATGTACCCAGCATGCAGACAACATAAAGTGTCATCGTCAACAAAGAGCGCCTATAACCATCGGATTTTATGTCAGCCCTTACATTGAAATACGGCAAAGTAAGGCTGTGTTTATTTTCAGACTTCCTATAGAGAAGAAAAATGATTTTTATTGAGAATATTGATAAGATGCCTTATAAATAAAATCTGAGATTGGAGTGTATACTTAACTTTAAGCACTCGTCTCGAGTTCATATATTTCAAAGGACATTTCTGATTGACGGATAAGAGAGCAATTTTTTTTGTTAAATGTAAAAACTTTAATCTGCCTTAATTGTGTATCAGTATGTGCACCTAACAATGTTATTCGGGAGTGCATAGATATCTATTTAGGTGTCATGCCAATGGTCAATCATCTTCAGACGAAAAGTACAACAATTCGTCGAACTATTATGTTACACAAAGTCACCACTATTGACTAGGAAACGAACGGGGGACAAGTGTCAAAATTCTTTTAATTCTTAGTGACATTGTTACTTGCCCGCAATATGTAAGTCCTCACAGATTTTGAAAATTTGATCTAAATTTCATAACCTAGGACCCAAGCATACGTCTAAGTTCGTCACAAAGTCGATAGTATTGCCTTTCAGATTAATTTGATTTAAATGTCGAAATGTGTTTAGTGTTAAGGGCCAATGTAATTTGTCCTTAAGTTGTAAGCCCTTACATATTTAGAAATTTTGATCGAAAATCGACCGATGGATACTTCGAAAATGGTCACAACGTGTATGGGATTGACTTTGAGCTTAATTGGGTCTAAATGTCGATATTTGGATTTAGAAATTTTGATCGAAGATGCATAATTTAGGACCCATACGTTTGTCTAAATTCATCACAAAGTCGAAAGTTTAAAATTGCGAGGTTTTGGTCGAAATTTATTAAGTGCCATTGTCACTTGTCTGCAATTAGTAAGCCTTTTACAGGTTTTTCGAACTTGATCGAAAATTCATAATGTCAGACCTAAGACTACGTCTAAATTGGTCACAAAGTCTATAGTCTTTACTTTGAGATGAATTGGGCCTGAATATCGAAATACGTTTAATGCTGAGTGCCATTACTTACTTACTTACTTAAGTGGCGCTACAGTCCGGAATGAACCTGGGCCTCAACCAACATGCCTCTCCAATTAGCCCGGTCCTTAGCTAACTGCCTCTAGTTGCGCACTCCAAGTTGGTTGAGGTCGGTTTCTACTTGTGCGCGCCACTTAAGACGAGGTCTTCCTCTACTGCGCCCGACGTCTGGCTGGGAATCGAAGACTCTGCGAGCCGGAGTATTGGTGTCCATTCTTTCTACATGTCCTAGCCATCTTAAGCATCCAATGCGGAGTTTTTTGACTAGGGGTATGTCGCTGTACAGCTCGTATAGTTCGTGGTTGAATCTTCGTCTCCATAGCCCGTCAACGCAAACGGGACCGAAGATTTTCCGAATTTTTCGCTCGAATCGACCAAGGATTTCCTGATCCGGTGATACGGTCCATGCTTCAGCGCCGTAGAGCAGGACTGGGAAGATTAGGGTCTTATATAGGATCTCCTTAGTAGTTCGAGTGAGGGCTTTACTACTAAATTGCCTTCTTAGCCCGAAGAAACAGCGGTTGGCAAGAGTAATTCTTCGTTTAATTTCTGACGAGATGTTGTTGTCATAGTTAATAGCGGAGCCGAGGTAGACAAAGTCCCGTACTACCTCAAAGTTATATCTGTCAATGGTGACGTTCTGTCCCATTCGTCGATGTTGTGTGTCCTTTCGTGTTGACAGCATATACTAAGTCTTACCCTCATTTACTGCTAAACCCATTTTCGCCGCTTCCTTCTCTATACTAGCAAACGTGGCTATGACATCACGTTGAGTCCTACCAATGATGTCAATATCGTCGGCGTATGGTAGTAGTTGCACCGATTTTTGGAAAATTGTGCCTCTGGTGTTGGCTCGGGAGTTTTGGACAAGCCTCTCAAAAATCAAATAAAAGGAATCACATGACAGCGCATCGCCTTGCCTAAATCCTTTTTTGGTACCGAATGTGTCGGTGAGGTCGTTTCTGACCCTGATGGATCAGCGAGAATTCTCCATCGTCATCCTATACAAACGGACGAGTTTGGGCGGTATACCAAAACTAGACATGGCTCTGTACAGTTCGTCTCTATAAATGCTGTCATATGCGGCTTTGAAATCGATAAATAGGTGGTGGGTATCGATTTGGACTTCTTGAGTTTTTTCCAGGATCTGCCGAAGTATGAAAATTTGATCGGTTGTGGACTTTCCTGGCCTAAAACCACACTGATAAGGGCCAATCAGGTTGTTGGTAAACGGTTTCAGGCGTTCACATATTACGGCAGATAGGATCTTGTAGGCGATGTTGAGGAGACTTATGCCTCTGTAGTTGGCGCAGTTCAGAGGGTCTCCTTTTTGTGGATCGGGCAAACGATGCTGAGGTTCCATTCTTCAGGCATGCTTTCAACCGACCAGATTTGGCTTATGAGTTGGTGGATGTTACTTACCAAGTCATCTCCGCCGGCCTTATAGAGCTCAGCGGGAACGCCGTCATTTCCGGCAGCCTTACTAAGCTTGAGTTTAGATATTGCTATCCTCACTTCACTCAGGTCGGGTGGTTGGCAGTTTTCGCTGTCGTTGCCAATATTGAATGGTTCGTTCTGCCTGACAGCGGAATGTTGGTCGTCATCGCAGTTTAACAGTCTGCGGAAGTGGTTCTTCCATATCCTCAGCATCGACTGTGTCTCAACTACAATATTTCCTTGTTCATCTCGACAGGATTCTGTTCGAGCCTTGTATCCTTGGCTTTGACGTTTTACACTTTGGTAAAACTTGCGAACATCGTTCCTGGAGTGGCACCTCTCTATATCCTCGATCGCGCGCTTTTCTTGCTCTTTTTTCTTCTTTCTGAAAAGCCGATGTTCTTCCCTTCTTCTTTGCCTATAGAGCTCAATGGCAGCTCTCGTCTTCACCTGCAGCTTAGCCTTGTAGGCCTCGTTCTTGAGCGAGCATCTGTCGGCATTCCTCATCAAACCAGGGGTTTCTTGCTGGTGGGCGCGAGAAACCTAGCACATCAGTTGCGGCTGATCTAATGGCCTGTTGGCATCGTTGCCATTGCTCTTCGACATTCGATGCTGGTGGTATGGTGTTAATCGAGAGGTTCAGGGATACGCGTTGTGCGAAGGTCTTGGCGGTCTCTTGCGATTGCAGTCTTCCGACATTAAATTTTTTCACAGTATTTCTGGATTGTTGTGGTGTGGTGGATATCCGCATTCTTACCTTGGCTGCTACAAGGTAGTGATCCGAGTCGATGTTAGCTCCTCGGAATGTTCGGACATCCAAAATACTGGATGCGTGCCTCTTATCTATCGCAATGTGATCAATTTGGTTGACCGTTCGTTGATCTGGAGACCGCCATGTCCCCTTATGGATATCGAGGTGAGGAAACCGTGTGCTGGCTATAGTGGCATTTCGTTCCGTAGCGAAATCAATTAGCCTAAGTCCGTTAGCAGACGTGTTGTCGTGTAGGCTATGTTTTCCGACAATACTTCTAAAGATGTCTTCTCTTCCTACCTTTGCGTTAAAATCTCCCAGCACGATTTTAACATCGTACTTCGGTAGTCGCTCATAGGTTTTGTCGAGGAGCTCGTAGAAGCAATCCTTAGCTATATCATCTTTTTCTTCCGTCGGAGCGTGAGCGCATATAAGGCTTATGTTGGCGAATTTGGCCTTGATGCGGATTGTTACTATGCGTTCGCTAATGTCTTGGAAACATAAGACTTCTTGCCTAAGTCTGGCACTTATAACAAATCCGCATCCGAATAGTCGCTGTTTCTGCTCACTATAACACGGTCCGTAGTATATGTCACAGTTTTTCATCCTCTTTTTGCCCGGCCCATCCCATCGTATTTCCTGGATGGCAGTAATGTCTGCTTTGTAGCAGTTTAGGGCTTCCGCTAGTTGTTCGCCTGCACCTCTCCTGTTTAATGTTCTCACATTCCAGGTGCAGATACGAACGTCGTTGTCCTTTTTTCGTTTAGCAGGGTCGTCAACAATAAAATCCGTCCTTTCCGAGGCTATTGGTTGCTTCGTAACCATGTTTTTTTTCTGTGGGTGGGTAGTTAGCCCAAAGCACAACCCCCAGCCTGGAGGACCAGTTCCAATTTATTAGATACCCCTAGGACACGGGGCCATCAGTATCCACTACGGGATTGAGCGCTGCCGTTGGCCTTTCGGTTCATCCGCCACCATCTCTGTTCAAGGGGCCTGACTAACCCTTGAAATTCCTAGACAACCTGTCCGAATATGTCAGAGCAGCTCATCTAGGTTCGCCTGGGACAGCAGGCCGGGTATTCTTCCGTGCCATTCTCACCAGGGTACAGCGTCAATACCTTGGCTTATTTTTTCAGAGTTAAACGATCATCGTTAAAATAATATTGAATGGTAATTTTTAAAACAAGTTCATGCAATTAAATCGGCTGATAAACGTCAAAGTTATTTAACATTTACATACCGACATAAACGATGGCGCACTATGTATAATAAAAAGATGAAAAGCTGATGGGCCTTGAACCCTCGGCCGATTTCCATATGTGCCTGCCGTTGGAAAAAAGAACTATTCTGTCGATTCTTCGAAGGTGAAATAAATTTATTCAAATACAACCACTGGCTATTCAGTATCCTGCAAGACGTTGTCATAGGGTAGTTATTGCAGATGTTGAAAGTAGTTTTCCAGAGAGTACTAAGATTCAACGGGGAGGGAGTCTTTTCTTACATTTCCTATCCATACCACATAAACCTGCCTGGACAAGAGGCTTTGAAAATAATACGATGGTAGGGTTTTTAGAGATTGGTATTTTAGGAAGTCTTGCTCTGGCAATTTGGTCAGAAGTTGCCCACCTAATTTTTCTGGAATTCTTAGACGCCATCGGTTTTAAGTTTGGACACTCTCCAGTGTCTTGCCTTTAGTTAGTTTAGTCCAGTGTCTTGATACCATTGACTTTTTATCAGGTCCTGAAACTCACTATGCACGTTAAGATGAAGGCTGGCGTGTCAAACCTCTATGCATATTGATTGTTCTGGAAAAAAAGTTGAAAAGAGATATGTTTGGTGTTAAGATCGTAGCTGAAGACATGTCTTGTTATTCGACATGGGGGCCATTCGCTTCGCTGGGAATGCCTAACACAGGTACTGCTACTTTACACTTATAATACGTTCAGTGTACAACAACTAGGTCGTTTTTTTTTAATAAATAGGATCAAGGCTTATACGTTCAGATATATGAAAAGAGCTGCTGACAATGACTTTCTCTTCTAGGACTGATCTCCAAAACTCATAGTATTTGGATCGGCATAGTCGCTTTTTTTAACAGCGTCATTGACTCTATTCGGGATTTTTTCTGCCGATCATCGATGACAATATCCGCTTCCTTATTGTCACAGTGTCAGTGAGCCAAGATGAAAAAAATGCAAAAAGGGCTCAGATTCTAAAGATTTAAAAAAAGATTTTGTATTAGGGGTTGATAATGCAAATATGTTTTCATCCAATTAATTGACAGGTGTTGGAAACAAAGGGTCTTAAGCTTGAAGACGATAATGGTATGCTAGAATTTATTGAATGATTTACTACGTCGACTACATCGACTTATTTGCCATCTTCAAGTAAACATACAATTTTGAAATGTTAGCTATTGATAATCTTCCTTTCAGGGACTTATTTTAGCTTGGTTGTGAGCTGATTTTGAAAATGTGTTCAATTGTTAGAACAACACTGACAAGTATCGCATAGATAAAATTTCATTATCTTAGCTCAAATGTTAAGGCCTAAAAACCGGTGACCTACAGAGAGACGGACAGACAGACAGACATGGCTAAATCGATCAGCTAGCGATTCTGAGTCGATCCATATACTTTAAGTTATGCCTGTCGAAATTATTTCTCTATGTTACAAACTTAATGTCAAAACTAATATACCCCTATGGGATATTTTATAAAAGAGGCTTTAAAAGCCTTTTTTTACAAATTTAGACTATAAAGGTGGTAAAGAGAAAGTTTGATGTAAGATAAAAAAATCGAAAGCACATTAATTGCTTTTTTTAAGGAAAAGTTATTAATACAAATTTTATCATTTATTTTCACTTTACTGAACCGCCAATTTAGAGATGCCATTTTGCATTTGGATCAACCTAATCACATAAAATGCCAATTGAAACAAAGTAATGTGCGCATGTTAAATATAAAATAAATCACGTGTACGGAATAGATGAAAGTTGAGGGCTAAAATACTTAAAAATTCTGGGTGGATACACTTTTCAATCTGTATATCTCGGTGACGGTAAATGCTACAAGTCTGTGCGTAGTATCGACTTATAGCTCTCCACAACGAGCTCTTTAAAAATCGAAAAAATAAAATACTACAAACATCGTTCGCGTGATGTCTTACTTGCTTTTCATTAGCATAGGGGGAAATGATACAATAAATTCTGGGTGGTTACATTTTTGGAGCTTTATATCTCGGTAACCTCAAAAGGTACAAGTCTATTCAAGGCCTACACAATGAACTTTGAAATGCTAGAAATATCGTTCGCCTGATGTCTTACTTATTTTTCATTTGCATAGGGGGAAATGATACAACAAATTCTGGGTGGATGCATTTCTAAAGCTTTATATCTCGGTAACCTCAAAAGGTACACATCTATTCAAGGCCTACACAATGAGCTTTGAAATGCTACAAATATCGTTCGCCTGACGTCTTACTTGCTTTTCATAGGGGGAAATGATACAAAAAATTCTGGGTGGATGCATTTCTAAAGCTTTATATCTCGGTGACTATAAATGCTCCAAGTCTATGCGTGGTATCATTTTAAAGCTCTTGACAATGACTTTTAATATTTTTTTATTGATTTATTATAATTTTACTTAGGGGTAATAAATTGGTTAGTTGTATTATCCTGTGAAGTTTTAGTATCTTTGGGGCAATGTTAATGACTTTTTAGACCAAAGTGAAGACCAGTTTGTTTTTACCGATATGATTTTTTTCAGAGACGTTCAATGAAACCAAACAGCCTGTTCAGACGAATCGTGGGAGAACGATATACTAATGGGATCCACTTTATCTATGTGATATGAATTTATTATAGAAGAAGAAAAAAAGCAATTTGAGATTCATAAAGCGGTTTTTTGTTTTCTGTTTCACACGCTGTTGGAGAGATAGTTGCTTTTTTTGAAAAGTTTGTTTCAACCTCAACCAAAGTTGCTCAATTGGTCTCCAAATTGCTAACGTTGTAGTGCCAGCAATGATAATCATACTACTTTCGAACGATATCATACGACCCACTTAGTCTCAAATCTCCAGCCAGCGAATGCGCGGTTTTCTAAAGCTCGCAATCACATATATGGCTAAGCATCACCCATACTATTAAAAGTGGAAAAGAAATGCGCATTCACAATCAATGTATACCTTCAGACATCGTCACCAGTCTTAATTTACCATTTTATCAAGGACCACTCTCACTTTCTAGAATTCCTCTTGTTCAAATAATTTATTCAGTCATCCTCCTACTAACTACAAGGATACCCCAATCCCTACCACATAAACCAAAAAAACATGCGCCTAAACAATGTTATAGACAGAGCTAGGAGCTTCTCCTTGCCAATCCATAAAGGAGGTGGAGAACTATCGAATATCACATCACAACTTCCGATGAACAGCGTAATTCATTCCCAGACATCGGCTCCCTTGGCAGTACGAGGTGGAAATGATATTTTCTGAAATTTTGCAGACATTTCGCATTTCCTCCCCCGAGTTCACATGGCCTAAGTATCCATAGTTGATTATGTCGGTTTCAAAGTCTATGTATATATCTGTGGCATGAAGGAGCGCCGGCAAGTCCATTAGATATTTATTAACCCTGTAAACAAAAAAAAAACACCCTCAACTCAGACATGCTCCCAATGGGTCGGTTATGGATAAAAATTTTCGAAAGGATGTGGTGACTGATTAATTTTCCAAGAAATATCTCTGATTAAGTAAAGTATCTCTTCTGCGACTGACATACCAACAGTCCAAAAATATCCTAAGTGCATATCAGTGTAGGTATATCTAATTTCAAATAGTCCTTGTAACATTTACTGTATGTCAAGGTAGGGCCTTAAAGGCATTATTGATTATTAAAGCTTGTATTGCTAATTATGAGTCAGAGGCGGGTCTAAGAGGAAAATTTGACGGATATGACGGATGTCGTTGTTGCTCATCCGAGCCCTTAGGACGGGCTTATTCAAGTTCAATTGTCTTAACGGTATGGAACTTGTAACATTTATGTGACTCAAGGTAGGACCTTAAAGGCATCATTTTTGCGAAGGAATGTCCATGGTTTTAGAGAAAAACGTAAACCGAGCAACAGATGAGTGGTTATGGGAATGGCCCTCAAAATCCTTTCCATCGAACATTTCTCAGAGCACATTTCCTATCTTCTAGGGCGGCTACGTTCATACAATTCATTATCACTATCCACCTGCAACCAAAAGCTTACAACCCCTTCCCGAAATATATTGCTACCTTGTCATACAATTCCACCACTTACAATGGAATGAAATTCTACAAAAAAAAGGGAAAATCCTGAGAACACTGATTGACTTTCAAAAACAAATCAAACCCAACAATGAAGCACTCTATGTAGGTACTGATGGCTTGTTCTCATGGCTTGTCAAGCGTATCGATGATTTCAATGCTTCTACCATAAATTGGGTTAATTGCGAGCGCGCTGATGTATACTTGACTGAGCAGGTTCAAGGTCAAAATCCGACATCAGCATCGTAGTTATAAGTGCATTCAACCAAAATGTGCACTGGGGTTATGCAGTTTTCTAGAGAATTTCCCAGCGTTATTACGTTGCGGAACCGTTGATACCCGTGCAAATGGCTAAACATGTGCAGCTTTAACACTTAATGTTGCTTTTGATTATTTGTTCAAAATTATGAAGTACAATCTCTTTGTTTACTATCGCTAAATCGATTCAAATCGGTTAGAGGTACACTGTTATGTTCGCTTGAAATTTGAAGGCTTGCATACCCATCATGGAGTTGATGGAAATTGGAATCGTTTGGCACCTTTATTTTCAGATATACGTACAATACTTCGTCTATCAAGCGGCTCACTTCATCTAATTTTTACAAACAAACTACATTGGGTGCCATCTTGGAACCGCCATCTTGAATTTGTATCGCTTACAAGTGTTTTAGCAAACCTTCAACAGACCCTCGAACGTTAAAAGTTGATCAGAATAATGAAAGTTGGTTAAATTAGAGTTTCTAAACCTTTTCAATAAATAAAACATTAAAAAGTATCTAAAATAGAATCCGTATCTATATATATAGAGGTTTTGTCAAGAAGGAATGAAATTTTGCTATTCAACAAAAATCTTAACAAACTTTAAACAGGATCATCAAATTTGAACAAATCGTTGCAAGTGGTTGCTTTTAATGCACGGGAGAAATGATGAACAAATTCTGGGTGGGAAATTATTTGACCTGGTATATCTTGCTGACCGTAAACGCTACGAATTCGAATGGGGTGTCGTTTTAAAGATTTTAACATTGTGGTGGTGATGATGTTGTTAATTTTTGAGATAGATATTTGTTTTTCATTTGTTTTTATCCACTTAAGGGGACATATCAGAGGATCTACTGTCTTGAGGCATGTTCATGAATGTGGATCTCTAAAAAACGTTTCTGAAACGTGCTAATGTTGTAATTTTCTTCTCTAAAATCAATTAAGACAGTGTAACGCATTGTCGTGTTTTTTTTTTCACATAATTCTTGTGAATATTATGGAAAACTCGTGAGTCAACACAAGAGGAACAATTTTTTATTAATTTGTGCAACTACTAGCATACGCCCACGATATTGAAATCATTGGTCGTATGGAAGGTAACTGCAAATATGGGTAAATGAGAGTAAGACCATGTTTATGCCGTCAACAGAACATCTTTGAATTGGACAAAACGTGACCTTTGACAGATACAACTTTGAAGTAGCATCGAACAATGCCATCTCTTCATAAATAGCTGTTTCTTCGAGTAAAGAAGGTAATCTAGTAATTAAGTCATCACAAGAATTACTAAGAAGAACCTATATACGACCCTGATTATCAGAGTCCTATACTTTGTCCCCGAAAATGGATGAAGAAATTCTTGAACAATACATCAGAAAATCATCAGTACCGACTGCCCTTTTTTTATTAACTTTTCTCGGGTTTAGGTAAACCTATAATATTCCAGGAGCGCCCTGAGATGTTTATTGACTCTGCGATTGAATTTTTGTAGATTTGTCTTGACGGGCTGTGAAGACTAAGATTTAAACATGAATCTAACGAGCTATACATCAACATAGACCTGATCAAAAACTCCTCATTAGAAGTTTAATATGGCTGGGATATGTATACCAAACGGACACCAATACTAGCAGAGTCTTCGATTTCAAGCCAGACGTCGGTAGAGGAAGAACTGGCCTGAAGTGGCGCCTATTGGAAGAAACTGACCTCAACCAATTTGAAGTACTCAACTAGAGGCAGTTTGCTTAGAACTAGGATAAGCCGAGAGTCATATTGGTTGAGGCCCAATTTTATTCCGGTCTGTTGCGGTTCTTTCGCCTCAAGAGTATTATTTGGTGACATTCACAAATTCAAGATAATTTGTCTCTAATCATTCTTTATCGCTAGATATTTTCCACATTGACAAGGCCAATGCTGCAAAAGCTTTTCCATATGTCCAATTCTTTAGGACTGTAAATGGAAAACATCCTTTATTAAGCCCTTCTTAAAAAAAAAGTATTCTGTTTGTTTCTCTTTTTACAGACCAATTGCACCTTCGTCGTTTCTTTCTTAGGTCATGGAAACGCTGATCGGCTTATGAAATATCTTGAATCTCGATAACTTGTCAATGGACCAGATCCACTGATGACTTGATCTAACTTCACACCGAAAAGTGAAACAAATCACAATATTGTTGCATTATATATTTTAATTTTAATTCATAAAGTTTGTCATAAAGCCCCTCGTCGAAATATTTCACCCAAATTTCAGTCCACATCTGGTCAATTTAAACAAAAATATGGAAACACATCCAAAGCGAACTCCATAGTTTCGCTCGAACACTAGAAACGTCTCCTATAATAGTCAATAGGGCATTCAAAGGCCTTCTTCAACAAAAATAGGCGTACGATAAAATTAATAGGAAACACATCCATAGCGAACTCTATAGTCTCGCTCGAACACCGTCTAACATCTCCTAAAATGTTGGTCAAATGGGTATTCAAAAACCCTTGAGTAATAAATAATAAAAAAAGTGATTGCAAGTCAGCAGCTCTTGTCATATTTATCAAGGAAAAAAACTGCTGTCCCTTTACAATACAATAGCTGGTGCTTGGGGTTGTTAAAAAATCCCTTGTTGAAATATTTCACCCTCACAATGTAGAAAACACATCCATAGTCTCGCTCAAACACTGTAGAAACATCTCCTTTGAGGGTGGTTAATAGGATATTCAAAATCCTTTCAGCATGACAGCATTGCATGACATTCGGGATACGTGATGTGTTACCTAGATTTATATTGGAAGTCAGAAGCTCCTGTGATGTTTTTCAGAAAAAAAAAAATTATGTTCCATCACAATACAGAAGCTGATGCTTGGAGTTGTTAAAAAGTCCTTTCACCCTAACATACGCCCCAAATTTCAAACCACATCGGTTCAGGTCCTACAAAAATATGCATACGATAAAAATGATAGGAAGCACATCCATAGCGAACTCTATAGTCTCTCTCGAACACTGTAGAAACGTCTCCAATAAGGGTGATCAAAAGTGTATTCAAAAGTCCTTTACTGCGGGCCGATTATAAAAAAAAAATTGGCATTGCACTATAGTCGGAGTGTATGATACCTTCCCAAGATTCACCCAGATATCTGTTAGAAGTCAGCAGCTCCTATAATGTTTATCAGGAAAAAATCAGCAGTTCCTTCAAAATTTCAGTAGTTATCTGAATAGAATTTTGTCATAATCCAAAAGAAGCAGGTCCTTGGAGTTGTTAAAAATGGTGGCTGTGGATTTTCTTGGTCTTCATTTTGTAAATTTCAATTCTCCAATTCTGTGGTACCTTTAAATATGGTTATGGGATATTTTCTCCCATGCAAGGCATCTATCTTAGCAAAACCTAGGTTAGGTTAGGTTTGATTGATTGTTGACGCGCAGCTGAGTTTTCAAGCTTGAAAAGGTCTGTTTAGGGCTTTTACGATGGGCCTTGCTGTGTTTTTTCACTTAACAAAATATGTTAACAAGTGATACTAAGGGGGGTACTCATGTGGTGCTCCAACAACAATATTTATCCCTGGATTGTGAGAAGAAGACGGTATCTGACAGATTCTGTAGATCTTCCTAGTAGTGCCTCCAAGCACAGAAGTTCTATTATTTCTTTGCGTCAAGGCGTGTGTAATCTTCAAAAAATACTAGCTTGGACGATTCCCAGATCTGAGACTTTAATACCCTCCTGCGGAACTGCTGCTAGGTATTAATTCGAAATGCTGGTTAGCTCTTCTTTCCACACTTTGTTCAAAACGTTCGCCGAGGGTTCTTGACAGGTCTATGGGACTCTTTCAAACCGTTCTAATTTCATCAGGATTATGGCTGCAACTTGTGTCCCATATCAAGCATGTGACATGTGATGTAAAATGTTCTCGGGGGTTGGTGATTCTTCGATTTTCGACGATGTTGTATGTACTTCTCCGCAGTTTAAACAGTCAGTGGATACCCTGAGCCCAAATTTATGAAAATATCCCCGAAAGCATTTAGGAACTATCTAAGGGAGAAATCTACTTCTCCGTACAATGTTCTCGGGGTTTGGTGAAGGTGATTCTGCGATTTTCGACTCTAATTCACTTTGATCCCTTTAAAAACGAGGCACTGAAAAAATACGTGTTGTACTGACCTCTCCGCAGTTCAAACAGCCAGAGGATTCTTTGAGTCCATATTTATGCAAATATCCCCGAAAGTATCGGTGCCCAGTAAGAGATCGTCTAAGTAAGAAATCTACTTCTCCGTGTTTCGGGTCCATCAATTTTGTAATAGCCGGTAGAAGTCTATAAGTCCATCAGCCCTTTGAAGACTGGTTCCAACTCTTGACAGCTCCGCCGTTTTTTCTTCCACCAGCTTTATATCATTGACTGAAGCTCTGGTCTGGATTTTTGCTTCGTAGACCGCTGGTATAGTATTCCTGTGATAACACATGTAGTATCATCTGACACTGTCTGAAATGCAGAGCACACTCACAGAGTATCTTTTTACGGGCTAAATCATTATTTTAGCCAATATGGGAGCCGCATACATTAGGATGAACTGCACCGTACTTGACAGATTTTTTTTTTTTAATTCTGACTTGCCGAAGCAATAAGATTCACGTCGACCTAAAAGGTCTATTATGCGCTTGCCGTCAGATGTCTGTTTAGGTTAGTAGCGCTTATACTTTCCTAATCTAGCTGATAATACGTTCAGCAGAGGATTTCCTTAGTTCTTCGGTACTTAATATTTCCCTGAAGAAGGATTCCCTTCTTATACTGTAAAGGGCTCGATGTGTTCGGCTGTTTCGTCTTCTTCTAGACTTAGTCTGCACTCTGGTGAGACGACTAAATGCATTTTATTTAGGTGATATCGCAGACCGTGGTTACCCGTTAGGTAGCCTACTAAGTTTTTGATATCGTGCCTGCGAAGATTTAGTATCTTGGTGGCATCTGTTTTGAAGGGATGAATAGCTCTTTTGGCCTGGGATGTTCTCCCAGTATAACTTACACTTGTTTTAGTCCCAGTTTTATATAACCAGATTTATGGCTAATTTGGAGATTGCACAGAAGGGTTTGGGTCCAATAAAAGGAGTTTCCGAGCTTTTTCTGGCTAGTTCATCAGCTTTTTCGTTGCCTTCAATCCCCTTATGTCCGGGGACCCACCATAACCTCGTTTTGTTTCTGGAACAAAGTGTTTGGAAGGAATTAAAGCAGTCTAGTACTGATTTGGAGTCGATAATGTGTGACCTAAGGGCTTTTATAGCTGCTTGACTGTCCGTGAATATATGGGTGTTGGCGCCTTTAAAACCTGAACTGTGTCTTAGGTTTGGCATGGAGCTCAGCTTGCAATACACTGGGTTTTTTTCCATAGGTATTGTAACGTTCCGATTTGGTCCATGGAAACCAGCTCCTACCCCCGAGTCCATTTTAGAACCATCCGTATACCACTTTAGGCCGATTTGTCCAAATCGATAAGAGACCCCATGTCGTTAATAGCAAAGACCATGTGGGCGACGTCTTTTACGTCCAATCTTTGCAGAACTTATCACGTTCTTGTATTTATGTCTTTGTTCTGACCATCTAGCATCGCCACTATTCTCTTGTTTGCGACCCCGGTACTTTGCGGGAAGAAGGCTCTGACAACACGTGGCTTCGGAAAGTCTTCCTCTCCCACAAGCATTACTTCCAACCCACATTTCTCTTTTAGTCTAAGAAAGTTGCTTTTCATCCCTTCTGAAGTGGTGATGTCCGCACATACTAACATGAGCCACCCGGCTTTGAAAGTTGTCCCGCGGAAAGCTGGCTTTGCATCCCCATCGCGCAGTTCGATCATGATGTCCATAATCCTCTCTTGTATCTGAACCATTTGTTCATGGGTGAGAGGATTACGATCGATATCGACTGGTACGACACCCATTCTGACATAACTCTCTACAGGAAGTTTTGTCAGAGGTTGTTTTCCCAGTGCGAGCTCGTTTCGCTTCGGACTGAGGTAGTGCGTTATCCTCGGATCTTATCCGTTTTATTTTCGGACATTTTGCATCATCTTTTGTTTTTCCAATGATGCGGGTATGCTCTATACTACTACCCTGTTTCAGCGCTCTTTCGCTGGCGTGAATCTGATGCGCTTGGAGTCTGTCTGAGCCGATTCGCAATAGGACCCCGGCGTGTCTGTGTATTCGAGATGCAATTCATCCAAAAGTACACTGATACTGCAAACAGTTTCTGATTCCGAGGCTGAGTCGCTTAAATGAGACGATTTCTCTTCTAGGTCCATCATCTCGAAATCGCTTATTTGTGACCCTTCCCGATTGGTAGATGTCATGTCAGTATCGACAGGGTGTTCTAAAACATTCCTAGTTGATGATGCATTTGTAGAGGCATCCTTCTCTAAGTTTTTATTTTTTGGAATTTCAATTGTTCCTACGAGTAGGCTGGATTCATTGGTCACCCGTGGTCTACTGTCTAACCACAGGAAAGCTCTCTTGAGAACGGAGGTCGCCCGGTATCCGAAATTCGCAAACTAGCGGCATAAAACTCCCTTTTTAGCCACGCATCCTTCGGCGTTTGCTGTTGCACCTTAGATTTGGGTTTATGGGGTTTCTCCCACCTCAAACTTATGTTCCCTTCTCGCGGGCCGGGCGCCTACCTGAAAATGACTAATCAGCTTGCCTGTTTAGTGTCAGCCAAGGGTCCCGCTTATACATTGGTTCTACGTTGCAACGAGTTACAGCGTACGGTCAATATCTAAGTGAGACCCTTGGCTGACACTAAACAGGCTATCAGCTTGCCTGTTTCAGGTAGGCGCCCGCGAGAAGGACTGGAAGATTAGGATTTTGCCTTTCCTGACAGAATGAGGCTTATTTGTTGCCTGGGTCCTCCAAAATTTGTTGTTATCCCAGAAAATCCAGCGCTTACACGAACTGCTTCTTCATACTTTCAAGGGGTTCCATGTATGTAAGCTTCCCATCGACCATCACACCAAGGTATCTTAAAGGTGATTTTGATGTTATGGTTTGCCACCTACCTTAATGGTGACTTTGTTCTCTTTATTTGCTCCTGTTTTGTGTTCGGCGAGCTGTAACCCGACTGCTGTAATACACCTTCCTACTCTTCGGATACATTCGTTGTCCATTTCCTCAATTTCTTCCAAGTGTTTTGCAAAAATGATTGAAATATCACCAGCAAATCCTATGGCCGTTGCCTACTTTGAGATTCCGAGTCTTAGAACCTATCCATACAAAATATTCAACAAAATCGGACCTAACACCGATCCTTGTGGAACTCCGCCAGATATGTGGTACTGCTGCACGCAATCTTCGGTATCGAAGAGTAAAAACCGGTTAACGAAGTAGCTGACAGTTATTTTAATTAAATGCCATGACACCATTGACCTAAGCGACTTGACTATAAGGTCATCGAGGGACAGTGACACAGCAGGTGTGTTGTCAGGTGCTCTGCATTTCCTGCATAAGTGATGCATACTAGAGTAAGGAGCTAACATTTAAGCCTTTTATGATGCACTTTGACTCCTCGTTTAATGGCGCTCCATATTTTATGTATCACTATTTTCAACGGGCTTGACAATGCAGCAAAAGGACATCCTCCTGCCAGTTTCCCCCAACATATAATGAATAGTGTCCCACTTTTATAAAAAAAATCCTTGGTCGTCGTCATTCTATCGACACATCCTAAAGGTATAATCCAACCCATTAAAACATTCATCATCGTTAGACCGGTGTGTAGCTTAAAAACCACTTCACTGCACCGCCTAGACCGACATATGAAGGATTTTTACGGTGACGACCCGACGATACCTATCAATCTTCTTTACTGTCCATTTGGATAGTAAAATATTACTTTCGTGTGCTAATAGATTTCTCAGCACGACCGATGACGATAGAAGATCCTTTCATGTGTCCTCGTAAAGTTCCATTCTTCAGCGACTTTAAAACCCCACCAAGTAAAAAAAAAAAAAACCGAAATCCTCCCGACTTTGTCGATAATTAAACCGCAATAAACTTAAATTGCTTCCTTTAAACGCTTAAACGCTTGATAGCTCCTTCAACCAAGGCAGTAGATTCTTCCTTTCATTCAATTGTTTGTTACCCCCACCCAGTGTTCCATTTAATGAGGTCAACACAGGTGTGCAGGATATAAAAAGACAAAAAACAGTCCTTTGCCACAAGCTGTGGCTATAAATTCCTATTCACTGGCGAATAGTATCTACACGTTTTTTGTTTATTTAATTGCAGACGGAAAAATACAGGAGTTCCCTAAGGGTATTGATTTTGTATGTATGGGTGTATGTGGCATTGTAGCAGCTACCTTTTGTATGAGTGGGTATGCGAGTTGTATATTGCAATAACGTGCGGTATTATCTAACCGCAGAACCACATTTGAAACTTGTTTCACTTCGTCATTACGATTCAGGTTCATGTTTAATGTTCAAATATGTATCTAGATACTTTTTTTTTGTTTTGATAAAGTGACATCATTAAAAATGTAAATCCCACGAGACAAAAAACATAAAAAACATGTAAAGCGCGTCGTCCTGGCTAGCACTTGGAGACCGCCCTTCTTAGATACTTAGTTTGTTTTCATTTTCACAATGACAAGGACTTTTCCAAACATTGAGGCATTTCATGAATGAATCTCTGAAAGTTTTTACAATTTTATTGGATTTTTATATGCGGAAGGGGCGCAAACTTTTTTTAAGGAATTTCACTTGATGGGATGAACGATACGGGTAGGTATGCAAAACGGAAGTCAAGCTGGGACAAGTTCATACATCAATTGGGTGAACAAAGACGTTTTGAGAAGGATTGGGAGAAAGGGATTGGCGAATAGTAGGAAAAGGGTTACAAAATGAGGGGGAAAAGTTTTATATACTGACGCCGGCTGGACGCAGAATACGCAAATGTGGGATTTTAAACTTTTAAACACTCGAAGGATACATGAAATCGGTTTTCCTAAGGAATAAGATTTTACAGAGATTCAAATTTAATGAGACGTAACGTAACGGGTTGACTTGTGTTGGGTTGTTGATAGGCATTTTTTTTTTAAATATTAACTTCTCCGTCGGGGCAGAGGGTGGTGGTTTACTTTGGAATGTCCTTGTCGGAGAAAATAAGAAAGGTTGAAATATTTATCTTGTGTTGTTGACGTGTACAAACGTTCAAGGCAGATGTTTACAAATGAGCCTATATGTGCTTCGGGTTAAATGAATTTTTTTAGAAGGATGCTTTGGACAAGGGTAGACATTGTCCGGTGATAATTTGATAATGTCCAGTTGTTTGTAACCTTTGAAGACATCGATCTGTTTTTTCAAGAAAACACATGTTACTTATCTGAGATAAAAGCGGATGAATTTTAACGAAGAAGTCGATGGTGGTGTCTAGAGCGAACAACCTACATCAGCGTATTTGACATATTTCGACGATAGGTCAAGGGTTACTTCAAGGGTTAGTCCAACCCTTCGGACAGAAATGATGGCGGATTTGCTGAAAGCCATATATCAGCGTTCAATGTTGTGGGGAAGACCCTGAATCCTAGGTGTACCTATTCAATGGGAACTGGCCTTCGACATTCGACGTTATGCTTTGGTTTATCTACCACGTCATGAGTGATTAGCTATGAAACTATGAAAATCAACTATTCAACTAATAACCTCTGGAGAGACTGATTTTATTGATGACGACCATGCTAAAGAAGGTGTATAGCCCCAGGGGGCTAAATTCCCAAAAAAGGAAACAGACCCCTCTCGGGTTATTTCTTTTTCGAAATGGAAATAAGTCCTGCGGCTGTTAATGCCATTTTCTAGTGCTGCTTATTTCCTTTGCATGCATCTAAGCTCGACCGCAACCCAAATCCAAAAATGAGCCCAAGTAGGGGGGTTGCAGGGGAGCCAAAAAAATACAATTTTTGGAACAACAGGCTTGTTAGCACTAAGGCATATCTTTTTCACAACCATTCATGTGTTCGTGTGTATTTCTTGCACAATGGTGGGACCTCCTGTTTTATGCCGAATCCGAACGGCTAAGTTTTCTTGACAATGATTGATACTACCCGGATGATTTGTCCGATCATTATGTGAGGGTAGCCAGTGAAAAAATAATTTAGGTGTTGCTACGGCTTGGAATCGAACACACACCTTTTGCGCGGTAATTCATCGCACTAACCATCGCGCCACTGAGCCCGTCCTTGCAGGGGGCCCACCTCTCATATTCAGACTTTGCATACACCCGAATTTAAAAAGAATGCCAATTTCAAATGGCAATAACAGCCGCGTGTATTAATGACTTTTTGTGTTTCGGGGGGTATTTCCTTTATCTTGGGACCTGCGGGGCTTAATTTCGTTAAATACCCACGCAGGTCTACGCGAGCTTGACATGATACCTATGCTTAACTAAAAAAGGCCGGCAATGACATACATCTCTTTCAATGGAATTTAAGAACCCTTCGAAACAAAGGTGCGGATTACCAACTAGCTCAAGCCATTAGCTGATAAAAAGAAGACATTACTGCTTTCCGGAAAATGTAATCGGATAAGTGGGACAAATGGATGACAAAACACAGAGACCTTTACTGTGGACCATATTATAGTGGATATACGGATTTATCACAAGCACAAGACTTGAAAAAAAAGTCTTTTTGTATCTCCACCTCTGGTTTTGAAACCCTTAAATATTTGGCGCAGATGAATAACTTTCGGAGGCAAAAAACTGATCAAAGGATGACATTACTACCATCACATAAGTGAGAGACACATAAAAGTGAGAGACTATTCTGATAAGGATAACCACAAGGCTTCACAAAATGTGCACATTGAATTTTTAAACCCCTCAGTGTCAACCATCGCACCACTGAAGGGTTTAAATATTCGATGGGTTCTAGATTCGATTCAAAGCCGTAGCAAGACTACCATCCACGAAATACAATTGAATTGCCCGGGAAAAATGAGGACATAAAAGTGAGACCTTTATTATGGACCGCCTTATAGTGAATGGAATCAGAGACTATTCTGATAAGGATAACCACAAGGCTTCACAAAATGTGCAGCTTGGATTTTTGAAACCCCTCAGTGTCAACCATCGCACCACTGAAGGGTTTATATATTCGATGGGTTCTGGGTTCGATTCAAGCCGAAGCAAGACCTAGATAATTTTTCACAGGATCTCCAATCGCGATGATCTGACAAATCATTCGTGTAGTATCAATTGTCAAGAAAAGCTTATCTCAACTCAGCCATTCGAATTCGATGTAAAACAGTGGGTCCCGCCATCGTGCATAAAGTACACATGCACAAATGAATGGTTGTGAGAAAAAGGTAGGTCCTGAGTACTAACAAGCCTGTTGCGACAGTCGAACTCTAGTCGAAGTAGAGAACGGGCCGAAAGCTGTAAGACTGTAATACAAAGTAGACATTACTCCCATTCAGGAAATAAAATCCGATGGACCGTGCAAAATGAGGATAATCAACAACTTCTAAGATACGGAGTATAAAACTGTCATGAGAAGCTTCTACAGTATGCCGATTCGGCATTAAATTAGAGTATCCAGGTCAAAAAACTTACATATCCTCAGGGCTGGTGGAAATAGCATATACCTACCAGGGAGCAACTAAATGGCTGGGTTAAGATGATATGTGACCAGTGTGATGATCGACCAGTTTGGGAGCCTTATTCAAATACACAGTCTCCAACGGATGGATTATCTGGATACCATGCAAGCTCCGTATTAATGTTGTATTTCCTGCACAACGCGGAATTCTCTAAAGACCGAAAGTTCTTTAACTGTCACTTGGAAAACCCAATTCCAAAGCTTTATATAAAAAAAAAATTTCCAGAACAAAATCCCTTTTAGCCCCTTAGGCACCTCTGACAGCACTGCTGTAGGCTTTAACGACTTCGGGAAAACCTAGTCTGAGCTGAGTGAGCAGCTGCCGAAAGGAAAGGTTGCTGAATGCGCATCTGTGTCAAAGGCAGTCGTGGTAGCTATTGTTTGGGAGACTTATTCAAATAAACAGTCACCAACGGATTATCTGGATACCATGCAAGTTCCGGATTAATGTTGTATTTCTTGCACAACGCGGAATTCTCTACAGACGGAAAGTTCTTTAACTGTCACTTGGAAGACCCAATTCCAAAGCTTTAAATAAAAAAAAATGTTTCAGAAAAAAATCTCTTTTAGCCCCTCAGGCACCTCTGACAGCACTGCTGTAGGCTTTAACGACTTCGGGAAAACCTAGTCTGAGCTGAGTGGGCAGCTACCGAAAGGAAAGGTTGCTGAATGAGCTTCTGTGTCAAAGGCAGTCGTGGTTGCTATTGAGTCATTGTCTTTGAAGACTGGTCATAACCTGATTGAGATTGGTTCACCTCCTTCTTTGACCCAAACCTCCAGAATTTAGATCTCCATAGGCACTATTTCTTAGCTCACGCAGATTCTGAGAAAGAGATAGTCCAAGCAGTATGCGGATGTCATACATATAAGGCTAAATGTGCATTTGGAGAAGTCCGATCCGAAAATATAGACATGAGATGCCTTTTGTCATACATGTAGGTCAAGTATATGTAAGGCTTCGAGCAAGCGTCTAGTTAATGCAGAACCAACGTATCCTTGTGAGCCAGTGTCCTGTAGGATTTTTAGGTCCCATCATGCTGAACCTACAATTAACAATATTGTGCACCGGAAAACGACATCCACCACCAAGCCTGTATACCTCGCTACGAACTGCACGACGAACGGCTCCAATAAAAAAATCTCGATGTTTCTACGTTCAGAGAATCAAGAATCTTTTCTGTACTGGACCACGGAGGAAGTTCAATGCTCTGCCTTCTCTAAGGAAACAACATTCAAAAAGCACAGGCGGGACAGAACCTGAAAGACTGCAGCGCCGGGAAATATAGGTATTTACCGGGATGGCAGCGACACCATTGAGCAAATGGAGGAAGATGGATGTGAAATTTATCTTTAGCTTTCTTCAAGTATTCCGAGATCACCCAGCCATTGCGACCAACTGCCGCGATCAATAAGGTCCACTCACCACATATGCCTGCAATCATGCATGCGCAGTAGGTATTACGATTGCTCATGCAAATTGTACATTCAGGAATGTATAATCTATTGGCCCTACAAGACTCAACCTAACTCATATTAAGGGGATTGGATAAACTGATCTACGATCTAAAGATTTGAACACGATCGCAGTGTCCAGGGCGGGTCATGTTTGAGCAGCTGCACAACTAGAGGTAGCAAGCTTAGCTTGTCTTTATCACTACATGGTGCGCCACCTTTTATGTCGGTATGTAAATATTGAATATATTTGGCATTTATTAATCGATTGACTCGAGTAGACATGTTCATGAAACGTTAATTCAGTACAATTTTAGTCATGGGTCGCTTTACTTCAAAAGAACGCGTTAAAAGAGTTGAACATATTCGTTTAGTTGTGTTAACTCAACGTGCCCATCGTGGCCAACGAGCAGCGTCTGGGAACACTATTCGACGTTTGGTGTCGAATTTTTTTTAGCATGGGACAGCGGGAAATCGTCGACGTGTCTTTAATCAACGAATTTTCTTCAGTATATGTAACAGTGGCGGATCGTCGATTAGCTGATATTCACCGACCAAGACGTTTCAAAAAAATTTTTGAAGCGGTAGGAGAGACTTTTGATGAGAACCCAAAGTTGGTGTCGTAGCAACATTTTGGCGTTAGCGGAGTCAGGTTGCTGCGCATTTTAAAGGATGATTAGCATTTGCGTCCTTAGAGAGTCCACCTGTCTCAACGAATATTAACGACCGTCCCTTCACTTGGAATACGGCCAAACGCTAGAATGGTTGGTTTGGGAAGAAAATTTTGATGACCAATGAGGCCCATTTCACACACTCCGATAGCTCCGTTAAAAAACAAAATTACCTCACTTGGGGTGGGGAACGGAGAATCCGCACGAGATCCATTAAATACCACTGGATCAACAAAAAAGCTGATACGACTATTAAATATATGGCTGTGCGCATGATGGGCTTTTGCCATGAGCGTCGATGACGTAGGAATCGCAGAACTAGATAAAAATAAAAATGCGAAGATGATATCTTTTTAGTTGTGCCATGGCCATAAAAGTTACTGTTTAGGCCGGCGTTTGCAAGTAGTTTGATACAACCACTACAGATATGCCTTTGCTGATGCTCTTATTTTTGTCATGACCGTTTATGACGTAGGAAGCGCAGAACTAGTTAAAAATTAAAACTCGAAGACGATTTCTGTTTAGTGTATCATGACCAGAAAGTGACTTTTCAGGCCTCCATTTGCTCCATTGGGCCATTTTTCTTCAGAGAAGGTGAAACAGACGATGGGAATCTATGTCGAAGGATGTTGGCTCATGATTTATGTGCACAAATATGTGGGAAAGGTCTGAACTGTTACTGGTTGCAACACGACTGGGAAGTAAACGAGGCCCCGTTTCCGCAAACAAAAATTCCGTAGATACATACTGTCAAAAAATGGAGACATTGACTGGTCACCCTGACCTCCAGATTTGACCCCTCTGGACTTCTTTTTGTGGGGCTATTTGAAAAGCAAGGTTTACGCCAGCATTCCTCAAACCATTGACGAGCTCAAGGAACATATTCGTGAATAAACCATCGCTATACCGTCCGAGATGCGAGAAAAAGTGATGCAAAAACCGCATGGTCATTATCTTAAGTCAATAGAGGCGGCCATGTTGTGTTCAAAAACTTGTCCAAATAATTAGTAAAGGACCAATTTAAATAAAAATAACCTCATATTCTTCAAGGTCTTCAAAGACCTTTTCTTTTAAAGTTATTCAAGATTCACATGCCGACATAATATATGGCGCACCTTGTATATATTTGCTTGGACTAACTGATGAGCATAGATTAGCATATCATATCCATCTTTCTAGGATATGATATGCTAATCTATGCTCGTGGATGTTGCTTGTTATAAGTATGCTGCGACAATGATCATAATATGGAGTTCCGGTCAAACGAATCGAAGGACATTCTTGATATACTTGTGAGGAAATAAAGGTTATTCCAGGAACGTTTAGATAATTGTGACGGAAGAATTTCCAGCTTCTTAAGCTGCTGCCGATGAAGTCGTTAGTTATTGCTTTAGACCTGCAGGTGTAAAAAGACACACACTCAAGCCCACCTCACTCTACCTATATCAGCTGCTGATTATAAGTTGGCGGGCACACTGTGAGAGTGAACCAATCGGGTATTAGTGTCCCTTTCGGAGATACAGAATGGGCCATTACGACTTTTGGTTCCCACTATTGTTCGATCACATCTGTCCACAATTCGAAAAGAGGTACGTCACCAGATGATAGGACTATTTGTGGATAGAATTCCCCAAAATTGTAAATGGCAGGGTATGTTACTAACTGAAGAAGTTGCATCTGCTTAAAATTATTTAAAAGATTGAAAAAAATTATATTTTTCAAGTCGAGGTACTGTATGCGCCATTATGAACTAAAAGTCATCCTTGGTGGATATCCCCATCTTCCACAATTCGAAAATTGGTATGTCATCGGGTTATAAGAAGTTTTTGGGTACAGAATTGAACTAAATTGGAAATGGCAGGGTATGCTACCAACTAAAGAAGTTGCATATGCTCAACATTTTTTAAAAGTTGGAAAAAAGGATTTTTACTAAGTAGAGGTACTGTGTGTGACATTTTAACATTTAGTTCCCACCTTTGTGGAGAGAGAGGGGGGAGGAGTGTCCTCTCACTAAGGCACTCACTCTCAGGCGGCAGCGGAGGAATTCCCTAGATGGAGTCAACGGTGGCGCCTACAGCTCCAGTTTGATCGAACTGGTAGTGAAATCCCTATATGAGCTGCTTCGACATATTTGAACACCAGGTCTATAGGGATTTCCAATACTGAGCCAGGGCATTGGAAATGAGTTGGTGGCGGAGGAGCCCTCAATTGGTCAACGGCAGTGCTCATACCCCAAAAATGGGCTACTGACATCGGTATTTTTTCCGGGCCGCTGTCCTAGGGTCAAAACAAGGGCCTCCAGGTAGGGGTTGTGCTTTGGGTAAACTACCCATCCACGGAAAAGAGATTATGTTACGAAGCAACCAAGAACCTCGGAAAGGACTGATTTTATTGTTGACGACCATGCTAAACGAAAAAAGGACAACGACGTTCGTATCTGCACCTGGAATGTGAGAACATTAAACAGGAGAGGTGCAGGCGAACAACTAGCGGAAACCCTAAACTGCTACAAAGCAGACATTACTGCCATCCAGGAAATACGATGGGATGGGCCGGCAAAAAGAGGATGAAAAACTGTGACATCTTCTATGGACCGTGTTATAGTAAGCAGAACTAGCGATTATTTGGATGCGGATTTGTTAAAAGTGATGTCATATGTCTTCAAGACATTAGCGAACGCATTGTAACAATCCGCATCAAGGCCAAATTCGCCAACAAAAGCCTTATATGCGCTCATGCTCCGACGGAGGAAAAGGATGATATAACTAAAGATTGCTCCTACGAGCTCCTCGACAAAACCTATGAGCGACTACCATCTTTAGCAGTACTGTCGGAAAATATAGCCTACACGACAACACGTCTGTTAACGGACTTAGGCTAATTGACTTCGCTACGGAACGAAATGCCACTATAGCCAGCACACGGTTTCCTCACCTCGATATCCACAAGGGGACATGGCGGTCTCCAGATCAACGAACAGTCAACCAAATTGATCACATTGCGATAGACAAGAGGCACGCATCCAGTATTTTGGATGTCCGAACATTCCGAGGACCACTACCTTGTTGTAGCCAAAGTAAGGATGCGGATATCCACCACGCCACAAAAAACAGAAATACTGTGAAAAAATTTAATGTCGAAAGACTGCAATCGCCAAGACCTTCGCGCAACGCGTATCCCTTAACCTCTCGACTCACAACATACCACCAGCATCTAATGTGGAAGAACAATGGCAACGATGCCAACAAGCCATTAGATCAGCCGCAACTGATGTGCTAGGTTTCTCGCGGCCACCAGCAAGAAACCCCTGGTTTGATGAGGAATGCCGGCAGATGCTCGCAGCCAAGAACGAGGCCTACAAGGCTAAGCTGCAGGTGAAGACGAAGGCTGCCATTGAGCTCTATAGGCAAAGAAGAAGGGAAGAACATAGGCTTTTCAGGAAGAAGAAAAAAGAGCAAGAAAAGCGCGCGATCGAGGATATAGAGAGGTGCCACTCCAGGAACGATGTTCGTAAGTTTTACCAAAGTGTAAAACGTCAAAGCCAAGGCTACAAGGCTCGAACAGAATCCTGTCGAGATGAACAAGGAAATATCGTAGTTGAGACACAGTCGATGCTGAGGATACGGAAGAACCACTTCTGCAGACTGAAACGGCGATGACGAACAATATTCCGCTGTCAGGCAGAACGATCCATTCAATATTGGCAACGACAGCAAAAACTGCCAACCAACCGACCTAAGTGAAGTGAGGATAGCTATATCTATACTCAAGCTTAATAAGGCCGCCGGAAATGACGGCCTTCCCGCTGAGCTTTACAAAGCTGGCGGAGATGACTTGGTAAGCAACAACCACCTACTCATAAGCCAAATCTGGTCGGTTGAAAGCATTCCTGAAGAATGGAACCTCAGCATCGTTTGCCCGATCCACAAAAAAAGAGACTCTCTGAACTGAGCCAACTACAGAGGCATAAGTTTACTCAACATCGCTTACAAGATCCTATCTGCCGTAATATGTGAACGCCTGAAACCGTTTACCAACAACCTGATTGGTTCTTATCAGTGTGGTTTTAAGCCAGGAAAGTCCACAATCGATCAAATTTTCACACTTCGGCAGATCCTGGAAAAAACTCAAGAAGTCCAAATCGATACCCACCACCTATTCATCGATTCATGACAGCATTTATAGAGACGAACTATACAGAGCCATGTCTAGTTTTGGTATACCGCCCAATGTAGGATGACGATGGAGAATTCTCGCTGCACCATCAGGGTCGGAAACGACCTCACTGACACATTCGATACCAAAAAGGATTTAGGCAAGGCGATGCGCTGTCATGTGAATTCTTCAACTTGATTCTTGAGAGGATTGTGCAAAACTGCCAAGCTAACACCAGATGCACAATCTTCCAAAAATCGGTGCAACTGCTAGCATACGCCGACGATATTGACATCATTGGTAGGACTTAACGTGATGTCATAGCCACGTTTGCTAGTATAGAGAAGGAAGCGGCAAAAATGGGTTTAGTAGTAAATGAGGGTAAGACTAAGTATATGCTGTCAACACGAAAGGACACATAATATCGACGAGTTGGACAGAACGTCACCATGGACAGATATAACTTGGAGGTAGTACGGGACTTTGTCTACCTCGGCTCCGCTATTAACTCTGACAACAACATCTCGTCAGAAATTAAACGAAGAATTACTCTTGCCAATCGCTGTTTCTTCGGGCTAAGAAGGCAATTTAGTAGTAAAGCCCTCACTCGAACTACTAAGGAGATCCTATATAAGACCCTGATCATCCCAGTCTTGCTCTACGGCGATGAAGCATGGACCGTATCAAAAGCGGATGAAGAAATCCTTGGTCGATTCGAGCGAAAAATTCTTCGGAAAATCTTCGGTCCCGTTTGCGTTGACGGGCTATGGAGACGAAGATTCAACCACGAACTATACGAGCTGTACAGCGCCATGCCCCTAGTCAAAAAACTCCGCATTGGACGTTTAAGATGGCTAGGACATGTAGAACGAATGGACACCAATACTCCGGCTCGCAGAGTCTTCGATTCCCAGCCAGACGTCGGACGCAGTAGAGGAAGACCTCGCCTTAAGTGGCGCACACAAGTAGAAACCGACCTCAACCAACTTGGAGTGCGCAACTGGAGGCAGTTAGCTAAGGACCGGGCTAATTGGAGAGGCATGTTGGTTGAGGCCCAGGTTCATCCCGGACTGTAGCGCCACTTAATGGAAATCCCACCTTTGTTGGATGGCCCCATCTGGCCACAATTCGAAAATATGTCACCGAGTTATAAGAAGGTTTGTGGCCATTGTCTACCACCAAACGGAGGGCCTGTGATAACGATTCATCAATATTGCTAAACTTTGCGATCGAACCTTTTGCGGATTATAAATGCGAATGGTCACCAGACTGTATTGCAATCATACTAATGAACCCTTAACTCCCAAGCCAAGTGAAAGTCTCATCTGTAACAAGTTTACTCTGAAAACTCATCAAAAACTTTGAACTTCATCACTTTCGCAATAATCCCGCCTTTGTACACAACATTAGTCTATTATCCTAATGTATTCATAAAATTCCCTACAAAACTAATTTTCCTCATGCAAATCTTGTCCTAGTCACACCCACTGGAAGTGCATTTGGAAGAGTAAACCACCGCACCATGAAAGGTTCATTCGAAAACTCATCGTTCCTGATAATTAACATATTTACCCAACTCATTAATATTGGATTAGTGAACTTAAATGACATCCTTTTTGCGACACCGCATCCCTCATAGACACTTACGCCACAATGGGTAAACACTAGCAGATAGCAGCATGCCCCGCCACACACAAGGACACCCCAGAAAGTGAGAAAGTTCACCCTGGTCGTGGCGTCGTCGTCAGTCGATGTGGGTTTATTGTCACAGGCAGAGGAGTGAACCGCAAAAAAATTTAATTTGTGGAAAAAAAAAACTTTGACTGGCAATGATGTAACCATATCGCAGGATAATCCCCTCCCCCATCCCTGTTTATTCAGCGAATTGCACCTGCAACAAGTATTAACATCTAATCCCAGATTAAAGGAGCAAATTTGTGATCAGAGATAAATTTCCGCAACAATCCTTCCTTAAGCCCCCCTCCGCACCAGTTGCTCATCATTTGTGTGTGTTCTTTGCAGGATCATAGGTAATTCTATGAACCTAAACATATTACACAACAAAGTCGGAGTTAACACATTCCACCGTGCGTCGTCCTCGCGTAATATAATCAGGTTGCAACATCCTGTTAAGCCACACGGTAAAATTGAAAATGTTTTCCCAGAATCCTGTATCACATGGCATATTGGCTGCAGGATGTTGGTAGATGGACCTTTTTTTGTTTTCATTTATCGTTGTGTAACGGATAAAGGATTTTTTTTTTGGTTTCCCATAAAACAGCGACGAAAAAATAACCAAAACCATAGAGGATATTATGACAAACATCGCTATTGTCAACAGATGAGCAAAAGTTGTGAGTGTAGCCCACAGGATAAGGCACCATAGCATAGCCAGAAAGAGTCCGATTATTTGTTCTGTGTCAGTGGGTTTGGTTGGAAAAAGTATTTCATATCAGCATCCTTGCAGTTTTTCGGTGCTAAAAGTATAGAAAAGAAATTTATTTTCAACTCTCCTTGCGAAGGATGTTCGTTTTTTTTTCTGAAATTAAGTAAGGAGTTCATTTCTTGCCTCCGCCATGTCATTATGTCGTGAATTGTCATCTGCGGATGAAGAGGGGTGGCAATCTCAACGAATAGAGATACATCGACGAAATGTCAATGTTTGAGTTGATGTCCTTTTTGTTAGATTTCATAGTTTTCCTTCGGGTTTTTTTTTCTGCACAAAGGACTAAAATGCTTGCAACAGGCTCTCAAGAAGACACACACTTCAGCTAGTGTCACATGAGTATTGTGAGTGCTAGCACTTTGGTGTGGAGTGTATGTGTAACAGTGATGGCATCTCATTGAAGGGTATTTGGGTGAAATAATTTAAGTTTCCATCGTGTGCCAGGACCAGGGATGCAAGGATGTGCACAACTATGCAAGATTCATGTAGACTTACGGAATCTGTTAAAATGTTTGTCTCACTCGCAGAGTTTATTTTCAGAAGAAAACCTCTGGAGTCGCAGATGTTGCTTGAGTGTGTGTGAGGGCTTGCTTGAGTGTAGTGACAAAAATTTTAAGAACGAAGTTTAATTCTCAACCACAAGCAGTTTTGTTGTTGTAAGTTTCAGCACATGGCAAAAGGATTATAGTCAGGAGTTTGTTTTAGTTCTATGGGGAACCATCGGTCTGTGGAAATGGAGGCTTAAAATTAATAAAAAATGTCCTTGTGGATGTTATTTCAGGCAAATGGGAGTGTGCTTTATTTAAGACCAAATTTAAGTTGGAGTTTTATTATTCTTCCTGCAAAGTGCCGCTATATGGATGTCTGTCTATTTCAATGCCAAACGATCCCCAAAAACCTCTAGAGATCTTTAGTTATCCTGATTTTATTAAAAATGTGGAGCAACAGTTACTCACTTTGATACTTAACAGGCCCCTAAACCCTTCATTGCTAGTGTCGAGATAGAATCCGCCTATTTCCGCTTTTCTAGCCAAAAGCTGAGTCCACAAAAATAGCATTTACCTCGTTTGACCCAGAAACCGGAGATTTGGTCTTAGCTGTCGTGTCTAGCCTAGGAACAGATAGTAATTTAGCACCTCAGCCGTTTGGTATTCAGATTGTTTGAGCTATATACCGAGATTTGTTGCTTCTTATCAATATTCAGACTACACGTCCCCTAATTGAACCTTTTGAGCTATGCTCCGTCCAGTTGGGAAGTGGATAAATTCTTTTTGCAAAAGTCGAGATAGACTTTCGTCTATTATCCACTTCTTCGAGCTATAAGTCCAAAACGTCTGCTCCCTCGATTGAACCCGAAACCGGAGAATCGACCTTCGTATTGTCATGTACTAGCCTTGAATAGTTATTCAGCAACTCAACCGTATGTTATTCGGATCGCAAGAACTTTATACCGGGATTCGTTGCTCCCCGTCGATACCTATACTACACGTCCCCTAATTGATCCTTTTCTACTATGCTCACCCCGTCTTGGTGGAGGAGAAATGCTTTTTGCACTATAAGGAGGTATTTCTGAGGTTGAGCCTCCCCTTGTGTCCGCCGACTCCCCTTGTTCGGTTTCTGACCATCTCCCTCGAGACCGGTGTTTGCATTCCACCTATGTTTTCTGGCATGTTGATACCAATATTTCATTCAGTTCTTCTCTTCCGTTTTCCCATCTGCTGCAAGTGCACGTCGTCTTCTAGGTAGTCCCGGTACTGGCAGGCTGGGCTGTTCGTTTTGCCGACTTTGTGGAAAATGGGTTGAAGTATCCTTGTCCGGTGAGTAACTGGTTGACATAATAGTTAGCCTGATCGTGTTTCCGGTTATTCTATTCAGCCACGTTCATGATGAGCATCACTGTTCATCGTCCTCTGCTCTCCGAGTACCAGCGTTCTTGGCACTTCTGTTAGGTGAGAAGCTAAAGACTTCTTCCGTTTGCCGTTTTACTCAAACTTCCGTCTTTTTGTCATAGACGGACTGCCTTTCGTCCATCGTCCTCTGCTCTCCGAGATCCAGCGTTCCTGCCACTTCTGTTTCGTGAGCGCTTTAGCCTGCTCCGTTTGCCGTTTCCACTCCAACTTCCGTCTTTTTTTGTAGTAGACGTTCCTCATTTCTGCGGCTAAGAGGTCTATGTGACCCCACTCCTGCGACAACAAGGACATCTGGTTCCGACACCATTTGAAAAAAGCTAGCCACGCGTAGAGCTCCAAGTATCTGTAAAGCTGCATTCGGCTTTTTGTACTTTTCCTGCTGAAGTGCATCTGCCCAAATCTCACATCCATAGAAGAGGATGGCATGCGTCATCGACGTCAGGAGACATCGCTTGCTGATCTTTGGCCCGGCTATGCGCAGCCTATGCAGTCACTTTCGACGCTCGTCCCGCCGCATTCTTTACCTAGAAAGTAAGTTTAGTGTTGATGGACACACCCAAATACTTCACGGTATTGCGTCTTTGCTTCTTAGTACCTCCATGCCGATTTGGAAGTCGATTATATTCGGGGTCCTTTTCTGTGTCAGAAGGACTATCTCGAATTTTCTGTAGCCAGGCTAAGGCCGTGTTCATCTATCCAGTAACTTACTCTTCGCATAACTTATTTCTTTGCTCACATCCGGTATATTTTTCCGTTATTACCGCGGCGATATATTCTGCATACCCAACCAGGAGGGTATATTGCTGAATCTCCATGCAAAGAATGAAATCATAGGGAAGTTCCATAGGTCAGGCCCAAAAAATCGAATGCTCCTAGAGTGACTTGAATTCTTTGTTGGCCCTCTGTAGTCCCATAGATCAGCTTCCGGTTCATGAGATAGTCTTTCACCAGCCACAACAGATTGATTTTGATGTTGGATGTGTTCACGAGCGCATTCAGCATGGCCCTCCACCTGGCCGAGTTAAAGGCGTTTCAGATATCCAGAGTTGAAATTCCATTGGTCAGGCCCAAAAATCGAACCTTGTGCTGCTCCGGAGGTGACTTGCATTCTTTCTTCGCCCTCTGTAGTCCCATATATCAGCTTCCTGTTCATGAGGTAGTCCTTCACCAGCCACAACAGATTGATTGGGATGTTGGATGTGTTCTCGAGCGCATTCAGCATGTCACTCCACCTGGTCGAGTTAAAGGGGTTTCTGATGTCCAGAGTTGAAATTCCATTGGTCAGGCCCAAAAATTGAACCTTGTGCTGCTCCGGAGGTGACTTGCATACTTGGTTCGCCCTCATGAGGTAGTCCTTCACCAGCCACAACAGATAGATTGGGATGTTGGATGTGTTCTCGCATTCAGCATGTCACTCCACCTGGCCGAGTAAAAGACGTTTCTGACGTCCAGAGTTGACCAACAATACGGAAGGGCGTTAATTCCTCTTGATCAGCCAAATTAAATAAATGTCGGGGACTGAGGCGATGTGTTTGGAAAATCGTGCTTACTTTACCGTGCTGTAGCTGTTGATGTCTCGACGAAGATCCTCCCATTTCTGTTTTTTGCTCGAACTGATGAGAAGGGCATTCTTCTTCACTGAAGGGCGTTATTTCCTCTTGTTCAACCAAAGTTGTGTGGGGGGGCTGACGGGGTGTGTTGGGAAAAGCGTGCTTACAATGTCATTCATATTTTTGTCATTGAGGGCATGTTTAGCCGTCTGTCTGTGCTCCAAGCTTCTGATTTTTAATCCTGTAGCCTATTCCCCAGAGGTCGCTGTTGATGCCTCAGCGGAGATCATCCCATTTCTATGTTTTGTTCGAACTGATGCCCTTCTTGGTGGGTGCAGTGGACTTATAGTTAGTGCGTTGGGCTACTAAGCGCGGGATCCCTAGTTTAAGCCCCGAAAGTGTCAACCCCTAAGGTTTTTTCACTGCTCCACCTCTTGCTAGAGCCTGAAAAACATCCAAGAGTAACACTGTCATGCGAAGCTTCTTAAATTTCCCGTTTCGACTTGGCGTTAAGCAGGAGTTCCTTGTCTTTGTCGCAAAAATAATAACTTCGCACACACAAATGAACGCAAAGCTAGGTCTGAGGCATTCAATGGGACATAAATGCCAGATAGTTCATTTGTATCCCCTGCTTGAGCTCGGATCTTCTTGTTCTGAAATCCCTAGCTCTTCCTTCATAGAATCAAAGTCTTTTCTCCTTCCGCTGATGACTTTGCGTCTAAGATGTAAGCATGTCCTGCGTAGCGCCGCTATATCCTTTGTTCACCAATAGACTGGGTCCTTGTTTCGCTCTGTAACGTTCTTTAGTGACATCGAGGGTTCACATGCGAGCCGTATTAGTTGCATCGTGGCTTCAGCTTTTGTTTTCACAGATCCCTCCACCTGGAGTGCGGCACCTTTTCCATCTTTAATCGCAGATGTGAGAAGCTCTTCGTTGAGCCTATTCAGGTTTCACCTCAGGGTCTGAATTTAGTTTCGATTAGGGGCTCGTTGGTTATCTTTTAGATCAAACATGATGTATTGATGGTCGGTGCCCGTATAGTGCTCGATGACTCTCCAGTTTTGAGTTCTTGCGGATGTGGGCTCCGTGAAGAATTTTACGTTCGGTATGGTACCTTTGCAGCCAGGTTACCTGAAAGTGGACGTATTTTCTACATTTGATACGTTAGGACCGCTTCGATTCACGTGTGTCCGTATTTGGCATTCGCCACTCCTGGGGCTCTGGCATGTAAGTTTTCGGCGAGCAGGATTTCGCCTTCAATGTAAGGTTATAAAGTCCTCCAGATCTTCCAATTTCTATCGGAACTCATCTATCCAATCGTTTGGACTGAGGTTGGTGGTTATTACTATGTGTCCATCGCATTTCACAAAGCCTCTTGGTATACCTTGGCTTATAATAGGGAGTTCACTGGTATCTATATAGCAGTGGTTCCTGTAAGGTCTCTAGAATTCAGTTTGGTCCTTCATTGTTTTTTTACTATGTATTCACTGATAATGACTTTATAAGCTTCTAGCTATCTTTTTAGTTTAGCTAGAAGATTGTCAGCGGTTTGACTTATGTGGAGGCTACCTTGAGTTATTCTGTTATTAATGTGCTGTTGCCCGATCCTGGTAAATTCCCTAGAGCTGTTGGTGGGGATTTTCCTATCCGCACATGGACAACATTTTGGAGGGTTTGGGTTCTCCTTTTCTCCAGATTTGAAGCATAGAGCCTGTACTTTCCTATCTACGCCGTTGCAAGTTTCCTGCAGGTATCTAGCCGAAGCATTTAAAGCGTCATCGGATTCACCACTGAGTCCATCCAGTTTTAATCCGTTTCGTTACATCAGCCGTTACCATCCCTCAGTGAATAGCTACTAGGACCATCTTATCCTCGTTTTATTAATTCTCTTAGCTGTTTATCCGACAGTAACTACTCAAGTGCTGCATAGGGACTTACATATTCCCAGACACGAAGACATTCTAACGAACCGTTACAAAGTGATAAATTTAAAAGTCACGAATATCCCAACGGTAAACAAATTGAAATGCTGCCATAACCCAATTATCTGCGCATTGGAACGCTCCAAATTACGTTTTTATTAAACCATCACGTATCCTTCCTTACCCAGATCAGACTCCTAATGTCCTTCGAAAATGCTATTGATTGTCTATTGGCCTCAATTAGGTGATGCCTTATAATGGTGGTCACCCTCCCTGCCGTGGGATATCCAAATATCCTTGTAAATTATTTAATTTAATCCTAGCAACGGATTCCCTTATGGAGGGGGGGGGATATTATTTTCCATTTTAATTACCACTTGATATTGTTTCCATCGATTGAAATCAATAGCGGTGCTGTATCCTATTTGGGGGTAAATCAACAACTTTAGGGAGGGAAATGGTTGCGAAGGAAAATTTAATCATCCTGCGCTAGATTGAAACTTATACTCGCAAATGTGTTTTTTTGTTGTTGTTGTTGAGTAGCTATACATGTAAATTAATTAGTTTTAAGTAATTTGTTTGATAAGGACTTCGGTTTTTTTTAATTACGCCGTTGTATGGGCAATATCCCGTATCTGGAGATTTTGCTTTTATTTTTTTGTTTATGAGTGAGTTTTTGTGAGAGGGAGATACATTTATGTAATTAATTCATAGGCACGTCGATTGTACATAGGCATGGGCTTTTACGAAGTTTATTTTGAAAGGCAATTGGGAGGAGAAGTCATTTTAGGACGAATTTATGAATATTGAGTGGTGATTATAAGGATAAGACATGTTTAAGTGCTGGTCTTTCAAGCTCAAAACTATTGCCAATTTCAAGTGACAGTTGGTTGGTTCCTAACAATTTATAAAGATGACGCGTTGTATATATGAATACAGAAAAAATTAAGGCGAATGACAGCTAGCGCATAGACCAAACTGCTGATACTTACTTACTTAATATGGCGGTACAGTCCGGAATGAATCTGGATTTCAACCAACATGCTTCTCCAATTAGCCCGGTCCTTAGCCTCTAGTTGCGCACTTCAAGTTTGTTGAGGTCGGTTTCTACAAGATGGGCCAAAAGAGATCACCTTATTGGAAGAAGCTATCATTTTTGCAAATGGCCGCCAAAGTCAATATCTGTTTTGACATTTGTGGACTAGACAAATGTAGAATACAAGTGAAAAGCCATCCCCAAGAACGCGGAATAATCGTGTCTATTTTTCTGCGTACCATTTAATATTGGCAACGACAGCGAAAACTGCCAACCGACCTAATTGAAGTAAGGATAGCTATATCTAAACTTAAGCTTAATAAGGCCGCCGGAAATGACGGCCTTCCCGCTGAGCTTTATAAAGCTGGCGGAGATGCAACATCCACCAACTCATAAGCCAAATCTGGTCGGTTGAAAGCATGCCTGAAGAATGGAACCTCAGCATCGTTTGCCCGATCCACAAAAAAGGAGACCCTCTGAACTGCGCCAACTACACAGGCATACGTCTACTCAACATCGCCTACAAGATCCTATCTGCCGTACTATGTGAACGCCTGAAACCATTTACAAACAACCTGATCGGCCCTAATCAGTGTGGTTTTAGGCCAGGAAAGTCCACAATCGATCAAATTTTCACACTTCGGCAAATCCCGGAAAAAAAAACCCAAGAAGTCCAAATCGATACCCACCACCTATTTATCGATTTCAAAGCCGCATACGACAGCATTTATAGAGACGAACTATACTGAGCCATGTCTAGTTTTGGTATACCGCCCAAACTCGTCCGTTTGTGTAGGATGACGATGGAGAATTCTCGCTGCACCATCAGGGTCGGAAATTACCTCACCGACACATTCGATACCAAAAAAGGATTTAGGCCAGGCGATGTGCTGTCATGTGACTTCTTCAATTTGATTCTTTAGAGGATTGTGCAAAACTCCCGAGCCAACATCAGAGGCACAATTTTCCAAAAATCGGTGCAGCTACTATCATACGCCGACGATATTGACATCATTGGTAGGACTCAACGTGATGTCATTGCCACCTTTGCTAGTATAGAGATGGAAGTGGCAAAAATGAGTTTAGCAGTAAATGAGGGTAAGACTAAGTTTATGCTGTCAACACGAAAGGACACACAACTTTGACGAATTGGACAGAACGTCACCATTGGCAGATATAACTTTGAGGTAGTACGGGACTTTGTCTACCTCGGCTCCGCTATTAACTCTGACAACAACATCTCGTCAGAAATCAAACGAAGAATGACTCTTGCCAATCGCTGTTTCTTCGGGCTAAGAAGGCAATTTAGTAGTAAAGCCCTCACTCGAACTACTAAGGAGATCCTATATAAGACCCTGATCATCCCAGTCCTGCTCTACGGCGCTGAAGCATGGACCGTATCAAAAGCGGATGAAGAAATCCTTGGTCGATTCGAGCGAAAAATTCTTCGGAAAATCTTCGGTCCCGTTTGCGTTGACGGGCTATGGAGACGAAGATTCAACCACGAACTATACGAGCTGTACAGCGACATCCCCTGGTCAAAAAACTCCGCATTGGACGTTTAAGATGGCTAGTACATGTAGAACGAATGGACACCAATACTCCGGTTCGCAGAGTCTTCGATTCCCAGCCAGACGTCGGACGCAGTAGAGGAAGACCTCACCTTAAGTGGCGCGCACAAGTAGAAACCAACCTCAACCAACTTGGAGTGCAAACTGGAGGCAGTTAGCTTAGGACCGCGCTAATTGGAGAGGCATGTTGGTTGAGGCCCAGGTTCATCCCGGACTGTAGCACCACTTAAGTAAGTAAGTAAGTTCTTCAAAGCGTTAGATAAAAATGATATGACTGATCAAGTGAAGCTGCATTTGACAATAGATGTCGCCAGATGTGCCAAAATTTGAGCAGATAGATCCTGCAAAAACCCAGTAAACTTGACTTTTCGGCGCTTAAATAAACAAGAAACTAAAATGGCGTTAGTTTTATAGAGCTTATAATTGGACTGAGCACTCGACAGAATGGGACATAATACCCAGGGAAATGGTTGATGACACCAACCCAAGTGTTATCAAGACCTCTGAGAAATTGGTTTTTTTCGCGTGTTTCTATGACTAGTGAACGGTAAACTAAAAGGGTTATTGGCTTTGATTAGAATCCTTTGGAACACAGAAAATCACAGGCCATCAATTCTAACGGCTTAGCAGAACTATCAGACATTTTCGAATTTGGAATAGAACATGGATCAGGGCTTCTCCACACTAAAAGGACTCACAAATGCCATGGAAGCCGTTATAAGAATCATTCAGTGGTGTAAGGTGGGCTCTTTTTTTTGCAAATGGCCGCCAATGTCAAATCTGTTTTGACATTTGTGGACTAGACAGATGTGGAATACAAGTGAACAAGCCATGGAGCGATACACTCCCCAAGAACTCGGAATAATCGTGTCTAGTTTTTTGCGTAACAATTCGTCTGTAGTGTCGCAGCGCGAATTCCGTCGGCGATTCCCCGGCCGTCCGACACTGACTGCACAAACACTGTGCTGTTTGGCCACCAACTTTGAATTTGAAGGGTATGGGACCACACGAGACGTTGCCAAGAGAGGCAGGTCCCGGAGCGCCCGTTGTGCCGAGAATATCGCCGCTGTTGCCGAGGATGTCGAGCTGTCGCCGGAAACATCGACCAGACGCCGGCCATGCCTCGCAACTAGCCATCAGACGGTCGTCCCTAAGGCGAATTTTGGTCAAAGACTTGCGCATGTTCCCGTACAAAGTCCGTGCATCAGTTGCTGTCTGTCGACCGCCAAATGCGTGTTACCTACGCCCAAGCCATCCTCAATCTGGAGGACGAAGTGTAATGAGCGATGAGGCTCATTTCCACCTCAGCGGGTATGTGAACAAGCAAAACTATCGCTTCTGGGGTACCGAAAATCCACGAGTAATGCACGAGGAACTTACACCCGCTGAAAGTTACTGCATGGTGCGCTGTTCACGCTGGAGGAGTCATCGGGAAAATTTTTTTCGAGAACGCCGCTGGTCAATCGACAACAGTGGACGGTGCCCTCTATAGGGCCATGTTAACCGAGTTCTTTCTACCCCAATTGGACGAATTAGGACTGGAGGACACGTGGTTCCAAAAGGAAGGAGTAACGGTACACACTGCGCGAGCCACAACCGATATTCTGAAGGGCCAAACAACATCGGATGACTTCTTTTGCCCCACCTTGTACTTGTGCGTGGCACTTAAGGCGAGGTCTTCCTCTACCGTCTCCTCCTGTACTTGAGAACGTAGATCATTCTGTGGGACAAATTTACTTTCGTACACGTACAGTTGCAAGAGTTTTATCTGATCTCAAAATTCATAAATCCGCTGGTTCAGATGGTATATCCCCCATAGTTGTTCTACGCTAGCAAAACCACTGCAAAAACTTTTCTATCTATCCTCCTGATCAAGACTCTTTCCGAGGATAGAAAACAGCTTGTACATTCTTTCCAAGGTCATGGAAACGCTGATAAATCGTCAGCTTATGAAATATCTCGAAACACAAAAACTTCTTAAAGAGCGGTAGTATGGTTTTCGTAGCAAACAGGTCCACTAGTGATTTGATGACATATCTCACCGAAAAGTGTCACCAATCAATCCACAATGGTGGATAAAGCAAGATTGTTGCGCTTGAGAATGCGTTTAGCATCAAGCCCTTTTTTTCGAAAATCTGTGCATTTGGAATCGATGAAACACTTCTTCTTTGGAGTAGAAATTATCTTTCGAAGCGTTCAATTCAATTTCTTTTGGACGGCTTCTAGTCTGCAACTCACCAAATAAATGCTGGTGTACCTCAAGGCTCAATTCTGTCTCCGAGTTTTTTTCTCATTTTTATAAATGATCTCCTGTCTGCAACTTCTAATCCAATTCATTCCATCGCTGATGACAGTACCCTTGGCTTCTCATATTCGTTTTCAGGTTCACGTCCCTCATCTTCGAACGTGGACTCAAAACGTCAATATATGTTAAGCTCATTGAATTCCGACCTTGACAGCATTATCAAATAGGGTAAATCCAACAGAGTGGAATTCAATGCTGTCTTCTGTCATTAAAGCGAAACCAAAATCTAGAGCTATTATCCATGAATGGCACTTACGTCGAAGAAACCGAAAAGCTTTCCATGCTAGGTATGTGTGTAAGTAACGACTTACGTTGGAACGACCACATATTCGAAGTCGCTAAAATAGCAACGAAATTTCTAGGTTTCCTTAACCGATGTTAGCAATATTTCACCCCCTCTGATCAGGCCACAATATATATAGCGTTTATGTGCCCTTAACTTGAATTCAATGCCCACGTCTGATCGGGTGCACCAAAATCAACATTGCACCTACTACATAGATAGGATTCAAAAGCGTGCGATAAAACTTATAGGAAACATAAGAATAGCGAACTCTTTAGTTTCGCTCGAACATCGTCAAAATATCTCCTACCTTACCTTGTTTTATCGATATTTTAGCAAACAATCTTCAAATGAAATAGCCAGTTGAATCCCTCCCATTCAACAATTCAGCCGCAATACTCGTTACGCAATGAACGCAAATCAGTTTACCCTTAAGCCTATCTTTGGACGAACGCTGAAATATAGAGATTCGTACATAAACCGAACAACACGAATGTGGAATGGTCTACCAAACTCTGTTTTCCCTTTCCATTAAAACCTACAGGCATTTAAAACCAATGTGCATCGGTACCTCCTTTCTTCTTCTCCCGAATTTCCATTACGCCCGCACAGTGCTAAAACCTATAAAGGGTATTCAGAACGCCTTGAGTGCGCGCAAATTATAAAAAAAATGTCGATGTAAAGCCTCAATAGTTCTAGGTTGAAGCTTCTTCTCCAAAGCCCGCCCGTCAACGGAAAGGGGACCGAAGATTTTTCCAAGAATTTTTCTATCATAACGGCTTAACCGCCCATTAAAGTAATAAAAGCGTTTAGGCAAAAGGCGCTAAGGACCAAATCATCACAGAAGGCCGTGATTTTGGGCAGTCTTGCTAAGCTTAAGTTTAAATATTGCTATTCCCATTTTACTTAGTGGTAGTGATAGTTTCGCTGTTGTCGAAAATATTGAATGGATTTTGCCTTGAGGCCAATTTTTACAATGTTTGTTGAAAACATTAGACTTCTTGCCAATTCTGGCACTTATAACAAATCCACATCTGAATAGTCGCTGCTTCTGCTCACTATATCACGGTCTGTAACACATGTCACAGTTGTTAATCGTCTTTTTGCATGACCCATCCGATCGTATTTCCTTGATGGCAGTAATGCCTGCTTTGTAGCAGCTTAGGGCTTCCGCTAGTTGATCGCCTGTACCTCTCCTGTTTAGTGTTCTTACATTCCATGCTCCGATATGTAGGAACGTGGTTGATCTTTTTTTGGAATGGTCATCAACAATCAAATCAGTCCTTTCCAAGGCTTCCGTGAGTGTGTAGTAAACAAAAAGCACAACCTCCAACCTGGACAGGCAGCTTCAATTTATTAAATACCCCTAGGACACGAGGCCATCAGTATCCTCTACTATTGAGCACTGTTGTTGTCCTTTTCGGTCATCCGCCACGATCTCTGTTCAAAGGGTCTGACTAACATTTGAGATTCCTTTTGAACTTGTTGTCCGAATATGTCGAAGCAGCTCATTTAGGTTATTCACTTTGGCCGTCCTAACTGGGACTGTAAACGCCACCATTGACTACATCTTGGGAGTTCTTCTGCTGTCGCCAGAAATGGATTATGTGAATTAGTGGGTATACACGTCTTCTCTTCCCCATTCTCAACTGCTGCAGCCATAGTTTTACACAAGGGGTAGAGACTCTATCAACAGTCAATGTACAGGAAGGCTAAGAATCGGAGTTGGTAGGCATGAGCTTGGTGGAAACTTAAAACTTCATATAATCGCATTGCGTACCAATTAACTAGTACTGCTGGTCCGTAGGAGCTGAAAATTTGACAGTTCATTCCTGCACTGACATGCATTATTGTTAGTTTTATGTTTAAATTAAAAAAAAACCTTTATATAGTAAAATAAAGAAGCCAACTTCATTTTAACCTGAATATATCTGGTCCATAAACAAAAATGCCTCTCCAAACTTTTGCTGTCAAAACAAAATATCTAGCTAGCTGTACATTTTATCAGAAAGGGTGAGAATATGAATCCTACAAATGAAAGGCTCAGTAGATTAAAAAAACAAATCACCGGAGAAATATCGTTCCATTTTCGTATTTTTCAGAGTTCTCTGAGTTTCTGTGAGTGGAACTAACCTAATCCATCAAATGGTTTCCGCAAATTCTCTATAGTTCCTCGTCATTCATCTGTGAACTGATATTGCCATAGTACACTTATGTATTTAGAGACTTAGTGAGGTGGTTATTCTTTTTTTAGCCACACAAAACAAGACGGTTAAAATGCACCAAAGAATATCCCAAAACATAGGACAAATATCGTTTGTGGATTGATCTATTGGAACAGAGAAGAGTCGGTGATGGTTCGGTAGAAATTTTCGCTAGTAACTTAATACGAAAGGCAAATAGGCAATCGTAAGTTTTGAAAGGATGGGATGGACGAATAAATGTCGTATTGGAAGGATAGGATTGGTGGAAGGTCGTGCATGAATGGTTGATTTGGATTACGATCTGACGGGGATAAAAATTGGGCTTGGTGAAAGGGGGTGACATGTTTTCATAAGATTTTAATTATGACAACGTTAAGCGCCTGAAGATGATTTTTTTAAGTTATATTCATAAGGTTGATAATTTTGACACTCCAATTTGCCGCATACAACTCAGAAAAAATTACTTCTAAGTTCAAATTTTACAAAACAACATTTTTAGGAATATTATTTGACTAACATTGTTTTATTCTTTATATTTACAGATTTGCCAACAATTTTAACGAAAGAAGAGGTAAATATATTTTTCTTAAATTTCGTAATAAGCAGCGTTGCCATGTGTTAACACATCATATAAAGTTTCAGTACAAGAAATTAGAGTTGTTGACGACAACGTTTTTTGCCTAAACACTTATGTAACAGTTACAAATGTTTGTAAACATAAATCTCTGGATAAAAAAAATACATGTTAGCTATGAGAGGCAATCCGGTTTTGGAGCTGGAATGCCAATTTAAAAAAAAAAACATTTTATATTTTGTTTTTGTAGTTTGTTTCGACAAGGCTTTATGGAGGCTATTTTCTCTCTAGCAGTATCACCTGCACTAGATCTATTAAAAAACATTCGGCGTCTTCGATACGACCTCTATTGCCAATTCGCGAAAAACTAAAGGGTCCGCGAAATAACTTTTTTTTTTTTGAAAATGCTATAAAAAAAACTACTGAATATTTTAGCAAATTTTTTTTTTTATTTGAAAGTACAATCCTTCCGGTTAATAATGGAAAATAATTTCATTCAAATGGCTGCCTCGGCTGGCCATGCAGTAGCCTTCACGATCGGTCCAATTTTTAAGCACATTATCGATTGTGTGCAGCTGTATTTCACCAATGGCTTCACGAATATTGTCCTTTAAAGCGTCAATTGTCTCTGGCTTGTCGGCGTAACACTTATCTTTTACGGCGCCCCATAAATAATAGTCCAACGGTGTCAATTCGCAGCTCTGCGGCTGATAATGCGATCTTCAAAAACAGGCCGCAAAACATCGAGTGTAGCTTCGGCTGTGTGGCACGTAGCACCGTCCTGTTGAAACCAAATGTTGCCAATATCCTCCTCTTCAATTTTTGTGAACAAAAATTCGTTCAACATGGCCCGATAACGATCGCCATTGACTGTAACGGCCACTCCTTGTTCATTTTCGAAGAAAAATGGCCCAATTATGCCTCTGGAACAAAATCCGCACCAAACAGTGACTCGTTTTGGGTGTATCGGCTTTTCAATGTATGCGTGCGGGTTTTCTTAGCCCCAAATGCGACAATTTTGCTTGTTTACATACCCGCCAAGATCAAAATGAGCTTCATCTGATAAGATGATTTTTTTTGGCAAAAACGGCATCTTCTCTAAGTCGATCGCAGGCCCACTTAGCGAAGCGAAAACGCATTGGATGGTCAGTTGGCTTCAACTCCTGAACCAATTGGACTTTGTATGGCATCATAATACCAAGGTCTTTATATGGCATCATAATACCAAGGTCTTTATGCAAAATTTGTCTCAATGATGTCTCCGAAATGTTCAATTGTTGAGAACGACGGTGAATTGATGTTGATGGCGCTTCACGCACACTTTCTGCCACAGCAGCAATATTCTCGGGTGTACGCACTGTTTTTGGCTTTTCAATCCTTGGTTTATCGATGAGGATGCCAGTTTCTTTCACTTAACATACGGAGCTGACGGTGCTTCTCTTCTTCCAAAATCCGTACGCAATTTTCGCACACATTCTGCAACATTACCATGATTTTCAAAGTAATGTCGCAATATTTCCCAGCATTGTTCAAGCGTATACACAACCATATTCGTTCAGCGGAAGGATAAATCTAATTATCTGTCAAATCAGACATGAGCTAAAAGTTACCATTCACGAAATAAGCAATAGTTGAAAAAAAAAAGTTAGATGGCGGACCCGTTATTTGATGCAAATTTGAGTGTTTATTCGATTTTTAAAAAAAAATTACGCTTAATAAATCACCCGTCATTAGGGAAGCTCATTATTTTATATAGATATTCGGCCCTATCGACCTATTTTATATAGATATTCGGCCCTATCGAGGTATCCGTCGGAGCGGAAAATTCTCCGATTTCGTACAATTCGGAGGATTTTTTCTTCGAATAATTCGTCCGAAAAGTTGTTCGAAATATTTCTCCGACATTTTGTAACGCATTCCAGCAAATCGGATTGAAGTGCGTTCAGGTGCATTTTTCGTGCAATTTTTGACAGCTAAGTGTCACTATTTTTGCGATTTCCTATGACACAAATTCTTCGCGGAATTTAATTACGAATTGTAGTGAAGTGAAGTCGTAGAGTATTTTTTTTCAATGACACATACTTGAATGACATTTGAACCTCCGACGAAGTATGCGTCGGAAAATTGTCCGTTACGACGGATACCTCGATAGGCCTGATTAATTCGATGCGATGGAATAGGGATTCAATGACTCGCACATCGGACTCTTGCCTTCTCATTATGTTTCAAAAAAGATTTTTGAGATAAAAAGAAAAAAGTTGGCAACGCTGCCAGTATATATTTCTTATACTACTGTTTCCCCCAAAACACCTGGTAAAATAATTTCCACTAAAACGAAGGTCATAAATTTAGACTTGACTACAAGATGATTAAATTAATTATTTCACGTCAACCGCTTGACAATGTGCTTTCAAAAACTAATTTATTTTATTTAATTTTCTAAAACCAAAAGCGCGCGAACCAGTAAAATGTAAAATATTCGAAAAAAAAAATTGTACATCTCTCACACTCTATTTTAAAACATCCGTCATTCATTCATGAGGTTGTTTTCAGTTTTTTTTTTTATTTTTTTTTTGTCGAAAACAACAAAAAGTCATTAATCAGACAAAAGGTGAAACAAAAATACTAAGCAAACAAATTTGAGGAAAAATTTTTCAAAAAGGCAAAAAAAAAACGTAATTTGGCGCGTCCGGGTGTATTCGTGTTTGCTTAGCTAGGAGATGAAATGTCACAGATCATGAGCGTTTTTTAATTTGTTTCGTCTTACAGAATCGGGATGAAAGGATGTGGGGGGAGTATCTGTGTTTGTTGTTGTGGAAAGCTGCACAACGTGGCAGGCAGTGAAATGTTTTCCATTCTGATTCCTGAGAATGTAATTTCAAACTCTTAGTTATGTGGGAAATTCGTGGATTGTTTTGAAGTGCGGATGTTGTTATACCGCTATGTTACTCTTGCGGATGAGCTTTTTTTTTGTTTGTGCGCTTAGGAAACTAATTACAGTTCGGGGGGAGTCAAGAACATAAGTGACGTATGGGTTTATTTTTTTAGTTATGCCATTGGGGTTGGTGTCAAATTTAATGACATAAGCTGGGATAAGGGTGACATGCATATTTAAGGACAAAAGTGGCTCTTAAGTCGAAGCAAAAAGCATGGAGATTGTAAGAATACGTTGAGACAGCTTATAGAGGTACAACTTAACTACTTACTTTACATAAGTGGCACTACAGACCGGAATGAACCTGGGCCTCAAACAACATATCTCTCCAAATAGCCCGGTATTTAGCCTTTTTCTTCCAGTTGCGCACTTTATGTTGGTTGAGGTCGGTTTCTACTAGTGGGCGTCAATTAAGGCGAATTCTTCCTCTACTATGTCCGACGTCGGTCTGCGAATCGGAAACGATGTGGAGTATTGCTGTCCGTTCGTTCTAACCGTCTTAAACATCCAATGCGGAGTTTTTTGGCTATAGGGGAATGTCGCTGTACAGCTCGTATAGTTCTTGGCTCAGTCTCCATAGCCCGTCAACGGGACCGAAGATATTTCGAAGAATTTTTCTCTCAAGATACCCTTCCATTCACTTCTGAAACGGTCCATGCTTCAGCGCCGTAGAGTAGAACTAGGATAATAAGGGCCTGATAAAGGATCTCCTTAGTATTTCGAGTTAGGGATTTACTACTGAATTGTCCTCTTAGCCCTAAGAAACAGCGGTTGGCATTACTCTTGCTTCGTTTAATTTCTGTCGAGATGTTGTTGTCAAAGTTAATAGCGGTAGTCCCGTACTACCTCAAAGTTATATCTGTTAATGGTGATGTTCTGTCCAATTCGTCGTGTTTTGTATCCGTTCGAGTTGGCAGCATATGTTTGGTCTTACCCTCATTTTTGCCGCTTCGTTCTCTATTTGCCGAAGTCCGTTGCCTGACATGTTGACGTGAGGGCTGTGTTTTCCGACAATACTGCTAAAGGTGTCTTCTGTTCCAAAAATCTCCCAGCACCATTTAAACATCGTACTTCGGTATAAACTCAAGAAGCTTGTACTATAGCCTTGGCTCTGTATACTTCGTCTCTATAAATGCTGTCGTATACGGCTTTGAAATCGATGGATAGTTGGTGGGTGTCAATTCGGACTTCTTGGGTGTTTTCCAGGATCTGGCGAAGTATGTTGTGAGAAAATGCTAGGCGCTGGGTACAAATCAGCGTGTTGCGCCAAAAATTTGTATTTTTAGACTTTTCTGGCTTGAAGCCACCCTGATAAGGGTCTCACAGGTTGTTGGTAAACGGTTTCAGGCCTTCACATATATATAGGATCTTATAGGCGATGTTGAGGAGACTTATGCCTCTGTCGTTGGTGCATTTCAGATGGTCTCCTTTTTGTGGACCGGAAAAACTTGAGGCATACTTTCATCCGACCAGTTGGTAGATGCTAATTTCCAAGGCCGTCATGTCAAGCAGCCTTGTTAAGTTGGAGTTTAGATATTGCTATCCTTACTATACTTAGGTCAGGCGGTTCGTAGTATTATCTGTAGTTGCAAATATTGAATGGTTGGTTCTGCCTGACAGCGAAATGTTGTTCCACATCGTCGTTAAACAGCCTTCAGAAGTGGTTCTTCCATATGCTCAGCATCGACCGTGTCATAACTACGATATTTCCTTGTTCATGTCGTCAGGATTCTGTTCGAGCCTTGCATCCTTGGTTTTGACGTTTTACACGTTGGTAAAACTTCCGAACATCGTTCGTGGAGTGGTCCTCGAACATTGTCTACCGCAATGTGAACAATTTGATCGGGGTGAGGAACCCTTGTTTTTTTTTTGAGGAAACCTTGTGCTGGCTATAGTGGCATTTCGTTCCGCTGCGAAGTCAATTTGCCGAAGTCCGTTGCCTGACATGTTGTCGTGTAGGCTGTGTTTTCCGATAATACTGCTAAAGATGCTGAAGATCTCTTCCTAAAATCTCCCAGCACCATTTAGCATCGTACTTCGGCATAAACTCAAGGAGCTCTTACAAGCAGTTCTTCCCTATATCCTCTTTTTCCTCCATCAGATCTTGAGCGCATATAAGGCTTATGTTTGGCCTTGATGGAGATTGTTACAATGCGTTGGATATGTCTTGAAAACATAATACTCCTTGCCTAGTTCTGTCACTTATACCAAATCGACATCCGAGTCGATATTTTATCCCTAGAAAGATCTAAGCAACGCACACTTTAAGGGGCAGTTTTCTAAGCAACAAATACAACTCCTTAAAATGATAATTATCCAGTAGGAATAACCAGTCTGAATCATTTTTTTCAGATACAAAAATAAATGAATGCAGGAAGAGCGTTATTTCGGGGATCTTTTCGAAGGGATTACGAAAATCCGCTCTAGTTTGCTGCTTGCAATATTTAAGTTTAAGACTTTTTGCAGAACTCTATCTATCTATTTGTTAGTGGTTTACTACTACAAAAATTCTTTTTGAGTGAACTGTCAAACGCAGATCACATATTTTGTTAGCGAACTGTCAAGCACAGATCACATCTTTTGTAAGCGAACGTCAAACACAGATCACACGTATGGTCACACAGATCATACGAAGATTCGTAACTTTTCATAGGTAGGTAGGCTAAGAGAAGGTTGCTCACCGGGCGAGATGGGTTCGAACTTGCAGGCCTTTAACTTTTTTTCCCTTTGGCTGGAAAGTGCGTTCGAGCTTACTAATTTTAAGGTTCCCGCGTTCAGACGTGGCAGGACTAATTGCGCATTTTAACGCATCGACGTCAGGAATCTTCCTGATGCGTGCTGTCGCTACCACTGTCACCTCACACTCCCTCATTCCAATTGGCTTTACCAATTAGAATTTCACAATAACAGAGGTTTTTCCGTAGCTACTTGTTACCGCGGTGTCAATCCTGGACTTATATTTTCTGTCAATAAAACATTTGCCCCGGTTGCATATGATTGATTGACCGCGACCAATCAAATAAAACCGAACTACCCAAACTAAAACGGTGGTCAGTAGGAAGGAATTTCTCTGAAGCAGTGAGCTTTGAGGAAGACGGAGAAGAAGATCATCAAAAAACAAATTTCCGCAAACCGTGTTGGGATTTCCATTTCCATTTGGGTGCCATCTTTGAATTATTTTTAGGTTGGGCTCGTAGCTTTTGCCTCTGATAATTGGGACACGTGTTGGCCAGTTTGACTGCTGTCGGACAATATGACAGCTACCTTCGGAATCGTTTGTTGACAGTTGTCTCTAAGGACCCTGTATGTTTGGTGTTGTTCTTTCTGTTTTTCTTGTGGCGAGAGTGTCTGTATATGGCCGTCCGCCTAAACACCTCGGTTGCTCCTCCGTTGATCTTCCTTTGGTCATCGAACCTAATATTTAGAGTTGCGGCTTTGTTGGACACGTGTCTTTTGGGACTTCCGCCTTTACTCTTTCGTTGGCTGAAACAGGAGAACGTCTACTCCTTGCAATCGAACTTTAAGGTGAATACTCTAGGGATCGTCATCCCCCATCCGTGTTGGGGTCGACGAGAAATCGTCTTTCTTCACACATGGCACCATTCAGACCGCCCTGTCTGATGATGTCCATCGCGAGTCTCCCACCGTGAGCGGGCTTCGACGATGGTATATTCCCGTGGACCGCATGGCACATGCTTATGCTGCTCTGTGGTGAATCTACCCAATCTCCCTGAGGCTGGCACGGTGATTACCCTCACTCATTCTCCGGATCTGAAGGTCGTGGACCGGTTGCTGATGGAACCATGGATGTCCAGCACTTCCTCAAAATTCCGACCACAATGAATTGTGGAAATAAAAGGAATAAAGAGGGTACGAGTGTGAGCTTTGTTTTAACACTGAGTAGCGCGGAGTTTTTTTTTGTTTAAATCCGGCAACTAAGTCCAAGAAGCATACGAGCAAAAAACTGTCAAAATTTGACGTTCTTTGTGGCAAAATATAACTCCGCACACACAAATGAATGGAGAATCTAGGGAGGTTTGAGGTCTTGCATGGGCCGGTAATGCCAGATATTTGATAAGAACTACAAGGTCTGAACAATCCAAAAGGTAGATCGACTGAACCCGCTGACTAACATATTGTTTCAGTCATACAACTTTGACACTAAAAGATCTTCTTGTGTCAAAAACAATTTTCCAAAGTCACAATAGGATTCCAAACATACTGCAGCTGTTTTTCTAAGTAATTGCTGTCGTCAATTGGGCGTGCACAGTCTCCCCCCAATTCGCAAGTACCTCGTTCTTTGACGTCAATACTTCCCTCCCAAAGAATCATTATTTTTGAAAATTGTCTGCACCTACCCCTTCACTTCACTTAACGGTGGTGAAAAAAAAAATTAAAAACATCATAAATTTACCCAGCACCCCTGGGAACAACAACGACCTGACATTGATGGGCCATGACTCCCCAGCTCCAAGTTTAACCGTGAAATTCCTTATTCGTTCACTTTCTGACAAATTGACGAAACAGTAAGCGGCAGCTAGACCACCAATCGATCAGCTAATTGACTTTCACACCTTGGTTACGGCGTAGCCTGATAATTGATTGCGTACACATTCGACTGCCGTGACACGGGGGAGGGGGAGCACCTACGGCGGGAAGCTGCGTTGCGGTGAGTAAGACATAAGTAAATTAAAATATTTTCGCTTCGGATCCTTTTGCGTATAGACCGCATGAATGTGTTGGCAAAACCATACACACAACATAATCGGAATTGTTTACCCCAAAGTGTGCGATGTTATCAAAGTCTTCCGTCAGAGGAAGGGGATGTTTGATGGTAACAGTGGGTGGGTTACTATTCATTGGAGGCAGGAGAGTCTTTTATGTTGTGAACTTCAACATCAATGAACTGCGTAACACAGATACACAGAAATAATTTTGATTGAGATGAGCGATGCTTTTACGGGGTACTATAATTGATTTCATAAAAGACGTGTCGGTTGGGGGTGTTGGTTAAACCGCGATGTGAAGATGATCTTTATTTTGATGAATGGATTGGCGGGCTTTTGGTAATTGACTCTTGAAATATTTTTATTTATTTATTTTTTTTTTAAATAGATTATCGCGTTAATTGGTGATTTAAATTTTTACTTTTTGGTAGGGGATGATAGATGGTGAGCAACCTTGGTAGATGGTGAGCATTCTTGAAGGCAGGTAGAAAGCCAATGGAAAATTTTAATCCGGTTGAACTTGTACTCTAAGGGTTCATGGTCACGATATTAGCCATTTCATTATGAATCTTAAAAACATCGTTCCTTAACACAATCCGATGAAGTTGTAATATGTTCGCTTATTGAGTGAAAGATTGCGCTGTCAATCCAGCCAAAATCCTTGAAACGTTTATTCAAAGTAATAATAAAAAGCACGGTAGTTACTCCTGAAAGTATACACCATCTTGAAAGTCCTGCGAATTTAACGAGCACAAAAAACAGTGACTTCCCGAAGTTAGTTGGGACACCACCCATGGAGTAAGTCTCCACTACATCCCATCCCCTTCTAGAACCCTACTACGGCGTACTGTGGGTATTCATAACCCCTTCATTGCGCACAAATTATAAAAAAAAAAAATACAGAACTTGACAGAACAAGATAATAAGCCCCCAAAAGAAGTCGGCCGATTGCAAATTTACAAACCTTTAAAAAAGTGACAAGCTTGCAGGGTAACACTGCCGTGTTCTTTTTAATAAAACGTTCTCAGGTGAGGCGAATCTATAACGCACAAGAAGCGCCTTAATATGATGTTTACTAATGTTTGGGGGTAAAAATATAAGAAAACTTGTCTAACAGCAATCAAGTGAAATCCCAGGTAAATGCAGTCAAATAAAAGGAACTCACAACATCGACAAATCAGACTAAACATCAGAGTGAGCAGCTAAAACTTAGCGATAGTAAGGGTCTTGACTTTGCCGAGTGTGTTATAAATTCGGACCATGACATCTTGACAGAAAATAAACCAGGACTTTGTGTACCAATCGCGGTTTCCTTAGTCTAGAAGTAAAGTCCTATTTTGAACAGTCCCGTCATGCCAGTTCTACTCTACGGCGCTGAATGATAAATCGAATCTAGAAGGGATGAAGGACCTTTCCGATTTCGAGGCAAAATTCTTCAGCTCCGTCATGCCAGTTCTAATTTGCGGTGCCGAGGGATAAATCGAATCTAGAAGGGATGAAGGACTTTTCCGATTTCGAGGCAAAATTCTTCAGTCCCGTCATGCTAGTTGTACTTTGCGGCTCTGAATGATAAATAGAATCTAGAAGGGATGAAGGACCTTTCCGATTTCGAGGCAAAATTCTTCAGTCCCGTCATGTCAGTTCCACTTTACGGCGCTTAATTATAAATCGTATCTAGAAGGGATGAAGAACTTTTCCAATTTCTAGGCAAAATTCTTCAGTCCCATCATGCCAGTTCTACTCTGCGGCGCTGAAGCATTGATTGAATCTAGAAGGGATGAAGAACCTTTCCCATTTCGATGCAAAATTCTTCAGTCCTGTCATACCAGTTCTACTCTGCGGAGCAGAAGCATAAATCGTATCTAGAAGGGATGAAGAAGTTTTCCCATTTCGAGGCAAACTTCTTCAGTCCTGTCATGCCAGTTCTCCTCTGCGGCGCTGAAGCATTGATTGTATCTAGAAGGGATGAAGAACCTTTTCCATTTCGATGCAAAATTCTTCAGTCCTGTCATGCCAGTTCTACTCTGCGGAGCTGAAGCATGAATCGTATCTAGAAGGGATGAAGAACTTTTCCCATTTCGACGCAAAATTCTTCAGTCCCATCATGCCAATTCTACTCTGCGGAGCTGAAGCATAAATCGTATCTAGAAGGGATGAAGAACTTTTCCCATTTCGACGCAAAATTCTTCAGTCCCATCATTCCAGTTCTACTCTGCGGCGCTGAAGCATGAATCGTATCTAGAAGGGATGAAGAACCTTGTCCATATCGAAGCAAAATTCTTCAGTCCCGTCATGCCAGTTCTCTACGGCGCTGAAGGATAAATCGTATCTAGAGGGATAAAGAACCTTTCCCATTTCAAGGCGAAATTCTTCAGTCCCATCATGCCAGTTCTACTCTCCAGCGCTGAAAGATAAATCGAATCCAGGCAAAAATGTTCGGTACCGTTTGGTGGTGAAGATTCAACTAAAGACTTTAAGAGTTGTAAAGCAACAGAGACCTTCTCAGGTGAAGCGAACCTATAACGATCCAGGGGCGCCCTGGCGCCCTGATGCTTGCAGATGTTTATTGACTCTGCCCTTGAATTGTTGTAGATTGCATATTGGTAGAAATACGTCTTCTGGAAGTTCGTTCCATTGTTTGCTTATTCTGTAACATAATTAATTTTGGTATTCCGTTGTTCGTGTCGTTTTTAGCTGAACAGTGTATCAGTGGCAGTGGCAGTATCAAAGATTGCAGCTTTGAAGTAGGTAAGGAAAGAATCGTCTATTGAACCTAAGAAAAATAGAACAATATCAATCTACATAGATGGACTCTATAACTGACTGAAGAACTTGTCCTTACATATTCTCAAAAAAGATTGACAACGTACAGATCAATCAGGGTTCCTGGTCATAGTAGAGGGTTTCACGTTAAGAATCTCTCAAGCGGCATAAATAAATGAATGATCAATGATGGCAATACCAGGCATAAGCATATTAATTGACACCCAGAAGACCATAAAACCTGTATACCTTCCACTAAATAATGATCCATTATGTCGCAGGCGAGAAGAGCTCAAAGCTCTTGGCTCACAGCATAATACTGATTTTAGTTGAGTTCTAGGTTGACGTGTATAAGACTGGCAACGAAATAACCAATTAAGTCTCCAGAAATGAATTTGCAATAGATCATCATCAGGGAGTTCAAAAGGTCAAACCTGGAACCACCACCAGGTAATGCGTGGAGCTTAAAATTCTAATAAACGCCAATATAAGGCGGAATTCATTGATCAAAAAGAGGCAAGATCGTAATGGTCTAAATAATTGGAGTTCACCTTCTCTACAAGACCTAGCCACCAAAGGCGATGAGGGCGTATATTTTTAGCTTAGACTGTGTCCTAGAATAAGTCGTATAATTCCCTTTTGAATCTCCACCAGATATCTACATTTACGATACCGCGCTTTGCGGATTTTACGGTCGCCATAATCGTCCTATCGGGAGGACTATTTGCTGCTTGGTGGACCAATTTCTGTCCACTGGTTCAGTAAACGATAAAGCAACACCCCTACGTCGCCGAAATGCAAGATCTTGCGAAAACATCAGGAGAATCCTAAACAGTCGAACCCGGCCTTTTGTAGACCACAACTTGGGGAATTTCGCGTCATGACTTGAGCCTGCACCCTTACAAAATTCAACTTACCCAGGAGCTGAAGGTAAACGACCATAGACAACTACAAGTGAATAGGCTCTTGAGTAGTTGGAAACTGGCCCTAATTTTCATCAAAAAATCATCTTCAGCGACGAGGCCCATTTCTGGACGAATAGGTATGTCAATAAACAAAATTTTCGAATTTGGAACGATACCAATCCACATGAGATCCATGAGCGTCCAGTGCAATCCGAAAAAGTCACTCATTGTCACTCATTTATTTAAGTCTACCATTATTATTACAACTTACAGACTATATAACTACATAAAAAACTCTTCAAGTAAGAGAAAAAAATATATTTTTACAAAATTTATAATAAAATAATAAATTAAAAATCCTTAAGAAAAAAAAACTCTTCAAGGGAAGAGAAAAAATATAATATATTCTTATCTAAAAAAAAATTAAAAAAATAATAAAATGTAATTTAAAAAAACTTCCACCAAATGTGGAAGAAAAATTTTTAAAATTACCCTACGGAAAAAACTTGTGCTTTTAACAATTACATTCGTAAGTTATTCTAAGCAAAAGTAAAAAAACCCTATAAGGAATTATAACAATTCATTTAATCTTTTTTTTAAATGCAATACTGTTGATCGAAATATCAATACTGGAATCAACGGTATTGCATATTGAATTAAAACTCCTAATGCACCTTGTTAAAGGCTCATTCCTTCCATAGCTTGTTGAATGATTAGGTTCCGGTATACCCGGAACGTAAAAAGAGAGATTGGACAGTAGAAACGTTGAGTTTATTCTTCCAGAAGCGATGTCTTTTATAAATGTTATGTCCTGAATATGTCTTCTCATTTCTAAGGACTTTAAGTGTATTATCCGACATCTTTCTTCATAACTGGGCATTTCTACTGACCCATTAAAGTGACGAAGGAAATATCTTGAAAAAGACTTTTGTATACGTTCAATACGATTTATATACACCTGATAAGCTGGTGACCAAATAATAGAACAGTATTCTAAAAGAGATCTTCTTAAGAACAATGCAAGGTTTTAAGAGTTTGTATGTCTGAAAAATCCTTGCCGTTCCTTTTAATAAACCCAAGAAGGGAATTTGCTTTAGATATTGTACTGTCTATGTGTTTATTGAAATTTAATTTCGGATCAAACGTAACGCCCAAATCTTTAATTTCCTCAACCCTATATATTCCGTGTCCACCTATGGAGTAACCATGGAATATAGGCCACCTAATGTGAAAAAATTACGAAACCTTACATTTCCCTAAGTTCAGTTGCAAATTATTACAATTACACCAATCGGTAATTGCGTCTATATCAATCTGTGGGTTATGGCAATCGGCTACAGAATTGACTCTACAAAAAAAACTTCCAGTCATCTGCAAACCCAAGACACTTACAGAAAGACACTCTTGAATCTATATCGTTCACACATAATGCAAACAACAAAGGTCCTAAGTGACTTCCCTGAGGAACACCAGACTTTGCTTCAAACTGCCTCGAATAAGTATTTCCTATTCTAATTAACTGCTTCCTGTTACTTAGGTAGGATGCAATCCACTTGTAAAGTATTGAATGGATACCAAGTGCTTCTAATTTTCTTGTAAGCAATTTGTGGTCTACCCGATCAAAAGCCTTAACGAAATCTGTATAGATTGCATCAACCTGTGAAACTTCTTCTATTGCCGTTAAGGCAAAATTAGTAAATACAGTTAAATTAGTAACTGTGGATCTTCCTTTCATAAATCCATGTTGATGGGTGGACAAAGATTCCTTTACAAAAAAGTATATCTTATCTTTCACTAAACTTTCGAATAATTTCGGAATCGTGGACATCTTCGAAATTGGACGATAGTTTGTTACCAAATTCCTACTGCCGGATTTATAAATAGGCGTTACAAATGAATATTTCCAATAATTTAGGAAAATGCCTGTCGAAAGGGATAAATTAAAAATTAATGTGAGTGGAATCGAAAGATGAACTACATTTTAATATTAATATCGATGGTATACCATCAAATCCCGGATTCAATTTGGCTTCAAGCACGAGAGATTCGAGGGCATGGTCATCTCAGGTGGAGGTGATGTGAACTTGCCAACGATTTGTCCCTGTTAGACTTTTTCTTGGGAAGTTTTCTGAAGTCGCAGGTGTATGCGAATAAGCCACAAACCACGGCTCTTAAAACCAACATAAACCTTGCCATCGGTCATGAAAAAGTGATCATTCCGGATGCGCCACCCAGAGAAGTCGCGGCGGACATTTGAATGATGTTGTATTCCATACAAAATGGCATCGCCTTACTTTGTTTTATTTAAATTTGAAGATGGGAAGCACTTAATGAAAGACGCTTTTTGGGATTATAGCTATTTCTTCTTCACGCTTCACCGACTCTTCTCCCAATCCATCCGCATTAAATAATTCGTCTTTCTATGTGCTCTTACAAGGACGAGTTTTTAAATCACTACAAAACATATGATAACGGTCGTGTGTGGAGAGAGTTTGGTTACGGAGAAGAGTCGGTGAAGTGTGAGGAAGAAATTTTCTTGAGTAGATATTACGTAGTTCTATAAGGAATGTGGTGGAAATGCTCCGATCCGGGAAGATGGTCAAGTTGGTAGTGAAGGAATGCGATATGGAAGAATCAGACTCGAGTACCTATATTTCAGGTTGGAAGGGTGGTGTGTGCTTGAAGATCATACATAATTGATCGATATTGGATGTAGGGTAAGCAGGGATTAAATTCGGGTTTGGTGAAAGGGGGCTGATATTTTGACAATACATTCGTATAATCACGTAGACAATGTCATATCCAAAGCTGCACTTCATTATTCCATCACTTTTTACACTATCGCACGGGATAAAGCTGTACCATTCATGGTGTCTACGATAACAGATACCCATGGCGATTTTGATTAGACCCTTTCCGTCATTGGCACTTATGAGTCTCATGTTGAACTCATTCTGTCATGTGTGCCTTGTTAACATTCTTCGCAACTGAAAGTGTGAATTAGTTCCTAAAAAATGTTCGTGTTATTATTTTTCTTAGCGGCAATATACTTTTACCGCACTTAGCAGGGTGTTAAATGTACGCCTTTGCAGACTTTCAGCTTGTGGCATAGTAACCGAATGTTTGGGTGTCTTCAGTCCTCGAATACAAATTCTCACCATTGCCAGAGTTAGTATGCCAGTCAAAGATACTTCTCTTCAACCGAGATGGATGAGACTGCCAACTAATTAGCACTTGTGTCAATAAAATCGCAAAAATAGCAAAACGTTGTCACACTGTCGTTCAAACAGCACGCGTTTTACATTATCCATCAAATGTCAGATGCGAAAGAAAGAGAAAAAGATACAAATCAAGCGAAATGTATCTCTTTTGTGAGAGATGTGAGACTTTTTTTTTGTTTAACAAATTATCACATTTTTGATATAATGACGGATGTTAGTAATTTTTTGTTTGTGATGGCAAATCTGTTTATTTTCTATTTTCCAAATCGCGACAAAAAATTCTATCTCATCGGATTTGGTAGGAGTAGATATGAATATTTTTATTTATTTGTTTGCTCATACATCGTAAAGTATAATTGGCAAACAAATTCAATTTGCACGTGGTCAGTATAAAATTATGACCCAGACTGAATGGCGCCAAATATAATTTATTAGGTTAAGGTAATTTATAAGCGTGTTTAGATATTTGAAATTGAATAACCGGTTGGATTTTAAGAGATGTCGCGAATATTGTGTTATTTTAGGAGACGGCTGTATTTTTTTTTAGAAAAATATTGACAAAAGTAAACGCTTTTGCTCTTCAAAGTCTACGGGCTCAGGTATTCAACTAACAGAAAGGCTTTATAATATTTTTCATTTTATTTGCATATCCAAAGCGTTTTTTTGATTTTAACAAAATACTTGAGAAAAAATTAGCAACGAATTTGAAATCAAACGATATTGTTCCTTAGTAAAGGTTACAAAACCTAGCCCCTCTAAAAGGACCCAGGAGCTTGATAAACTTGTCCGCTTTTAACGAATCACTGTCGTCGTCTTGTCCACTGAGGAAACCTAGAGGGAAACAAAAACCTCCATGGTGGTCTGAAAATCTAGGAATGCTTAGGCAAAAGTGTAGGAAACTTTTCAATAAAGCTAAAAGATGGAATGAATCATCTTACTGGATCTCCCTATCAATAAACAAAAAGGAACGGAGGAAATCCAAGCGCAAATCCTGGATACTCTTCTGTGATAAAATAAAAGAGACTTCCGAGGCGTCTTCACTCCAAAAAATCGTATCCACTAGTCAAACTGTTCCAAGCTATCTCAAAAAAACAGATTGCACTTGGACGACTTTAAGCAAAGAATCCATAGAGCTACTAACGGACACCGATTTCCCAGGTAGCTCTCAGAAAGCTTTCCAATACGACATCAATAGAACCAATCGATTGACATACAAATTACAAGTTCTTATCACAAAAGATAAAATACTTTGGGCAATACATAGCTTTAAACCCTTTAAATCCGCGGCATTGTAGCAGATGAGCTACAGCGCACTTTGGATCTCATCCTACCATGGTTGGAAGCTATCCTTAGGGGCTGCATCGAACTGATCTACATTCCCAAGTTTTGGAGAAAAGTGAAAGTAGTATGCATATCCAAATTTGGTAAAAGTTCTCACGTCAATCCGAAAGACCTGAGACCGATTAGCTTATCATCATTCTTTCTGCAAACCCTGGAAAGATTGATTGATATTAATCTTCGAAGTAGCATTGATGTATATCAGCTATCTGCAAGGGCAAATCTGTAGAAACAGCTCTCCACCCATTAGGGCGTATTATCGAAAAGTCATTATGCTGCAAGGAGTACACAATGGTTGCATTCCTGGACATTGAAGGTGCTTTTAACAACGTTTATTCGGAAGCGATCATTAAGGCGCTAGCATGTCTAAAAGTCCATCACTCACTTGGAATGCTGATCAATTTGCTATAAAATAGCCGGATTATCAACACTGGGTGGTGCTTTGACCAGAAGACATGTAAGTAGAGACCCGCAAGGTGGGGTCCTGTCCTCTTTTCCATGGAACTTAGTGGCAAACGAGATTTTACTTATCCTAGAAATAGAGGGATGCCACGTGATGACGCGGATGACGTATCAGGGAATCACCTGAATATACTCAAGGAGCTTCTTCAAAACGCACTACATAAACTTTCCAAATGGGCAGTCAGTTGTGGACTGGGTGTCAACCCCCACAGGACTGAACTGGTCCTATTCAGTAGGAAATATAAAATTCCTCACCTTGACCCCCGTCACTTAACGGAATCGAACTAGTCTTCTCAGCAAAGCAAAAAACCTGGGACTTATTATGGACAGGAAGCTTAATGGGAAGCTAAACATAACAGAAAGAGTTAAGAAAGCGACGGTAGCACTTTATTTCTACAAGAAAGCCATAAGCTTGAAATGGACAATGAAACCAATGCGTGATACATTGGCTCTATATCGCGGTTATAAGACCGATACTTCTTTATGCAGTAGTAGTATGGTGGGCAGCGCTAGAGATAGCTTTAAACAGCCAAAAAAAAACTAGCCAAGGTGCAAGAACTCTATGTATGTGACTATGTGTATCGGTGGTGCACTCCGTAAAACACCCTCAGCAGCATGTGACCCCTTAATATATTCAATCTGGCCACTCAAAAATTCTAAACGAACATACAAATGTCCCTGAAAACACCGATTACACCCTTACCAGGTTAAACTTTGATAAGAGTTTCCGGGTCACAATCCCAGACAGAACGTCATGGGAGAGCAATGAACATGTGCTCGACTCGATACACTTTTATACCGATGGCTAAAAAACAAATGACGGGGTGGGTTTTGGTGTCTTCTCCGACAGGCTAAATCTCAGCCTATCTTTTCGTCTTCCTGATCATTGCAGCGTGTTCCAGGCGGAACTCTAGGCGATCAAAGATACCTTATCCTGGCTACGAGAGAATTTAATATCTGCTAAGGATAAAAAACATTTTCTCTGACAGCCAAATGGCCATCAAATCCCTGGAATCAGTCTCAACAAATTTAAAGACAACCCTAGATGGCCGATCATCTCTGCAGGAGATGTCAACGCATTTTAACATTCACCTATGCTGGGTGCCTGGACATAGTGACATTCAAAAGCTCAGATTGGTTTTCCCAAGGATAGTAAGGAGAATGGAAAAGATCCACATGGTATCACAATGGACCAAAATGGTCTATGTGTGCTGGCAGGCACTCTAACCTAACCTCACGACCATTAAGCCAGAACAAATGGCTGACGGTGAAGCCTTGCTGTCGATATAGTCAAAAAGTATTTCGATTTTAGTTTGAATGCGGTTGTCCTCCGCATAAATTTTAAAAGAAAGAAATGTTGGGAACGGTGAAGAGTCGGTGATAAGTGAAAGTTTTCGCGAGTAGATTATACACGTAAGTCTGAGAGAAAAGGAACAAGAAATATCGGTTGGGAGACGTTCGGCTGAATATACAGGGTGGGCCAAGAGACCAACGAATGTAAAACGTTCAGATTGCAGATTTATTCAGTTCTTGAAAATTAATAAAATAAACTTACAGTACACAACAACACGTTAAAATTATTGACTTTTCCTATTTTTGTCAACGATCAATTGTTATGAAAATATCGCCAATATTTTAATTCAAGATCACCTCCCACAGCCATCATGGTTTTGTTTATTCCAACGTTTTGTGGAGCGGGGTTCAGTGGCCGACCGCTCTGAAGTGGTGCAAATTGAAATATTCGCACTGGAGACAAAGTGGAAGCTGTGCGGCAGAGTGTTGCAAATGATCCATCTGTCTCAACTCATCGTTGTTGGAGAAAATTGGGCATGTCCAGAACTACATTGCGGAGAATTTTAAAGTTAGATTTTAAGATGAGCCCTTAAAGGGTACTTTTTTTTGTTTATATTTAAAAGCCAGGGCCCTCATTCCGTAAAGTGATTATCGTTTGACGACAACATTTCGACGGTACATCTTGCATCACGTAAGATCAGTAGTGGTTTTTGCTGTCGGCGATATCACTTTATTTGCTTCACTTTAAACAATAATTGTAAAACACAGACGATTTTTGAGCGATTGCTCATGAGGTCTCGACTACCGTCTGAGTGATAATCGTTTTCAAAGTTACGGAATGACCCCCCAGAGTATGTGTCAATAATTCAGACACTATGTATTAGACAGCTAAAGCAAAATGTTCGGGACGAAAAACGGATCCTGCAACCGGAAACATTAAGTGGTGTAAAAAAATGCGCTGAAAAGAGCCATTGTCTGTATCTAGCAATATGGAATACACTTGTCTGATGTCATTATATTTTGTACTTCATTTCCACAGAATGTATTGTACAAAAAATGATTATTACAAGAGTCATACGTGTTTAACATTGTAGGGTATATTTTAGCCTGTATCAAGGGATTGTGCGCCTCAAACTTGAGTTCAATTCCCATGTCGGATTGGGTGCAGAAAAACATTTATCGACGCATGCTAAAACAACATTTAGGAGACAAAATCAGAGCAAAGTCTGTAGTTTCGATCGAACATCGTATGAAGTATTTCGCCTCACCTGATCTGGCCTTAATATATACGTGAGTTGACAATCACGCCTGTTCGAGTATTCGATGTACACGAATACTCTGTACACAGAAAGAAATTTATAGGAGACAAAAGCATAACGAACTCCTTAGTTTCGTTCGAACATCGAAAAAATGCTCCTGCGATGGCTTATTTATTCACTACTTCAGCCATCAAGCTCAAAAAAAACTTTTAGGAGACAAAATCTGAGCAAAATCCATAGTTTCGCTCGATTATCGTATGAAATATTTCACCTCTTCTGATCTGGCCTTAGTACATAAAGCGATTATCTCCCGCAAATCTGAGTTAACAATTACCTCTTACAATTTATAGGAGACGAAGGGATAACGAAATCCTAAGTTTCACTCGAACATCGTAGAAATGCTCCTGTAATGCATTTTTTGATCACTTCTTCGCCAAACAATCTCATATTGTTGATCATATTCATGAATTTAAAACTTGCTGAGCTAGTGTAAGTCAGTTTCTCTTAAGCCTACCTTCGGACGTACGCTGAAATACGGAGATTCATGGCTAAGCCAAAAAAGCACAAATGCGAAATGCTCTGAAAAGTTCTGCGCTTCCTTCCCATAGCAAACAGAACTGAGACCTAATCTAACTTAGTGGCTCTCGAAGCTGAACAAAATTAACCACGGCAAAAACCTAACCTAGCTTTAAAGCTAAACCTAACCTAGCCTAACCTAGCTTGAAAGCTATTTGTGGTGGAGAGATCTTGCTGCTTATCTAAATACTAAGATGACGATTCATTCTAATTCCAAGGTTCATATTATAAAATAATAAGGATTCCATGACAGACTGACAGACAACATACCTGCAGGATCTAAATGGCTGAAATTCTGAACGTACATTCCTATTATGACATAGGTAACCTCTAAGAGAGGAATCCCATCCTTAAGGAGGTGACTTGTGACTATAGCCCGATACAACATTCGCGGGTTCCCACTACTCTACTTATATGTTGACCATTTTTTAAAAAAGTCCTCAATGTGTGGTCAATTGTTCTCCTGATAATCCCGGTATTATTAAATAAACAACATCAACGGATCATTTTGGGGATTCAAAATTTAAAAAAAAACAAAAAATAGCCCACGAAAATAACCGCAAACCCTCAAATACAAGTTCCTCAGCGATAATCCGCATTCATCCAATTCTAATTGAAATAAATCCTCAACTTATCCTCCAGCTGCTAATTTCAATTCAAGCGAATTTCAACAACGTCCTGCGATGACAATAGGTCCCCGAATGGATTAAATCCTGAAATTTTAACGCTTCGCAGTGTGCACACCAGTCCTCCCTAACGACAAAACACAAAATTACACGAACAAAACAATACACCATTCAAGCAGTGGGTATCCCACAAGGATCTGAGTAAGCTTGAGTTGGGGAAAAGTCCTTGTCAACCGCTGCAGTGAGCAATGTGCGGCCTGGCACAGTGTAGATTTTTTTCAATTAAAAAACTAAATCCTCGCAAGATTATGTTGCAAAATTGAAAGTCGGTATTCCTTTTGGTTTTTCGTTGTTTGCTTTCGATTATTGACTGTGGATCAGGTTGGTGGGTTGAGGACTGCCCCACACAAAGGTTGTGGTCAACATTGTCGAAATTGGAGGCTTTATATGTTTGCACACAATTTTCAGCTGAAAATCCACTGAGTACTTGGTAAAAGTAATTTTTTTGTGCGTTTTTTTCCTTATTTTGTATCTTTTTTGTTGAAGGACGTATCTTTTTTGCTTAAATGTTACAAAATAATCTGGTTTCCTTATGGGTTTTGTTCTTTGGGTTTTGGTAGATATACCAGTGGGGGTGAATTCGAATGTCACACAAACCAATGGATTTAAATGATTTTTGTTCTATATCTGGTTATACAGGAATAATGTTGTACTGCTGGGAGGGTCCTTATGATATTTTTAGATTTATAAGTAAGATTATGAGAGGCTTATGAATTATATCTGATGGTGGATAATAAAAGGAAGAACTGGATTAGAATTAATTGTTGTAGAGCTACTAGCTGTCTCCCATCACGTGTTGCTGTGAGTCAGTCGAGGTAAATCGAAAGGAGAGAGAATATATTCTAATATGGTTAAGTTTGATGATATTTTTTGTTGTTCCCCCACTTGTGCTGACTCTAGAACACGCAATATACAACTGTCCACGTGACAAGCAATTCGTGTCTCATCTTAACAGCGATATTCTATAGATTGGCCTTAAGCTTTGTTTTTGTTATGGAAAAGGCCAACCATATGGGGAAGTGAAATCTCTTTCATTGAATTGGCCTATATATTGGAATCATGCCGGAATAAGGACATCTTTTGTTTTGAATGATCCTGTCAAATTGTTGCTTCTACGTCAATTGCAGTATCTGTGATGGTATCCCTAGCGAATCGTGTTGGATTATTACCCGCCCCACACCAGTGCCGACGGATTTGTATGTGACTGCCTCGCTTCGAATCGTCGGCTGAATAATATCATCAAGTTCGTAGACATTCTTAAATTTGGTGATAGGAACACGAACATCGGCTGTAACGTTCTCATTCGATATTGTTCCTGACATCCCCTTACATTGTTAGCTTAATGGCATAACCCCACGACTTGACGTAACCCGATTTCTCGAGATTACACGATTATCGAACTTCCATTCCACTTGATCAATTGTTCGACCAACTGTGTGGTTGGATGTTGTAGAACGAGGGTAGACCCTGATTGGCTTTAACTTAGCAATGCCCAGTGTCTCACCGGATTTGACATGCTAAGCGATAAATGGGAGTGCTGATAACAGGACCAAAAACAGTATGACTGGTACAGAATACCCGCCCTGCTGTCACAGGCGAGCTCCTAGGTGAGCTCCTTCGACCAACTCGGACAACAGGTTATTTAGGAATCTCAAGGGTAAGTCAGGCCCCTTGAACAGAGATAGTGAAGGATGAACAGAAAGGCCAACGGCAGCACTCAATCATGTAGTGGATACTGATGGCCCCGTGTCGTAGGGGTATCTAAAAAATTGGAACTGGCCCTCCAGGTTGTGGTTTGTGCGCTTTAAGTTAACTACCCACATAACCCACACGATTTTTACGAACCAACCAATAGCCTCGGAATGGACTGATTTTTTTGTTGTCGATCCTGCTAAACGAAAAAAGGACAACGACGTTCGTATCTGCACCTGGAATGTGAGAACATTTAAAAGGAGAGGTGCAAGCGAACAACTTGCGAAGGCCCTGAGCTGATACAAAGCAGACATTACTGCCACCTAGGAAATACGATGGGATGGTCCGGGCCTAATATGCGCTCATGCTCCGACGGAGTAAAAGGTCGATGTAGCTAAAGATTGCTTCTAGAAGCTGCTTGACAAAACCTATGAGCGACTTCCGAAGAACGATGTTAAAACCGTGCTGGGAGATTTTAACAGAAAGGTACGGAGGGAATACATCGAGCCCATTCATAAAAGCAAGCTTTGCAAAGCAATCGCATTGCAAAGCAGGAAAAACTGCGCAAATAGAATTTGAAGTTTACTGCAAAGCATTATGCTTGCAAAGCACGTATCAAATGTTTATGTTTTTTCAGCCATTTTTAGCAAAAAGAAATTAATTGAAACACGGCATACGGCAAATCAACAGCGCAATAACAACTAGGTTATGTAAATGCAATACGATTCTGACAGCTGCGCGATTGCGCTCAAATTTGCGCAATGAATAAAACTCTACTACATTTATGAATTCTCTGCTTAGCAGTGATGCCAATTCATGCATTTGTGAACTCTCTGCTTAGCACATGTTGCGCAATATTGCATTTATGAACTCTGTCATCTTCAGCAGTATTGTCTGGAAAACACAGCCTATACGACAGCACTTCTGGTAACGGACTAAGAGTAATTGACTTTGCTACGGAACAAAATGCCACTATATAGCTAGCACACGGTTTCCTCACCTCGATATCCATAAGGGGACACGGTGGTATCCAGATCAACGAACTGTCAACCAATTTGATCACATTGCGGTAGATAAGAGGCGCGCATCCAGTATTTTGGATGTCCGAATATTCCGAGGGGCTAACATTGACTCGGACTACCTTGTTGCAGCCAAGGTAAGAATGCGGATATCCACCACGCCACAACAAACCATAAATTCTGTGAAAAGAATTGATGTCGAAAGTCTGCAATCGTCAGAAACTGCCAAGGCCTTTGCGCAACGCTTATCCTCTAACCTCTTGATTAACACCATACCACTACCATCTTATGTCGAAGAACAATGGCGACGATGCCAACAGGCCATTACATCAGCCCCAACTGATGTGCCAGGTTCTTCGAGGTCACCAGCAAGAAACCCCAGGTTTGATGAGGAATGCCGACAGATGCTTGCATTCAAGAACGAGGCCTAAAAGGCTAAGCTGCAGGTGAAGACGAGAGCAGCCATTGAGCTCTATAGGCAAAGAAGGAGGGAAGATTACCGGAATTTCAGAAAGAAGAAAAAAGAGCAAGAAAAGTGTGCAATCGAGGATATCCAGGAACGATGTTCTCAACTTTTATCAAAGTGTAAAACGTCAAAGCCAAGGATATAAGGCTCGAACAGAAATCTGTCAAGATAAACAAGGAAATATCGAAGTTGAGACAAAGTCGATGCTGAGGATATAGAAGAACCACCTCTGAATATCCCGCTGTCAGGCAGAATTAAGCATTCAATATTGGCGACGACAATGAAAACTGCCAACCACCTGACCTAAGTGAAGTGAGGATAGGAATATCTAATCCCAAGCTTTATGGAACCGATGGAGATCACTTGGTCAGTAACATGCACCAACCCATAAACCAAATCTGGTCGGATGAGAGTATGCTTGAAGAATGGAACCTCAGCATCGTTTTCCCGATCCACAAAAAATGAGACCCTCTGAACTGCACCAACTACAGAGGCAATCAACATCGCCCACAAGATTCTATCTGCAGTAATATATGAATGCCTGAAACCGTTTGCCAATAACAACCCTTATCAGTGTGGTTTTAGGCCAAGAAAGTTTACAACTGGCCAAATCTTCAAACTTCGGCAGATCCCGGAAAAAAACCTAAAAAGTCCAAATCGATACCCACCACTTATTTGTTTTTATGGCAATAAGTCCCGCGGCTGTTAACGGCTTTTGCTTGTGGGGCTAATTTAATTTGCATGCATCCGAAGTTGCACGCAACCCAAATCCACCAATGAGCCTAAGCAGTGGAGTTGCATAGTGGCAGCAGGCCCCTCCACTCATGTTCAAACCTTGCATACAACGAAACTTGAATAGAATGCCAATTTCAAAAGCCAGTAGCAGCCGCGGGTGTTAAAGGTTTATAAGCCACGAGAGCTATTTTTTGGAAAAATAACCCCATGGGGCTTAATTTGGTGTGGGTTATTGTACTGCACCGAGACAAACTATACAGGGCCATGTCTAGTTTTGGTATACCGCCCAAACTCGTCCGTTTGTGTGGGAAACAAACTCACCAACACATTCGATGGCAAAAAATAATTGAGGCAAGGCGATGCACTGTCATGTGACTTCTTGAATCTGATTCTTGAGAGGATTGTGCAAAACTCCCGAGCCAACACCAGAGCAGAGTGATGTCATAGCCACGTTTTCTAGCATGGAGAAGGAAGCAGCAAATGAGAGCAAAACCAAGTATATGCTGTCAACACGAAAGGACACACAACATGGACGAATTGGATAGAACGTCACCATTGACAGATATACATAACTTTGAGGAAGTGTGGGACTGTGTCTACTACGGCTCCGCTATTAACTCTGACAACAACATCTTGTCTGAAATCAAACGAAGAATTACTCTTTCCAACCGCTGTTTCTTCGGGCTAAGAAGTCAATTTAGTAGTATAGCCCTCACTCCAACTACTAAGGAGATCCTATATAAGACTCTGATAATCCCAGTCCATCTCTACGACGCTTAAGCCTGGGCCGTATCAAAAGCGGATGAAGAAATCCTTGGTCGATTCGAGCGAAAAATTCTTCGGAAAATCTTCGGTCCCGTTTGCGTTGACGGGCTATGGAGACGAAGATTCAACCACGAACTATACGAGCTGTACAGCGACATACCCCTAGTCAGAAAACTCCGCATTGGACGTTTAAGATGGCTAGGACATGTAGAACGAATGGACACTAATACTCCGGCTCGCAGAGTCTTCGATTCTCAGCCAGATGTCTTACGCAGTAAAGGAAGATCTCGACTAAAGTGGCGCGCACAAGTAGAAACCGATCTCTACCAACCTGGAGTGTCAACTGGAGGCAGTTAGCTTAGGACCGCGCTTATTGGAGAGGCATGTTGGTTTTATTCCGGACTGTAGCGCCAGTAAGTAAAGAAGTTCTTCAAAACTTTAGATAAAAATGATATGACTGATCAAGTGGAGCTGCATTAGACAATAGATGTCGCCAGATGTGCCAAAATTTGAGCAGGTAGATCCTGCATAAACCCAGTAAACTATACTCTTCGGAGCTTAAATAAAGAAGAAACTAAAATGGCGTTCGTTTTATAGAGCTTCAAAATGGACTGAGCACTAGACAGAATGGGACATAATACCCAGGGAAATGGTTGATGACACCAACCCAAGTGTTATGAAGAGCTCTGAGAAATAGTTTTTTTTTCGCGTCTATGACTAGTGAACGGTAAACTAAAAGGGTTATTGGGTTTGATTAGAATCCTTTGGAACACAGAAAATCACAGGCCATCAATTCTAACGGCTTAGCAGAACTATCAGACATTTTCGAATTTGGAATAGAACATGGATCAGGGCTTCTCCACACTAAAAGGACTCACAAATGCCATGGAAGCCATTATAAGAATCATTCAGTGGTATAAGGTGGGCTCTTATTTTTGCAAATGGCCGCCAATGTCAAATCTGTTTTCACATTTGTGGACTAGACAGACAGATGTGGAATACAAGTGACCAAGCCATGGAGCGATACACTCCCCAAGAACGTGGAAAAATCGTGCCTAGTTTTTTGCGTAACAATTCGTCTGTAGTGTTGGCGCAGCGCGAATTCCGGCGGCGATTCCCCGGCCGTCCGACACCGACTGCACAAACACTGTGCCGTTTGGCCACCAACCTTGAATGGTATGGGACCACACGAGACCTTGCCAAGAGAGGCCTGCCCCGGAGCTCCCGTTGTGCCCAGAATATCGCCGCTGTTGCCCTGGATGTCAAGCTGTCGCCGGAAATATCGATCAGCCGGTCGTCCCTAAGGCGAATTTTGGTCAAAGACTGGAGCATGTGCTTGTACAAAGTCCAGTTCGTGCATCAGCTGCTGTCTATCGACCGCCAAACGCGTGTAACCTAAGCTCAAGCCGCCCTCAATCTCAAGGACAAAGTGGACGATTTTTCGACCAAAATCATAATGACCGATGAGGCTCATTTCCACCTCATCGAGTACGTGAACAAGTAAAACTATCGCTTTTGGGGCATCGAAAATGCACGAGTAATGCACGAGGAGCCATTATACCCACTCAAAGTTACTGCATGGTGTGCTGTTCACGCTGGAGGAGTTACGGGCCATTTTTTTCGAGAACGCGCTGGTCGACAACGGTGGACGGTGCGCGCTATAAGGCCATGATTTTCTGCCGCAATTGGACGAATTAGGACTGGAGGACATGTGGTTCAAACAGGACGGAGCAACGGCACACACTGCGCGAGCCATTTAGAGAAAAAATGAGGGCCAAAGAACATCGGATGACTTCTTTTGGCCCACCTTGTATAAACAGGTGAAGTAAAGTGCGCTGTGATTTATTTGTTTGTGGAATATTTTGGGGGGTCTGGGACTAATTAGCGGTATGCTGCGATTTTGAACTAATGCGACAACTGTCTAGGGATGCTGTCTGGCATTATTAGAATCCATCATTGGTGTGGTCTAAATATTTGCAAGGTGCCCTAGGGTTTATCAAGTAGCCTGTAGAGTGTGGAATTAAACAGTAATTTTGCAGTAAAAGGAATAAGTAGGGCTCGACTTTTATCGTTGAATTAATGTTTCAATTTGAATGACTTCGTTCTTATTGAAAATAAATCTACAAGGTGGCGCAAAAATAACCTTCCGATGTTTTTTGGCTGTAATTTAAAAAAAAATGAAAAACTTTGATTCTTCTTGTGGATTTTTTTTACTTGGTCTTTTAATTTTTTTTACATCAAGTCGAGAATATGATGTCATGTAAATGGCCGCCGCCACAGTTGATTGTCATTTGAGCCCTTTTTATGGCATTTTCCATCACTTTGGCCAAAACTTCCGGCGATAGGTCCTCACATTCTTGACGGATATTGTTTTTAAGAGCTGCAAGAGTCTAAGGCTTGTTGACATAAACCCGCGACTTCAAAAAGCCTCACAAAAAGAAGTGTGGAGCGGTCAAATCAGGCGATCTTGCTGGCCAGTGCAAATCGCCAAAACGGGAGATTAGGCGCCCGGGAAATGCATCCTTCAGCATATCGGTTGTGGCACGTGCAGTGTGTGCCGTTGCACCGTGCTGTTGGAACCACATGTTTTCCAATCCCAATTCATCAAGTTGCGGAAAAAGAACTCGTTGATCATTGCTCTGTAGCGCTCACCATTCACAGTAACCGTTTGGCCCGCGACGTCTTCGAAGAAAAAAGGTCCGATGACTCCTCCAGCGAAAACAGCACACCATACAGTGACTTTGAGCGGGTGTAATGGCTCTTCGTGGGTTACACGCGGATTTTCAGTGCCCCAGAAGCGTAAATTTTGCTTATTTACGTACCCGCTAAGATGGAAATGGGCCTCATCACTCATGATTATTTTTGATGAAAAATAATCAACCTCTTGGTGGTGATTAAGGATGGCTTGAGCGTATGTTAGACGGGATTGGCGGTCAGCAGCTAACAGCTGATGCACCGTCTGGACTTTGTACGGAAACATCTTCAAATCTCGTACCAAAATTCGCTGTAAAGACCGTCGACTGATACCCATTTGCGTGGCACGTCGTCTGGTCGATGTCGACGGCGCTTCCATGACATCTTCGGCTACAGCAGCAATGTTCTCTGCTGAACGGCTACTCCGGGGTCTGCCACGCCTGGCAGCATCTCGTGTTGTGCCAGTCTCTTCGAGGCGAGCGGCTTAACGTCGCAGTGTTTCACCAGTAGGCGTTGGACGGCTAGGAAATCTGCGACGAAATTCACGTTGTGCCAAAGTCACCGACCGATTATTGCTCAAATAAATATTCACCAATATTCCGCGTTCTGGAGCAGTGTAGCGTAACATTGTTTATTAACGTGTATTTCGCATGTGCTTACTACACAAATGTCAAAACAGAACTGACATTAGGGGCCAATCGCAAAATTTATAGCATTTTCTGATAGGAGGATTACTTTTGCGCCACCTTGTAGAAATAAGTAACTTTCCAAGTCCAGATTCATATCACAAAGTTTAAGCAACTGCCATCAACACCTTCTTGGCACTTCTCTCTGTTTTCTCCTGCAACATATTAACTACTCTTTGTGAGGTTTATTTCCTCTCCCTCTCCACAGCTGACATCTCAACATCAACCGCATGTTTGCATGACCTATTTAAATGACACAACTGACGCAATCTCGTTCAATGTCATAAAACTGTCGTAATCCTGCTTCAATCTATACAGCAAATATAATAAAAAAGGAAAAAAAAAACTAAACTTCAAAGCATTGTCCGACATTTCATAGATAATTAACAGCCTCGTGTCACAGTTTGTCAACTCAGCAAAAAAAAAATATCTTCCTGTGGTTTAAAATTAATTACGAAACAGATGTCGATCTCATGTGGGTCAAAATGATGACCCATCCATTAACGGATAAACAAATAAACAAATTAGATAAATTCTATTTTTAAATTTATTGCTTTTCTAAATCCGGTAAAACTGTGCAAACAAAAATATTCAATTAGACTACGAATGTCCAAAATTAGATACGAAATGCAAGACTTAACATTTTTGCAAGCAATTTGTTGATCTTCCCAATGAAATATCAACAAATGCCTATTCATAGATACTGCCTTCCTAAATGTATCTATTCATCGGCAACTACGTATGAACATCCAGTATAAACTGTCAGATAAACTTAAGTACACAACGGTTTATGTGAACGATTTTTGTTTATGTAAAACTAGATGAAATGAAGAACATTACTGGCACTTTCAATTGATTCATAAACAGCAGCCCCGGCATTCACGTAGAGCAGGAACAAATAAACACGAAAAGGCTATTTTGCCGGAAAATGGACAGAGAGTCCATAAATTACTTCTAAATGAGGTGCAGACTTTGCTAGGGTCTCGTGGCAAAAATGCAAAAACGTAAACACGGGGCTGGATTTGGGTGGGTCTGTTTGGATCATATGGGTTTCTGGCAATTTTTTTGAATTTACCCTCTAAGACGGGGTGGCAGTGATTTGCCAAAGAGGAAATATTTTTATATGCCTTGAGAGTAATCAAACGGAATGGTCGAGTTTTTATTAGCTTCAGAGGAGAGTGACGTTGGAAGTGTACCCTTGGGATGGGTTACGAATAACATTTAACGACGAAGGGTCTCAAGGTAGTAAGCATTTAGATGACAAACGCATATATGTTGATTTAACCAATGCTTACCTGTCTGAAATCCACCAGATAGTTGAGCTAACCACTTGCTTACTTACTTAAGTGGCGCTACAGTCCGGGATGAACCTGGGCCTCAACCAACATGCCTCTCCAATTAGCGCGATCCTTAGCTAATTGCCTCCAGTTGCGCACTCCAAGTTGGTTGAGGTCGTTTTTAACTTGTGCGCGACACTTCAGTCGAGATCTTCCTCTATTGCGTTTGACATCTGCCTGAGAATCGAAGAATCTGCGAGCCGGAGCATTGGTGTCCATTCGTTCTACATGTCCTAGCCATCTTAAACGTCCAATGCGGAGTTTTTTGACTAGGGGCATGTCGCTGTACAGCTCGTATAGCCCGTCAACGCAAACGTGACCGAAGATTTTCCGAAGAATTTTTCTCTCGAATCGACCAAGGATTTCTTCATCCGGTATTTGATACGGTCCATGCTACAGCGCCGTAGAGCAGGACTGGGATGATCAGGGTCTTATAAAGGATCTCCTTAGTAGTTCGAGTGAGGGCTTTACTACTAAATTGCCTTCTTAGCCCGAAGAAACAGCGGTTGGCAAGAGTAATTCTTCGTTTGATTTCAGACGAGATGTTGTTGTCAGAGTTAATAGCGGATATGTAGTAGACACAGTCCCACACTTCCTCAAAGTTATGTATATCTGTCAATGGTGACGTTCTATCCAATTCGTCGATGTTGTGTGTCCTTTCGTGTTGACAGCATATACTTGGTTTTACTCTCATTTGCTGCTTCCTTCTCCATGCTAGAAAACGTGGCTATGACATCACTTTGCTCTGGTGTTGGCTCGGGAGTTTTGCACAATCCTCTCAAGAATCAAATTAAAGAAATCACATGACAGCGCATCGCCTTGCCTAAATCCTTTTTTGGTATCGAATGGGTCGGTGAGGTGGTTCCCGACAATGATAGCGTAGCGAGAATTCTCCATCGTCATCCTGAACAGACGAACGAGTTTGGGCGGTATTCCAAAACTAGACATGGATCTGTATAGTTTTTCTCAATAAATGCTGTCGTATGCGGCCTTAAAATCGATGATAGGTGGTGGGTAACGCTTTGGACTTCTTCGGGTTTTTTCTAGGATCTGCCGAAGTATAAAAATATGATCGGTTGTGGACTTTCCTTTCCTAAAACCACACTGATAAGGGCCGATCAGGTTGTTGGTAAACGGTTTCAGGCGTTTACATATTACAACAGATAGGATATTGTAAGCGATGTTGAGGAGACTTATGCCTCTGTAGTTGGCGCAGTTCAGAGGGTCTCCTTTTTTGTGGATCGGGTAAACGATGCTGAGGTTCCATTCTTCAGGCATACTTTCATCCGACCAGATTTGGCTTATGAGTTGGTGGTTACCAAAGATTATGAATTCTATACAGAAAACGCACTCCATAAAAGAAAAATTGTTCTATGGCGGGTCGTGCTGTCAAATGAAATGCAGAAAAAAACTTGACGTTTAGGTATGGTTCACATTCAATATGGGCCCTTAAAATCTAACCACCCGTTACATACCAGCATTCAATGGTTGGACTTTTTATTAAGGACCGTATTGTCTCTTAGTTTCGTTTTGACTGCAATGACCTGGGGCGGTATCGGCTAAGGTGATAGTTGATAGTTGACAATCAAAATCATCGCTTTACCTCCACGTAAGGTGATTATCAAATTGACAATCGCTTTTTTGCTATCAATTTCATGCGACAGCTATTTAGGTGTCGCTTTCATACATTTGTGTCATTTTCATAGGTAGAAGCTGCAGGGAAATCTTCTACACCAAATAAATTAAATAATTTAGTGATAAAAGAAAATATTGAATAAATTAAAATAAAAAACTTTAAGTGAAAGTGAAAATTCGTGAAGTGCAATGTTTACTTCATTGGAACTTTTCTACTCAAACATAGAGGAAAATGAAGAAAATAATTACAAAGATTTCCAACTGATAAGAAGAAACCTGAGGAATAAAGCAAATGTCTTGAAACTTCAACAAGTTGGGGCTGATTGGACTGCACCAATGGATCAAAGTACGGTGGCTGAAAATACTGCTGCAGTCATTAAAAAAATGCAAATTTATTGTATTTTGTTGACATTTTAGTATGCTGAGTTGACTTACATTTTTCACAATATAAACACCGAATAAAATTGTACCTATCAGCTGCTCGGAATGACAGCGTCGGCAAGGAAGTGACGTTCCAAATCATTTTTTTGTGATCGCTTTACGCAGAGCAAAGAAGAGTTGATAATCAACAACGACAATCAGCAAAGCGACAGTCAACTATCACCTTAGCCGATTCCACCCCTGATCTTAAATTAATCCTGTTGTGATTATTTTATTCCTACGTCCTTAAAATGATTTCAGGGATTTCACCCTAGCCTTTGTCAAGTTTAATTTACAGTGGTTTGTCCAGTGTCACAGTTTTTATTGCATATTAACCTACAATGGGCTACAAAAATCAGTACAGCACCTAGATTAACGTTTAGATATGTGTATCTAAACGTTAACACATTTAACATCTTACAACAGTCCTGCAAGTGCACATGACAAACCTTAAACTTTGTAGGAGTGTATAGTAGGAGTGTAAAGTTTTCATTTTTCTATCAAGATTCAGATCTATTCCTTCGATTGGAAAGAAAGGCAGCGAAGTGATCAGCTTTCCTTGCACTACTGACCAGAAACTGTGAAGAAATTGAAGCGACTGAAAAGAACGAATGCTCAGCCTCTAATCTAGATCCAGATATATCCCTTTGATTAGAAAGACTGCTAGGCGAAATGTTTAGAATTGATTTTACTAACACCCAGAAACTCTGAAAAAAATTAAAGCGACTGATGAATAGTTCTCAGCAACGGGGTATATACATCTCGTCCCTTTGCTGTGCTTATTATTTTGGGACGCACAGTTTCTGATAAGGGAAATTTGTACTTACAAAATGCAAGAATGTATCCTTTTTTACTGGCTCCGAACAGTGCACGTTAGGGTGACCGGATTTCATAGGGGGGAAATAAAAAGTCGGAATCTTATACGTCCGGACACCACAGAACGATTTCCCTTACCAGATATTGAGATAGCCGCAATATGAGCTCACTTGAACTACGTTAACTCGTGCCCCTCATCGCTCAAAGTTTGAAAAAATCCAAATTTTTGGCCAAAAAGCTGACATATGGAGCCATAACTCCAGAACGTTAAATAATAAAAACATCTCAAAAGCAAGCATATGTTGTTCTTCAAATTTTATGTTTTATACATAATTGTTGTTATTTTAATTATAACAGAGTTACAACAGCCTTTGGACCCAAAAACGTGACCTGGTACCAATAGGAGCATACTTTGTATATTTTGTTATTAAGTGATAAATTTTGCTTTTTTTTTATATATTTTTGAGTTTAAAGCAAAAATATTATAAAAAAAAACAAACCACCTAGCATAATGAATGGCTCCTGGAGTTTTGAAATCCACAACATTGCAGTCTAGTGATCCAACATATACGAGAACTAACTGCAATAGCTCCTTGCAGTCAATTTGGTCTCGAATTCTGCAGTAACTTTTGCAATTAGTTCTGGAGTTTGCTGCTTTTGTATTAGAATGTCACTGATACTTGTGTCGTATTTTAATTTGTTTATCTAGAGCCACGCTTCTAACTTCTTCAATTTGATTCTTGAGAGGATTGTGCAAAACTCCCGAGCCAACACCAGAGGCACAATTTTCCAAAAATCGGTGCAACTACTAGCATACGCCGACGATAATGACATCATTGGTAGGACTCAACGTGATGTCCTATCCACGTTTGCTAGTATAGAGAAGGTAGCGGCAAAGATGGGTTTAGCAGTAAATGAGGGTAAAGACTAAGTATTATGCTGTCAACACGAAAGAACAAACAACATCGACGAACTGGACAGAACGTCACAATTGACAGATATAACTTTGTGGAAGTACGAGACTTTGTCTACCTCGGCTCCGCTATTAACTCTGACAACAACATCTCGTCAGAAATCAAACGAAGCCCTCACACGAACTACTAAGGAGATCCTATAGAAGACTCTGACTATCCCAGTCCTGCTCTACGTCCCTGAAGCATGGACCGTATCAAAAGCGGATGAAGAAATACTTGGTCGATTCGGAGGAAATTTTTTTCGAAAAATCGTAGGTCCCGTTTGTTTTGACGGGCTATGGAGACGATGATTCAACCACGAACTATACGAGCTGTACAACGACATACACCTAGTCAAAAAACTCCGCATTGGACGTTTAAGATGGCTAGGACATGTAGAACGAATGGACACCAATAGAGGAAGACCTCGCCTTAAGTGGCGCGCACAAGTAGAAACCGACCTCAACCAACTTGGAGTGCGTAACTGGAGGCAGTTAGCTAAGGACCGGGCTAATTGGAGAGGCATGTTGGTTGAGGCCCAGGTTCATCCCGGACTGTAGCGCCACTTATGTAAGTAAGTAAGTAAGCCTTGGGCCACGCAGTGAGGAATCTCTTAAAAATGTCTGCTGAGGTCCAGTGGTTGATCCCATTTTTGTGTCGAATACGCCTCTATACAGAATTTCCAAGATATGGTGACGGCAAGCTAGGTATAACAATTATCTTCCTAATTTGCTCCAATATGACGCATGCTGCTTTGGGTGCTGTAGTGTCAAAGCACATCGCCTTGACGGGGTTGGGAAGACCCCATTCATGTAGGCATACATATACGGCTACAGCTTGCTCCTCTTCAGAGCTGTTTGCTGTTATAGGGACTCCCAGTAGCTGTTCCTTTTCGCCATATGAAAGAGCAATAGCTATTCGCTCATATTGTACATTTTTTAAAATTTTACCGTCCCAATAAACAACCACGGGCTCTTTTTCAGGAATTTTTACTTTATCTAAAATTTTTTTAGTTATTGTTCTCTGAACATTTGCCTTCTATAATGTAATAATGTTTTCGAGACTTTGTACTCCAGAGGGTCAAGGTTTAGTGGTTCTAGAGTAGCTATTAAAATTCTCGTGGCATTTCTGTCGGATACCTTACATCGATCTAACAAAATGGACAATTTCATGTTTAAAATCTTTTTAACGACCCTTGCAAATAAAACTGAATGAGGCTGAAGTAAAGTCACAAACCCTAAACGAGTCAAACGGGTCTTTTTTTGGGAAACTAGTCAGATAATCCCCACATAAATTTAAATTTGAACAAAAGGCTCTTTATGTTTGAAAATTGAGTTCCAAAATACTTTTTAACAAAAAAAAAGTTAAATCCGCAAAATTCTTAGAATACTCACAAATTGACTCTTATTGGTACCAGGTCACGTTTTTGGGGCCAAAGGCTGTGGTAATTCGGTTTGACTTAAAATAACAACAATCATGTATAGGATATAAATTTTGAAGAATAACATTAGCTTTCCTTTGTGATATTAAGCATATTTTTATTATTTACCGTTCTGGAGTTATGGCTCCATATGTCAGCTTTTTGGCCAAAAATTTGGATTTCTTATTAAACTTTTTAAACTTTGAGCGAGGAGCGGCACGGGTTAGGTTAGGTTAGGTTAGGTTGGTGGGTTGATGAGGCAGACGGTGTGTGTCTTCCCCCATCGCACTCAGATCAATATAGACCCATTGTGATGCCCGTTGGGGGTCCACTTGGGTGGTTGGTTCATTCATTGTCCCGTAACTGTCCATTGTTGTTAGCCTCTTTCCAGCTATCCAGATGTTGTTTGCAAACCTGAAAATATTAGGGAGAGGGATTTCGGATAGATCCGTGAGGTCATGGAAAAAGTATTTTCCTAAGGTTCTCATTCTTAATTGGCTGAGGCCTGGTCAGTGGCACAGAAAGTGGAGGGTATCCTCGTGTATTTCTTCATCACCGCAGCCTCTACAGTGGTCATCATCTATGAGATGAATTTTCAGTTTGTGGCTTTTTAGTAAGTTGTGTCCAGTAAGAATCCCAACTAAAGTGGAGACAGATTTCCTGTTTCTACGAAGTAGTTTATGGGTTCTGGCTTTGTCATACTCAGGCCACATCCTTTTGGAAGTTTCACAGGTGGGAAGGGAGTTCCACCTGTTTTTGGCGCAGTGATCAGTGTTTTCTGTCCCACCCGAGATTTGAGGTCACATAGTGGTGGTTTGACAGACTGGTCTGCTTGGTCAATGCTGGTGGCAGATCCTTTTCTTGCCAGTTCGTCAGCAATTTCATTGCCCTGTATGCCTCTGTGTCCGGGAACCCAGCAGAGCTTAACATTATGTTGGACGCCAAGAACCTCTTCACGACAACGTTTCACAAGCCGAGATTTTATTTCGACAGCAGAGATAGCTTTTATTGCAGCCTGACTGTCAATAAAGATGGTGATATCATCTGGTGGTATCGCCAGCATTGAGGTCGCTTTGGCTGCCTCTGCTACTGCCAATATTTCGGCTTGGAAGACACTGCTGTGCTCAGGGAGACGAAAGGTGCTGTTTAGCTTAAGTGTTTCTGAAAACACTCCAGCTCCAACGCCTACAATTTGGGCATGTCCTCCTGAGTTCGATTTCCAGCAGTTGAGCTGGCTGATTCTTAGCGGCACGGGTTACTGAAGTATAAGCGAGCTCAAATGTCGGCTATCTTAATATCTGGAAAGGGGAAGCGTGTTTTGAGGTTCAGACAAAAATTCCGACATCGATTTTTTGCGGTCACCCTAGTGCACGTATTGATTTTCATCAATTCAGTCCGTCTTATCTGTGATCGCAACTGTAGGCTAAACGACTGAACTGATTTAATTCAAATTTGATATAAGACGTTCTGGAGCTTATACCCAGTGGTGTTCTTAGAATTGGCACTGTAGGGTCAAAACTAATAATAGCTACCATATAACGGTTTTGGTAATATCCAATAATTTCAAAAATGGCTCAAACAATTTTAATTCAACTTCACACTATTATTAACGTTAATATTTCAAAAGTAACTGCGTTACCCATTTTTTTAGAAGACTCGAATAAGGGATTTTCGTACATTGACCATATTTTAAAAAAAATTATCAATTTCTTGTGAACAATATTTTCTAGATAAATGAAATTGAAATTCATTTTTATTATTGAGATTTGTAATAATGCCTTTTAATTAATTTAAACCAAAACGTCTCTTAAAGAAATTTTCAGTTCTGGCCTAAGTTGTTAAATTCTTAATTTTTAAAGTTTTGGTACTAAGAGTTCTTAAAATCTTAATTTAAAGTTGGCCGCCCAAGGAGAAAGCTTACGACATAGTCTTTCAGTCATTTCTCGTTTACTGAGAGCTCCAATCGTCTTAGCTTTTGAAAATTCGTTGACAATTACTGAAGGTACCTTACGTTTGTATTGTTTTATTATTTGAAAATATCGTCGCTTGAAAAGCAAACTGTCAAAATTCATAAATTTTCGGAAAATCAGTTTGAAGTTTTTCATTACTTTGGATGCTTCCTTAAATGCCAAACGACACTTACGCCCTCACGTTGTCAGTTTAAGAGCTATATAGATACGACGGTTTGATAGAACTTTTATTTATTTATTCACAATTTCTTTAATATTAATTAAAATCCTTAATAAACTTAAAGACTAGACATTTTTAACTTTTGCCAAAGTAAAAGGCCATTATGGTTCGCATTATATGATATACAATTTGTTTGTTTAATTAAATTTTTATATTTTTTGTGAATTTTTGTATTATTGTTATATACTATTTTTTTTTTAAATTGGAAAATGTGAATCAAAACCTATTAGAAGACAGTCGCAACTTTTTTTTTATATAAAACTAGAACTAAAACTTTAACCCATCTAAACCTATCTAGGCCCTGTCATGTGATCTTTATTCCATCGACTAACAAGTCATCGTTAGATCAGAGATCACATGTCAGGGCCTAGTTTTACTTAACCTAAGTATCGGCTTCAGCCCAGTCTAGCCACCAGTATCGGTCTCTATTTAACCTGTTAGTGTAACTTTTGTCACTTTCAGGTATGCTAATGCAGTATCTAATTTGATCAGTATTCCCGTCCCCCGACTCAAAAGGCTCATAAAGGATCCTTTTATCTGTTGCTCTCCTTGCAGCATGGTATATTATTGGAACGTTCGTTGAATCCGGTAGGTAGCCATATGCATCCAGAAACAGAAATTTGAAACAGAAATGTTTCTGGCGGAATGTATCCACTTTCCAAGGCATTTCTGAAATACCCAGGATTCGGATAGAATAATCCAGAGATAAATTCATTTTCGCTAACACTTGCCGAACTAACAAAGTGATTCCTTACAAGATCTAGAATGACATTGTCAATTCTGGACACACCGGAAGCATCCAGAAGTCTTTTGTTTGAGACGTAATGCCTATAATCGGAATGTGCACTCCTATACATCTGTGTGCAGGCTCTAAGACATTTGCGCTCGAACACTCGAAGTTTTTCCATATACGATGGGTTAATGTTCCACCACACTGGACTCGCATAAGTCAGAATTGGACGAACGAATGCTTGGTAACAAATGACCCAAAACGCTTTTGGGGATTTGTCAATTCGAAGAGAAAAACGGATGGATACCCAGCCAACTTCTCTTCCAATAATTCAAAAACATCGAGCTCTCTAATTGTGTCAAACTTATTCGCAGAGAGCTTCAGTAAATCATTTATTGATACCCATCCAGTCTTAGATGAGGATTATTTCAGTTATCTCAATGACTGTCCTCAAGTTAGTTTCAGCAATGTTACATTTGACGATGAGACACTATATGTGTTTGAAAGCTCCCTTGCCACAGGAGTATTCCCAACCCAATGGAAAAGTGCATTTATAACACATGTTTTTAAAAAAGGCGAGCGAGGAGATATCTCTAATTATAGACCTATCTCTAAACTATCTTGCATTCCTAAGTTATTTGAACACATTGTTTGTGATAAATTAGTATTCCTGTGTCGAAACATTATCTGTGAAGAACAGCATGGCTTTGTTAAACATCGATCCACTGTTACAAATCTATTGACTTTTATGCATCATTGTTCCAATAGTTTAGAAAATAAAAAAGAAGTCGATTGTATATACACTGACTTCTCCAAAGCATTTGACCAGTTATCACATCACACCATAATTTTTAAACTTAAGGCGTATGGATTCCCTCCAGGTTTCATAAATTGGGTTAAATCATATCTCTCATTGAGAACATACCAAGTAAAATTTAGAGGTTCCAAGTCCAACCCTTTTGTTGCTCAATCTGGAGTACCTCAAGGAAGTCATTTGGGACCAATTTTATTTATACTTGCAATTAACGATGTAAAAGCCTGTATTCGAGATAGCAAAATATTGATATATGCTGACGATATGAAAATTTTCAAATGTGTAGGAGATTTAAACGATTCGCTTTCACTACAAACCGATTTGAATAGTTTTACCATATGGTGTCTTAAAAACGGTTTGAATCTGAACCCTACAAAGTGCCAGCATATGCCATTTTCACGAAAACGCGCTCCATGTAATTTTAAATATACTCTGTCCGGGCACACTCTCTGTCGTGTAGACAGTTTTAAAGATCTTGGCGTTTATTTTGATCCCAAAATGGAGTTTAATAAACAAATTAACGTTATCGTCAATAAATCCAACTCCATGTTAGGATTTATAAAAAGGTGGTCAAAAGAGTTTACTGACCCATATGTCACTCTTTCACTCTATAATTGTCTAGTTCGCCCTCACTTGGAGTATGCCTCACAAGTTTGGACACCCTTCTATGTAGTTCATTCAAATAGAATTGAATCAGCCCAACGTAAATTCATAAGATTTGCTTTGAGAGGACTTCCATGGGATGATCTACACAATTTGCCTCCATATAGGTGTCGAATTAAACTGTTGCAACTATTGCCTTTGTCTCAACGTAGACTTAACAATGACATGGTTTTCTTACACCAATTACTATCAGGACAAATTGATGCTCCTGATCTTTTAAGTGCCATTGGTTTTAATACCCGGGGAGGTTCCTACAACCTGCGTAGATTAAATATATTACATATACCTAATCATAAACAGAACTATGGTATGCATGAGGCCATTAGTCGTATGAGTAGAGTAGGGGTAAAAATAATGATGTAGTTGAACTACATGTTAGTAAATGTAGTTTAAAAAATACTCTGCGAAATTGTATGCTTATAGAGTCATAATAAGTGTATTGTTATATAGCTAAATTGTAATTTCATCGTTTACTGACTTTGTTAGTGTTGTCAAACTTAATAACTTCTATGTTCTGTTATGTCCCACTAACAAATGCACTAAATGATGAGCCTGTGGATGCATATTATATGCTGTGGCAAATCTCTGCTCGTAGATGCTGCTTGTATTAAGCTCGCTACGACACAGATCTGATAGTGTTAAAAAAAAAATGATCTCAACATCGGTTCTAAGATAGTTGCAATAAAACAGGCTTTTTAGCGACATGAATGCCACTCTTGCCTTGTCTAATTGAATATTTATGTGCTCATTGTAATACAGAAACTTGTCCAAATGAACACCTAAATATTTTACCACGGTCCTCGACTCGATCCGAAGACCATTTGAACTCGTTATATTGAGATTTCTCCAGTTGCGTCTCAAATCTGAATTACCGCGTCTTATTGGGGTGCGGAACAGTATGGTTTCACATTTCGTATAGTTAATTTTAAGCTTCCATTCGGAGCAGAAAGCTTGAAACCTATCAAACTTGCTTTGAAGTTGGATTTGAATGTCTTCAAGTTTTTAGCCGCTTGCATACAGTGTAGCGTCGTCGGCAAATGCCAATGAATTATCGATTTCCCTAAGTATATCAGAAATGTAGATATTGAAGAGCTGTGGAGCAGTTACTGTGCCTTGAAGTAGACCATTATGGACATTAAAAACTTCAGCTGTCGAGTATTTTCTATCTGTTACAACAAATTTCTTTCCGTATAGCATGGATGCTATCATCTTTGTAAGATGAGATGTAAATTCATATCGAATAAGTTTGTAAATTAACCCGTCAATCCAAACCGTGTCAAAGGCTTTTTCGATATCCACTAGGCAGGCAGCTGTACATCTTTTGGCGTTGAGATTCCAATTAACATCCGAAATCAATTTTGTTATAGCATGCACTGCCGAGTGATTTCTTTTGAACCCAAATTGATTCCGCGGTATAATCTCCTTTTCATTACAAACGAACAAAATAGATTTATTAATAACTACCTCAAAAATCTTCCCGATATTAGGCAGGAGACTTATAGGCCTAAAGTTAGAAGGATCAGATGGAATTGGTATATCCTTAAGCACGATGTTTGTGATGTTATCCAAACCACTTGACCTTTTAGTGTTTAGTTTCCTAAATATGTCAGTCAAGTCGTCGAGGGTCGTGAAGTAATTGTAAGTCTGTTCATCTGTCAGTTTGTCAGCTTTTAACCACTCAGAAAATGTCAATAAAGTAGGGATCTCGCTATTGTGAAATATCCATAGTTCATCTCTTACTTCGACCGATTTGGAGCTGGGAAGTTCCCTGGCGTGAACCGCCTCAAAATGAGAGCCAATTACTTTGAGCTTGTCTGCTCCACTATCTATAATATAGTGGTTATTGATGACGGGATTATCTGATATATTAATTCCTAACTGGGATAGAAGCATCTGAGAAGACAGTGGTATCTTCAGTTTAGGAATTTTGACAACGTTACGTGGTTTAAACATTTTATTTATTTTTGGAAACATGTTCCTGCCGTCTGATTTTAATATGCTTTCAGCATGTTTTTTCCAGTAATCGTTGACACCATTCTTAAACTGCTGGCTTAGCAGAGACTTCAAATTCCTCAGAATGACGTCATGACACATCCATGTTTTTGAGAATGACAGGTAGTTTTAAAAAATGAATAACGACATAACCCAATCCCATTATGGTACTGCAAAATAATCGAAAAAATATTTCCATTTGCCGATTGTATCTGTGCAATTCAATCAAACAAACCTCATTTCCAGTTCCCCACGATTCCCTGAAATAAACAATCCGATTGACACATGAACTCAATAAAGATCGAATAAAAACGTCAAATATCAGTTTGTTGTCATTTATTCGCATTCAGCAATCAATCTGCATGAGACTTCGACAGCAATAGCCTTAAAACAGAGATACAGACATAGCTATACAGATAATGAAAAATAGTAAACATTTAACATCACCAATCACCATCGATAATGTATCGAAAATATGTTTGCAAGTTTGTTGAATTTGCAAAATAGAGTTTATTTTCATCCAAAAATAAAATTGGCAATCTAAAAACATGTTTTCCATCAAAGGAGGTTTTTTTTCAAATTAAATTAAATATCGAGGCACAAATTAAGTGACAGCGACACTTATATCCCCTGGATTGACAGATGCAATTATTGACAGTGATGCCAAGTGCCTATTTAGTGAACGGATATGCCATTAACGACTGAATGCAAACACCTGCTGTCAAATTTTTACATCGGACGATTATTCCACGAAAATCTTGTGGTGGATGGGTCATACGCAACTTTCGGCGTTAGATCAAATCCCAAGCATTAGAGAATTTGACGATTTTGATAATTTGACCAAAATACAGATAATATTCATTTTGATTATTGATGCTTAAAAAGATATAAATAATGTCGACATGTGATTTATTCCGGAATTTGAATATAATAGGCGTGCTTTTATTCTAAATCTATAAGGCTTAGATACTTACTTACTTACTTAAGTGGCGCTACAGTCCGGAATGAACCTGGGCCTCAACCAACATGCCTCTCCAATTAGCCCGGTCCTTAGCTAACTGCCTCCAGTTGCGCACTCCAAGTTGGTTGAGGTCGGTTTCCACTTGTGCGCGCCACTTAAGGCGAGGTCTTCCTCTACTGCGTCCGACGTCTGGCTGGGAATCGAAGACTCTGCGAGCCGGAGTATTGGTGTCCATTCGTTCTACATGTCCTAGCCATCTTAAACGTCCAATGCGGAGTTTTTTGACCAGGGGCATGTCGCTGTACAGCTCGTATAGTTCTTGGTTGAATCTTCGTCTCCATAGCCCGTCAACGCAAACGGGACCGAAGATTTTTCGAAGAATTTTCCTCTCGAATCTACCAAGGATTTCTTCATCCGCTTTTGATACAGTCCATGCTTCAGCGCCGTAGAGCAGGACTGGGATGATCAGGGTCTTATATAGGGTTTCCTTAGTAGTTCGAGTGAGGGCTTTACTACTAAATTGCCTTCTTAGCCCGAAGAAACAGCGGTTGGCAAGAGTAATTCTTCGTTTAATTTCTGACGAGATGTTGTTGTCAGAGCTAATAGCGGAGCCGAGGTAGACAAAGTCCCGTACTACCTCAAAGTTATATCTGTCAATGGTGACGTTCTGTCCAATTCGTCGATGTTGTGAGTCCTTTCGTGATGACAGCATATACTTAGTCTTACCCTCATTTACTGCTAAACCCATTTTCGCCGCTTCCTTCTCTATACTAGCAAACGTGGCTATGACATCACGTTGAGTCCTGCCAATGATGTCAATATCGTCAGCGTATGCTAATAGTTGCACCGACTTTTGGAAAATTGTGCCTCTGGTGTTGGCTTTGGAGTTTTGCACAATTCTCTCAAGAATCAGATTAAAGAAGTCATATGACAGCGCATCGCCTTGCCTAAATCCTTTTTTGGTATCGAATGTGTCGGTGAGGTCGTTTCCGACCCTGATGGAGCAGCGAGAATTCTCCATCGTCATCCTACACAAACGGACGAGTTTGGGCGGTATACCAAAACTAGACATGGCTCTATACAGTTCGTCTCTATAAATGCTGTCATATGCGGCTTTGAAATCGATGAATAGGTGGTGGGTATCGATTTGGACTTCTTGAGTTTTTTCCAGGATCTGCCGAAGTGTGAAAATTTGATCGGTTGTGGACTTTCCTGGCCTAAAACCACACTGATAAGGGCCAATCAGGTTGTTGGTAAACGGTTTCAGGCGTTCACATATTACGGCAGATAGGATCTTGTAGGCGATGTTGAGGAGACTTATGCCTCTGTAGTTGGCGCAGTTCAGAGGGTCTCCTTTTTTGTGGATCGGGCAAACGATGCTGAGGTTCCATTCTCCAGGCATATTTTCATCCGACCAGATTTGGCTTATGAGTTGGTGGATGTTACTTACCAAGTCATCTCCGCCGGCCTTATAGAGCTCAGCGGGAAGGCCGTCATTTCCGGCAGCCTTATTAAGCTTGAGTTTAGATATTGCTATCCTCACTTCACTCAGGTCGGGTGGTTGGCAGTCTTCGCTGTCGTTGCCAATATTGAATGGTTCGTTCTGCCTGACAGCGGAATGTTGTTCGTCATCGCCGTTTAACAGTCTGCAGAAGTGGTTCTTCCATATCCTCAGCATCGACTGTGTCTCAACTACAATATTTCCTTGTTCATCTCGACAGGATTCTGTTCGAGCCTTGTATCCTTGGCTTTGACGTTTTACACTTTGGTAAAACTTGCGAACATCGTTCCTGGAGTGGCACCTCTCTATATCCTCGATCGCGCGCTTTTCTTGCTCTTTTTTCTTCTTGCTGAAAAGCCGATGTTCTTCCCTTCTTCTTTGCCTATAGAGCTCAATGGCAGCTCTCGTCTTCACCTGCAGCTTAGCCTTGTAGGCCTCGTTCTTGGCTGCGAGCATCTGTCGGCATTCCTCATCAAACCAGGGGTTTCTTGCTGGTGGGCGCGAGAAACCTAGCACTTCAGTTGCGGCTGATCTAATGGCCTGTTGGCATCGTTGCCATTGCTCTTCGACATTCGATGCTGGTGGTATGGTGTTAATCGAGAGGTTAAGGGATACGCGTTGTGCGAAGGTCTTGGCGGTCTCTTGCGATTGCAGTCTTCCGACATTAAATTTTTTCACAGTATTTCTGGATTGTTGTGGCGTGGTGGATATCCGCATTCTTACCTTGGCTGCTACAAGGTAGTGATCCGAGTCGATGTTAGCTCCTCGGAATGTTCGGACATCCAAAATACTGGATGCGTGCCTCTTATCTATCGCAATGTGATCAATTTGGTTGACCGTTCGTTGATCTGGAGACCGCCATGTCCCCTTATGGATATCGAGGTGAGGAAACCGTGTGCTGGCTATAGTGGCATTTCGTTCCGTAGCGAAATCAATTAGCCTAAGTCCGTTACCAGACGTGTTGTCGTGTAGGCTATGTTTTCCGACAATACTTCTAAAGATGTCTTCTCTTCCTACCTTTGCGTTAAAATCTCCCAGCACGATTTTAACATCGTACTTCGGTAGTCGCTCATAGGTTTTGTCGAGGAGCTCGTAGAAGCAATCCTTAGTTGTATCATCTTTTTCTTCCGTCGGAGCGTGAGCGCATATAAGGCTTATGTTGGCGAATTTGGCCTTGATGCGGATTGTTACTATGCGTTCGCTAATGTCTTGGAAACATAAGACTTCTTGCCTAAGTCTGGCACTTATAACAAATCCGCATCCGAATAGTCGCTGTTTCTGCTCACTATAACACGGTCCGTAGTATATGTCACAGTTTTTCATCCTCTTTTTGCCCGGCCCATCCCATCGTATTTCCTGGATGGCAGTAATGTCTGCTTTGTAGCAGTTTAGGGCTTCCGCTAGTTGTTCGCCTGCACCTCTCCTGTTTAATGTTCTCACATTCCAGGTGCAGATACGAACGTCGTTGTCCTTTTTTCGTTTAGCAGGGTCGTCAACAATAAAATCAGTCCTTTCCGAGGCTATTGGTTGCTTCGTAACTATGTTTTTTTTCTGTGGGTGGGTAGTTAACCCAAAGCACAACCCCCAACCTGGAGGGCCAGTTCCAATTTATTAGATACCCCTAGGACACGGGGCCATCAGTATCCACTACGGGATTGAGCGCTGCCGTTGGCCTTTCGGTTCATCCGCCACCATCTCTGTTCAAGGGGCCTGACTAACCCTTGAAATTCCTAGACAACCTGTTGTCCGAATATGTCAGAGCAGCTCATCTAGGTTCGCCTGGGACAGCCGGCCGGGTATTCATCCGTGCCATTCTCACCAGGGTGTTTATAGTGTTGCTGTTTTTCGTCATGTTATCAACACTCGCGCTTATCGTTTAGCAAGTCAAATCCGGTTGGATGAGACCAGTACCCGATGGTTACCACTTGGAGGTAAAGATAAGCACATTTGATGTGTAGTCAGAGTTGCAACACTGGGCATTGCCAAGTTAACGCCAATCAGAGAAAAGGCTTAGATACACATGAGAAAAAAAACGCTAATCGGTGATCTTGCATCACTGATACTGAAACACGTGCCCGCCAACAGATGGCAGTTTAGGGTTTAAATTTCTGCTGTGTCTTTTATTTTATTTGTTTTTTGCAAATAAAATCCAATTTTTTCACTTTATCCACTGCTACACTTATTGTAGTGTTTTGATTTTATGTTCACATCAAATTAATTCATAAATCATTGATTCCCCCCCGATTTTGCAGGATGTGGTGCCGGCAGCCATTTATAGCATTTTCAACAACCTTTTTCGATAGCAATTTTGAATGGAGCAAAATAGTTTCAATATATCTATGATATGAAAAAGGCCAACTGGACTCGTTATAGAAGTAGTGTAAATCAAAAGCTTCGACTTGTTAATACTGAGTTAGATCAAATAACATGTAAGCAAGATGTTGACTCTCTCGTTAACACTTTTACTAAACACATCTTGGTTTCTGCTGACGAAAGTATACCAAAGGTAGCTAAAAACAATAATTGTTTCAAGCTCCCATTGCATATTTTGAATCTTATAAAGATAAGAAATATGTATAGGAGAAATTGGCAGAGGTATAGGCAACCCTCTTATAAAAACCAGGTGAAATACCTAAGCAGCGTAATAAACAGTCAAATTTCACAACTGCGAAATGATTCCTGGAGCAAGAAGCTTCAAGATTTAGACAAGAATTCGAAGCCATTTGGAACATGGTAAAAATAGTCCGAAATAAGAATAGGCATATCCCATTCCTCAAGGAACATTCGAATATTTATTTTACGGACAGCGAAAAAGCCAATGCTCTAGCCTCAACTTTCGAGCGTAATCATTGCATATCGCAAAATTTGGGTGATGTAACGGGTGATTTTTTAGCTGGTTTGGTTTTGGCAACACTGGTTTTGACAGCTGACGTGTGTTTAGTACCTTGTGTCACTGTCAAACAGCTTCAGTTTGGTTTGCAATTTAACCATGGATCGTCTAACAAATGAACAACGCTTGCAAATTATTGAATTTTACTATCAAAATTCGTGCTCGGTTCGAAATGTTCATCGCGCGCTGCGGCCGTATCAGCTAGTGTGACAGAAGACCGCGAAATGTCGATTCGGCGCCGTTCCCAGCAGTTAGGCCTTTGTTACAGCACTACGTGGAAAATTTTGCAGAAGGATTTGGGCGTAAAGCCTTTTAAGATACAGCTGGTGCAAGAACTAAAGCCAGCCGACCTACCACAACGCCGAATTTTTGGTGAATGGGCTCTTGGAAAGCTGGCCGAGGATCCGCTTTTTTATCGAAAAATTGTGTTCAGCGATGAGGGTCATTTTTGGTTGAATGGGCACGTAAATAAGCAAAATTGCCGCATTTAGAGTGAAGATCAGCCAGAAGCATTGCAACAGCTACCAATGCATCCCGAAAAAGCCACTGTTTGGTGCGGTTTATGGGCCGGCGGCATTATTGGGCCATATTTCTTCAAAGATGATGCGAATCGCAGCGTTACTGTCAATGGTGAACGCTACCGAGCGATGATAACAAACTTTTTTTTGCCCGAAATGGAAGTTCTTGACTTGCATGATATGTGGTTTCAACAAGACGGTGCCACATGCCACACAGCACGCGAAACAATGGCGCAATTGCGAGGCGAGTTTGGTGAACAGTTAATTTCACGTTTCGGGCCGGTCAATTGGCCGCCTAGATCGTGCGATTTGACACCATTAGATTATTTTTTGTGGGGGTATGTCAAGGCTAATGTCTATAGGGACAAGCCCGCTTCGATTGACGCACTGGAAGCCAACATCCATGCATTCATTCGTGAGATACCGGCCGATATGTGTGAAAGAGTATGCCAAAATTGGACTCAGCGGATGGGCTACCTGAGACGCAGCCGCGGTCAACATTTGCATGAAATTATCTTTAAACATTAAATTGCAAGGTTCAGACTATCGATTCAAATAAATATTTCATTCATTTTTTCGAATTTTTTGTGTTTTTTTTTTTAAAAAAAGTTCTAAACCTCTTAAAAAATCACCCGTTATATACAAACACTGTGGTTGGCAATTCAGTTGAAAGACTAAGAACTATGAACATAAATACACCTGTAGATGCTTACGTAAACGAAGAACACATCTTGTTTTTTATAAATAATCTGGTAATTAGAAAGACTGGAGGATTAGATCATGTAAGAAATATCTACCTTAAGGAACTACCTAAAAAAGGGATCAAAGTGATGGCGTATACTGTTAACGCCTACCTTAAGATGCAGTACTTTATAATCAAATGGAAGCTTGCCAAAGTCTCACCCATATTAAAAGCGGGTAAGGCAGCTGTTAATCCGGGTAGTTATAGACCAATAAGCCTACTTAGTAGCCTAAGTAAGATTTGTGAAAAAAATTTAAAAGAAAAGATTATGAAATTTATTGATGATAAACATGTCTTTCCAGATGAACAGTTCGGTTTTAGACGCTACCACAACACTGCCTTTCAAGTACAAGGAATTTATAATCATGTTAAAAGTAACCGGTCGATAGGAAAATCGACCGGCATGATTTTACTTGATATTGAAAAGGCCTTTGACTGTGTTTGGCATAATGGATTGATATATAAAATGATAATTCTACACTTCCCTCCTTATCTGTGCAATATAATCTTAAGTTTTCTGTCTGATCGTCGTTTTCAAGTGCATGTCAATAGTGGTGTATCTAATGTAATTTACTTGAAGTCCGGAGTACCTCAAGGTTCCGTATTGGGGCCCATTCTCTATAATTTATATACCTCAGACCTTAAAGATCTGCCTGAATGTGGATTAGCTGTTTTTGCTGATGACACAGTTGTATTTTCATCCCATGATTTTGCTCTTAATATTGAGATCAGTCTAGAATATGCGATGGAAATACTAGAAACGTATTTAAATATAGGAAGATCCAATTAAACAAGAACAAACTACAAGCTATCTTTTTCACTAGAAAAAGAAAAGCTTGTTTTTGCCTTCCTCTAACTTACAGATTAATGGAACAAATGTAAAGTTTCAGAATTCTGTCAAATATCTAGGTATATATCTTGATTCCAAGTTAACATTCCAGGAACACATCTCACAGACAGTGAAAAAGGTTAATATAGAAACGAGAGTCCTTTACCCATTTATCAATAGGAGATCATTACTTTCTCCGTCAAACAAAATAATAATAACGGGTGATCCAAGTAGAGATACTTTTTTCAATAGCCTTTTTTGACAGATCACGTGTGAGTCGTGTCATGCTGTCATGTTATTTTTGTTTAGTATTGTTTGGCATTTCATAATGGAAAGACTTACGTGTGAACAACGTTTACAAATTGTTCAACTTTATTATGAAAATTTACGTTCTGTGAGGAATGTGTTTCGTGCACTTCGCTCAACTTATGGTCAACATAATCGGCCTACTGAGCGTACTATTCGCAACACCATCACCCATTTTGAGACCCAGCATTCATTACTGGATAATATTCGACCGAATAGACCACGTCCAGCACGCTGTGAAGAAAATATAGCGGCCGTAGCTGAGAGTGTACACGAAGACCGTGGAGAGTCGATTCGGCGCCGTTCGCAGCAACTCGGACCATGATAACCGACTATTTGATGGCTGAAATTGAAGCTCGTGATCTCGGCGACATTTGGTTTCAGCAAGACGGCGCCACTTCCCACACATCGCATCAATCAATGGACTTATTGAGAGAACATTTCGGTGAGCACATAATTTCACGTTTTGGGCCGGTCGATTGGCCACCAAGATCGTGTGATATCACACCGTTAGACTTTTTCCTGTGGGGATATGTAGTCAAAAGCTTATGCCGACAAACCCGCTTCGATTCAGGCCTTTGAGGAAAACATCACGCGTGTCATTCGCCAGTTACCAGTCGAAATGCTCGAACGAGTGATCGAAAATTGGACTCAACGGATGGACCATCTGCGACGTAGCAACGGCCAACATTTGATAGACATAACCTTCAAAAAATAAATGCCAAAGAATGTTCTTTCAAATGATAATAAACATTCTCCATTAAATTTGAATTTTCTGTGTTTTTTTTTTCTTTAAAAAAGTAGGGAACCTTGAAATGGATCACCCATTACAATTGACAGTGATGCCAAGTGGCTATTTAGTGAACGGATATGCCATTAACTACTGAATGCAAACACCTGCGTCAAATTTTTATATCGGACGATTATTCCACGAAAATCTTGTGGTGGGTGGGTCATACGCAACTTTCTCTTTCACAGCGAGTTGGGCGTTAGATCAAATCCCAAGCATTAGAGAATTTGACGATTTTGATAATTTGACCAAAATACAGATAATATTCATTTTGATTATTGATGCTTAAAAAGATATAAATAATGTCGACAAGTGATTATACGAACATTTATTCCGGAATTTGAAGGAATCAGTGTCTATGTGAATAATAATGATTTTCCGTTACTGGCCAAGAAGCTCAACCTGCAGGAAAATGCACAAGCATAACCAAAATTATGATGGCGTAACTTCTGTAAGGTTGTTTTTAAGCTTCCGAAGATGTGTGTACATGTTCGTTAAGATGTTTCTTAACTTTTTGCGAAGCCTATAATTTGCTTCTGTAAGGCCTTTTATAAGCAAACCAAGTTTTTTAGTAAGGCATATTAGAAGTATTTAAAGAAGTAGCTTCTTAAATTGCGCCAAATGTTTTTCCATAACTTCCTACAAGTAATATTGCTGGAGGGGAAATAGCTTCGATAGTGCTTTATCGAAGCGAAAAAATTGTTAGTTGGGCATCCCCTCGCTAGCTCAGCGGCGGTTATGGAATCTTTGCACAAGATCTGGATTGTAACAAAGATCCCTAGTTACATCATCCGTAACCAAGCCACCAATAAAATGCGAGACCTGAGTTTTGGTAACTTCACCATGTTGTCCCATAGTGGATAACAGGTGGGGAGATTCAGGTGCAGATTCTCTCCAAGAGCTTGCACGCCCTCAGAAAAAAAATACACATTTTTGGCGCAACAGGCTCGTTTGTACCCAGGGCCTAGCTTTCTAACAACCATTCATATGTGCGTGTGTACTTGTTGAAACTATTCAGATCGACAAACGCTAATGCTTTCAAAAATATGTACCTACGTGCCAACAAAGAATTTAAGCAGTTATATTCCGTCAAAAAAATACAGTTTCTAAAAAGTCTGGCAACCAAATTACTATACTCTAAAAACTCGAAGGACTTCTGGTGTAATGTACGTGAACTCAGAGGGCGTTGCCAAAGTATTAAGATTACTCTCGATGCTGAAACTTAGCTGCTCATTTTAAAACTCAATTGACAGCGGAGGAGAATCTTAATACTTTTAGTTACGCATTACAAAACGTTACTATGTCGGAACTCGATATTCTAATAACTACAAGAGAACTGGAAGCATCTTTGCTAACTATGAAGAACAACAAAGCTGCGGGTAGTGATGGTATTCCAGTAGAATTTTATAAATATGGAACTGAACAGCTCAAGGATTATATAGTGAAATTCTTCAACCTGATTTACAATAATGCCTGTGTGCCTTCTAGTTTTACAAAAGCCCTTATTTGTGCTATATTTAAAAAAGGTGATGCAAGATTGGCGGATAATTACAGGGGAATTTCTATTTTAAATTCACTCAGAAAGATCTTCGCTACAATACTATACAAAAGACTCTCCAATTGGATGGAAGACACCAATCGCCTCAGCATATTTCAAGCTGGTTTTCGCTCGGGATTTTCAACCATGGATCAAATTTTCGCACTGACTAGTATTGCCAGAAGATATATTGAAAAGAACAAGAAGTTGTATGTGTGTTTTGTTGATTTCAAAGCAGCGTTTGATACAGTCAACAGGCAGGCCTTGATTCATAAACTGTCGTTGCTCGGAGTATCTACTAAGTTCTTAACTTTATATCTTAAATTTCTGTCTTCATCAAGTGCAACTGTATGGGATGGTACTAAGTTGTCAGATTGGTTTGATACATCTGCAGGTGTTCCTCAGGGTTGCATTTTGAGCCCTATTCTATTCGCTCTGTTCATTGATGATATATGTAATATTCTCCCTGGAGGCGTATGCTTTGCCGGAATCCTCATTAAGGTCCTTCTTTACGCTGACGACTTGGTGCTGTTGGCTGAGAACCCCTTTACGCTTCAACTCCAAATAAACAGACTTCAATCGTACTGTGAGAAATGGGATCTCCATATCAACGTCCTAAAAACGAAGATAGTGATCTTTGAGTGCCGCCAAAGGAGAAGACTGCGTGAGGAATCGTGGCGACTGAACAACGAGCGGATTGATGTAGTACGTGAATTCAAGTACCTCGGAGTGTTGTTCACATATAACTTAAACTTCGGCAAACACGTGAAAGAAAAATGTAGTGAAGTTAGCTCTTAACTTGATGTGGCCTCAATTTTTCGCGAATCAAGAGGTTGAGCTATCATCAAAATATCAAGTGTTTAACGCGACTGTCAACACTTGCTTGTGCTACGGTGTACAGGTCTTTGGAGTTAGCTCCTTTGATGGTTTTGAAGCTGTCCAGAGATATTTCTTCAAGCGATTACTACGATTACCGAACTCAACACCAACCTATACCATACAAGTGGAGTCGGGGCTTCCACCTATTTACATCCGAAATCTGAAAGCTCATTCGGACTATTTGATAAGAGTGATCTTGTAGTTGTGCCCAATGCTACAAGAAATCCGACGTTTATATTTCCAAGAAAGTTTTCTGTCTTTAAATAGTCTCTATGAAATTTTAGATGGAGCTCGCGGTTGGTCCACCTTGTTTAAATTTGTCAAACATGCACTGAGCTATCGTAATAACTTTTAGAAAAGACTTTCAGTTCTGCAAGTTATTATAATATTATCTTACTCGTATAACTATAATTTGTTTATATCATTTTCTTTTTCATGTTCTTTTAACGAAATGTCAAATCCGGCAGACGGCAGAATTGTCATGTCCGTATTCTTAAGCAAAAACATTGTACATACTACTTAAAATGAAAAAAAAAATAAAGAATCTATCTATCTATCTACTTGTTGCACGATGGTTTGGCGAAAACTACGTTTTATTTCTAAAAAGAGGGCGTGGCAGTGGGCGTATTAAAAAAAATCTTACACTTGTTGCTGGGAGCAAGAGAGAGCAAGTGTACTGAATTTGATCATTTGAGGGCCAAAAACTACGTTTTTGTGAAAACTGGGCGTGGCAATAGGCGGATTTCCAAAAAAATTACAGTTGGTTTGCTGAGACCAACAAAGAGTATTTGTACCAAATTTAATCATTCTCGCTCAGAATTAAAGTCCCAAAAAGTGGTGACGTACGGACGGACAGACAGCTGAGACCAGCTAAATTATTTCCCTATGTTACAATTTATGTATCAAAACTAATATACCCCTATGGGATAGGTTATAAAAATGATCGGAGCAGTAGGTAGATTTTAAAACGAGTGGTGGACGTTTATTTTGGCATTTAAGGAAATCGGTGTCGATGTGAAAAAGACGATTTTTCGTTATTAATCAGAACTGAAAAATCTGTTAAGAACTCTTTGGGCTTTCGGGTTTTCGTAAACATTTTCGACCTCGAGATTTTGATTGATTCTAACATTTCGATGATAGGGAAACCCAAAAATGTGTTTTTTTTTTAGAATTCTGTCCGTCTGTCCGTCTGTCCGTCTGTCCGTTTGTTAGTTTCTCACAATCATTCATGTATGCGTGCGTACTTCTGGCACGATAGTGGAACCTCCTGTCTTATACCAAATTCGTACGGCTAAGCTGTCTTTGCTCGAAATTCAAGATATACAAATCGGTGCTGTATGAATGAACGGAAAGACATATAAAAATGGTGGTGCCTGTCTTGGGCTTTAAATTTTTTTAATGAAAAACGTTGGTTGTTTTGAACTATGTTCATTTGATGTCAAAATTGATGGCAATTCGGTTCTGATTTGTGACATTTTCCATCACTCTTACCAGAACTCCCGGCGATAGAATAGTGACTTCAAAACCTAAAAAAAGTCTGTAACTGTTGAATCAGTCTATCGTGCCGGCCGGTGCAATTCGTATTAGACGACCCGGAAATGCAGCTCTCAGAATTTCGATTGTGGGTCGTGGCGCCATTGCTCCATCCTGTTGAAACATTCATAATTCATAATTTTTTCTTATTCACATACCCACAGAGATAAAAATGGGCGTCGTACGTAAGTCATGTTCATGATAATTTTCACCGAAATTCTCTCTAAAGACCGCCGATTGTTGGCCAATTGCATGGCACGTCAGTTGGTCGATACTCTGGGATTCTCTGCGATATCTTCAACTAAAACTGCGAATTTTCAGAAGAAAGGCTGCCCCAATTACCGGCCAGACTTTGCAGTATCACATGTTGTCCCATTCTCTTCTAGGCGAGCGGCTAATCTTCGTAGTGTTTGCTAGTTGATATCGGACGACTGGGACATTTTAGCCGAAATTCACGCTGCACAAAGACCACCGATGAATTATTTTTCTTGAATGATTGAAATTACAACAACTACTTATATACAACAGAACTATTTGGTTTTTAAAGCTATTTCGGACATTACCAAGTGTCCTCATCAGATTCCTTCTAATGGTTTTTCTTTCCGTAAGAGTACAGCGACACGTGTATTTTGTATCTGTTTACTTCACAAATGTCAAAGTAGAAAATAATAAAAGTGATACCAATTCGCTTACTTTATGACTAAGCACTGGAATGTTGAAAACTGACTATCAGATACAAAGATATACCAACTATCTGACTCTGCATCACAATAAACCGAAGTAAACATCATGCCAAGTCATTACATGTATCTACAACCATTTTCAACTGAATTAATAATAAAAAAAACAGTGCTGCCAGCTCTATGCCCCTTTATCTTGATTGAAGTAAGTCATGCCGAAATCATGAACAGAGATAGTGATGACATTCGTCACTTTTATTACCATGTGTGAAATTCGTTTGATTATTAAATCAAAGCAATATCTATCGCAACAGGTGACTCCTTCAAAAGTGTGTTTTTTTTTTTAATTCGAAATCTCAAGATAACAACGATAAACTTTCGAGTTATCTACTTGAACTCTCGGAGAATTCCTAAAGCGGCAATAACATGTGATGGTTGGGTATTGTAGAACGAGTGTAGACTCTGATTGGCGTTAACTTGGCAATGCCCAGTGTTGTGACTCTATGACTACACATCAAATGTGCTTATTTTTACCTCCAAGTGGTAACCATCGGGAACTGGTCTAATCCAACCGGATTTGACTTGCTAAACGATAAGTGCGAGTGTTGATAACACGACGTAAAACAGCAACACTATAAACACCCTGGTGAGAATGGCACGGATGAATACCCGGCCTGCTGTCCCAGGCGAACCTAGATGAGCTGCTCTGACATATTCGCACAACAGGTTGTCTAGGAATTTCAAGGTTTAGTCAAGCCCCTTGAACAGAGATGGTGGCGGATGAACCGAAAGGGCAACGGCAGCGCTCAATCCCGTAGTGGATACTGATGGCCCCGTGTCCTAGGGGTATCTAATAAATTGGAACTGGCCCTCCAGGTTGGGGGTTGTGCTTTGGGTTAACTACCCACCCACAGAAAAAAATATTGTTACGAAGCAACCAATAGCCTCGGAAAGGACTGAATTTATTGTTGACGACCCTGCTAAACGAAAAAAGGACAACGAAGTTCGTATCTGCACTTGGAATGTGAGAACATTAAACAGGAGAGGTGCAGGCGAACAACTAGCGGAAGCCCTAAACTGCTACAAAGCAGACATTACTGCCATCCAGGAAATACGATGGGATGGGCCGGGCAAAAAGAGGATGAAAAACTGTGACATATACTACGGACCGTATTATAGTGAGCAGAAACAGCGACTATTCGGATGCGGATTTGTTATAAGTGCCAGACTTAGGCGAGAAGTCTTATGTTTCCAAGACATAAGCGAACGCATAGTAACAATCCGCATCAAGGCCAAATTCGCCAACATAAGCCTTATATGCGCTCACGCTCCGACGGAAGAAAAAGATGATATAGCTAAGGATTGCTTCTACGAGCTCCTTCACAAAACCTATGAGCGACTACCGAAGTACGATGTTAAAATCGTGCTGGGAGATTTTAACGCAAAGGTAGGAAGAGAAGACATCTTTAGAAGTATTGTCGGAAAACATAGCCTACACGACAACACGTCTGGTAACGGACTTAGGCTAATTGATTTCGCTACGGAACGAAATGCCACTATAGCCAGCACACGGTTTCCTCACCTCGATATCCATAAGGGGACATGGCGGTCTCCAGATCAACGAACGGTCAACCAAATTGATCACATTGCGATAAATAAGAGGCACGCATCCAGTATTTTGGATGTCCGAACATTCCGAGGAGCTAACATCGACTCGGATCACTACCTTGTAGCAGCCAAGGTAAGAATGCGGATATCCACCACGCCACAACAATCCAGAAATACTGTGAAAAAATTTAATGTCGGAAGACTGCAATCGCAAGAGACCGCCAAGACCTTCGCACAACACGTATCCCTTAACCTCTCGAAGAGCAATGGCAATGATGCCAACAGGCCATTAGATCAGCCGCAACTGATGTGCTAGGTTTCTCGCGGCCACCAGCAAGAAACCCCTGGTTCGATGAGGAATGCCGAGAGATGCTCGCAGCCAAGAACGAGTCCTACAAGGCTAAGCTGCAGGTGAAGACGAGAGCTGCCATTGAGCTCTATAGACAAAGAAGAAGGGAAGAACATCGGCTTTTCAGCAAGAAGAAAAAAGAGCAAGAAAAGCGAGCGATCGAGGATATAGAGAGGTGCCACTCCAGGAACGATGTTCGAAAGTTTTACCAAAGTGTAAAACGTCAAAGCCAAGGATACAAGGCTCGAACAGAATCCTGTCGAGATGAACAATAAAATATTGTAGTTGAGACACAGTCGATGCTGAGGATATGGAAGAACCACTTCTGCAGACTGTTAAACTGCGATGACGACCAACATTCCGCTGTCAGGCAGAACGAACCATTCAATATTGGCAACGACAGCGAAAACTGCCAACCACCCGACCTGAGTGAAGTGAGGATAGCAATATCTAAACTCAAGCTTAGTAAGGCTGCCGGAAATGACGGCGTTCCCGCTGAGCTCTATAAGGCCGGCGGAGATGACTTGGTAATGAACATCCACCAACTCATAAGCCAAATCTGGTCGGATGAAAATATGCCTGAAGAATGGAACCTCAGCATCGTTTGCCCGATCCACAAAAAAGGAGACCCTCTGAACTGCGCCAACTACAGAGGCATAAGTCTCCTCAACATTGCCTACAAGATCCTATCTGCCGTAATATGTGAACGCCTGAAACCGTTTACCAACAACCTGATTGGCCCTTATCAGTGTGGCTTTAGGCCAGGAAAGTCCACAACCGATCAAATTTTCACACTTCGGCAGATCCTGGAAAAAACTCAAGAAGTCCAAATCGATACCCACCACCTATTCATCGATTTCAAAGCCGCATATGACAGCATTTATAGAGACGAACTGTACAGAGCCATGTCTAGTTTTGGTATACCGCCCAAACTCGTCCGTTTGTGTAGGATGACGATGGAAAATTCTCGCTGCTCCATCAGGGTCGGAAACGACCTCACCGACACATTCGATACCAAAAAAGGATTTAGGCAAGGCGATGCGCTGTCATGTGACTTCTTTAATCTGATTCTTGAGAGAATTGTGCAAAACTCCAAAGCCAACACCAGAGGCACAATTTTCCAAAAGTCGGTGCAACTACTAGCATACGCTGACGATATTGACATCATTGGTAGGACTCAACGTGATGTCATAGCCACGTTTGCTAGTATAGAGAAGGAAGCGGCGAAAATGGGTTTAGCAGTAAATGAGGGTAAGACTAAGTATATGCTGTCAACACGAAAGGACACACAACATCGACGAATTGGACAGAACGTCACCATTGACAGATATAACTTTGAGGTAGTACGGGACTTTGTCTACCTCGGCTCCGCTATTAACTCTGACAACAACATCTCGTCAGAAATTAAACGAAGAATTACTCTTGCCAACCGCTGTTTCTTCGGGCTAAGAAGGCAATTTAGTAGTAAAGCCCTCACTCGAACTACTAAGGAGATCCTATATAAGACCCTGATCATCCCAGTCCTGCTCTACGGCGCTGAAGCATGGACCGTATCAAAAGCGGATGAAGAAATCCTTGGTAGATTCGAGAGGAAAATTCTTCGAAAAATCTTCGGTCCCGTTTGCGTTGACGGGCTATGGAGACGAAGATTCAACCAAGAACTATACGAGCTGTACAGCGACATGCCCCTGGTCAAAAAACTCCGCATTGGACGTTTAAGATGGCTAGGACATGTAGAACGAATGGACACCAATACTCCGGCTCGCAGAGTCTTCGATTCCCAGCCAGACGTCGGACGCAGTAGAGGAAGACCTCGCCTTAAGTGGCGCGCACAAGTGGAAACCGACCTCAACCAACTTGGAGTGCGCAACTGGAGGCAGTTAGCTAAGGACCGGGCTAATTGGAGAGGCATGTTGGTTGAGGCCCAGGTTCATTCCGGACTGTAGCGCTACTTAAGTAAGTAAGTACTGGAATGTTGAAAACTGACTATCAGATACAAAGATATACCAACTATCTTACTCTGCATCACAATAAACCGAAGTAAACATCATGCCAAGTCATTACATGTATCTACAACCATTTTCAACTGAATTAATAATAAAAAAACAGTGCTGCCAGCTCTACGCCCCTTTATCGTGATTGAAGTAAGTCATGCCGAAATCATGAACAGAGATAGTGATGACATTCGTCACTTTTATTACCATGTGTGAAATTCGTGTGATTATTAGAGATACCACATGGCAATATCTATCGCAACAGGTGACTCCTTCAAAAGTGTGTTTTTTTTTTAATTCGGAATCTCAAGATAACAACGATAAACTTTCGATTTATCTACTTGAACTCTCGGAGAATTCCTAAAGCGGCAATAACATGTTGACCAACATTAGGTCCTATTTTTGGATACCACATTCAGGAATGCAAATATATTTTTCAGCTCTCGTATGTTTTCTGTAACCTATTTCAACTGCAGTCAACTTCCGGCCAATTGATCTGATGATTTTCAATATTAACATTTCATCATCTGTTTTTTTTTTCTAGAACTGATAATGGAACTTGGATTCTATAAATCCAGCTTATTACTTAATCGTGTAATACAGTTTTTCTGATGACACAACCAATCCCACCTTAACTCATGACACTTTATCAGTGATTACACTCAACTGTGGATGTGTGTGTTGAAGAAATCACTCAGTCATCACAATTAATTAACACAAAATGCGTCTTTCATCGAAATCAGACCGAAAGTCATGTGTCAAATAAGTTTTTCTCCGCATGCCAAAATGTTCCAATTTCCGTTTTGCACATTATGTATGTATGGATGTCAAACTGACAGATGATGATGGATTGCAGTCAATCGTTGGAATGTTGTTATTCAATAATGTATGTGAAGGTTACGCATTACCTTTGATTTGTCAAAGCCGTGCCACTTTATTGAAATTTACAACACAGATTCACCTTTATTCAGAATCCATATGATGACATACATAAGTTTACCATGAGTATTTAATTGTCTTATAGAACATTGTGTGTCAGTTGCTATTTTAAGGACCTTTATGGCTGAAAAAATAAAATAAAATGGTATTCTTGTCACGAAGTCACGGCATGACGTTGAGTATATTTTCATTTCAGGAAATGTGTCCTTCAAATAAAATTGTCTTGCTACGTGTTTTCCATAAAGGAGAATATAGACGCCTACCTACCAATCCAATCAAATAATTGCAATCGGAATTTTGTTTTATCGATAGGATCGCAATGACACGGACAAGATTTTGAAATATTTTGCCGGGTTGGGTAATGCTCTGTGCCATGGTATAGGTACTGCCGCGTATCGATTTAACGGCTCTCTGGGATAAAATGAATTTAATTGACAATGTTGCACTCAAAGTCGGGGGTGCATTTTGACAACCCTCACGAAGGCTTCAATCGAACCAAGCCATTAGGTTGGTGACTTTGTGCATTTTTTGTGGCCCCATATTTCAAACGTGATTCTATAAATGTATCGAGAATGCCAATGAACTGCTTTCAGTATGTCGTCCGTCCCTCAACTCTTCATTGGCATCATCCTGCTTTCAACTAAAATTGACTCAATTTCCGATCTAAATTGCATGGAAATTGATTTCGAATAAAATGCATCCGTGCATGGATGAGTCGGGCTGTATGTGAAGATTTTTTTTTTATTTCGATTTTCCTCGCTATAGTGCGCCAGGGGATTTATTGTGTTGAGCTATTTTTGTTTATATAGGTTCCTGCATTTGTATGCGAGAGAGAGGTTATTGAATTTGGAAAAAACTGGAGGAAGCCAGAACAGCGCTTTTTTTATGTTTATGTGTGTTTTGTGAATAAAAAGATACGAGTGGAATAAGATTAGACAAAGGGCGGTGGCACGTGCCGATTGAATGCAAAATTCAATGCAATCACTTTGGGTGATCTAATTGAATGAAATTATTTGGATTTTTTTTTGGTTCATTAATACGATCTATGGAAGGCAGAATTTTGTAAAATTGGATTATTGGTCAATAAAAAGTATCTACAGGGATAAGGTTGCTTTTTTTTACTTTTAAATTCATTTTTTTTGCTCTTAAAATATTAACTTGGATTGCTTAATCTAATTCATCGGCCTGCCGGTGTTTAAGGGTAGGTAGTAGGATTACATGAGAACAACACAAGCGTTCTTACTCTAGCCTCTCACTATCAACTCCTACTCTCACCTCCACGATGGTGACTGGTGGGTACCTAGTACCTCAACTGGATATGGGGTAACAAACCTCTGTGGAAGGTCGTTGGTCGCAGCAAACGAGAGAGGGTGGAGGAGTGTCTTCTCACTCACTCTCAGGCGGCAGCGGAGGAATTCCCTAGATGGAGTCAACGGTGGCGCCTACAGAACCAGTTAGATCGAACTGGTAGTGTAATCCCTATATGAGCTGCTTCGACATATTTGAACACCAGGTCTATAGGGATTTCCAATACTGAGCCAGGGTGTTGGAAAAGAGTTGGTGGCGGAGGACCCCTCAATGGGTCAACGACTGCGCTCATATCCCAAAATGGGCTACTGACATCGGTATATCCAGCCCGCTGTCCTAGGGTCAAAACCAAGGGCATGGCCCTCCAGGTTTGGGGTTGTGCCGTCGGGCTAACTTCCCGACCATGGAAAAAACCATAAGTTATGAGAGAGATACAACCAGCCTCGCGTAATTAAAGTCCTCACATAGCAACAAGACCCGGAACGTCAATGGACTCTGATATAAGAGTATGCACCTGGAATTTACGAACACTCTACAAACCGGATGGCTACTCAAAAACTTGAATCCGTCCTCACGCGGTACAAGGCAGATATAAACGCAATCCAGGAGATACTATATGGAAAGCATCAGGTATAATGAAGAGAAAATATTGCGACATTTATTACAGCTGCAACAAAAGATTGCATGTATTAGGATGCGGATTCGTCGTGGGAAATCGGCTGAGGACAAACGTCATTGACTTCAAGTCGATAAGTCATCGCCTTTCTGTGATCCGCATCAAAGCTACGTTCCAAAACATAAGCCTAATATGTGCACACGCCCCTACCGACGAGGCTGAAGATCCCATCAAGGAGGAGTTTTATGGCCTCCTGGGTGGAGCCTACGGAGCCCGTCCGGAGAATAATGTAAACGTTGTACTCGGGGATTTCAATGCTAAAGTCGGAAAGGAAAACTTTGGCGGTTTAGTTGGTAAGCACAGAATCCACGAAACGACAACAGACAACGGCTATCGACTAATCGATTTGGCAGCAGCTCGTAATACGGTGATAAATAGCACTAGGTTCCCAAGGCTAAGGATCCACACAGCAACCTGACGCTCTCCAGACGGTCGAACCGCCAACCAAATCGACAATGTGCTAAGCATCCAACATCCTCGACGTGCATACATTCCGAGAGGCAAATGTCGACTCTGACCATTTTCTTGTCGCGGCTAAATTATGAGCTCGACTGACCAACGAGAAGAAGCTGCGAACTGCCCAGAAGAAGAAAGTCGACGTTGGACGCCTTAGCACACCTGGAGTAGCCAGAGCCTCCTACAGTGAGTGCCTGAGTATGAAACTCTCCTCTGTGCACTCACCTACCATAGGCCAGAACAATCAGTGGTGCCAGTATCGCGACATCATCAAGGAGGAAGCCGAAACCACTGTAGGTTACCAGCCACCCCCGAGAAAGATTATGAATGCGTGTACAAGAAAAAGGTGACAGAATCATCTGTCATAAGACACGAGAAGGCGCTGCAGCGTAAAACAAGGGCAGATGGAGAAGAGTATCGAGCCAGATGAAGGGAGGAAAAGAAGACCCTGCGTAGAAAGTAGAGAGCCTACGTAGCCTCCCAGCTCAAGGAGATCGAAGAGTAGCGCGATCATAACAATATCCGGAGGTTTTATAAAAAAGCCAAGCAACTGGCTGATTGCTACAAAACCGGAACGCAGGCTTTTCGAGACAGCAAAGGAAACCTAGTCACCGAAGCGCAGGGAATAGTAGATGTGTTTAAGCAGCATTTCCAACAGCTGCTAAATGGGCATCACGTAGAAAGATTGATAGGGCAACAAGAGAACCCACGTCCAGTCAATGAAGAACTAGTTCCACCACCTAGTATAGGTTCTGGTGGCTTACCAGCGGAGCTTTTTAAATACGGTGGTGATGTTTTGGTAGGGAGCATGCACCAAATCATCAACGATGTATGGGTGGAAGAAAACATGCCCGATGACTGGACTACCAGCTCCATATGCCCCATCTACAAAAAAGGCTTGCAAAAAACTATCGACGCATATCCCTGCTTAACGTCGCATACGAGATCCTATCCAACGTACTGTGTGAACGTCTAAAACCGTTAAGCAACACACTAATCGCAAGTACCAGTGTGGCTTCCGGCCCGGCAGATCGACTATAGACCAAATTTTTACACTGAAGGCACGTTGTAAGGGCAATGGCTAGCGTCAACAGCCTGATTTTCGGGGCTTACTACCCCAATGACATATACATGGAGAGTACGCTAATGTCGGGCTTTATTCCACCTGAGGCATTCGTTTATATCAACTCGTTAGGGTTAGTTCAGGAAAGGAACGGTATCCAGGTATTATACCACCGATACCGTCACGGGCGGGACAAGCGGCTATTCGGCGACGGGTACGTCGACAATGCTCCGGAGCCAGTTTCAGCAGAACTGGCAGGATAAGGGTTTTGTAGAGCACACATTTCGTCCTTCGAGTTAAGAGTTTTTGAACCCAGTTGTTTCGCCAAACCGAAGTAGCAACGGTTTCCTAGGGTAATTCTGCAACGGTTTCTAGGGTAATTGCTGCTTTCAATAGTGACGGTTTGTCCTAGGCGGTGCGGTGGACAGATGCTTGTTTGTTTTTTGATAGCATGTACTTAGTCTTGTCCACATTTACTTCAAAGGCCAACGGATTTCGCCTGTTCTTCAATCGCCGTTGAAGCTTTCATCACGGCAAGCTGGGAGCGACCGATGATGTCAATATCGTCTGAATAGCCAAGCAGCTGGACGGACCTGTTGAGAATAGTGCCTTCCGTGTTGACACCTGCCCTACGCACTCTCTGCTCCAGTACGAGATTGATGAAGTCACATTATAGCGCGCCTCCTTGCCGAAATCCGGTGCATGTTTGGAATAGTTCGGAGGAGCTACTTCCAAACTGCACGTTGCAGTGCGTATTTTCCAGCGTCACGCGACATAGTTGGATCAGTTTTGACGGGATCCCAAATTCGGCCATCGCCATATAGAGCTCCTGATGATATATGCTATCGTACGCGGCTTTGAAGTCTATGAATAGGTGGTGAGTTTCGACTTCAAAGTCGTTGGTCTTTTCTAGGATTTGCATCAGTGTGCAGGGCCCACACATTGGTACTTGCTGATTAGTGTGTTGCAGAACGGTTTTAGACGTTCACACAGGATCTTGAATGCTCCCTATGCACCACCATATTTTTTTGAAAGACCTGAAAAGTCTTGGAAAGATCGATATATAGTTTTGCAATAACAATGCCATAAGCATGCTATTATCAAAATAGCACTGCACACATTAGTACGTGCTTTTGCTGATAAACATCTGAATTATTAGCTCAAAGCTAGGCTATTTAAAATATCATTTGAGGAACCCCTCAAGGTGGAATCCTGTCCTCACACCTTCTAAACCGAGAAACCAACAACGGTACGTCGAAGAAACTCAAGATCGCTTCCCGCTTTTCGCAGGTTTTTGCGTCGTGACCTAAGCCTGGGCCCGTGAAAATTCAACTATCCCAGAAGCTGGAGTTAAACGACCATAGATAACGACCTGTGTTCGCGGAATGGCCTTTGGAGCAGTTGGGAACTGTCCCTAATTTTCATCGAAAACTCAGCTTTAGCGATGAGGTCCATTTCTCGATCAGCAGATACGTCAACAAACAAAATTGTCAAATTTCAGACGATACCAATCCACATGATATCCAAGAGCGTCCAATTCATCCCGAAAAGGTCACTTTTTGGTGTGGATTTTGAGCTGGCGGAGTCATCGTTCCAAATTTCTTTGAGAAAGACGTTGGCCAGGCCATCACCTTCAATGGCGAGCACTGTAAGTCGATGATTGCCAACTTCGTTTGGCCTGATTTGGATAATATGGACACCAACGAAATGTGGTTTCAAAAGCACGCCGCTAAGTGTCACACTGCTCACGCTACATTGGAAACTATGCACGAGATATTCGAGGGCATGGTCACCTCACATGTAGGTGATGTGAACTGGATACCGAGGTCGTGCGATTTGACCCGTTACACTTTTTTTGTGGGCTTTGGTTGCTGGTCTATGCGGATAAGTCACAAACCAAAGCGGGACTTAAAGCCAACATAACCCATGCCATCGATCAAATCCAGCCTGATTTATGCGCCAGGGGCATGAAAAATTTGACATTTTGGATGCGCGCCACTTAGAGAAGCCGCTTCGGATATTTGAACGATGTTATGTTCCATACATAATGGCATCGATAGGCCTGTCGAATGAATAAAAAAAATTCAATGATAACTCACACAAACTTTGTTTTATTTAAATTGAAAGATAAGAAGAGCTTAATGAAAAATCCTTTATAACTCATCATGTAATGGTTGCTTTTGCGGATAAGGTTTCTATGGCATGAAACAGATTTCCTCTTTTGCCGAAGAGTTTATGGGTCACATCAAGAATGTCCTGATAAACCTTGCTGTTATGATGGAACACATTATGCTCTACTGGCATTTTTAAAATTCAAATTGATCATGGATTAGGATTCAACATCAAATTCATGTCTCTCACTGCTTGAAGAGATGCAGGAAAATGGTCTCTGAAATCGAGCGTGAGTCACCATGTGTCGAAGGATATAGCTGAGCCCTTTGAATCAATTCTCTAGCGGCTATGGTGACAGATCCTCAGAGCACTCTTCGCTTTATCGCCTATGAACACTGTCATAATAGAAATGCATAAATGTGATGATTATCAAACCACACATTAACCCATCCAGCATATCCTTAAAAAAAACGACTCTCACATCCTTACAAAAATCATCAAGTATAGCTGACGCCAGCCACAAACCCAACCTAATGTGACAATCGATGCGAATAAATGCTCTTGCATACATTATCCCATCACTAGCATGTGGCACATACGATTAAACCCAACACAATATGCCCACAAGGATACGTGAAATGAACTTTTTTTTTTATTCCCAACCAGTGCTCCTGAAATTGTCAACACCCACCACGGCAGAGGCTTGCACAATCATCTCCTTCGTGCCACTAGCTCATGCGTGTGAATTTTTATCAGGTATACATACAACAAGATGTTTAGGAAAAGATATTTACCAAAGGATATGGCGTAGCACTTAGCCCACGAAAGGATGTGACATTCGTTAAGCTCCTTATGCAAAAAAGGTAAGAAAATCTGTCTTGTCCTTCCTGGTACATCTTTGAAAGAACACTTTGTGCAAACACCGCGTGATTGGATTTTTGCTAAACTGATTATCCTTGTAGTCGTATCTGTATATACCCTGTCATCATTTATCATTATCCTTTGGATATGTTTATAGACCTGCTTAGCTGGTGATAAATATCCGCACATTTATACTTAACCGCAGAGCAAGGATTAAAGTTTTCTCAACCATGCTCCTCATCACGAAATTGCAATTAAACATCTCTCATGTGAGTTTGTGTGTGTGAGTCAGTGTTTGCATACAAAACAATGATGAAATATTCAATATGGTCGCCTTGTGAAAGACGGTATCCGCTTGGCAAACATTTCATGTATAAATGATGCGCCATTGGGAGCTGGGCCCAGACTCCTCACGACAAAATTAAACAGCAGGAAATTATGTTTACCCAGATCGTGGTGTATCTTTCACTCGTTTCAGATGTTTTGGTATCCATACACACGCCGTTCAGTTTGTTGTTTATGACGTTTTATCTCTAGATGGAGCTGGAGCGCCGAAAGGACACCATCCATTCGGAGACACTCAGTCAGATTGATTTCTTGTCAGTTGCATTATTTAATAGCAAAGCCAGAGACGAGGCAAGGATGTGCTCCGTTTCGCAGATATATAGCGCTGGGTATTGAATCGGATACAACTGTGTGTGTCAATTGTCAAACAAGGATGTCATATGAAACGCGATACAAACACTTCCAATTCTATGGTTGGAGCATTTTGTGGAGCGATTTTTTTTTTTGCTGCGTCCATTGTGCAAACGGATAAAATGTCCTCTTGTGCGAATTCAATTTAGTCGTCCCTAAAGGAGTGTAGCGGAGTCTATTTGGATAGGGTCTTCATAAAGGAGGAATAAATGGCAGAATTCAATTTGTGCTTTGAGAAGTCAATATACACTTTGGATGGCAAAACAACGGGAAGAATCGGAGAGCTTTTGTTCGATTTGGATGGCAGAGTTTAGCTTAAAAGGGAACGCGTTTAAGAGCTGAAGGAACCAAAAAGGGAGTCATGTTGTTTTTTTCATAAGAAAAGTGGTTTCAATGGTTTTGAGTGGGAAGAAGCTATTCGGGAACAATATGGTTGGTGGTGGGAGGTAGTTGTGTTCAATTTAAAAGATGAGCTTACTCTTGATGATTCTTCCTCATTTTTTTTAACAAAATCTTTTGTCGAGGCCACCTTGACCTTGACTTGGCATGTACGAGTATTAAGTTTGATGGATAACCTTGGCGCCGAGATTGGTAGCTTGGCAAACAGTGAGAGGTACTCGCTTTTCGTTTGTACAATGAGCTTAGGCTTTCATTGTTTTCAGGGCGGATATTCCCCTCTCTAACAGGTCGGACTGTTCTTCAGTCCGGAACGGAAATGAGCCTCATACAACGAAGGATTTGATTCAGATTAGGACTGATTTTGGGTTTAATTTTGTCATCATAGTTGTCATCCAGAGTTGGATATCCTTTTTGGAAGTGAATTATGTAGTCAGACATTCGACTATACGGTCCTTACTTGTAGAGGGATTTATCTTCCATTTTATTGCCAGACCCTTATGAGCATTCAGTTTGAGTCAATGCAACGGCTAGGTAATCGATTAGGGTGTTTTCGAAATCGCTTTACTGGGCTTATGAGGTAAAGATGAAAACCCTCTCTCTTTAACATGGCCCTTATTAGCCATCTGGAAGATAAAAACCATGAAAATTTATCGTGACCCGAGGTTCGTGTAAAAATTTCAAAATCTGAAAAATTTTGATGAAAAATGAAAATTTATCGTGAGCCTAGGGTCATGTAAAAATTTCAAAATCTGAAAAATTTTGATGAAAAATGAAAATTTATCGTGTCCCGAGGGTCGTATAAAAATTTCAAAATCTGAAAAATTTTGATGAAAAATGAAAATTTATCTTGAGCCAAGGGTCTTGCAAAAATTTCAAAATCTGAAAAATTTTGATGAAAAATGAAAATTTATCTTCAGCCAAGGGTCTTGCAAAAATTTCAAAATCTGAAAAATTTTGATGAAAAATTAAAATTTATTGTCTTGCAAAAATTTCAATAACTGAAAATTTTTGATGAAAAATGAAAATTTATCATGACCCTAGCCTAGGGTCGTGTATAAATTTCAAAATCTGAATAATTTTGATGAAAAATAAAAATTTATAGTGACCCGAGGGTCGTGTAACAATCTAAGGACGTTATTTTGTTCGCTTCAGAGTCTTGTCCCATGGTTATTCGATCGCCGAATTGGAGGTATTGATCTTGCTTCTTCGGGAGGATCGTGATAATCTAGAGATATTAGACCATTGTGTTGCAAGTTCTTCATAGAGATGATGATTGTTCCATGATTATCTGGATATTGCTGATCTCTTATGTGTCTAAGGAAATGTGTGTCCTCTATCGCAATGATCTTCGAGATCTCCTTTGTAGCCGTTTCTCAAATTTGGAGTATAAAGAGAAAGTTCCTAATGATCTGCGGGATCTCATTGAGGTTGCTGTATAATCTGTGTCATGCCATCGATTACCTAGTTATCTAATAGATCGTTACTCCCTATGATTAGAAGGATCTCATTGAAGTTCCTGGACCGATCGTCAATTTATCTAAAAGATCGCTAGTCGCGTTAATATCCGAGATCTTATCAGAGGTCAAACTTTCTCCTTAATTACTCGGCATTATTAACTTTTCCTTTTGCCAGTACCCAGGCAAAGATTGTAAACCCTGCTGATTTTAAGGATCATATTAAAATTTTATAATCTTAGTGACCTTAAGAGATCCTCCTTTCCTTTTCTGTCACCTTTAGCCAAAGTACTAGTCAAAAAAAAAAGAAGACCGTGCATGACGTCTCTAAGCATCTTTAAAGTTCCTTAACTTGTCTAACTATGTTGAATTCCAATTTACTACTCAAAATGTAACCATTGCAAAGGTGATCGCCTTTAGTTTCTTGAATGTTTCCAGTCATGATAATGTCGGTATTCAACTTGAAGTTACTGGTCATGGAGATTGCCGATCTTCAAATTATCAGTCCAAAAGGGTGAGATTACTTATGTCAGTATTCCACTTTAAGGACACGTTGATCGCCTTAATTTCCTGAATGTTGCCTAACATAATTATGTCGGTATATTAAACTTGAAGTTCCTGGACACCTTTATTTTCTTGAATGTTGCCGATCCGGAAATGATCAGTCGAAAAAGGTGAGAATGCTTATCATGATGATGACGGTATACAACTTGGAAGACACGGTGATCACCTTCAATTTCTTGAATATTGTCGGTCATGAATTGATCTGTCGAAAAAGATAAGACTGCTTATAATGACGATTCCGGTATATCTAAAGTTTGAAAAACACTTTGATCGCCCTTAATTTCTTGAATGTTGCTTAACATGATTTGAACTTCTTCACCTTTTATGCTGATCAGCGATCGTGATTAACTCAGGTTTCTCCTAAGTTTTCGTTTGGTATTATCAATTGAGAGTAATGTTTTTTCTTTAACGATCTTAGGGATCCCGCTCTAGAGCATAGATCGTTTGTTTTTCAAATCGTTTACGTTGCTGACTAATTAATCAAAGAGAGAGATAGGTTATCCCTTCTTTACCTGGGCCGAAAAGTTGAAGATCGCTAATCATGGTTGAATGCGGATGCTCGTCGGTTATTATTAAGGTTTCTCAACGTTGTCGATCACTAATTTGCCAGTAGAATAAAAATAATAGGGTTTCTGATTGATAGTCAGGTTCTCCTTCAAGTTGATAGACCTTTCCTTTAAATTTGTACCGCTTCTAATTTATTATTAAAAATAGAAGAAATTCCCATGATAGTTGGAAGATCACTGATCGTGAATAACTGCGATTTTTCATAAATTCTCGTTTTGCTTTCTCAAATATTCCGATCTTTGATTCGAAAGCCGAAAACGAATAATGGTGGTACCTAATGATCTTCGGGATCTTGTTCAAGATTTTAGACTCTGCTTTAAAAACTTTATCGTTGCTAACTTATTTGTCACAGAACAAGGTTGTTCATATTAGTGGTCATCGGGCCAAAAAGGCAAAGATCACTGATCGTGAATTCCAAAGATTTCGTTTAAGTTCTTAACGTCTCTTATATCTCCGATTTTCAAGTTGAGAGCAAATTATGAATCCTTGGTGATCTTCAGGATCTTGTGATACTTTAACAAGATCCTTGATATATGATATATGGCATTTGGTTTTAAGTTTTCAAAATTCAACCAAAAATTCAGTTGAAAATGTCCATGTTGTGTTGAATTTAGGGCTTTTTAAGACGCTAGAGGTTGATCTTGAAAATTGTTAGTTTCTGGTGATCTACACATAGATTCTGCATAGAAATGAAGAAAATTGCACCCACTGGATGTGAAAGTAGCCCAAAATGTGGTAGTTTTTTATTGGCTCAATAACACTGATTTCCAATCCCCGATCTTATGATGGCTAGGAAGACTAAACCTTCTGTTAAAGTATGAAGCGCTCGTAGATGCCAGAGCAATAACACTGAAAAACTTATACAACGACCCCATGATTGAAGATGTAAGGCGTTGCTGTATAAGTTAGAGGCTCATAAATGGTTGCAAGCCTGTGAATTGAATTGGATTAGTATAGCGATGATTTCGGCACGAATGTTTGGCTTGAGTTCGTCAATGGTTTGAGGCTTGCTGGCATGCACTTTCAAATAACACCTCAAAAATAAGTCCAGATGGGTCAAATCTGGAGGAAAAGCGATGATTTCGGCACGAATGTATGCCTTGAGTTCGTCAATTGTCTGAGGCTTGCTGGCATGCACTTTCAACTAAAACCACAAAATTAGTCCGAAGGGGTAAAATCTGAAGACATGTGTGGTCAGTTTATCTATCTCTACATCTATACATCTAGACGCCGTCACCGTCGGTATGGAAAAGAGAAATAGTGACGGCCAGGTGACTGTTCGATGCCATGCTCACAGTAGGTCAGCCATCTTTCCAGCAGCTGTCATGCTTGCAGTAGGAAGTTTTCTTGAAACTGCTCCAAAAGCATGGTTCCTTAAGTGGAAAGATGTAAAGAGATTTATTGTTGGGTCGCCACAATGATCAGTGATCGTCTTTAACCTTGCTGATCTTGCATTTTTTAGGTGAAATATGAATAATGGGCCAGTCAATGTCGCTATTTTTTGACAGAACAAGCACAGTGAATTTTTGTTAGGTACAGAAATTGGGTGTCAATTGCAATAAGTGCGGAGGAATCAAATCTGGAGACATGTGTGGCCTCTTAATGTAGCCATTTTTGGACAAAATACGTCCAGGGAATTTTTGTTGCATTAATTGGGTGTTGTTTCCTCTTCATTAAGGAATGGAGCACCGTCTTGTTGAAACCAGTAATGTCACCATTCTTTGACAAAACGCGCTCAGTGAATTTTCGTTGAATAAATTGGGTGTTGTTTGCTTTCCAATAAGGCATGTCGCACCGTCTTGTTTAAACCAGTAACCGCCCAGACCTTTTTCACACATTGGTGGGCAGACAACATAAACCTATATCGTCAATGTTATTCAATGTATGCATTCCGACATAAAAAATGTCAAAAAATGTTTTGCCATTTAGCCGCTGTTAACATTTCAAAATTTATTTTCTTACAGGAGCACTACAACTTGAAAGCATTCAAGCTAGGACGCACCTCTGAAGATAAACACTGGTTTCATAAGGCCTTCCAACTGGATCATACTCTGATACCTGAGATACGCTTATCCATTTCGAGCAAGATTGCAGGTAAGTTCATTAAATTTTTTAAATAGAGGATTCTCTTTAAATCCACCATCCTAAGGACCTTAAAAGACTTACATATTCAAGAATATATGAAATCATAAAAAAGGGTAACCTATCAAAAGATGCTGATTTTACCATGCAACATCCTCACCTTGCGTGTTAGTCAAATTCTACCACAGAGCTTCATGACTAATTTAAAGCATCCTTTCCTTTGATCCCTTTTTCTCCTAAAGGCAAAAAAGCCAACCCTATTACCTAATCGATTTAAAAGGACTATTACTTTCACAAACCGATAAGCAGTTTGCATGAGCGACTGCTTAAAAACTGGCACAGCTGTGTCAATTTCAAACACAGCCAACTCCTTTAAAAGGCGTATCCTTTTGAAATGGATATACCTCTTACATTTGATGATTTCGATTTTACACCTTTTAGCAAAGTTGAAGTGACAAAAAAAAATGTCAAAGCAATCCTTTTGATCACTCGCTAAAGGGTTTCCTTTTTATTGTAGCTTAAGGGTATCAAAATTTCCCATCAAAAAGGATAATCTTTCAGCGGGTTAATGACCACACAACAATGGCACGTGGCCAGCCTATGACATAACACATGATATTGGATGTATGGCAGCCAGGCTTAAACAGTTTTGCACACACCAACGCTTCGGTAATTGATTTGACGCTACCGCAACACTGGTCCCAGGTAATTATCCGTGAGTTTTGTATGAGGGGGGTAGAGGTAGTTGTGTGATTTTTTATTCTCGGAACGTCTGATGAACGCTATCGAGCATGATTGAGCAGCTATATCGAATGTCATGATTGGGAATCACTAAAAATGAAACCATAACCGAACAATCAACGGTGTGGCTAAGTGTCGTGCATTCTCCAATTTCAGAAATATCCTTGCCATGGTAGCTAAACGTGGTGTCAACGAACCTTACTTGTTTTTTTTTTTAATTTGTTTAAGGTTCAGTAAATTTTCATTGAGAAGAAATCACACACACACACACAAACAGCAGAGGTTTCTTTTTAATTTATTTGCACACTTATTATCCCCCCTGTAGACGGGCCAGAGAGTTCCTTTTCTTGTTGTTGGTGTGCAAATAAAAAGCGACACACGTTATGTTCGGCTCACTTAGCACCTAGTTGATGGCAAAAATTCGGAATGTCTGGCCTCATAATATTTTTAATTTTTTTTTGCTCTGTATACAAACATCGGGTACAGTGGTGTGCAAAAGTTTTGAATACCTTTAATGAAAGGGCTTCTGAAACGTTGAGGTTCTCTGCCTGAAGCTGGCCTTCTTCAATCCTGGTTTAGTTGCTTCCAGTTATTTAATCCAATCGATATGGCATTGGCTACAAGACTGAGATTTTGAGGTGGCATAGCTGAATCAGTTAAGTATGGTATGACGAATACCGCCATCGCTAGTGGCTACACGCGATCCGTGGGAGAGTCCGTTATGGTACCACGTGGATCTGTAGCCTTTTCATAAAATTCGTTTGTGATTCATTGCGAGCTAAATATGAAATAGAGGAGGTTTCTGCCGCCGCCTTAAAAATGATTAAAGTATGATGTGACTTGAAATTCATTGGTGTCTAGGAACGATCTTCTGGCCCTTGGTATGTGTCGAATAGCGTGTTGCAGAAAGGCTTAAGACGTTCACACAGCGTTTGTGAATTTAGTTTACGATCGATCTTCTGGGCACGTACCATCGAATAGCGTGTTGCAGAAAGGCTTAAGATGTTTACTCAGCTTTTGTGTGAACATTTAGTCTAGGATCGATCTTCTGAGCCTGGTACGTATCGAATAGCACTTTTCAGAAAGGCTTAAGACGTTCACACAGCGTTTGTGAATTTAGTTTACGATCGATCTTCTGGGACGTACCATCGAATAGCGTGTTGCAGAAAGGCTTAAGATATTTACTCAGCTTTTGTGTGAACATTTAGTCTAGGATCGATCTTCTGGACCTGGTACGTATCGAATAGCGTGTTGCAGAAAGGCTTAAGACGTTCACACAGCCTTTGTGTGAACATTTAGTCTAGGATCGATCTTCTGGGCCTGGTACGTATCGAAAAGCGTGTTGCAGAAAAGCTTAAGACGTTCACACAGCCTTTGTGTGAAAATTTAGTCTAGGATCGATCTTCTGGGCCTGTATTAAACTTAACTCAGAACTCTAGAACTGAGATTCGACGAAATTATTTGAACAACTTATGACAGTTGAGAGGAATTGCTACTGCCGTAGGTATTGGGCTTGATTGACAACACGTTGCAGTGGTTAAATCGCGCAAGGCTATCCACTGTTCTCTAATATCGAAATCATTTTCTTAAAGTAAGCTTTGGGTGCCGCAGACTGTGCTACCCAAACATTAAAGTCGGCCATGTATATACTCGGTGACATATGGCTTTGGCTAGAAAATTTAAGAGGTAGAAAACCACTTAGAAACTCTCGTTTGTATGTTGGTACTTGCTCTTTTGAGCTCTTTCGGATATAAGGAGGCAATAAGAACTCGCAAAAGGGATCCAGAGATCTCCTCGTAGAAATAGTACCTATGTCCACCTGATTTAAGGGCAGCGTTCTATAATGCAAATGTTATGGATGGTGACGAATGATTTCCAAAAAGATTCTTAAGCAATACAGACCGAACGAGCTGCATGAGATACAGGGCGTTTGTGTCCATCAGAAATATGCCGATCATCTGCTGATTATCCTGTGACCTGGTTCGAGTCGCAAAGATGCGGGTGCATACATTTTTATTTGCACCTGATAGAGCAATTATTGGTTGCTCTATCTATGTCGAACTCGACATATTATTCAAACCATACATAACGATGATAGAGATGTCCATAAAAGTGGGTCTTGCGATTCTGATTAATATAACACGTGTACACTAGTGATTAAAACTGCATTCCCTGTTTTCACTAAAAAAATCTAAGTAACTAACACTTATTTTATGCGCCCATTTTCAAGGCAGCTATTGAAGTCTAGGTTCCAGTTTATTTTTGTAACTGAATTCCTTTTTCCTTGATTAAATCTGGGTGCAAATTTTATGTGCAAATCCCTGATTTAAAAAAAAAAGTATCTACCTGTCAGCAAACTCCCAACACCAACTGTAACTGCGGTGATTTCAAATGAAAAGTGCGCTGTCGCTAACTCGTTACCCAAATATAATTTAAATTGAAATGACAATAACAACGCGTGGTACCGTCAAATTCTACCCACACCAATATACCAAAACAAATATGATAACCCACACTCGTGCAACTTCTATCGTTCGATGGTCAATTCGTGAAGACTGAGGTCTGAAAATGACTAAACTATGATCGTTGACAAACAAGATGATAGCTGCCCAGAATATTTAGATTGACTGTCAACATTGACCTTTTGTTTGTCACCATATCAGTTGGGGTCAAGCTAATTTGATAGTTGCAGTCGAATCAGACGCTTAACAACCAGCGATAGCATTGGACAAAAAAGAGGGTGTGTCCTGTTTTCGTATTCGAATGATAAGCATTGAAAAATTATTTAATAAAAACAAAATGGGTCACATGGGTCTCTTGACATTTTTTTTGTTTTCAAAACTTTCCAAACGAATGTGAACTTTTGGTCTGATGATCTTTCAGCGATCCTTTTATTTTGACGATCAATTTAGTGACCTTCGCGGAAATCAATTTTATTAATTTTTTTGTTTGTCTTTTTTTTATTTTTTTTTTTAAGCTGAAGCACGTGTCAGAATTATGGAAAGCCAAAGAATCCGCCTAGCTGCAGAGTCGGCTCTGCAAATATATGACAACCAGACAGCGTAAAGGTACTTATCAAGAGGGTGTAAGTGCCTTAACGCCGTCTGGTTGCCTAATTTCTAATCAATAGAAAATCATCCTCAATTAACAAGGATGACCACATGCGGAAAGTAAACGGTTTTTTATGCGTCAAGTCTTGAGTTTGACGTCAGACTTGGGGGTGTCTGACATAAATTTTATGGAAACTTTTACAACCAAGCTTGGATTTACCAAGGCTAGATGTTGCCTTGGCGAAAGTGTGCAAATTTGAACCAATATATGCGTCAATGTCTATGATAGAGGTCATAAAAAGAGGTGTCAGTTTTTTTAAGGAAGCCTGTATCTATGAGTGGTCAAATGTTTCAGTGCGTCAATTGTGACGTCAAATAATAATTTTAAAATCAAATTTGCTCAAAAAGATGTTGGTAAGAGACAAACATTAGCTGCAGATACTTTAAGATCCGGCGCAGGTGAATTTATGTTTGACATGACAAAGACATGATTGTAGATGGTGATCAGGGATCGGGTGTGGAAATTGACCTAAAACGCGTGGACTGGTAAATTGTTTGCGCTGAGGTAATCCTCAATACTCTTGAACTTGTCGAAATGTAAGCTGAAGTTTTGGCTTCTTATATAGGGTGCGCCGTATTTTCTGTCGGTAAGTGAATATTGAAAAACATTAAATAAACAACTGAGTTCCAAAAGTTTGGACTAATTTTGTATTCAATTGACACCAATTGACAGGAGGTAGGTGAGGCCCTCGGTTTGACACCCTTACATCATGCTATTGCCTCTATTACTACGTTTCGGAGTTTGGCAGATGGACTGGTCCAAAGTCCTGAAATTCGTTCCTCATTTAGATCTTCGGGTTTACTATTCCAAGTTGAACAATATGCGAGAGAACCTAACAGTAAAATCAACACCAACGTCAAAACCACACTGGTGACAGAATTCTGCAACATTCGAGGTCTGGTATAGACCAACGTTTATGTTAACTCCGTACACCAACATCTCCAAAGAGAAAAACCGCATAAGTTAACTCAGCTACGGTGCCTTGACTATGAACTGCATCCAGGTCTCCGTTTCGAAGGGTCTATGTGAATATACAAGATCTGTACTAGCATGCCAGAGAGAGGAATCGATGGAGTCTGGTAACCTCGACCTTATACGGCTTGAGCTTGTCTTCCAGGAAATCTCAAAATTCATGCTGCATTGCTTCCTTAATGAAGATCAACCTCCGACACTATTTCAAGTGCCTTGACTATGAACTGCATCCAAGTCTCCGTTTCGAAGGGTCTATGTGAATATACAAGATCTGTACTAGCATGCCAGAGAGAGGAATCGATGGAGTCTGATAACCTCGATCTTATACGGCCTGAACTTGTCTTCCAGGAAATCTCAAATTTCATGCTGCATTGCTTCCTAAATGAAGATCAACCTCCGACACTATTTCAAGATTTATCCGAACAGGTTGACTGGATTATGTTAGGTTAGGTTGGTGGATTGATGAGGTAGGCGGTGTGCGTCTTCCCTCAATATTGAACCATTGTGATGTCCATTGGAGATCTACGTGTGTGGTTGGTTCCCTCATTTATCCCGCTACTATCCATCCTTGTTAGTCCCTTTGCAGCCATCCAGATGATGTTGCAAACCTGAAAAGATTAGAGAGAGAGGGATTTCGGATATACCCGTGAGGTCATGCAAAAAGTATTTCATTGGCACAAAAAGTGGAGGGTATCCTCGTGCAGTTCTCCATCACAGCAGCCTCTATAAAGGTCATATCAGATACATTTTCAGTTTGTGGATTTTAAGTATGTTGTGTCCACTTAGAATCCCTACTAATCCCTTTGAAGTAGTTTGTGGGTTCTGGCTTTGTCATACTCAGGCTACATCCTTTTGGATGTTTCACAGGTGGGAAGGGGTCTTTAGCGATATTCAGTGTCTTCTGTCCCACCCATGATTTGAGGTCACATAGTGGCGGTTTGACAGACTGGTCTGCCTGATCAATGCTGGAAGCAGATCCTTTTTTCGCCAGTTCATCAGCAATTTCATTGCCTGTATGCCTCTGTGTTCGGTACTCAGCAGAGCTTAGAATTATGTTGGACTCCAAGAACCTTTAGCTCTTCATGACAAGGCTTCACCAGCTTAGATTTTATTTCGACAGCAGCCTGACTGTTAATGAAGATGGTGATATCATCGCCAGCATTGAGGTCGCTCTGGCTGCCTTTGCTACTGCCAATATCTCAGCCTGGAAGACACTGCTGTGTTCAGATAGACGAAAAGTGCTTTAGTTTTTCTGAAAACACTCCAAGTCCAACTCCCACGTCTATTTTTGAACCATCAGTGTTGATGGATATGGTTTCGGTGCCCAGATCGTTCTCCTCCCACTACTCTCCACTTGGAAAGATGCAGGGGAATGGTCTCTGAGAGTCATGGTTAGGCAGCATTTAGTCAGAGGATATAGCTGAATCCAGATGTCTGTTTAGAATTTGAGCGTGTCCTCCTAAGTTGATTTTCCAGTTGTTGAGGTGGGTGATTCTTAGAGCATTTTTGGCTGCAGATTCTTGCATGTTAAAGTCTAGCGGTATTAGGTTTAGGATGGTTTCCAGTAACGCTGTTGGTGTGGTTTCCGTTGCGTTTGATTAGAACTTCTCATCTAACAGTCGAAGTTATCATTCTTGGCTATTTTTACGTGCACAAATCAAATTGGCTATGGTAATCGAACAGAACGGACAGTTGACGCAGGAAGACAGGTTGAAATGTTTGCCATTACCAGCAACTTGACTCAACTTGTCGAGGAATCAAAACCTATTGCTAATATCCAAAAGAATTTTATATATATATCTCGGATCTTCTTTTTACTTCAGATCCAGATAACTACAAGATCTCAAACCCTGCTCCATCTGATCTGAGTTTCCTAGATCACTCGTTAGTAACAGCGATCTATCGTATGCCAAGGATCGATGCCACGGAGCTTTATGGGACTAGCGAATGACTGGGTGGGAAGGTCTTAGTTCCAGAAGTGATGTCAATAGTTGCGCAGATGCAGTAACAGAGATCCTGAAAAATAGCAGCATTAAGTTTGAGGGGTCAATGTGCGGAATTTTGTATTTCCTGCTGAAAAGGACCAATTCGGTTTTTTGAGGATTCACGCCGAGTCCACATTTGGCAGCCCAATTAGAGAGTACAGGTAGACCATTTTGTAATAGATCTCTAATGGTACTAAGGTACTTCTCTGATACAGTTATTGCTACTTCATCTGCGACGGCATTTTTCAAACAAAATCATCTTCAGTGATGAAGCTCATTTTCATCTTCATGGCTTCGTCCACAACGAGCGACTATGTTTGGTGCGGGTTTTGGACTGGAGGCATTATCGGTTAATTCTTCTTCTGATGAAACTAGAGGTGTAGATAGACCCCGGTCCTTAGCAACATTCAAGTTCGATGAAGAATCCTGTAGAGATGAACAAGGAAATATCGTAGTTGAGACACAGTTGATGCTGAGGATATGGAAAAACCACTTCTGCAGACTGTTAAACGGCGATGACGAACAATATTCCGCTGTCAAGCCTAATAAGCCTAATAAGGCAGCCAGAAATGACGGGCTTCCCGCTGAGCTTTATAAATCTGGCGGATATGACTTGGTAAGTAACATCAACCAACACATAAGCCGAATCTGGTCGGATGAAAGTTTCACCGATCCACGAAGAAAAAGACCCTCTGAACTGCATCAACCACAGAAGCATAAGTCTCCTCAACATCGCCTACAAGATCCTATCTGCCGTAATATGTGAACGCCTGAAACCGTTTGCCAACCACCTGATCGGCCCTTATCAGTGTTGTTTTAGGCCAGGAAAGTCCACAGCCGATCAAATTTCACACTTCGGCAGATTCTGGAAAAAAACCGAAGAAGTCCAAATCGATACCCACCACCTGTTGGTCGATTTTAAAGCCGCATACGACAGCATTTATAAAGACGAACTATACAGAGACATGTATTGTTTTGGTATACCGCCCAAACTCGTCCGTTTGTATAGGATGACGATGGAGAATTCTCGCTGCTCCATCAGTATCGGAAATGACCTCAATGACACATTCGATACCAAAAAAAGTTTAAGCAAGGCGATGCACTGTCATGTGACTTCCTTAACCAGATTCTCAACAATCTTCCATAAATCGGTGCAAATTCTACCATAAGCCGACGGTATTGACATAATTGGTAGGACTCAACGTGATGTCATAGCCACGTTTGCTGGAATAGAGAGGGACGCGGTAAAAATGGGTTTAGCTGTAAATGAAGTATATGTTGTCAATACGAAAGGACACACAACATCAACGAATTGGACAAAACGTATCCATTGACAGATATAACTCTGAGATAGTACGGGACTTTGTCTACCTCGGCTCCAGTATTAACTCTGACAACATCACGTCAGATATCAAACGAAGTATTACTCTTGCCAACCGCTATTTCTGAAGAAGGCAATTGATTAGTAAAGGCCTCACTCGAACTACTAAGGAGATCCTATATAAGACCCTGATCATCCCATACCTACTCTACGGTGCTGAAACATGGGCCGTATCAAAAGTAGATGAAACAATCCTTGGTCGATTTGAGAATTTTTAAAAAATCTTCATTTCCGTTCCTGTTGGCGGGCTATGGAGACGAAGATTCAACCAAGAACTAGACGAGCTGTACAAACAACCCCGCATTGGGCTCGCAGAGTCTTCGATTCCCAGCCAGACGTCGGACGCAGTAGAGGAAGTCCTCGCCTTAAGTAGGTTGTACAAGTAGAAACCAACCTCAACCAACTTGGTGTGCGCAACTGAAGGTAGTTAGCTAAGGACCAAGCTAAAGACTGAGCAATAGGTGCCTCGGACACCTACAACCAAAGATGTGCCGAAGGGAACATCGCTCTAGGTTTAATCCATGAGCCATGGGCAACAGAGGGTAAGATATTTGCTTTACAAAGTAAAACCAGAGAGCTCATCTTCGCCCGGGGAAATTTTAGACAAAGGGTAAAAGATATAAAATTCTCTCCCATTCCAGGTTTCATTACCAAAGATCTGGTGGCTGTCCTTTTAGAAAGACGCAACGGCCGAGAGCTACAAAAAATTGTATGCGCATCGGCGTACTTTGCTGGAGATGACGAAATACCACCTCGCTCAGTACAGGAACTTGTCCAGTACTGCCAGACCCAGCAACTACAACTTATCTTCGGCTAAGACGCCAACGCGCATAACACAATATGGGGCAACAATTTAGTTATACTAAATAAGGGAAATAAACCCACGTTTAGAAACGTTTTAAGAGAAGAAGTTTTAGACCTTACCATCTCTTCTCCGTTTGTACAAAACACCGTCGAAAATTGACACGTTTCTGGTGAGGCATCTTTATCGGATCACATGCACATAAGTTTCCAATTAAGATGCAACACCGAGGATGCGCCGATAAAATACGACAACAAACTCACAAATCGGAGAACGTATCGATTAAATGTGACATACTTCCAGAAAAACCTTCATGTTTAAGTGAAGCGGAAGTCGCACAATGTCAACTAAATGATATTATCATCTCATCTTTTACAAATAGCTGTAAAGTTAAACGCACTGTGGCAAAGAGGTGCACATCATGGTGGAACGATAACCTAGAAAGTTTCCGTAAAAGAGTAAGAAAACTTTCCAATAAAGCCAAACGCAGCGGTAAGTTGGACCAATATAAATCTCTACTTACCCAATACAACATAGAGTTGCGAAAATCAAAAAAAGCTTCCGGCGGTGGCGCGTCTCCAGAGGGCACTCTCGAAAGATAAAACAAACTGCATGGGATTACTAGTCAAATCTGACGGTAAAATCACATGCGACCGGGAAGAAACGTTGACCACACTTCTTCAGGTACACCTTCCCGGCTCTACAATCACAAGTGAGTTTCATGAACACATGCTAGATGACTCACCCCCTATAAACCTGAAAAGGATTAATAGTTTATCCGGCAAACTTTTCACTCCGGATAAGGTCAAATGGGCGATCAACTCATTTAAACCATACAAGGCACCAGGGACAGACGGAATCTTTCCTGCTCTTATACAAAAGGGCTTGGACTTTTTCCTACCCACTATGGTAGCCTTATTTAGGTTTAGTTTCAATTGGGGCTACATACCACAAACCTGGAGGGAGGTAAACGTGGTATTTATTCCCAAACCAGGCAAACCAATAGAACTACCTAAATCATACCGTCCAATAAGCTTAACATCGTTTTTCCTGAAAACAATGGAAAGAGTACTTGACGTACACATTAGAGAGTGCTTAAATGAAAGCACTCCTCTGCACCCATGTCAATTCGCCTACCAAAAAGGTAAATCCACGGAAGGAGCACTTCTAAGTTTAACATCACAAATAAAAAGTGCATACGAAAACAAAGAAGTAGCTTTATGTGCCTTCCTAGACATAGAGGGCGGTTTTGACAACACTGGATATGACTCCATATCAAATGCTTTGACTCATAGAAGAATAGATCATCCCACCATCAAATGGATCAAAGCGGTGCTTGAAAGTCGGAAAATAACTGCTTCATCAGCACAGACCTCAGTATCAGCAACAGCCGTTAAAGGCTGCCCTCAGGGAGGAGTACTCTCACCCCTACTATGGTCTCTGGTTATCGATAACCTACTTCAAGACCTAAGTAATGCAGTTTTCAATATAATTGGATACGCCGATGACCTAGTCATCATAATAAAGGGCAAAGAACCAAACGAAGTTACAACACGTTTGCAAAACGCCCTTAAGATAGTCATAGACTGGTGTAATAAAGAAAGTCTCTCTATAAACCCCAGCAAGGCTATCATCGTCCCTTTTACAAAAAGGAGGAAATTAAATCTTACCCAAATTTCAATCAATGGTACATACATTGAGTATTCCAACGAAGTAAAATATCTTGGAGTGATCCTCGATAAATAACTAAGCTGGAACTCCCACATCAACAACAAAATTCAAAAAGCAACCAAAGCTTTCTGGGCTTGCCGAAGCATGTACCTATGGTAAAACCTGGGGAATCTCTCCAAAGACCACACACTGGATCTACACGATCATGGTCAGGCCCATTATAACATCCGCTTCAATAGTATGGTGGAACAAAGTCACCCAAAAAACAACCATAAATAAATTAAACAAGGTACAACGGCTTGCCTGTCTGGGCATTACCGGAGCTATGCGTACCTGTCACAGAGTGGCTATAGAAGCCTTAACAGGACTAACGCCCCTCAACATTAATATAAAAAAGTAGCAATTCGCAGCTCAGCAAGTCTGACACAAGCGGAAGAATTAAACATTAGTGAACACCTTAAACTAATTGAACTTCTATCCGAACTTCCAGAACTTGACATGATCTGTGCGGTTACAGACCGCTTACCAAAGACACTATGCTTCGACAAAAGATTCTCAACGGAGATCACCACGAGAGAAGCATGGTGTAGCAACAACCCACCAAACTGCCTAAACGGCCTAAAGTGGTATACGGATGGTTCTAAAATGGACTCAGGAATAGGAGCTGGCATACATGGACCAAATAAAAACATCTCAATACCTATGGGAAAAAACCCTAGTGTATTCCAAGCTGAGCTCCATGCCATAAAAGAATGCGCAAACCTAATACACAACTCAGGTATTAAAGGCGCAAACATCCATATATTCACGGACAGTCAAGCAGCTATAAAAGCCCTTAGCTCACACATTACTGACTCCAAATCAGTACTACACTGCTTCAATTCCCTCCAAACACTCAGTTCCAGCAACAAAACCAGACTATGGTGGGTCCCCGGAAAAGCTGAAGGTAACGAAAAAGCTGATGAGCTAGCCAGAAAAGGTTCGGAAACCCCCTTCATTGGACCTGAACCCTTCCTTGCTATCCCCAAATCACCCATAAATCTGACTATAAAAAACTCGAAACAAAACAAATGTTTTTCATACTGGGAAAACATCCCAGGCCTAAGACAGGCCAAAAGAGCTATTCAGCCCTTCAAAGCAGATGCCACTAAGACTATGTCTAGAAGAAGACGAAGCAGCCGAGCATATCATATGTGAATACCCGGCCCTTTACGGTATGAGAAGGGAACCTTTCTTCAGGGAATTCTTAAGTCCCGAAGAACTGAGGAAATCTTCGGCTGAAAGTATTATCAGCTACATTAGGAAAGTAGAAGCGCTACTAACCTAAAAGGCACCTGACGGCAAGCACAATAGATCTTTTAGGTCGATGTGTATATTACTGCTTAGGCAGGTCAGAATTAAAAAAAAAAATAAGGACCAAGGACCGGGCTAATTGGCCCCTCCAATGTTGGTTTCGGCGCATGTTCATTCCGGACTGTAGCGCCACATAAGTAAGTAAGTGAGTAAATAATCAATCGTTAGGTGACTTAAAATAGATATTGCATGCAAGTTCAAGATGTCTTCGAGGTCCAATCCAAACTAAAGCTCCAGCAGAAGAATTGTATGACAGCTAAAGGGCTAAAATAATTTTCAAAGCTTGTTCACTTTTGGGGTTACCTTCTATTTCATGTCGTTTTCCATGCATTATGCTGCCACAAAATTTAATCATGCGCCCCTTCAAATTTAGTAAGGATGTCCAACATATATACAGGACTTCCACAACGACGTAATTTACAATCCTCTGTTACTTTTGGTGTTTTAGTTTGTTTGAATTAATCTTTGCAACCTTACGACCGTTGAGCTCATTAAAGACCTTCCCGACAGTATCCACACAATCCAAATCCGCAATTTCCCCAAATAATGTTTACCGGGATCACCCAAAGGACCTTCAAAGAGAATTCATTACTACATCCATTAGCAAATAAGTATAAAGACTAACGGCAAGCCACCTTAAGCCCCTCCTGTGACCCGACTCGGATTTCACCTGAGCGCAGCTGCTCTTCCACAATAAACTCAATTAGAAGCAATGTCACCATCGCATTGCATTGCAATCCGTTTAATTACAACACATCCCTGTACACTGCATGTGTATGTGTGATATACGTCTTAGACTTCGTTGGGGGATAAAATCCTTTCCCAGATTTCTTCTTAATTACGATCATTAAAATTCCATGAGGGATATAATTAATCTCAAGGCAACGCAAACACACAGCTCACAGACATGACTACCTATAGCTCTCTAAGGTCGTTCTGCTGTCTGAATGATTTGTGCATACATGGGGAGATGCAACCCTTGAATGTGCATTATGGAGTAAACAACACCCCCACCAATTACTTACTCTGTGCATGTGTGGTGTAGGAACATATATCGGGAATGCATTTCATGTCACTAGCGGTGGGCGACCCTGTTGACAGACGTTTCGATTTTTCGACGCCACTCACATGAGAGATTGCGGTACGGGGTACGTCTTGGCGCCTGCTGAAGGCTTAGTGCGAGAGATGTGTTTACCAGAAAGTGCTGATTTGAGCAGCAACCACATCTGCAGACTTATAATGGGGACGGTTGTAGATTTTCTGGGGGAGGGGGATATATTTCCAATTGGTAACCCATCCCGCTGGGAGTTTAATGCATCCCACACACTATTGTGCATCTCTCGGAAGCAATTTGGTGTGTTCTTCGTGCATCGAAAGTAGGCGCTTGCACTGTCATTTGCTCTAGCACACACCACGCATTCGTCGGATTTAATCACCACCAATGTTGGTCTTGGGGTGTTTATTTGACATGAAACAATTTCGACACATGACCAAACACACATCCTAATTTAAAGCGAAGTTTGTTTTTTTTTTTTATTTTTGTCAAAACACTCAATTGACGCAAAAGCGTTGTGTACTTGTTTCTCGATCTAAATTGATAGCTGGCAAAGCCATGAAAGACCGCCGCGCCGGCCGGCGCTCCAAAAAGTCGTTGAAATTCGGGGGAACACGTGGTATTTTACACGCCATACATGCTTCGGATACCCAGCATTCGTGTTGTTGGTGGGAATTTATTGCAGCGGCAGTGTGTTTTATGTTTGACCTCTCCGTCCGGGCGGTATTCATGTTCATGACAGAACTCATGTTTGTTCAAAGTCATTGCCATTCGTAAGCAAATTTTATTGTTAAGTAGTCTGCTTGGGGGTTCTCGGGAGTTTTCTTTGGAAAGAAAAGTTTCATTTTGACTTTTCTCTGCGATGTAGCTTGGGTGACGTGAGAAGTTCATGGTTTTCGAATTAATTTATCGACGTTTGCGTTATGCCAGTGTTGGCAATTTTCGATTGTTAAATGTTCAATTATGCAGTTTGTGGGTCAAGTGAGTAATTTTGGATATAATCTGACCTTGGCGAGTTGCTTAAATTAGATTTTTTTATAGAATTTGATAACAAACTTAAGGGTAATGGACTTAAGTTTGTGTTTTATAGGTGGTAGACAGGGATGATATTTAAATTAAACTAGTAACGGGTCCGCCATCTAACGTTTTTTTTTCAACTAGTGCTTATTTCGTGAATGGTAACACTTAGCTCATGTCTGATTTGACAGATAATTAGTTTTATCCTTCCGCTGAACGAATATGTTGATTGTATATACGCTTGAACAACGCTGGGAAATATTGCGACATTACTTTGAAAATCAATGTTGCAGAATGTGTGCGAAAATTGCGTACGGATTTTGGAAGAAGAGAAGCACCGTCAGCTCCGTATATTAAGTGAAAGAACCTGTCATCCTCATCGATAAACCAAAGCTTGAAAAGCCAAAAACAGTGCGTACACCCGAGAATATTGCTGCTGTGGCAGAAAGTGTGCGTGAAGCGCCATCAATACCAATTCACTGTCGTTCTCAACAATTGAACATTTCGGAGACATCATTGAGATGAATTTTGCATAAAGACCTTGGTATGACGCCATACAAAGTCCAATTGGTTCAGGAGTTGAAGCCAACTGACCATCCAATGCGTTTTCGCTTCGCTAAGTGGGCCTGCGATCGACTTAGAGAAGATGCCGATTTTGCCAAAAAAAAAACATCTTTTCAGATGAAGCTCATTTTGATCTTGGCGGGTATGTAAACAGGCAAAATTGTCACATTTGAGGCACAGAAAACCAGCACGCATACATTGAAAAGCCGATACACCCAAAACGAGTCACTGTTTGGTGCGGATTTTGTTCCAGAGGCATAATTGGGCCATTTTTCTTCGAAAATGAGCAAGGAGTGGCCGTTACAGTCAATGGCGAACGAATTTTTGTTCACAAAAATTGAAGAGGAGGATATTGGCAACATTTGGTTTCAACAGGACGGCGCTACGTGCCACACAGCCGAAGCTACACTCGATGTTTTGCGCCCTGTTTTTGAAGATCGCATTATCAGCCGCAGAGCTGATGTCGTTTGGCCACTTCGAAGCTGAGATTTGACACCGTTGGAGACTATTATTTGTGGGGTGGCGTAAAAGATAAATGTTACGCCGACAAGCAAGAGACAATTGACGCTTTAAAGGACAATATTCGTGAAGCCATTGGTGAAATACAGCTGCACACAATCGATAATGTGCTTAAAAATTGGACAGATCGTGTAGGCTACTGCATGGTCAGCCGAGGCAGCCATTTGAATGAAATTATTTTCCATTATTAACCGGAAGGATTGTACTTTCAAATAAAAAAAGAAAATTGAGAAAATATTCAGCAGTTTTTTTTATAGCAGTTTCAAAAAAAAAGTGAAAACGTCAAAGCCAAGGCTACAAGGCTCGAACAGAATCCTTTCGAGGTGAACAAGGAAATATCGTAGTTGAGACACAGTCGATGCTGAGGATATGGAAGAACCACTTCTGCAGACTGTTAAACGGCGATGACGAACAACATTCCGCTGTCAGGCAGAACGAACCATTTAATATTGGCAACGACAGCGAAAACTGCCAACCACCCGACCTAAGTGAAGTGAGGATAGCTATATCTAAACTCAAGCTTAATAAGGCCGCCGGAAATGACGGCCTTCCCTTATAAAGCCGGCGGAGATGACTTGGTAAGTAACATCCACCAACTCATACCCCAAATTTGGTCGGTTGAGAGCATGCCTGAAGAATGGAACCTCAGCATCGTTTGCCCGATCGACTGCGCCAACTACAGAGGCATAAGTCTGCTCAACATCGCTTACAAGATCCTATCTGCCGTAATATGTGATCACCTGAAACCGTTTACCAACAACCTGATTGGCCCTTATCAGTGTGGTTTTAGGCCAGGAAAGTCCACAATCGATCAAATTTTCACACTTCGGAAGATCCTGGAAAAAACCCAAGAAGTCCAAATCGATACCCACCACCTATTTATCTATTTCAAAGCCGCATACGACAGCATTTATAGAGACGAACTGTACAGAGCCATGTCTAGTTTTGGTATACCGCCCAAACTCGTCCGTTTGTGTAGGATGACGATAGAGAATTCTCGCTGCTCAATCAGGGTCGGAAACGACCTCACCGACACATTCGATACCAAAAAAGGATTTAGGCAAGGCGATGCGCTGTCATGTGACTTCTTTAATCTGATTCTTGAGAGAATTGTGCAAAACTCCAAAGCCAACACCAGAGGCACAATTTTCCAAAAGTCGGTGCAACTACTAGCATACGCTGACGATATTGGCATCATTGGTAGTACTCAACGTGATGTCATAGCCACGTTTGCTAGTATAGAAAAGGAAGCGGCAAAAATGGGTTTAGCAGTAAATGAGAGTAAGACTAAGTATATGCTGTCATCACGAATGGACTCACAACATCGACGAATTGGACAGAACGTCACCATTGACAGATATAACTTTGAGGTAGTACTGGACTTTGTCTACCTCGGCTCCGCTATTAACTCTGACAACAACATCTCGTCAGAAATTAAACGAAGAATTACTCTTGCCAACCACTGTTTCTTCGGTAAAGCCCTAACTCGAACTACTAAGAAGATCCTATATAAGACCCTGATCATCCCAGTCCTGCTCTACGGCGCTGAAGCATGGACCGTATCAAAAGCGGATGAAGAAATCCTTGGTAGATTCGAGAGGAAAATTCTTCGAAAAATCTTCGGTCCCGTTTGCGTTGACGGGCTATGGAGACGAAGATTCAACCAAGAACTATACGAGCTGTACAGCGACATGCCCCTGGTCAAAAAACTCCGCATTGGACGTTTAAGATGGCTAGGACATGTAGAACGAATGGACACCAATACTCCGGCTCGCAGAGTCTTCGATTCCCAGCCAGACGTCGGACGCAGTAGAGGAAGACCTCGCCTTAAGTGGCGCGCACAAGTGGAAACCGACCTCAACCAACTTGGAGTGCGCAACTGGAGGCAGTTAGCTAAGGACCGGGCTAATTGGAGAGGCATGTTGGTTGAGGCCCAGGTTCATTCCAGACTGTAGCGCCACTTAAGTAAGTAAGTAACATCTATATTTCGTCAATACAAAGAGTTTTGCCACGCTTACTTTTTGGGGGCGTTTTTAGTAAAAAAACGCTATTTCTCCAAATTTTAAAAAGTTCAAAAAACTTTAGATGCAAATACTTCCGTAATGATAAAATAAACATTTTGTCAGCTACGCCCACTTTTTGGGTGCGCTTTTTATTACAAAAACCCTCACCGTCCGTCCGTCCGTACGTCACCAGTTTTTGGGCCTTAAATTTTGAGCTAGAAAGATGAAATTTAGTACACGTGCTCTTTGTTGCTCCCAGCAGAACAAGTGTAAACATTTTTGAAATCTGCCCACTGCCACGCCCCCTTCTTAGACAAACGTATTTTTTGGCCAAACCGTAAAGAATTTAAAAAAAAAGTGTCCGAGGAGCATATTTAGAGAATCGTAATATCTATATTTCGTCAATATAAAGTTTTTTGCCATGCCCACTTTTTGGGGGCGTTTTTTATAAAAGTATCTTTTTTGGGCCAAATTTTAAAATTGCCACGCCCCCTTCTTAGAAAAACGTATTTTTTGGCCAAATCGGTAAGAATTTTAAAAAAAGTGTCCGAGGAGCATATTTAGAGAATCGTAATACCTATATTCAGTCAATATATTCCCCCACTTTTTGGGGCGTTTTTATAAAAAAAATCTTTTTTGACCAAATTTTAAAATGTTCGAAAAAAATGTTGGTGCACAATCATTGGTAGTAATAATATGAACATTTCGTCAATAGACCATTTTAACCCACGCCTGCTTTTTGGGGGCGTTTTCCTACAAAAACCATTTGTATGTCCTACCCCAAGGCATATGCAATACAAAAACGTTGTTTTTGTCGAACCACAAATGGTTTTGATAAAATGTCTGAGCAATATATTGTGACCATGTCATTTTCTGTATTTTATCGCCATAAAGCCCACATTTTGAGGATATTTTATTAAAGATGGGATGGGATAGGGTATTCAACGATCCGCACAGCGGATTGTAGCCTTCTCATATGTTTTTTTCTTTTGTTTGGTCCGTTTTTAAGGCACCTGTAAAGTAAGATTTGCTTGGTTGTAACTCCACCTTAAAGTCCAATTATACGACAAGCTATATTCTACCCAATATTTTCACAGGGTTTAAATTATATTCCACCTGAAGCTCTCTTTTTAGATGACATTCCTTCAGCCACCTTAAAATGACATTAAAGCATCTAAAACGATTTCCTATCCCCATTAGACCTCCCCAACATAAACCAAATCTTTAAAATTAAATATTTAAAAAAATTCCAAAACCTCCAGAAGAGATAAAATGCCAATTTAAGGTCAACACAGCTCCACTGACAGACATTACGATTAAATCATGACAGATGCCACAAATAACACATCAAAGCGAATACTTTATCACTCATCAGCTGATTCATGAATATTCTATTGGTACCTACAACATTCCGACACTTGTCACACAAAACCGTCCAAAGTGGGTGTGTTACTGGTCATATAATAATAGGTTTTGCCATTAATCTTCCCATAGACGGCCTTGGCATAAAAATGTGTATTTTCGCGAGCTTATCGCTTATCCTCTATGTGTGACACTTTTCAAAACAAAAGAAATTATTTTTATAATCTCTGGCCGAGTGGCATCATACGTGACAGCTCGTTGATAAGAGAGGCATCTTACACATTTTTTTATTAATCTTAGCGACAATATTGCTTTTGACTTAGCAACTGTCAAACGACCAGTGGTATGAAACTCTTGACTGACAGCTGTGTTACAAATGCTTGAAGTACGGTGAATGAACGGAAAGCGTTAAGTAGTGGTGTGATGTTTCTATTGAAGGGTGGGTGCGGATGTTGTAACAATCCAGAACTATCGATTTCATGGAGGACATTTTGGCAAATAATGACAGTTCTCAGCGGTGACTGCAAGCACCTTAGCTTAGCTGATATGTCAGTTGTGGATTGGAGGATTATTTGGCAAATAATGACAGTTCTCAGCGGTGACATTAAGCGAACACATTAGCTGAGATGTCAGTTGTGGATTGGAGGAATCGGGGAGGACATTTTTGCTAACAATGACAGTTCTCATCGGTGACATTAAGCCAGCACATTAGCTGAGATGTCAGTTGTGGATTCGAGGCATCGCAGTATATCGTTGATGACCGAAAGTACTCTTCACGCCGGCCGTAGCAGTATCCTTGCGGTGAATTTTATCAAATTTACATATTCTTCCTAGTCGGCCATCATAAGAACTTAGTGAATAAACGCTTTTTAATATACAAACGTTAGAATTTCAAAATACTTGACTTAGGTTTTGATCACACCGCCTATACAAGAATATATTCAAATGTACTTTCAGTAAAATCGAATTTAACCAAACGATAGTCGTCTGGACGATTGTACTATGCGAAGACGTTAATTGAATGTTTCATGGAAGATCGACCGTGCAGTAAAATTAGGCCCTCACTTCAAAATTAACAAAACAACGATAGTAGCCCCTGCGATTGTAGTAAGAAGAAGATGTCCCAACTTTGTTTCATTTAACCAGTCCTTCACCTCAATACTCATGAAAAAAAAAACGATAGTCATCTGAACAATTGTGGAAATCTAAGAGGTCAATAGTTTGTTTCATGCAAAATTGACATAACTTTGTTTGTTTTAATCAATCTCAATCCCAATCAGCTTAAATTTTTACCAGGCCCTTAGGTAATAATTATAATCAAAGGAAGTAGTCTGGGCATAACATATAGAAAGAGGCTATAGCACATCCCAACAAAAAAAATGTTCAAAAAGGACCAGTAGCCCTAACAAACCTAAGTTCGAAGGAGTATAGATTCGCTAATGGCATGACCATAATCACACGATCTACATTTAAGAAAAAAAAAGGGATTCCTTCAGATTTGTAGGGCTAAATGGACCTTGATAGATCCAAAAATAAGCCTAATATGTTCCACAAAACTTCCATTTTAAGAATTAGACTTTAAAAAAAACACTTTATATAGGTAACCTTGGACAAGACGTAAGACTGCACATTTCTTTTGATTTATATTTTATTTTACATTGTAGTCCTGCTCTTCTACTCTTTAAGATAAAAGACCAAGTCTTGAAGAATGTCTTCATATTTGTAGACTTAACTGTGTTTTATTCGAGGGCGAAAAATCCGCATTTAAGAAGATTCACTGCTGACTTACGGGAGGGAAGCATCACGAGACGTATGACATTTGAACGACCCGCAAGAGCGGCACTAGCTGCACATATACAACTAAGAACTAACCTACCTAAGAACTAACTTACCTACAGTCTATAATGGGAATGGGCGATGGGCATCAACCAAATGCCTCTCCTTATAGCTAACTGCCCCCAGTTACGCATTTCAAGTTGGTTAAGGTCGGTATCTACTTGTGTGCGCCGCTAAAGGCGAGGTCTTCCTCTACTGCGTCCCACGTATAGCTGGGAATCAAAGACTCTGTCTACGGGAGTATTGATGTCCATTTGCTCTACATGTCCTAGCCATCTTAAACGTCCAATGCGGCCCATTTTTGAACAGGTCTTAGTCGCTGTACAGCCTGAAAAATTCGTGGTTGGATCTTCGTTTCCATAGCCTGCCAACGCGAACGGGACCGAAAATCGACCACGGATTGCTTCATCCCCTTTTGACACGGTCCATGCTTCAGCGCCGTAGAGCAGGGCTGGTATGATCAGGGTTTTATATAGGATCTCCTTAGTAGTTCGAGTGAGGGCTTTACTACTAAAATGCCTTCTTAGCCCGAAGAAACAGCGGTTGGGATTACTCTCGCCAATCGCTGTTTCTGCTCTTCTTCGTTTGATTTCTGACGAGATGTTGTCAAAGTTAATAGCGGAGCAGAGGTAGACAAAGTCCCGTACTACCTTAAAGTTATATCTGTCAATAGTGACGTTTTGTCCAATTCTTCGATGTTGTGTGTCCATTCATTTCCTGCCCAACCCATTTTTGCCGTTTGCTCTATACTTGCAAACGTGGATATGGCAGCATGTTGGGTCCGACCAATGATGTCAATATCGTCGGCGTAGTAGTTCCACCGATTTATGGAAGATTCTGCCTCTGGTGTTGGCTGGGGAGTCTTACACAATCCTCTCAAGAATCAGATTGAAGAAGTCAGATGACAGTGCATCGCCTTGCCTTAATCCTTTTTTGGTATCGAATGTGCCGGTGAGGTCGTTTCCGACCCTGATGGAGCACCGAGAAATTTCCATCGTCATCCTGCACAGACGGACGAGTTTGGGCGGTATACCAAAACTAGACTGTACAGTTCGTCTCTATAAATGCTGTCATATGCGGCTTTGAAATCGATGAATAGGTGGTGGGTATCGATTTGGACTTCTTGAGTTTTTTCCAGGACCTGCCGAAGTGTGAAAATTTTATCGGTTGTGGACTTTCCTGGCCTAAAACCACACTGATAAGGGCCAATCAGGTTGTTGGTAAACGGTTTCAGGCGTTCACATATTACGGCAGATAGGATATTGTAGGCGATGTTGAGGAGACTTATGCCTCTGTAGTTGGCGCAGTTCAGAGGGTCTCCTTTTTTGTGGATCGGGCAAACGATGCTGAGGTTCCATTCTTCAGGTATATTTTCATCCGACCAGATTTGGCTTACGAGTTGGTGGATGTTACTTACCAAGTCATCGCCGCCAGCTTTATAAATCTTAGCGGGAAGGCTGTCATTTCGGCGGCCATATTAAGCTTGAGTTTAGATATTGCTATCCTCACTTCACTCAGGTCGGGTGGTTGGCAATTTTCCTGTCGTTGCCAATATTAAATGGTTCGTTCTGCCTGACAGCGGAATGTTGTTCGTCATCGCCGTTTAACAGTCTGCAGAAGTGGTTCTTCCATATCCTCAGCATCGACTATGTCTCAACTACGATATTTCCTTGTTCATCTGTACAGGATTCTGTTCGAGCCTTGTAGCCTTGGCTTTGACGTTTTACACTTTGGTAAAACTTGTGAACATCGTTCCTGGAGTGGCACCTCTCTATATCCTCGATCGTGCGCTTTTCTTGCTCTTTTTTCTTCTTGCTGAAAAGCCGATGTTCTTCCCTTCTTCTTTGCCTATAGAGCTCAATGGCAGCTCTCGTCTTCACCTGCAGCTTAGCCTTGTAGGCCTCGTTCTTGGCTGCGAGCATCTGTCGGCATTCCTCATCAAACTAGGGATTTCTTGCTGGTGGCCGCGAGAAACCTAGCACATCAGTTGCGGCTGATCTAATGGCCTGTTGGCATCGTTGCCATTGCTCTTCGACATTCGATGCTTGTGGTATGGTGTTAATCGAGAGGTTAAGGGATACGCGTTGTGCGAAGGTCTTGGCGGTCTCTTGCGATTGCAGTCATTCGACATTAAATTTTTTCGCAGTATTTCTGGATTGTTGTGGCGTGGTGGATATCCACATTCTTACCTTGGCTGCTACAAGGTAGTGATCCGAGTCGATGTTAGCTCCGCGGAATGTTCGCACATCCAAAATACTGGATGCGTGCCTCTTATCTATCGCAATGTTATCAATTTGGTTGACCGTTCGTTGATCTGGAGACCGCCATGTGCCCTTATGGATATCGAGGTGAGGAAACCTTGTGCTAGCTATAGTGGCATTTCGTTCCGCAGTGAAGTCAATTAGCCTAAGTCCGATGCCAGACGTGTTGTCGTGTAGGCTGTGTTTTTCGACAATACTGCTAAAGAAGTCTTCTATTCCTACCTTTGCGTTAAAATCTTCCAGCACGATTTTACCATCGTACTTCGGTAGTCGCTCATAGGTTTTGTCAAGGAGCTAGTAGAAGCAGTCTTTCGCTATGCCATCTTTTTCCTCCGTTGGGGCGTGAGCGCATATAAGGCTTATGTTGGTGAATTTGGCCTTGATGCGGATTGTTACAATGCGTTCGCTCATGTCTTGGAAACATAGATTTCTTGCCTAAGTCTGGCATTTGTAAGAAATCCGCACAGTTTTTCGTCCCCTTTTTCCCTGCCCATCCAATCGTATTTCCTGGATGGCAGTAATGTCTGCTTTGTAGCAGCTGAGGGCTTCCGCTAGTCATTCGCCTGCATCTTTTCTGTTTTATGTTCTCCCATTTCAGGTGCAGATACATTGTCGTTGGCCTTTTATCGTTTAATAAAACAATAAAATCAGCCCTTTCTGAGGATGTCGTATTTTATTTTGTTTGAGTGATGTTATATTGATAAGTAATAACTAAATCATTTCTAAGAAGATATAGCCGTTCCTATTTGCATTCAAATAAGTGCGAGCAAATGGTTTAACATAAGCAAATACACAGCCTTTTCAAAGTCGCATCCATTCCTTTTATTTTATTTGGATTGTCCAACAGCCATGTTTTTTTTTTTGTTCAACAGAAGTAAAGTTTTCAAAATTTATGAATGCCACCTCTAAACAGTTGAAAACTTTTTCTGAAACATTTTCCCACATACCCACAGCACGAGAAACTCCAAACGGCTTTCTCGTTTCCTTGAGAATTTGTAATGTGACCTTAACTCTTAAAAAGGACTTGAGAACAAGTGCAGTAAACATAAACCCTGTACACAGCAGCAGCAGCACCGAACCACCATTCAACAGCAATTAAGTTGACATTTTTACTGCTGAATGCATTTATTACCTATGGGGGGCAGGGAGGGGGGCTCTGTTGTAATCATGAGAGTGGAATGTTGTATCGCTTTACATTTTAAATTTACAGAATCCAATTGAATGCTTTTTTAATCGTTTATTGATTTATTTTTATGTTCACTCATTCGATTGGTGTACTCGTATGTCAACCGCACAATATGACCATCGACACTTTAGGAAAAAAAATTTTAAAGAAAAAAAATAATGGGAGAGAGAAAAAAAAGTGTTGCCGGACAGTCATCCCGACTGATAATGGATTGTGTTCACAATCGAGTAACCTCATTATTCAGCAGAATGCGATTTCCAGTTGATTTTTTTAAATGATTGCAGTGCGTCACTCGAACGTGCTGATTTATAGAGTTTAATGGTTAAAAGTGGACAGACAACAGAGAATGTATTTCACTGCAGATACAATGTTTTTTTTTTTAAAACTAAAAATAAAAAAAAACGCATGTTGCAAGGATGGATATGTGATTGTGCGCCATTTTTCTCCTTGATTGGGTGAAATTGTGGTTTTTGGATTTAGCAATTGTGCACGGAAATCCGGGCACGATGAAAAATTATAACGAAAATCAGCAATCTGAAAAGAAGTCATTCTGGGTCTATAAAAATATGAATTTCGAATGGTAGTAGGAACCTCCTAAGCATTCGATTTAGTTCGGATATAGAATCGTTACAGCTGCTGAGCTATTTATAGATAGATGGAGAATCAATTTGAACTTCCTCTGACTTTCGATGAAGTTTGGTTGGAAATGTAATAGCAAACATACTTCCCCTGACTCCCTGTAACTGGATAAGAAATTTTCTTAAAAGCATTCTACTTCAAAAGCGGCAAAGACCTACTGTCTGTAGACGCTGGAGTGCTTCAAGGCTCAATTTTCTCACCAATACTGTTTCTGCTTCACATTTTTGATACTTAAGGGACCAGAAGCAACAACATTTTTAGATTTTTGAACGAGATTACCCGACATATTTGGAAAACGGGTCATTTATACGGTTAATATGGCCCCTTGAATAGAGATTGTTCCGGGTGACCCGAAAGGCAAACAACGGTAGCGCTCAATCCCGTAGTAATGGCCTCGTTTGTATGTATTACATTGTAACTGGCCTGGAAAAACCCTATTGATACGAAACTACGAAAAGCCTGTGAAAGAACTGACTATACTATTGACGGTACAGGGCAAAAACTCCCGCGGAATTAAACACTTGGACTTAAGTGGCGCTACAGTCCGGGATGAACCTGGGCCTCAACCAACATGCCTCTCCAATTAGCCCGGTCCTTAGCTAACTGCCTCCAGTTGCACACTCCAAGTTGGTTGAGGTCGGTTTCTACTTGTGCGCACCACTTAAGGCGAGGTCTTCCTCTACTGCGTCCGCCGTCTGGCTGGGAATCGAAGACTCTGCGAGCCGGAGTATTGCTGTCCATTCTTTCTACATGTCCTAGCCATCTTAAACGTCCAATGCGGAGGTTTTTGACCAGGGTCACGTCGCTGTACAGCTCGTATAGTTCTTGGTTGAATCTTCGTCTCCATAGCCCGTCAACGCAAACGGGACCGAAGATTTTCCGAAGAATTTTTCTCTCGAATCGACCAAAGATTTCTTCATCCGCTTTTGATACGGTCTATGCTTCAGCGCCGTAGAGCAGGACTGGGATGATCAGGGTCTTATATAGGATCTCCTTAGTAGTTCAAGTGAGGGCTTTACTACTAAATTGCCTTCTTAGACCGAAGAAACAGCGGTTGGCAAGAGTTATTCTTCGTTTAATTTCTGACGAGATGTTGTTGTCAGAGTTAATAGCGGAGCCGAGGTAGACAAAGTCCCGTACTACCTCAAAGTTATATCTGTCAATGGTGACGTTCTGTCCAATTCGTCGATGTTGTGAGTCCTTTCGTGATGACAGCATATACTTAGTCTTACCCTCATTTACTGCTAAATCCATTTTTGCCGCTTGCTTCTCTATACTAGCAAACGTGGCTATGACATCTCGTTGAGTCCTACCAATGATGTCAGTTGCACCAATTTTTGGAAAATTGTGCCTATGGTGTTGGCTCGGAAGTTTTGCACAATCCTCTCAAGAATCAAATTGGGAATTAAGCCCCATTGGGCTAAATTTCCAAAAATAAGAAAGCCTTGCGGCTTATTTCATTTGCAAAATGGAAATAAGCCCCGCCTCCATGAAGCATTAACACCCGCGGAGATTATTGCCATTTGAAATTGGCATTCTATTCAGGTTTGGGTGTATGCAAAGTAAGAATATGAGTGAGAGGGCATGCTGCTCCCCTGCAAGCCCCTGATTGGCTTCACTGTTGGATTTGGGTTGCGTGCGAGTTTGGATGCATGTAAATGAAATAAGCCCCACAAGCAAAAGGTGCTAACAGCCGCGGGACTTATTTCCATTTCCATAAAGAAATAAGACCCACAGGGGATATTTCCTTTTTTTGGGAAATTTTTCCCCATGGTGCCTTATTTTGCGGGGGTTAAAGCATTGCATCACTGTTGACGACCATAAAGGGAAAAACTATAATGCCGTTCGTATCTGCGATTTGATATCTGTTAGAAAACTTAAGAGAAAAGCTACAGTCGAACAACTAGCGGAAGTACAAATCTGCTACAAACCAGACAGACAAAGCCAATCAGTTGCGGCTGATCTAATGGCTTGTTGGCATCGTTGTCATTGTTCTTCGACATTCGATGGTGGTGGTATGTTGTGAGTCGAGAGGTTAAGGGATACGCGTTGCACGAAGGTCTTGGCGGTCTCTAGCGATTGCAGTCTTTCGACATTAAATTTTTTTCACAGTATTTCTGTTTTTTTGTGGCGTGGTGGATATCCGCATCCTTACTTTGGCTACAACAAGGTAGTGGTCCGAGTCGATATTAGCCCCTCGGAATGTTCGGACATCCAAAATACTGGATGCGTGCCTCTTGTCTATCGCAATGTGATCAATTTGGTTGACTGTTCGTTGATCTGGAGACCGCCCTTGTGAATATCGAGGTGAGGAAACCGTGTGCTGGCTATAGTGGCATTTCGTTCCGTAGCGAAGTCAATTAGCCTAAGTCCGTTACCAGACGTGTTGTCGTGTAGGCTATATTTTCCGACAGTACTGCTAAAGATGTCTTCTCTTCCTACCTTTGTGTTAAATTCTCCCAGCACGATTTTAACATCGTACCGTGGTAGTCGCTCATATGTTTTGTCGAGGAGCTCGTAGAAGCAATCCTTAGTTATATCACCTTTTTCCTCCGTCGGAGCATGAGCGCATATGAGGCTTATGTTGGCGAATTTGGCCTTGATGCGGATTGTTACAATGCGTTCGCTAATGTCTGGAAACATAAAATTCTTGCCTAAGTCTGGCATCTATAAAAAATCCGCATCCAAATAGTCGCTATTTCTGCTCACTATAACACGGTCCATAGTAGATGTCATAGTTTTTCATCCTCTTTTTTAGAGCTTCCGCTAGTTGTTCGCCTGCACCTCTCCTGTTTAATGTTCTCACATTCCAGGTGCAGATACGAACGTCAACAATAATATCAGTCGTTTCCGAGGCTATTGGATGCTTCGTAAAAATAGTTTTTTCCGTAGATGGGTAGTTAACCCAAAGCACAACCCCCAACCTGGAGGGCCAGTCCCTTGTTTTGACCCTAGGACAGCGGGTCAGTAGCCTATTTTTGGGGTATGAGCGCTGCCGTTGGCCCATTGAGTAGTGCTTAGGTTAGGTTAGGTTAGATGGGCTGTTGACGCTCGAGTGAGTCGTCAAGCTCGCATAGGCCTACGTGGGCCCATAGCGATACCCTTCGAAGAAAGTACTCTGAAATAGAGAAAGAGGATACCTGGTTAAGTTCGCTAGTGATACTTATGCGGTGCTGGTCTGTGTTGCTCCTTTAGCCTCAAAGAGGTAGTTGCTCCATCCTGATCTGCAACAAAAACGGACTATCAGCGCTATTGGGGTAGTCGTTAGGTCTCTTAGGTCGTCGAGTTATAGGCTGCCTGGTATTTTTAAACGGCTGCTACTGATCGCAGGGCAGTGACATAGTAGGTGTGAGACCTCTTCTTCGACGTCAGGGTCGCTGCATTTCCTGCAAAGTTCGTTCGCGCCAGTCAGTTTTATCTTATTGGAGTGCTTACCCAACAGGTTGTGACCTGTTATCACTCTCACCGCTATTGAAATGGATGCTCTGTTCAAAGCTATTAGCTTGTTTGAATTGATGCCGCTTAACTCCGACCAGAGAGATTGTGTGGATACAAGTGATTGTATTTTGCCAGCTTGTTATGGTTGCTTTTTGAGTGTGCTTGGTTATTACATGTTTTTTAGTTGCTAGCGGGGGATTGACCCTTTTATCAGCTAGGGAAATGCAGCTAGACGAACCTAGTCTAGCTAGCTCGTCTGCTTTCTCATTTCCTATAATGTCATTATGTCCTGGCACTCAGATTATTTGGACTTTGTTCTGGTTACAAAGAGCCTTCAGCTCTTCGCGACAGCGTCCAACTACCCGTGATTTTATTGGATGCCAGAGCTTTAATGGCCGCAGGACTATCCACGTAGATGGAGATATCCTCATGTGATATGACCAATACCCTAGCCGATTCGGCAGCTTCGAGTATGGCCAGGATCTCAGCTTGGAATACACTACACGAGTTTGCTAATCTTAAGGATGTAGCTAGCCCGATCTTTTCAGAGTAGACACCAGAGCCCACTCCGACTTCCATTTTGGATCCGTCGGTATAAATTGCTATTTCAATGTTAGATAACACATTGTTTGAAGACCATTCGTCTCTGCTTGGTATTCTGATAGAGTAATTAGGATCAAAATCGTGGTATGGGATAATGTTGTCAGATGCTGCATCAGCATATGCCATTGAGTTTAATATTGAGCTATGGCCAAAAGGCTTCATGAGTAGATTGCCCATTTCTTTGAGTCTTGCTGCGCTTTTTGCTGCTGTGTCATTGATTTGTAAGTCAATTGGTGTTATGTTTAGGATTGTCTATAACCCTACTGAGAGGCTAGTGCGCATGGCTCCTGTCGTGAGTATGCAAGCTGTCCTTTGAACTTTCGTAAGCTTGGTCATATGTTTTGCTTTTTTCATAGCATTTCACCAGACCAAGCAACCGTATGTTAGGATTGGTCTGACAATGGCTGTGTATAGCCATTTTGTGACCTTCGGGGATGGGCTCCATTTTTTGCCGCAGATTCTGTTGCAGCTATAGAGGGCAATATTTGCTTTCTTTACTCTTTCTTCAACGTTTAGATTCCAGTTCAGTTTACTATCAAGTACCACCCCCAGATATTTCGCGCTTGCTGACATTGAGAGAGTCGAATCTTCCAAAGGCGGTGCCGGAAATGCTGGGATCGATCTCCTGTTAGTAAAGAGAACCAGTTCTGTTTTGTTTGGATTTACACCCAGCCCGCAAGTCTTTGCCCACTTGCCAAGTATATTGAGACTTCTTTGCATAATTTCACTCAGTGTCGGTGGGAATTTTCCGCATGCCATGAGGACCACGTCATCAGCGTATGCCACTGTTTTTATTGCAGTGATATCCAGCTTCTTAAGTGCTTCGTTGACTACTAATAGCCAGAGGAGTGGGTATAGTACGCCTCCCTGAGGGGTACCTCTTGACGTTGTGATCCTTTTGGTATAATCGCCTACTGTTGACGAAATGATCCGGTTATTAAGCATGGTTAAGATCCAATTGCTAGAAACCGTTCCTATTTCAGCTTTGGCAAGTGCCTCAGCAATTGCTTCAGTTGTAACGTTGTTGAAGGCTCATTCTATATCTAGAAAGGCTGCTAATGTATATTCTTTGTAGTGCAGTGAATTTTCTTTTGTGCGAACAACTTCGTGTAGAGCCGTTTCCACCAATTTGCCCTTTATATAGGCGTGTTGGCTTACAGATAGGTATCCTGGATTCAGGTTGCTACGTATTTGAATGTCGAGTAATCGTTCCATCGTTTTCAGTAGGAAGGAAGACAGGCTTATGGGTCTGAAATCTTTCGCTACGGTGTGGCTGCATTTACCTGCCTTCGGTATGAATATAAATTTAACTTCACGCCACACTTGTGGTATGTGGTTTAGTTTTAGACATCCACGGAAGATGGTAAGCAGTGTTGGCATTATGTGATTAGCAGTTTTTTGTAGCATGATAGGGGTTATGCCGTCAGGGCCCGCTGATTTATGGGGCTTGAATGAATTAATGGCCCATGCAATTTTTTTCTTGCACACTATCGTATTAATGAGGGAGTTGTCACCCATGTTGTCCGATGTGTGGTCTGTTTTTGTACTTGCGCTGACATTTTCCTCTACGTTTTTACAGTTCGGAAAGTGTGTGCTTAAAAGAAGGTTCATTGTTTCAGCGGTTGATTCTGTCCACTCATTTGCCTGGGTTGCTTGCTTCTTTTGATAGTACTTCCTCAATCTGTCAGATTCATTGGTTTTCATACAACCGGGCCTTAAAATCTGTATTTATTTGGCTGTATATTCTTTTAAGAAATGATCTCCAACCTTTCGAAAAACTTTTAGCCATCCAAAAGATATTCTTCTCGCTGCTTCACAAAATGTATCTATTTAGATGAACTTGTATTTTTGGCGGGTAAGAATTTTTTATTAAATTGCCGATATCCATTATAAAGGGTGATCCATTTCGAGGTTCCCTAATTTTTTAAAGAAAAAAACACAGAAAATTCTAATTTAATGGAGAATGTTTATTATCATTTGAAAGAACATTCTTTGGCATTTATTTTTTGATTATTATGTCTATCAAATGTTGGCTGTTGCAGATGGTCCATCCGTTGAGTCCAATTTTCGATCACTCGTTCGAGCATTTCGACTGGTAACTGGCGATTGACACGCGTGATGTTTTCCTCCAAGGCCTGAATCGAAGCGGCTTTGTCGGCATAAGCTTTTGACTTTACATATCCCCACAGGAAAAAGTCTAACGGTGTGATATCACACGATCTTGGTGGCCAATCGACCGACCCAAAACGTGAAATTATGTGCTCACCGAAATGTTCTCTCAATAAGTCCATTGATTGATCCGATGTGTGGGAAGTGGCGCCGTCTTGCTGAAACCAAATGTCGCCGAGATCACGAGCTTCAATTTCAGGCATCAAATAGTCGGTAATCATGGCACGATAATGGTCGCCATTGACGGTTACGTTCGCACCGGCATAATTTTTAAAGAAATATGGACCGATGATTCCACCGGCCCACAAACCACACCAAACCGTTGTTTTTTCTGGATGAAGTGGCAGTTCTTCAATCTCTTCAGGTTGCTCTTCGTCCCAAATGCGGCAATTTTGTTTGTTTACATACCCATTGAGCCAGAAATGGGCCTCATCGCTAAACAAAATTTGCCTCGAAAACGTCGGATCTTCTTGGAACTTTTCAAGAGCCCATAGAGCGAAGCGATGTCGCTTGGGAAGGTCGAGCGGCTTCAGTTGTTGCACAAGCTGTATTTTGTACGCTTTCAATTTAAGATCTTGACGTAAAATGCGCCAAGTCGTTTCATACGTCAGTCCAAGTTGCTGCGAACGGCGCCGAATCGACTCTCTACGGTCTTCGTGTACACTCTCAGCTACGGCCGCTATATTTTCTTCACAGCGTGCTGGACGTGGTCTATTCGGTCGAATATTATCCAATAATGAATGCTGGGTTTCAAAATGGGTGATGGTGTTACGAATAGTACGCTCAGTAGGCCGATTATGTTGACCATAAGTTGAGCGAAGTGCACGAAACACATTCCTCACAGAACGTGAATTTTCATAATAAAGTTGAACAATTTGTAAAAGTTGTTCACGCGTAAGTCTTTCCATTATGAAATGCCAAACAATACTAAACAAAAATAACATGACAGCATGACACGACTCACACGTAATCTGTCAAAAAAGGCTATTGAAAGAAGTATCTCTACTTGGATCACCTGTTACAAGGTGGCGCAAAAATAACCTTCCGATGTTTTTTGGCTGTAATTTAAAGAAAAAAATGAAAAAATTTAATTCTTCTTGTGGATTATTTTTACTTGGTCTTTTAGTTTTTTTTACATCAAGTCGAGAATATGATGTCCTGTAAATGGCCGCCGCCACAGTTGATTGTCATTTGAGCCCTTTTTATGGCATTTTCCATCACTTTGGCCAAAACTTCCGGCGATAGGTCCTCACATTATTGACGGATATTGTCTTTAAAAGCTGCAAGAGTCTGAGGCTTGTTGACATAAACCCGCGATTTCAAAAAGCCCCACAAAAAGAAGTCTGGAGCGGTCAAATCAGGCGATCTTGCTGGCCAGTGCATATCGCCAAAACGGGAGATTAGGCGCCCGGGCAATGCATCCTTCAGCATATCGGTTGTGGCACGTGCAGTGTGTGTCGTTGCACCGTCCTGTTTTCCAATCCCAATTCATCAAGTTGCGGCAAAAATAACTCGTTGATCATTGCTCTGTAGCGCTCACCATTCACAGTAACCGTTTGGCCCGCGACGTCTTCGAAGAAAAAAGGTCCGATGACTCCTCCAGCGAAAACAGCACACCATACAGTGACTTTAAGATGCATTTGATTTTTTCCACATCAGCTTATGGGGTAGTTGTATCGTTCTTGTATCTTCTCTTTCTGTCGGTGAAATACCAAACTCTGCAACAATAGACATAATGGTCTAAGAACTGCTGCGTCAAAACTACAAGATCATTTACCAAGCAGTAACCTATCACTGAACATCCTTGTTGTCCTATGAGCATATATTCCACTGAAGTCTGAACTGGTTGTACCATTTGGTATGTGAAATCCATGAGAATCATTTCTGACATTCTAACAATTTGACTCCCTTTGTATTTGTGTTTCCATCTTCGGATTTTCTCACTTTGCCTGCGAATCTATTTTCTCTTCCCTCTTCTTTTCCTATTCTGGCATTTGGATCACCGCTGATCATCATATCGTCAATTGCTTCAACTAACGCACCAAAATCTCTCTGCCAATTTTAGCCTCTGTATTGTTATTTGCATTTAAAAATTCTGATTCATCAACAAACACAATATTCCCTTCTATCCAAACTGAAGAAGTCGTGTTTACCTGTTTACTTTGTTTGACAAAGTTCAAGATACACGTATACAAGGCTTGATTGTGCCAACAATTTTGTGTTTTTATTTTGTCACTTAATTATGCATAGAAACTCCTCGAATTTTACAAAACAAAATTTTCACATTGCATCAACAAATCCAAACAAATAATTCTCAGTATCTAAAACCATGATAGATACGAAAAACAATTTTTTTTTATATTCATAATAAATCTTTGCTTACCATGGTCTCGTGTATAATTTTGCACCAGATAGCTCTTAAACGTTCGTTGTTTTTTGTAGCTTTTTACGATATTCAGTATAATTAGAGTTAGCAATTTGTTTGTCATAAAGATACAAATCGCAGCACAGATTGTTTTTGCACGCACAAACACTCATCCAACAGCCACAACCATTACTCAAAGTTTGTAGATACTTTTTCATGATAATATACGGTCGCATCAATTCTGCAACCGATAGATAGCGAGTAGAAAGAAGGGATTTAGGAGTAAATATGCCCTTCATAATGGTATCCTTATGAAAAGGTATCACCATGGACAGAAAGTATCCTACAGCTCTAATTAAGTCGTTTCGTTAATTTTTTTTTTACCATTTATTGAGTATAGTTGAGTAGATACTTTTTTTTCGCGTAAACGTTCCTGGTATTGGTGTAGTGGAAAGTTTCTGCTAAATATACAGCAACCTACCATACCCTGTGTATAGATACTATTGTTTACACACGGGTGAGAATAATTTACCATAAAATTTCCACTGAGAACATTAAGCTGCATTAAGTGGCCTAAACGCAAGCGAATACTGTTACAACCTGGTGTATCTATTTGGTGCTGTATCGTGCTAACGTTCGGTATCCATACGAGTATAGCTTAACTGGGATAACTATTCGGTGGCAACACCTGGGTGAATTAAGTTACACTTACCCATCGGTGTGAGATATTCTGCATAAAATTAGTTTGCAATTTGGCATTGTTTCAGATTGGGAGGGTTGGCATGGCGCGGGGAGGCTGCCTAGGTGGTGCTGAAATTACACATCGGAGCAGCCGGCTTTTATGAGGCAATAAATTAATTTCGCTCTTTTTGTTGCAGAGATAAAATGGAAGGGGGGGATATGGATATGTGTTTGTTTGGCTTTAATCGCAGATAGACGTTTATTGCAAGTTTTTGGCATTCAAATGAGATTCCGTTCATTGGATTGAGGATTTTCATGTTGGACTTGCAGCACAATAGCCTTGACAAGTCAATTTGTTTTGTCCGCAATTTGCATCCGATGAAGGAATTTTATTTTTCTGGAATTAAAAGCGTTTAAGGGTACGTGCAGCACGCAGTGAAAACCTCTCAACTGACGTCATAAAATGTTGTTTCTTAATTATTTTGAACTGATACGTGCATGCTGCAAATTGCTCAAGCATTATACCTTGAATGGGGACTTGAACTTTTCAAGGACTTGTATTGTTGGGGAACTTTTTAAGTGGCCCTTTATTTTCTCTTTCAATTAAGCATGCAAGCAAAAGCGGAATAAGTCATAAAAATCATGTGAACGTTAATGGGAGGAAGTGAATGCGTCGAAATCGTTTTGGGGGGCATTTTAATTAATCTCAAGCCATCTCTGGTATAGTTTTATGAGTCTTTAGAATGATTTGATTAAAATTACATTCAATGTTGCGCACAGGTGATGATTTTTGGCATTAACGGCTTACGCGAGGTCTTATGCCTTGATTCTCAACTCAATTGAGTGTGAAAAGTTGTATTCTTAACACAATGTCGAGGGCCTAATCAAGCCCGATTCAGAACGGCAAAATTTAAAAAAATTCTCTTCGCAATTTCATGCCTTTTTCAAGATGCGCCATGATGCATGGCCCTATCGGAGACTGCGATTCTTTTTATATACATATGTCGGACGTCAATTCGTGCTTGACATTTGTGAAACAAGGAGAACTAAAGTTTGTGGGAATAAGTAAAGGAATGCCATATGTACTTCAAGAACAATTCTTCAGTGAGAACAACGAGAACTTCAAGGCCATTTTTTTGGTGTCCGGCTTGCACTTGTCGTTCATTTGGCCACACGAATCCACATGCATAGATTTGAAAGCTCGTGGATGTGGGTACCTTAGACGGAATTCTCCTGTAGGTTGCGTTGTTGTTCTTAGTTTATTCGTTCAGGAAAATACACAATATGCTTAAAATTCAGTGGTGAATTGAAAAGTGAGAACTTCAAGGCCATCTTTTGGGTGTCCGGCTTGCACTGGTCGTTCATTTGGCCACACGAATCCACATGCATAGATTTGAAAGCTCGTGGATATGGGTACTTTAGACGGAATGTGTAAGTGGTTCTCATCGGAGGCCATTTTGAACATCCACAATATGAAATCCCACCTCTCGCAATGATCTGGCAAATTTTTATCATAACTCAGCCATTCCGGTTCGGCATAACGATTGTGGGTTCCTCCATCTTCCAAGGACTGACCAAGCATACGTGAATGGTTGTGAGACCTTGGATCCTGTAGAAGTTTGTTTTTGTTTTGTTAAGCCACAAGCCCACATCTTAGAATTTTTCTTGTCACTGTCACTGTTGGCTTTTAGCCCAGACATTTCATCTCCAGAAACCTTTCTTTTGGGACTGCGTGTCAGGGAACCCATCAAACACATATAACTGCCTGCGTGTAAAGGCAAAGCCTCATTAGCTCGAACCCGAAAAAACATTGGCGATTATCTTAACCTGGCCTTTTCAACCAGAGGGACCATTTGTAGTCACAGGACAAATCCCAGAATCCCTTATTGTGAACCATTTCTCCGACAGTTCAGTGTCTTTTGCGGGTATTTTGAGAGTGAGGTGTAGAGGTACAGCACCAAGTCATTTTGCACCAGCCACCCCAAAGCTCTGCACTTTACATATATCGATCTCAGCCACTTGTAGAAACTCCTCACCAGTGATCGTCTTTATGGATGTTGCATTGTTCGTGGACCATTTAACCGACTACGTTTGACCAACTATGTACTAAGTTACTACTTACTTACATCAGTCCAGCTACAGCGGGTTAATTATTTTGGAGTCTCCCTTCAGAATGATCGGTTTCGACTATTGGCTGCCGATCCTCCTTTAGCTAATTTGAGCATTTTTGGTGGAGTTTCAGGGTTTCCCTCTAGAACTGTTGCAAAAGTTTAAGATTTTTCTTATTCCAGCTACAATGGGTTAAGTACTTTGAAGTCTTTCATCATAACGACAGATTTTGACGATGCGCGAGCAACTTAAGCCGATACTCCTTTAGCTAACCCGAGTATTATTGGTGGCGTTTCACGGTCTCTCACTAGAACTGCTTCAAAAGGATACCGCTGTAGATTTCTCTTGTTTCAGCTCATTGGGTTAAGTACTTTGAAGTCTTAAATCAGAACGACAGATTTTGACGATGCGCGAGCCACTTAAGCCGATACTCCTTTAGCTAACCCGAGTATTATTGGTGGGGTTTCACGGTCTCTCACTAGAACTGCTTCAAAAGGATACCGCTGTAGATTTCTCTTGTTTCAGCTACAGTGGGTTAAGTACTTTGAAGTCTTAAATCAGAACGACAGATTTTGACGATGCGCGAGCCACTTAAGCCGATCCTCCTTTAGCTAACCAGTGTATTTTTGGTGGGGTTTCACGGTCTCCCTTTAGAACTGTTTCAAAAGGATACCGCTGTAGATTTCTCTTGTTTCAGCTACACTGGGTTAAGTACTCTAGAGTCTCCCTCAAGAACGACCGATTTTGACGATGCATGAGCCACTTAAGCTGACCCCCCTTCAGCTTACCCGAGTATTTTTGGTGGAGTTTCACGGTCTCAATGGGTAAGGTACTTTGGAGTCTCCCTTCAGAACGACCGATTTTGACGATGCGCGAACCACTTAAACCGATAATCCGTTAGCTAACCCGAGTATTTTTGGCGCAGTTTCAGTGTTACCGCTGTAGATTTGTCTTATTTCGTGAGGTTCCGTTGGAAGATGCCGTTGTCAAGCGAGTCTTCTTTTTTAAGGCTCGGGGGTAGAGTTTTTTTTAGATCTATGAGTATCTTACCGTCGCATTGTGTTGAAACTGATCTCCGGGGTTGTGCTTGGGGAGTTATTTGTAAAAGTTGTACTTCAGCTTAGGTGGACATATTCATTTGATTCACAAATAAACATTTGGATTTTCGATTTCTCTCTACCCAGGGACTTGTTACATCCTCGAATTTATAAAAAGTGTCCCAGCCGGTCTATAGCCAAAAATAGTCTTATACAGATACATTTTATATGAAAACCATGAAAATGTCAATCATGATCCCATTTGTATGTCACGCCGTACTATCTGTTGCACATCCTAAATGCAAAATGGATCCAATTTGTCGTAAAATTTATCAGCAATTGATAATTTCAATTTTAGGTACTTATTGCGGATGCATATTTTATTCCTAAAACCGTTAAACTTAGCTAGTTTGTGAATATCATCAGGCCGATGTTAAGCAATTTTGAATTATTTATTCACCACGCGATGCGGTTTATCTAGATGAATTATAATATATGTAATCCCTAACAAATAAATCGAAATCCACATTTTTAATTGGCAATTCAATTCATCGCATCCGAATAGATACTCATCAATCCGCCACAGAAAAAAAAAAGCCTCCATCCACCTTATTCAGATTTAATTGTTTTGGTCTACTCAATTTCTCAGGCAGAATGTAACATTTTTTTGGAAAAACCCCAATCGAACTTAATTGCGCCTTTAAGTTAGGTAATCAACGTGCTCCACCATATCGCTGTCTAGACAATGGACTACATACAATATTGTGGTCAACGTATCAACAAAAACTTGTATCCCCCCCCTTCTTCAAAGAATCGGGTCAGCATGATTCGTTCGGCCTCAGTCCCAATTTCTTCAGAATTTCGCCACAGATTTCAATCTTCCAGATAGTGGCCTACTGGGTAATTCAAGTGTCGATACAATCCTCCCCGCATCCATTTCGGTCGTCCGACAAATGCATTCTTAGAAAAATTTTCGAAAACATTTCAAAACATGATACTCGCTTCAAGTTCATTCATCTCAACCAGTGTATCTCTGGTGATTTCGGTTGTAGATACACCCTCAAATTTCCTACTGAAAGTCACGTTTGTTTTGGTTAACCGTGCGTTTTTATCGGGAGGGATTTCGTTTGTTCTTGAACTAAGTATCTGCACCCCAAATGAAACGCGGTAATTGCTCGGAATTACTCTCAATTATCTCAGAATCATTTGTAGAATACAGGGTGAGACTGTGAGAGTATATGCAATACGATGGCGATGAAAATTTTATTCCGACAGAATGAATGATATTCTAATCACGTAATTGATTCGCCTGCTGCCGGTTGCGTTCCTCGGTGGAGCGGTAACATACCGCCAAATGGATGTGTTTTAATGTCTATCGTTACCACTTTCATTTCAATAATTGATTGGATATAGTGTGGCAACAATTTGTGTGATGATAGTATGTGTGTGTGGAGTATTTCTGGTGTTTTCTGGGGTGTCAATTAAATTTGATTGTGTGAAATTTATGATGAAATTGACATAACTGATGTGGACGCGGCGACGCGACAATGCTGTTGGGGTTAATAATTGGAAAGGACACCGCTGTGTATGAATGGTGTAATGGTGGTCAATGGTCAATAACGAAAGGGTGGGTCATTCATCGATTGGCATGGGGCTACGTAGTTGCATTGCATGATATCACATCAGACATCACTGTATGTATGTATCCAGAAGAGGTATCTATTCAATCGAAGAGAGTTTGGTGGTCATTGTCACATATTTGAAAGGATATATTTGAGAGCTTTAAATCAATACCAAACACGGTTCGCCAGCACCTATGGTTACCGAGATAACCGATGGTAAGTGCGTTGCACACCCAGATATTTTGTCTCATTTCCCCCGCGCATGAAAAATCACAATACATACATGATCACAGAATGAGCACGGCAAGTTAAACCTCTGTCATGGTAAGTGAATTTAATGATCTTCTTTTAAACTCTTCTTGTCACGGCTTTTTTGGACAGGCGTTGACATGGGCGTTGAAGCTAGAAGCCGCAGTAGCAGTGCATCGGCTTCAATTCCCAGACAATTCCAAATATAGGTGTGATCTTGCAATGATCACATTTGGTTAATTCTAATTGACTTAAATCTAACTCAGCCAATCGGATTCGAGAGAGAATTGTAGATACCGCCACCGTCCAAGAAGTACATATGCACGTAAGAATAGTCGTGAGGAAAAGCCGTAACAGGGCTATTACTCCAGCAATTTTTTTTTTTTGTTGAGAAAAGCTCGTATGATGTGGTCTCTCGTAGTCTTGTTAGTCTTCACCTCGATTGTAGTCTTCTCCTCGATTACTGGGGCGGATATCTATGCTCTCTTTTCGACAGGATATTAAGCTTTCACTCATTTTTTCCAACCTGTATGAAAAATTGAGGGCTAACATAGGCTTTAAATGATTACACCAGTCTCGAACTATTGAAGTCCTCGTTGTGGAAAGTTTATGAAAGTCAGCAGTTCTAATAGAAATCTCAACAAACGGGTAGATGAGGAAAGTCAACAGTTACCGACGTTAGTCCTAAACTCGGTTTTTGGAAAGTTTTGGGGTCAAACCATTTGGTGCAGTCCTAAATCCATTGTGTGGATTCCTCTCACCCAATCAGGAACAAAAGTGTTTTTCCTTAGATAAAGTTGGTCCCAAATTCAAGAGGAATAATTTCATCATCTTCCTGTCAGGGGGAAACTAGTTCACCGGGCATTATGTTAACGATTCTGTGGCAATTTTATCGAAGGCCAAAGAAAGTGATAAGCCCTCAAGAAAGAATCTAAAATGTTGAACAGAAACTACAGAAAAAGAATAGAAACCTAATTCACAAGATGCACTTATTTTCATAAGTAGGGTTGCGGTCCTTGATAAAACTAGGCCTCAACAAACATCCTACCCCAGTTGCACACTTCAAGCTCAGTTCCAATTCCAGTTTTCCCTACAGGTGAGGTTTTTTGATGCTTTGACATCTACTATGGACCGTGTTATAGTGAGCAGAACCCGAAACAGCGAGTATTCGGATGTGGATTTGTCAGAAGTGCCAGACTAAGGCAAGAAGTCGTATGTTTCCAAGATATTAGCGAAAGCATTGTAAAAATATGCATCAATGACAAATTCGCCAACATAAGCCTTATATGCGCTTACGCTCCCACGGAGGAAAAAGATGACAAAGCTAAGGATTGTTTCTACGAGCTCCTTGACAAAACCTATGAGCGACTACCGAGGTACGATGATAAAATCGTTCTGGGAGATTTAAACGCAAAGGTAGGAAGAGAAGACATCTTAAGCAGTATTATTGGAAAATATAGCCTACACGACCACACGTCTGGTAACGGACTAAGTCTAATTGACTTCGCTATGGAACGAAATGCCACTATAGCCAGCACACGTTTCCTCACCTCGATATCCATAAGGGGACATGACGGACTCCAGTTCAACGAACGGTCAACCAAATTCATCACATTGCGATCGACAAGAGGCACGCATCCAGTATTTTGGATGTCCGAACATTTCGAGGGGCTAACATCGACTCGGACCACTACCTTGTTACAGCCAAGCCCGGTTTGATGAGGAATGACGACAGATGCTCGCAGCCAAGAACTAGGCCTACAAGGCTAAGCTGCAGGTGAAGACGAGAGCTGCCAATGACCTCTATAGGCAGAGCAGAAGAGAAGAACACCGGCTTTTCAGAAAGAAGAAAAAAGAGCAAGAAAAGCGCGCGATCGAGGATATAGAGAGGTGCCACTCCAGTAACGATGTTCGCAAGTTTTACCAAAGTGTAAAACGTCAAAGCCAAGGCTACAAGACTCGAACAGAATCCTGTCGAGATGAACAAGGAAATATCTTAGTTGAGACACAGTCGATGCTGAGGATGTGGAAGAACCACTTCTGCAGACTGTTAAACGGCGATGACGAACAACATTCCGCTGTCAGGCAGAACGAACCATTTAATATTGGCAACGACAGCGAAAACTGCCAACCACCCGACCTAAGTGAAGTGAGGATAGCTATATCTAAACTAAAGCTTAATAAGTCCGCCTAAAATGACGGCCTTCCCGCCGAGCTTTATAAAGCCGGCGGAGATGACTTGGTGAGTAACATCCATCAACTCATAAGCCAAATCTGGTCGGTTGAAAGCATGCCTGAAGAATGGAACCTCAGCATCGTTTGCCCGATCCACAAAAAAGGAGACCCTCTGAACTGCGCCAACTACAGAGGCATAAGTCTCCTCAATGTCGCCTACAAAATTCTCTCCGCCGTAATCTGTGAACGCCTGCAACCGTTTACCAACAACCTGAACGGCCCTTATCAGTGTGGTTTTAGTCCAGCAAGAACCACAATCGATCAAATTTTTACAGAATCATAAGATTCTGGAAAAAAACCCAAGAAGTCCAAATCGATACCCACCACCTATTTATCGATTTCAAAACCGCTTACGACAGCATTGATAGAGACGAACTATACAGAGCCATGTCTAGTTTTGGTATATCGCCCAAACTCGTCCGTTTGTGTAGGATGATGAAGGAGAATTCTTGCTGCTCCATCATGGTCGGAAACGACCTCACCGACACATTCGATACCAAAAAAGAATTTAGGCAAGGAAATGCGCTGTCATGTGACTTTTTTAATTTGATTCTTGAGAAGATTGTGCAAAACTCTCGAGCCAACACCAGAGGCACACATTTTCAAAAATCGGTGCAACTACTAGCATACGCCGACGATATTGACATCATTGGTAGGACTCAGCGTGATGTCATAGCCACGTTTGCTGGTATACAGCTGGAAGTTGCAAAGTACATGCTGTCAGAACGAAAGGACTCACAACATCGAAGAATTGTAAAGAACAGATATAACTTACAGGTAGTACGAAACTTTGTCTACCTCCGCTCCGCTATCAACTCTGACAACAACATCTCGTCAGAAATCAAACGAAGAATTACTCTTGCCAACCGCTGTTTCTACGGGCTATGAAGGCAACTTAGTAGTTAAGCCCTCACTCGAACTATAAAGGAGATCCTATGTAAGACCCTGATCATCCCAGTCCTGCTCTGCGGCGCTAAAGCATGGACCGTATCAAAAATGGATGAAGATAGCCTTGGTCGATTCAAGAAAAAAATTCTTCGAAAAATCTTCGGTCCCGTTTGCGTTTACGGCCTATGGAGACAAAGATTCAACCAAGAACTATACAAACTGTACAGCGACATGCCCAAAAAAACTCCACATTGGACGTTTAAGATGGCTAGGACATGTAGAACGAATGGACACCAATACTCCGGCTCGCAGAGTCTTCGATTCCCAGCCAGACGTCGGACGCAATAGAGGAAGACCTCGCATTAAGTTTCGCGCACAAGTTGAAACCGACCTCAACCAACTTGGAGTGCGCAACTGTAGGCAGTTAGCTAAGGACCGGGATAATTGGAGAGGCATGTTGGTTGAAGCGCAGCTTCATTCTGGACTGTAGCGCCAATTAAGTTAGTAAGTAGGTATTCCGCCCCTTCATTCAACCGTAATATTCGCCATGCGTTGTATTCTAATCAATTCACCCTCAAGCCTATCTTCGGACGTACTGTGAAATAAAGAGATTTGTTCTTAAACCTTACAGCACGAATTTGAAATGCTTAACCAAACGCATTTTTTCCTCGACATTACAATTCGCAGACATTTAAAACCAACGCGCACCGGTATCTCCTCTTTTCTTCCCCTCAATTTCTTTAAGGGTTAAAACCCTTTAGTTCTAATTATAAAAAAATAATAAAAAAGGATGAAAAATACAAATTCATGTGATCGTGTCTACTTTTTTGCACGATGTCGGGATCTCCTGTTTTATGACGAATCCGAACTGCTGAATTGAGATATAGATACTTCCTTGTCAATTGATATTACTCGGATGATTTGTCGGATCATCTCGCCCTAAAATACTGACCCTAAGAGTATTTCTATGCTAAACTTTTCATTTCCTTTACATCCTGAATGAAGTACTGCCAACTTAAAGCCCATAAAAACCGGCAGTATCACCATTCCATTTGCGTGTTTTATCGCCATCAACTACCCCTAAAGTACATAATTTTAAGCTCGTTAGAAGTGATAGTCATTTTGTTATTTTAAACGTCAATATCTACATTATTTCAACGAACGTCACGAACAAGCCGTTTTAATATTTTTATTGACCCGACCTAAGCGAACACACTTTCGTCATAATCCTCTCAAGCACTTGAGTAAGTGTGTGTGTGTTTCATGTTCTTTCCGTACTTAGCTTGACGACCAAAATAATTTGCAATAAACTAAATCCATTAAAGCGAATTTTGTTTTTTTTTAGTTCTCCATTGGTATGCTTGTTGGTCGTTAAAAAATTTAAAAAAAAATGCGGAACTCTGATCAAACATTGCAGCTGTGGAGAGGGCAGCCAACAAATTAATTCCATAACCCGCCCAATGGTCCTTAATTATTTTCACATGTTTGGAGAAGATACATAAAGTTTTTTTTTGTATAGATAGATCTGGAAGCAGCTGCATACATTTTGATATACAAAAATACAATTCGTATCTAAATAAACATTTTGAATACCACTTACCGTTTAAAGTCCACTTTTCATCATCGGTCTTGATGGATTGGGGGATATTCGGTATGAGATAGGTTCGTGTCGATTGTAGACCACCAGACCAGTGCTTTCATCGTATCCGAACAATAGAATGTTTGATGGATTGGTGTAAATGAGCTTCTTATCGAATCGGATACATTTAAAGATAGATAGATACAATAATTGGAATAAACAAAGTCAACGTGCGACGTTAATTAAGTGAAATGAATATGAAAATTTATTTTGCAAAGTTTTGACAGGTTTTGCAAAGGTATTTCGATAGGGTTGTCCGGAATTTTACAGTTGATAGCGAATATTTTTGAAGTTGCATTTGTCAAATTGGCTGTCATTTATTCAGTCTGTATTGTCAAATTACAATGGACGGAAACAGCGTTGCCGAAAGTACTCCCATAGGAGTTTTGTACTACTTTCAACACATCCGTACTCCCGTACTCCTCCTTTCACATTCGTACTCCTATTTTTAAAGACCTAAAATATCATACACTTGCAGCTAGGTGAATGTCAACCAAAATAAATTTAATTCATTTAAAATTCAAAAAATGTCATCAAAAAGTGATTTTCATTCTTTCTTGTGTGTTTATTCCGTATCCCATAGCTGTATAATTGTATTGATTTAATAAATTTTTTATTTAATAAAACTCGAATTCACTTGTGATCACCTTTTATTTTTAAACCAAATGTTTCATTTTCATTTAACAATATACCTTAAAGTATATGGTTCGACTCAGAATTGCTAGCTGAGTCGAATTAGCCTGTCTGTCCCTCCCCAAATTTTAGGCCTTAAAAATCAGGCCCGCTTTTCAGTAAAACGTTGTTTTTGGACAAACGGTAAAGATCTTTCAAAAAGTTTTTGTAAAAAATATTTAGAAAATCTTGAAACCTATAATTTATACATATAAATCTTTTAGCCAGGCCCCCTTTTTCGATCGTTTTTAGTAAACAACGGTTTTAGGTACAATTTAAAAAAAGGTTCGTAAGTAATTCTATGAACATTTCGTCTATACATCATTTTAACCCACTATATTTGGGGCCGTTTTCGTAAATTATTTGTAATAACGATCCCATAGATAAAGGCCTTTTTTGTCGAACCAAGAAACAAGATAAACTTTCTTAATCAGATGTGACATTTTCTATATCTCTTCTCCATTCAGTTTTAGACATATTTACACTTTTTGGAGTCATTTATTTTAAAGATGGTTCGACAAAAAAAAAATGTTTTTCTATGGCATATGCTATGGGGTAGGGTCAGCGTTGCCAGATTTTTTTTCGGGCAAAGCGGGATTTTGAAACCTTTTGATAAAAGCGGGACATAAAAAGCATAAGTAGTCAGAATTTTTTGAATACTTATTTTTTTTAGTTGAACCGAAGTTTACATTTGCATTGTCAGCTTCATATGAAGTTACTTGCGATAATTGTAAGCTATGTTTATCCAATATTTCACTAAGTACCTTTGTTATTATCATTACTGCCTGGCACACGTTCTGCAGTGACATAGAAAACACCACAGAATCAGCCAGACTCAGGAAAAACTTAACTAAAGAATATACAGTTCCAACGTATCTTAAAGATAGTGATGGCAACTGGACACAATCCTGTACGGACACACTCAACCTCCTACTAAAAACCCATTTTCCGGGATGTACCCAGAGTCGAGACAGTAATCAGGTGACCCTTAACCCTTCAACGACTCTCACAGCTCCAGAAGAAGTCATAACTGAAGGAAAAATAAACTGGGCAACTGATACATTCTCTCCCTTCAAATCCCTAGGAAGCGATGGAATATTTCCAATTATGCTCCAAAAGACAAAAACCCTGATCATACCAGTCCTCACACGACTATTCAAAAGCAGTATAATGTGTGGCTACATTCCAAGGGCTTGGCGAGAAGTAAAGGTCGTCTTCATTCCCAAAGCAGGTAAATCTAGCCATACAACTGCAAAAGATTTTAGGCCTATAAGTCTTACGTCTTTCATTCTGAAGACTTTTGAAAAACTAATGAACATATACATTCGTGAAAAACTTAATTACAATGATATCTCCCCAGCCCAACATGCTTATACGTTGTCAGTGCTATAGAAAAGTCTCTAAAAGACAAGGAATACACACTCGCAGCATTCCTAGATATTGAAGGAGCTTTCAACAATGTCAAAACATGCGCAGTGGAAAGGGCATTGCAGAATTCCAATGTTGACCAGGCACTCACTAACGTGATTGTAAGTCTTCTCAAAGAAAGGAATATCAAGGCAAAACTGGGCGACACTGAACTAAAAGTAAACGCCTCAAGGTGCACACCACAAGGAGGAGTCATCTCCCCTCTACTATGGGTTCTTGTCGTTAATGAAATACAAATGAAATTCAAAAACAGGGGGGTTAAAGTAATTGCGTACGCAGACGATGTAGTATTGCTTGCGACAGGCAAATTCTTCCCAACCATAAGTGAGCTGTTAGAAAACTCGCTCCGGACACTCAACACGTGGGCAAAGCAATGCGGCCTTGGGGTCAACCCCCAAAAAACCGAGCTTGTGCTGTTCACAAATAGAAGAACAATACCACACTTCGAACCACCAGCTATAGAAGGAATACCCCTTAAAATAGCTGAAAGTGCGAAATATCTGGGAATAATTCTAGACAGGAAGCTCAATTGGAAACTTAATGTCAATGAAAGAGTTAAGAAAGCAGCAAATGCTTTCTATGCTTGTAACCGAATATTCGGCAGAAAGTGGGGACATAGCCCCAAAATAATCCTGTGGATGTATACGGCTATCGTGCGACCAATACTCACATATGGCAGTATAGTCTGGTGGCAAGCCACAGACAGAGCAACCAACTTGAAGCAAATGACAAAAATACAAAGACTAGCATGTATAGGGACAACCAGTGCGATGAGATCGACCCCAACCTCTGGATTGGAGGTGATTCTGAATCTGCTGCCCTTAGATCTATACATGCAGGAAGAATCAGCTTCCAAAAGCTCCTCGAGGATCAGCCAAACGAACAGCTGGATCCCGAGCTTCGCTGGGCACGCGCAGATGCTAAAGAAATACGTAGGGGACCTAGTAAACTCTGACTATTTATCTCCCTATCTAGACTTCGATCGACCCTTCACCTGCTCGTTTCCGAGCAGAGACGAATGGGACAAGAATGAACCCACAAAAAGGAAATCGATATTCATCTTCACAGATGGATCAAAGATGGACTGTGGAACAGGTGCTGGCATATTCTCAGAGGAATTAGTAATACACAAATTAATCAGGCTTCCTGATCATAGTAGTGTGTTCCAGGCTGAGGTGCTAGCAATCGCTGAAGCGGCTCATTTGGTGTCAATAATGGAAATACCACACAGTGATATCACCATATTCATTGACAGCCAAGCGGCTATAAAAGCAGTATCTGCTATCGAAATTAAATCAAAGCTAGTTCAAATAGAATGAATAGTCTTTAAAATTTCGTATTACATCCTTCAAAATTATTTTGTCAATACTTCAGAAACTATTGCTTCACTCTTCGTCCTACCACAATTAACATTCATAGTTGCCATGAATGCTATGATATTTGAAAGAGAGGAATGAACATGTCTAGAAAGCGGGACTTTGCCTGTCCCGAGCGGAAATTTAATTTTGGGCTAAAAATCGGGACGTCCCACCAAATCGGGACGTCTGGCAACGCTGGGTAGGCTATACAAATGCTTTTTGTAGGAAAACACCCCCAAAAAATGTTTTTTTTTGGCGAAAATCTCATTTAAAAAAAAAAAACGCCGGCAAAAATTGATCAAAAACTAAATTTCTTATGATTTGGTCAGAAAAGACGTTTATTCTGCTTCGTTGGAAGGAGAGTCTATAAACTAAATTTCAACACTCTATCTCAAAATTCAGGCATGTAAAGGCTAAAAATCGGTGACACAAAAACAAACAGACGGACAGAAAGACATACATTGCTAGATCGACTAAGAATGGCTAGCTGATGATTTACTTTAAGGTATATAATGTTAAAAACTTAACTTAAAAACAAGACTAATATACCCCTATGGGATAGGGTATACAAAGATGTTGTACACATACTTATTTTTAAAGACTAAAAAATGTCTGTACTCCTATTTTTTTCGAAATACTCCCCTTGTTTGGCTGCAGTACTCCCTTACAATATTTCTTTCCGGCAACACTGGACGGAAATAGCGTTCAACAACACGTGTTATTTTTTTTATCGAAATGGGGTTTGATGGACAAACTTCAGCCCACTGGATTAGTAAACGATAAACGAACACCCGAATGTTGACAAAACGAAATATCTGTGGAAAACATCGCCGCTTTCCGTGAGAGTGTGCAGGAGAATACGAGGCAGACGATTTCTCGTCGCTCCTAAAAACTCGGCCTTTCGCAGACCGCAATTATAGGCGAATTTCGGATCGTGACTTGAGCCTGCTCCCATAAAAATTTCAACTGAACCAGGAGCTCAAGGTAAACGACTATAGACAGCGACATGTGTACGCTGAATGGGATCTGGAGCAGTAGGGAACTGACCCTAATTTTCATCAAAAATTCATCTTCAGTGATGGGGCCCATTTCTGAATATATGGGTAGGTACTCAGTAAACAAAATTGTCGAATTTGGGAAGATACCAATCCACATGAGATCCAAGACCGTCGAATGAATCTAAAAAAAGTCACTGTTTTGGTGTGGATTTTGAGCTGACGGCGTCATCGGTCCATATTTCTTTAAGAACGACGTTGGCCAGGCTATCCCGTCAATGGAGAGCGCTATAGGTCAATGATTATCAACTTCTTTTGGCCTGAATTGGATGATATGGACACCAACGATATGTGGTATCAAGAGGACAGTGAGTGCTACGTGCCACACAGCTCCCGCCATATAGGAAATTCTGCACGAGCGATTGGAGGGCATGCGGTCATCTCACGTGGAGGTGATGTGAACTGAACTCAACCCCGAATATTGCGGATATCCACCACGCCACAACAAACAAAGTAATACTGTGAATAAAAATGATGTCGAAAAACTGCAATCCCGTATCCGTATCCCTTAGCCTCTTGATTAACACCATACCACCAGCATCGAATGCCGAAGAACAATGGCAACGTTGCCAACCAGCGTCTATCAGCAAGACACACCTGGTTGGATAAAGAATGCTGAAAGATGTTCGCAACCAAGAACGAGGTTTAGAAAGCTAAGCTGCAGGTGAAGACAAGCGCTGCCATTGATCTCTATAGGCAAAGAAGGAGGGAAGAACGCCGGCTTTTCAGAAAGAAAAGTGTCAAACGTCAAAGCCAAGGATACAAGGCTCGAACCGAATTCTGTCGAGACAAACAAGGAAATATCGTAGTTGAGACACAGTAAAAGCTGAGAATATGAAAGAACCATCTCTGCAGACTGTTAAACGGCGATGACGAACAACATTCCGCTGTCAGGCAGAACGAACCATTCAACACTGGGGACGACAGCGAAAACCATCAACCACCACCCGACTTAAAGGAACTGAGGATAGCAATATCTAAACTCAAGCTAAACAAGGCCGGAAATGACGGCCTTCCCGCAGAGCTTTATAAACCCTACGCAGATGGATTAGTTAGTAACATCCACCAGCATCGTTTGCCCGATCCACAAAAAAGGAGACCCTCTGAACTGCGCCAACTACAGAGGCATAAGTCCCCTCAACATCACCTACAAGATCCTATCTGCCTTAATATATGAACGCCTGAAACCGTTTACCAACAACCTCATCGGTTCTTATCGTTGTGGTTTTAGGCCTGGAAAGTCCACAACTGTTCAAATCTACATACTTCGGCAGATCCTGGATAAAAACGAAGAATATAGAAACGAGCTAAACTCGTCTGTCTGTGCAAAAAATCCAAAAGTCGTTGCAGCTACTAGCATACGCTGACGATATTGACATCTTTTGGTAGGATTGATCGTGATGTCATAGCCACATTTGCTAATATAGAGAAGGAAGTGGCAAATGAGGGTAAGACCAAGTCAACAAGAAATGACACATAACATTGGCGATTTAGACAGAACGTCACCATCGACAGATATAACTTTGAGGTAGTACGGGGCTTTGTTTACCTATGCTCCGCTATTAGCTCTGACAACGACATCTCGTCAGAAATTAAACAGCCAATCGCTGTTTCTTCGGGGTAAGGAGGCAATTCAGTCGAACTTCTAAGAATATCCTATATAAGACACTAATAATCCCAGTCCTGCTCTACGGTGCTGAAGCATGTACCGTTATAGGGTGAAGAAAACCTTCTTCGAAAAATCGTCTGTCCCGTGTGCGTTGATGAGCTATGGAGACGAAGATTCAACCAAGAACTATACGAGCTTTACGGAGACATGCTCCAAATGAAAATAATCCGCATTGGACGTTTAAGATGGATGGGACATGTAGAACGAATGCACACCAATAGTTCGGCTCGGAGAATCTACGATTCCCAGCCTAACCTTGACTTAAGTGGCGCGCACAAGTAGAAACCTACCTCAACAAACTTGGAGTGCGCAACTGGAGGCAGTTAATTAGGAGCGGGCTAATTGGAAAGGCATGTTGGTTGAAGCCCAGGTTCAGGTTCGGACTGTAACGCCACTTAAGTGAGTAAGTATCGAAGCCTTATTGGTCTGCATCATCTTGGTGATGAAGAGTGGATATATTGCCATATAATTTGACTCCCATACTTGCGACGAAGAGGCACAAGGGAGCTCAAAAATATGTTTACATCACTATTATCGTCATCTTAAAATTTCTGCTTTTATAGGCTTTGAGTAGATACATCGCCATCCCCATCTCCACCTATATATAAGCTCTACATCGTGATCACTAAATTTCTGCTTGAATTGGCTTTGAATAGATCCATTGCACCCCCACCTATATGGGAGTTCTAAATCTGATTCCCTGTTCTCAAGACACTGTTGGAGTTCTGGTTCCAAATATTTACACAATCGCAATGTTGGATGTTCTTGTTCTTGGATCTTCACTTAGGCAACTGACCCTTATTGTTGGGTACCATCTTGCTTGATAAACGTAGGTATAGCACGGACCTCGTATTGACCTGATAATTCACCTCGTATTCACTAGCAGTTAAATTAGCTTCGAGAATATCCTCAACGCGTTTTCAGGTGTGTTTCTCGGTTTTCAGAGGTTCACTGCCAATCGCAGCTGCTTTCCTGAACTTCATAGCCCTGGATATACCTTTGGTCACATCCTGGATTGGTATCACTTTTGCTATTTCAATATTTCCCGCCGCTTGTTAAATCATCAGTGACGCGTACGTCAGTTCACCAACGGACACACTCTTTCGAAGTTCCACTGTTTTTCGACGCTTTGTTTGGTCACTTACCCGAATTTTTAGCTTCTTCAGACCTTCCGGGATGTAAGCTAAGAAGTAGTGTAATTTCTTCGCTAAGCAGGTCTTCATTCTCATCCAAGAAACGTCCTTCTGTAGGCCTTTTGTACTATTGCAGAGTTGCCATCGTCGTTTATAAATAGGTTTGAACACCCTGATAATGTTCTTTCTCTGGGGGACACTTCCTTAAGTTTTTTTTTTCAGATCTTCAAGTTTTCCGTCAAGGAGTCTTTGTGTGCTCTTACCAACTCATGTAGCTTTTTTCTGGTCGAAGACAAGGTGGGGTCAGAGTCATCTGGAATAATATTAAAATGTTCTAGCTAGGGTCGTTTTAAAGGTGGTTTTTCCAAATGCGTTGTTTTTTCTTAGGTAAAAATTTGTGAATAATTTTGAAAGATAAGATTGTTCTATATATCCAGAAGTTTAATAAAATATATGATAGACTAGGTAGTGCGCAAAACAGTGCATATAAACAAAAACACTAAAATTTGGTAAAAACAACGAAAAAAGTGCAAATTTGTTACCTGGATACATGAACTCTCCGATATGAATAAATTTAGCTTACTTACTTACTTACTTAAGTGGCGCTACAGTCCGGAATGAACCTGGGCCTCAACCAACATGCCTCTCCAATTAGCCCGGTCCTTAGCTACCTGCCTCCAGGTACGCACTCCAAGTTGGTTGAGGTCGGTTTCCACTTGTGCGCGCCACTTAAGGCGAGGTCTTCCTCTACTGCGTCCGACGTCTGGCTGGGAATCGAAGACTCTGCGAGCCGGAGTATTGGTGTCCATTCGTTCTACATGTCCTAGCCATCTTAAACGTCCAATGCGGAGTTTTTTGACCAGGGGCATGTCGCTGTACAGCTCGTATAGTTCTTGGTTGAATCTTCGTCTCCATAGCCCGTCAATGCAAACGGGACCGAAGATTTTTCGAAGAATTTTCCTCTCGAATCTACCAAGGATTTCTTCATCCGCTTTTGATACGGTCCATGGTTCAGCGCCGTAGAGCAGGTTTCAGGCGTTCACATATTACGGCAGATAGGATCTTGTAGGCGATGTTGAGGAGACTTATGCCTCTGTAGTTGGCGCAGTTCAGAGGGTCTCCTTTTTTGTGGATTGGGCAAACGATGCTGAGGTTCCATTCTTCAGGCATATTTTCATCCGACCAGATTTGGCTTATGAGTTGGTGGATGTTACTTACCAAGTCATCTCCGCCGGCCTTATAGAGCTCAGCGGGAAGGCCGTCATTTCCGGCAGCCTTGTTAAGCTTGAGTTTAGATATTGCTATCCTCCCTTCACTCAGGTCGGGTGGTTGGCAGTTTTCGCTGTCGTTGCCAATATTGAATGGTTCGTTCTGCCTGACAGCGGAATGTTGTTCGTCATCGCCGTTTAACAGTCTGCAGAAGTGGTTCTTCCATATCCTCAGCATCGACTGTGTCTCAACTACAATATTTCCTTGTTCATCTCGACAGGATTCTGTTCGAGCCTTGTATCCTTGGCTTTGACGTTTTACACTTTGGTAAAACTTGCGAACATCATTCCTGGAGTGGCACCTCTCTATATCTTCAATGTGCGCTTTTCTTGCTCTTTTTTCTTCTTGCTGAAAAGCCGATGTTCTTCCCTTCTTCTTTGCCTATAGAGCTCAATGGCAGCTCTCGTCTTCACCTGCAGCTTAGCCTTGTAGGCCTCGTTCTTGGCTGCGAGGATCTGTCGGCATTCCTCATCAAACCAGGGGTTTCTTGCTGGTGGGCGCGAGAAACCTAGCACATCAGTTGCGGCTGATCTAATGGCCTGTTGGCATCGTTGCCATTGCTCTTCGACATTCGATGCTGGTGGTATGGTGTTAATCGAGAGGTTAAGGGATACGCGTTGTGCGAAGGTCTTGGCGGTCTCTTGCGATTGCAGTCTTCCGACATTAAATTTTTTCACAGTATTTCTGGATTGTTGTGGCGTGGTGGATATCCGCATTCTTACCTTGGCTGCTACAAGGTAGTGATCCGAGTCGATGTTAGCTCCTCGGAATGTTCGGACATCCAAAAAACTGGATGCGTGCCTCTTATCTATCGCAATGTGATCAATTTGGTTGACCGTTCGTTGATCTGTTGACCGCCATGTCCCCTAATGGATATCGAGGTGCTGGCTATAGTGGCATTTCGTTTCGTAGCGAAATCAATTAGCCTAAGTCCGTTTTCCGACAATACTTCTAAAGATGTCTTCTCTTCCTACCTTTGCGTTAAAATCTCCCAGCACGATTTTAACATCGTACTTTGGTAGTCGCTCATAGGTTTTGTCAAGGAGCTCGTAGAAGCAATCCTTAGCTATATCATCTTTTTCTTCCGTCGGAGCGTGAGCGCATATAAGGCTTATGTTGGCGAATTTGGCCTTGATGCGGATTACTATGCGTTCGCTAATGTCTTGGAAACATAAGACTTCTTGCCTAAGTCTGGCACTTATAACAAATCCGCATCCGAATAGTCGCTGTTTCTGCTCTCTATAACACGGTCCGTAGTATATGTCACAATTTTTCATCCTCTTTTTGCCCGGCCCATCCCATCGTATTTCCTGGATGGCAGTAATGTCTGCTTTGTCACGATGAAAGATGTTAGAAATACATCCGGATACAATGATTATGATCGGTATCTGCTGTACTAAAAGAAGCCTCAAAATTATGAAACGAAAGGCCAAAATTCTCACGATACAAGTAGTCATAAATACTCGTAGATACAATTTTCATATCGGTATCTGGTATAATAAAAATGCCTCTAAATTGTGTTGTGATGAACCACATCTCTTACGACAAAAGTAGTCATAAATACTTGCAGATACAATTTTTATATCAGTCTGCTGGACGAAAAAAGCCTCAAAATTATGAAATGTCTCCATTTAATCATCGCTCCTATTATAGGACGTGCGCCTATCCTGTCTGGCCTTATTTAATAGAAATCCACTCCTTTTATGTCGTACATGCTTTTTTTTATCTCAAAAATGTTTCACCTACTCTCTGAACATGAATCCATATCGACATAGCCTCCACTTTTATGGTCATTTATCAATTTCTGAATTATTAATGTTTACTGCTGCTTTTTGGTGTACAATTCCCACCTCAGTTCATAGAAACTCATCGAAATGCAATGACGGTTTCATTTCGCTTACAGATACAACAGAGGTAACCCGAGATACTTTGTTGTTAAATTGATAAATCGGTCATTTCTAGGGGAAATTCATTTTTTATATTTTAATTATCAGACATCGCTTAATGGTCACCCAGCCTTATGATTTTGGAAGCCAATTTGGAAGCCATTAAAGAAAAACTACAGCCCATGTATCTACACCTCGGTGTAGTGTTTACATTATTGCTTAATGCATTATAAATGTGTCATAACCGCTATTATAATGTACTTCAGTGTAATGGAAATGTGTAAACACATGACCAAGTGTTAATTGCATTATGTCACGCAACATGATATTACACGCGTACGTTAATAATCTTTATACGACGCGACGGTAAATGTATCTCAAAAGTTATCCAAACAACTGATGAAGACGCCCAATTAAGAGGGCATTCCCTCATAATTTGATAACAAGGTACTACATACTAATGGCCCTAGAAATAGTATGTGACACCTGTTGATAGTGTCACACAAACATGGGTAGATATAATCGAGTCATTAAGTAAGCTATTGACTTTGAAAGATGTCTGGACTAGGTGTGCAAACACAACTCGATGACAGGTGTAAAGATTTACAGCCCAGGTCGTGTGTAATCTTTGTGATTTTACCTCAAGAAGTCTTTCGTTTGAACAGAAATCGATTTGAGGAGTGGAGAACAATTGTTTATATTCTTACCTTTGAGATATGACATTGAGGATGTATCTATATACTATGATGGTACATTTAGATGGCCATTTTTGAGGTAAACAACATCCAAAGACCTCTATAGGTGCTGAGAAAACATAATCATCACTTCAAGTCGATCACAAGATACCCATTTGGCTATGAAAAAAGCCCCTAGACTTTAACCGGCTTAAATAATAAGAATCAACGTCACAGCCAAGCATAAATCTGAATGCTCATGTGACTTTCGGATTAGTGGGGTTTCCATAAAATTAGCATTCTCCGAGTCGACAACAAGCTATTGTACTGCAGATCGCGCATCCATTACAATCCAGATTTGTATCATGTGCTTCTCGGAAGCTGTAAAGCAGTGATACACCACCAAAACAACACTGGACGCTGGAGCTGACGCAATATTTTAATGATGCTTGGACAAAACAAGGGGCAGTTACTCGAGTATCGTGTATTTCGCAAAATATAGCTGGCAATAACGTTCTCGATTCGATAAGAGTATGGGAGTTCATTAATCAAGCAATAGCACCACTAATCACTGTTCAAAGTTCACAGATGAACGCCTTCTAAATAGATAGTCGATTAAATGAGTCAACACCTTCGTTGCGGCGTACCTGTCATTTGACAGTCTTGTGATGGATCTGCGACAAGAGGTGGCTTTATTGATTTATGGATTAAACTGTCATTGTTGAGGTGTAGGGAAATCTAACGAAGGTGCATAGCGCTAATCAATTAGCTAGATTTGCGATAGGGTAGATACCTAATTAGGCCCTATGGACTATGGAGTGGATATCACCCTTATAGCAGATGATTGGATTGGTTGTAACTGACGTAGATACAAGGGGTTTTATGAAGATTGAGGATACTCAGATACTGATGTGGGTAATTATAAACTAACAAGGGAATTATTGAAGTATTTGTAAAGGGTTGTTAATACAAGACGATGACGTGCTAATTGAAGGTATGATTGATTGAAGATTGTCATGATGCACTTAAACCAATAGTATGTTGAAGTGATGCTTTTTGTTGCAAGACGTAGATACCTACATGTCTTGGGGTACTTTCTCCCCATGACATACACATATCTGACTAAAGCGGAGAAAAAATCCTTAGAAAGAGCATGATTTGGCAGACGATTTATTTCGGCCCAGGGGAATATAGGTTGACAGGGGTACTGAGAATTAATTGCTGTTGCAAAATAAACGACCTTCACTCCAAACGACAGAGAAATAACAGCTTCACTGGGGGATTTATTGCTGCAATCAGAATCTTAGATCTCAATTTACTTACAACAAAATGTGAAGCAATAAGATTAAAAATAACGACTGCTGTCTACAGTCGAAGAAGAGCTTTACAAGCATACACCGGTGAAATCAATGTGCATAGGGTTAGGAAAAACATTTTGGCTTTGGTTACATTTTTTGTTACCAATTTGCGCGCAGTCAATTGCTAATGAATACCTTTCATACGAATTAGCACAATGAGGGCGTTAATCAAATTGGTCATCATTGGTCCTTGGAGTAGCGATAAAACAATATGTAAGGCCGAAGATATTTTTTACGATGTTCGAGCGAAACTAGAGTGTTCGCTATTGCTATGTCTCCTATAAGTTTTCGTTGTGGTTCCAGTGACCTATTTTGCGAGCGAAACTTGGGTGTTCGCTATTGCTATGTATCCTGTACCTACGTTTTTTCTCACGTGTTATCGTAGTGGTTGCAGTGACCTATTGTTCCAGCGAAACTTGGGTGTTCGCTATTGCTATGTCTCCTATACGTTTTTTCTCACGTGTTATCGTAGTGGTTGCCGTGACCTATTGTTCGATCGAAACTTGGGTGTTCGCTATTGCTATGCCTCCTATAAATTTTCGTGGTGGTTTCAGTGACCTATTGTGCGAGCGAAACTTGGGTGTTCGCTATTGCTATGTCTCCTATACAAACGTTTTTTGTCACGTGTTATCGTAGTGGTTCCAGTGACCTATTGTTCGAGCGAAACTTGGGTGTTTGCTATTGCTATGTCTCCTATAAGTTTTCGTAGTGGTTCCAGTGACCTATTGTGCGAGCGAAACTTGGGTGTTCGCTATTGCTATGTCTCCTATACAAACGTTTTTTGTCACGTGTTATCGTAGTGGTTCCAGTGACCTATTGTTCGAGCGAAACTTGGGTGTTCGCTATGCCTATGTCTCCTATATGTTTTTTCTCACGTGTTATCGTAGTGGTTGCCGTGACCTTTTGTTCGATCGAAACTTGGGTATTCGCTATTGCTATGTCTCCTATAAGTTTTCGTGGTGGTTCCAGTGACATATTGTTCGAGCGAAACTTGGGTGTTCGCTATGCCTATGTCTCCTATAACTACGTTTTTTCTCACGTGTTATCGTAGTGGTTGCCGTAACCTATTGTTCGAGCGAAACTTGGGTGTTTGCTATTGCTATGTTTTTTTGTTTTTTAAATTCATTTTTATTTTCTTCAACTTAGAACTAACTTACATGCTAGACAAAAATTACTGAAAAACTAGCCTACTTATCTACTAACTTAACTAACTTACTTGTCGTCTGCGGATACCCTAAATTAAATAATAACAACTTAAAAACTAATGCCTTTCGGCCTTAAATCTAATTTAACTTAAACCTTAGAACTATGCAAGTCGGCCATATTTCAAAATTAAAGTCAACTATCTTTGACTAAACTTGCAGCCACCACAACAGGCTTTCCTGTTGCCATCTACTCCGACGGTCCCAATCGGACACTCCTGCTGAACCGCAGGCGCTCTCCTCCGCCCTGAGCGACTACGTCTCGGTCGTACAGGAGCCGCCTATCCACAGTTCGTCGGAAGACGTGGTAGATTAGCGGAATCGCCGATCTGTCCTGTATCAGCCCTCGACTATCCAAAAATAGGAAAGCTTCAGGCGGAATAAAGCCGCTTAAACGCGCACTTTCGAGGGCTCAGTGGCGCGATGGTTAGTGCGATGAGCTGCCGCGCAGAAGGTCTATGTTCGATTCCCAGCCGTAGCAACACCAAAATGATTTTTCACTGGCCCTCCTCTCGTGATGATCTGACAAATCGTCCGAGTAGTATCAATTGTCAAGAATAGGAGGTCCCGCCATCGTGCAAGAAGTACACACGCACACATGAATGGTTGTGAGAAAGCTAGGCCCTGGGTACTAACGAGCCTGTTGCGCCAAAAATTTGTATTTTTTTTTTATAAACGCGCACTTTCAAAATATTCATCATTGGGGTAGAAGGCCCCAAAGATGAAACTATTGCTCGAGGTCATCGCTCTTGCCGCGTTAAACCGAATGAGTTTCACCAGAAAATTGTCTATCCTGTTTATGTTGGCCCCGTTGTATAAGACCTGGTTGGAATAATATTTTGTGTAGTCAGATACTGGTGTTCTGTGAAGTCCAAGGCAGCTTCTCAAACACTGCCTCTCACACACCCGTATCTTTTCCATTTGAGATGGGGCAACGTTGAACCACACCGGGTACCCATAGGCAATCATTGGTCTGATAAGAGACATGTAGCAAATCACCTTCAGATGGCTTCTATAAAACAATCGTCTTGTCAGGGCAAATTGCGCCAGTTCTTTCTTGTATCCCTAGAGGCCTTAGACAACGGTGTCCTAATCAGGATAGTTTTCGATTTCTGAAAGTTGATTTTCAACTTCCAGTCATCACAATATCTCTGGATCTTGTCGAAGTCCTGCTGCAAAAGTGTTCGGATGACCTCGACAGTAGGTGCTGTTCTGTACGCGATAAGATCGTCCGCATACGCAATTGCCTGAGTAAGACTACCTATCATACCGCTGGTGTAAATGCTGAAGAGAATCGGCGAGTTCACCGCTCCCTGTTGCAGACCATTTTTAATGAAAAATTCTGTGGTAGAAGTTACATTGCCACTTTTGACAACAAACGTTCTACCAGTCAACATGTCATGAAGCATGCTGATACTCGGAAGGAGACTTATCGACCGGAAATTTGCCGGATTGGAGTTGTCCTTTCCCTTTTTCGGGAGAGGATGAACCACCGCCGTCTTCCAGCGCACTGGATAATATGCAATATTCAGCGCGTTGTTGAACAGCGTGGCGTAAATGTCCACGGCTTCAGGGGGTAAGTGTCGCAGTACAATGTTGGATATACCATCGATTCCCGCTGACTTCTTTTTCCTTATGGAATCGAAGATGGTCTGGAGTTCCACCATCGAAATTAACAGGGGACTAGACCCACTTCGCTCGGCGACTATGGCGTTTGCCAAATTTTCGTCATCGAACCGCGTGAAACCGCGGTTCTCAGATCGCCATTGCGTTATGTCATTTCTGAGGTAGAAGTGATGGAGCAGGGCATTGTTTTCCAGGACGCGGTTCGGGCGAATGCTATCATTCACCTTATACACTTCCTGAAAGACAGCCCCAACTGCCTCCACTTTCTCCAGAGGATCTTCAATAACATAGAAATCGTCTTTGAAGACGGCTTCCCCTGGATCGATTCCTGCTGTCAAAAGTATTTTTGTGTTGTCAGTTGTTCGTTGGAGCTTAATACACGGAAGGTCGTTATGACCTTTCCTCTTAAAGATCTTATTAATTTGTGGAAACATACTCGGGTCGCTGGAATTTACGGCCCGAATTCTGTTATTCCAAAACAAATTAATGGACAACCGATAGTTCTCCTTGATCAATTGGTTGATGTTTTTGATCGACGCCTTCAGTGTTCTAATCTCCGGGTCACGTGGGTTTGTCAGTCGTGTCTGTACAAGTTTTTTAGTCTTGTCAGAAGTCCGCTTTTTTGTCTGTGCAGTGCGTCAATGGTCGCGTTTCTGTACGAAGACGTTATGTCACGTTATGTCATTTTGGAATCGTCCTGTTCATTGTTCTTTGGATCGATTCGTCCATTTGTTGTAAGTAGTCGTCGATTTCGTTGTTTGTCAGGTTTCGGTTGTTTGGTGGTAGTATGTCCCTCGATCGTAGTTCTCTTGATAAGGCGTTGGTAAAGCGTGGCCAGCGCATCTTACCGTAGTTGTAAGAGTGCACAGGCACATACTCCTCCAACGCCACAAGCTCGTTCGGAAGCTGTATTACGGCGGCGAGTCCGCAGTGGTCACTGTCGTACTCGATCGTCTGTAAACAGTTTCGCGGGTGTTGACCTACTTTGTCAGTAACGTCAGTCTTGTGTCTCGCAGTAAAAGATCCAGAATACGATCTATTTTGCATTAAGCTCGGCAACAAGGAGTAGATACAGTCTACCCTTGACGCCTGCTCCCGTAACTGGTTTTGAAGACCGGTTAGCTGGCCTTGAATGGCCCGCAACGCAGTCAACAAATACGCATCTATTGCTGTGCTATTGCTATGTCTCCTATACGTTTTTCCTCACTTATTTTCGTAGTGGTTCCAGTGACCTATTGTTCAAGTGAAACTTGGGTGTTCGCTATTGCTATGTGTCCTATACGTTTTTTCTAACGTATTTTCGTAGTGGATGCAGTGGCCTAGTGGTAAGTCTGTTGGAATACTAAGCTCGAGGTCTCTCGTTCAAATCCCGAAAGTGACAACACCTAAGTTTTGTCAATTCTGCACCTCTTGCGAAAGTCTGAAAAACATCCAAGAGTAACACTGGTATGAGAAGGTTCTCAAATTTGACGTTTTGAATTAGGCGTTAAAAAGGAGGTTCTTCTCTTTCAAAATAAAAACTTCGCACACACAGATAAAGGAAAAAGTTAGGTTTGAGTTCCTGTATGGGCCGTTATGGATTATACGCAATCGTTGAAGTAGGTATAATTTGAAGCATACAAAAGCTTTATACATTAAGATATCTTTACGTCAATCTGATGATAGAAGGACTTATTTTGGCTTAAAAGTGATCATTGGTTCTTGACGTAGCAAAAAAATAATGTAGGTAAGTCAAGAAACATTTTTACGACAATCGAGCCAAACTTCGGTACGTTTATGTCTCCCATATTTTTTGCCCATTGGTTCTGGAAACAACTTCAGTCAGTGACATATTTACGATTTTTACTTTACAAGAAAAACTTTAGAGTTCAGGATGCCTATGTCTCCTATAGCTTTGTTCGCACGCGTCCTTATGCCATCTAGAAGAAAAAATATTGATTTTTGTAAAATGCAAGCGTTGGAGCTGTAAGGAGGGCTTATTTTTTGATTTATTTAATTTGGTTAAACTATTTTACCGTAAGTTGTCATTGGTTCCTGAAATAGCTTTAAAACCATTGTTAGTCAGGAAACATTTTTACGATGTTCAAGCGAAATTTGTGAGTTCGCTACACCTATGTTTCCTTTACTTGCTCATCATTGGCTCTCGAAGTACCGAATAAACACATAAGACGAGGCAGGAGACATTTTCACGATATGCACGCGAAACTTGTGAGTTCGCTATGCCTATGTCTCCTATACTGGTTCCCCATTGGCTCTCGAAGTACCGATTATACAATTAAGACAAGACAGGAGAAATTTGTACGATATTCGAGCAGAACTTGGGAGTTCGCTATGTCCATGTCTCCTAAAGATGTTCACCGTTGACTCTTGAAGTAGCGATTAAACCATTTAGACAAGACAGGAGTCATTTTTACGGTTTTCGATCAAAACTTGGGAGTTCGCTATGCTTGTGTCTCCTTTACTTGTTTATCATTGACTCAAGAAGTAGCGATTAAACAATTTCGATAAGCCAGGAGACGTTTTTGGGATGTTCGAGCAGAACTTGTGAGTTCGCCAGGTACGTGTCTCCTATATGTCTTTTTACATGCGTTTGAATCCTATCTATGAGGTGCAAAATTGTTTTTGGGGTACACGACCAGTAGTAAGCGTTAAACTCAAGTTCAAGGCATAAAAACGGTTTATATATAAAGATTGCTTGGGTTCGATTTGATGTTAGGAGGGCTGATCTAGTTCAAAGTTATCGGTCATGATTCCGACAGTATATGTTTGGATGCGGGTATTTCCACCAACGATATGGGATTTCTTAAGTACATTTCTTGAGTAAATGACCATAAGATAGAGCGTGAAGCTCCATTGAAAGAAACGTTCACGAAATGATCACGAACTACACATGTAGCCGAACTGGATTTCAAAACGTGGCAAGGATGCTGCAAAATCGTGTAAATATCTTTTTTTTCGGGGTATATGTTGTTGAGGCGTCGAACTTGCATAGGCCTTTGTTGTGCCTTAGCGATACTTTCAAGATATAGTTAGGTTATGAAATATCTGGAATTACCGGCCCATACAAGGCTTCTCCACTCATTTGTGTGTGCAAAGTTATATTTTTTGCTTTAAAGAATGGGTCCTTCAGTTTAACGCCGATTCCGAAGAGCAAATTTTATTCTCTTTGATGTCTGTCAGAGTTTGTCCAGATGTGGTACAGTGAATAAAAAATGTCGGGCTATGAATTAGGGACCCCAAGATTAGTAGACCAACACACTAACTACAAGATTCCTACACCTACTCAGGTATTGATGATTGTACCGAATCCGTGATCTCTTAATATTTTGTAATCAACGGTGGCTGATCTATTTCGGGACTTGTAATGGATGCTGCCTCCTTCTTGGTTATAGATGGCTGGTCCAAGTCCATGATCTCTGAATGTTTTGTAATCAACGGCGGAGGATCCATTACAGCAGGAAATAATTTTATTTTACGATGTTCGAGCGTAACATTGGAGTTCGCTATGCCTATGCCTCCTATAGGTTTTTTTTCCACTCGCGTTGCGTTGGGATCCTATCTAGAATAAGTGATGGCAGCAAAAATAAATGAAAGGCTTTATATTATATCCATAGGGCGAATCCCTTATGGTTTAGGGTGAAGTGAACGGACTTATGCCTTGAACTGAATTTCGTATATGTCTTTAGGTAACTTCCTACAAAATGCATGTTCTAGTTGAAGTGGTTATACTTTTGCCACTTCGAATGTATTATCTGATAAAGTCGAATCTAGAATTTTGTAGAGTACTCTTCACCTTCAAATGGTGTTGTTTCATTCAACTTTTGCGGAACATTTTCAAGTTTGGGATTCAATTGGTTTTCGACTGGTAGCGTTGGAAGAGTCCGAATCCGAATAACCAATCACTTTGGACACATTGGTCTTAAAGTATTTCAGAGCTCGGACTAGATCTTCTCTACGTAGACATTTGCAATTCAATAACAGCGATGATTTGAGACTACCTCACGCTTTGGCTCCTTTAAAGATGAAATCTAAAATATAGACTCTGCTCTGTTAGCGTAGTTATCTATGGATAACCCCCAAAAGGGAGTGTAATCTAAAGCTTCTTGTTGACATCACCGTATATCAACTAATCGTCATACGTCTGATGGGTTCCTATAATTGCCGAAAGATTCTTGTCTAAAGGGGTAGAATCAGCGACATATCGAGAAGCATTATACAACTAAGAAGATATCGTCTAGGTACTTTCGTTCTTTGCATCTACGTCATCGACGCTTATGGCAGTTGCGCGGATTCATATCTTTAATGGTTGTGTCATGCCATGATTTGTATTTTCATTTTATTCTACGTCATCAACGCCCATGGCAAAAGCCCAACATGCACAAGGCCATATCTGTAGTAGTTGTCGAGACGTGAAAGATGCATGATAATGTGTTTTTCTACACCCAAAAAAGTTCAATCAATCGAGACGTAAAGATGGCTGATAATGTGTTCTTCTAGACCCAAATAAGTTCAATAAAAGGTCCTCTAGATATCCCATTGATCTTTTAGTTTACTTGGTGTAAGAATTTTACCACCACACGTGTAGATCATTCATATTGTCGATGAATATGCCCATCCGTTGAACTTATCATTATTGGGGTCCGCAACCGGATACTTAACTCATTTCGTTAGCTGATTCCAATCATGCGGATCAAAATGGATGCAACTCTAGAATTATTCTCACCAACAGCATCAATTTTCTAGCACGATCCTTGTCTGAGTCCTTCAAATGGTCCGGGTGCACAAACAGGGATTTATCGAACCCATAGAGATACCTCATGACTTGAAAACCATCTCAACCTATCTATCTATCTGTGTGCTATATATCTGTGTACTAGACTAAGCAGAGGACTTCTTCTAAATCGTTTATCATCTGGCACGCAATCAACACGATCGGATTCTACTTGAGCGTAAGACTAAAGCTTCTTCTAAAGCGTCTACTATCTGGCACAAAATCGGCATGATCGGGTTCTACTTAGCACAAGGCTCAGCGGAGGTTTTCTTCAACAGCATATACGATCGTTCACGTAATCGACATGATCGGGTTCTACCTGTGTGCTAGACTTATCGGTGTTGTTCTTCTAAAGCGTTTACCATCTGTCACGGAATCAGCATGATCGGGTTCTACCTGAACGTAAGACTAAGCGGCGATCTTTTCTAAAGTGTCTACAATCTTGAACGTAATCGACATGATCATCAAGTGTTTACCGTCTGGCATAGAATCGGCACGATCGGTTATACTTGTGTGCTAGAATTATCAGAGATCTTCTTCTAAATCGTATACCATTTTGCACGAAATCAACATGATCGGGTTCTACTTGAGTGTACGACTAAGGGACGGCCATCTTCTAAAGCTCTACCATCTTTTACGCAATTAGCACAATCGGGTTCTACTTGAGCGTAAGATCTTCATAGATCTTCTTCTAAAGCGTCTAACATCTTGTAAGGAATCGGCATGATCGGGTGCTACTTCAGCACTAGAATTACCGGATGACTTCTTCTCAAGCGTTTACCATCTGGCACGGAATCGGTATGATCGGATTCTACTTGCGCTCCAGCGTAGGTCTTTTTCTAAAGCATCTACCATCAAGACCTGATTCTACTTGAGTTTTATACTTAGCGGGTATCTTCTTCTAAAGCGTCTACCATCTTGCACGGAGTCGGCCTATTCGGGTTGTACTTGAGCGTAAGCCTAATCGGAGGTCTTCTTTCAAAGCATCCGAAATCGAGCTGGATCAACGGTGTCTATTTATTCTACATATCCTAGCAATCTAAACGTTTTTTAGCCAGGTCTGTGGCGCTTTATAGCTCATTATGACCAAATAATTAAGGATTTCTTCATCCTCTTTTGATACAGTAAGCCCTTGCTTAAGCGTCGTAGAACTGGACTGACATGATCATTACTTCTTTGGCAAGAAAAGAGCCGGTGCAAGAGTAAATCTTCATTTGATTCATGATGAGGTGTTGTTGTCGAAGCTAATAGAAGAGCTGGACTGAGAAGATCAGGTGAGCTTCATTACTTCTTTGGCAAAGAAATAACCCATGCAAGAGTAATTCTTCATTTGATTCGAAATGAGGTGTTGTTGTCTGAGCTGAGGTAGAATAAGTCCCTTACTAGGTAACTCAAAGTTGTAGCCGTCAATTGTGACTTTCTGTCCGATTCGTCACCGGTTTTTTACAGGATATACTTGATCTTGCCCCCATTAACATTTGAATCCGCCATTTCCTACTCTGCACAAGTTAACGCATTGAGTTGTAAATTGTCGGCTTTTTTGATGTCCTAATGTATTACCTTGGAGTGCCTTGATTAACGCTTTACCAGTGTCTTTACTCCTACATCGGTCTCCAATTGTAACGTCTCTAATGCCAGGTCGTAGATACTCTAGCTGGCGGCAGTGCTATAGAAAAAGTTTCGTAATTTCCAAAAGAAGTCATCCGATGTTGTTTGGCCCTTCAGAATATCGATTGTGGCTCGCGCAGTTAGTGCCATTGCTCCGTACTGTTGGAAACACGTGTCCTCCAGTCCTAATTCGTCCAATTGCGGCGAAAAAAACTCGGTTAACATGGCCCTTTAGCGCACACCGTCCACTGTTGTAGTTTGAACAGCGGCGTTCTCGAAAAAAAAAATGGCCCGATGACTCCTCCAGCGTAACTTTTAGCGGGTGTAATGGCTCATCGTGGATTTTCGGTGCCCCAGAAGCGATACTTTTGCTTCTTCACGTACCCGCTGAGGTGGAAATGAGCCTCATCGCTCATTATCATTTTGGTCGAAAAATCGTCCACTTCGTCCTCGAGATTGAGGATGGCTCGAGGGATGGCTTGTGCGTAGGTTACACACGTTTGGCGGTCGACAGGCAGCAGCTGATGCACGGACTGGACCTTGTACGGGAACATGCGCAAGTCTTTGACCAAAACTCGCCTTAGGGACGACCGGCTGATGGTTAATTGCGAGGCACGGCCGGCCGGCGTCTGGTCGATGTTTCCAGCGACAGCTCGACATCCTCGGCAACAGCGACGATATTCTCGGCACAACGGCCATTTCGGGGCCGTCCACTCCTAGCAACATCTCATGTGGTCCCATACTATTTAAGGTTGGTGGCCAAATGGCGCAGTGTTTGCGCACTCGGTGTCGGACGGCCGGGTATCGGCAACACTACAGACGAATAGTTACGATTATTCCGCGTTTTTGAGGAGTGTATCGCTCCATGGCTTGTTCACTTGTATTCTACATCTGTCTAGTCCACAAATGTCAAAACAGATATATTGACATTGGCGGCCATTTGCAAAAATAAGAGCATCTTTCAATAGGGTGATCTCTTTTGGCCCACCTTGTAGCTTAATTCCATATACGGATTAATACACTTGACAGCGTACTGGACACAACACGTCTTCTGGTGTATAGGATCGAATTTGACTTGTAGATACTACGCATACCGCCAACGCAAACCTCCTAAACCAGGAATCTTCGAAGCATTTCAAGACGATATAACTCAGAAACGCGTTGATTGATTTCCAAAACCCTTGGTGTATCTATACACCATTTTGTGTAGTTCTACGACCTGATTAGTAAATTTTAAACTATGTTCCCAAAATGGCGGATCCCAATGGATAGAATATGTACATTATGCGTCATTGATCTTGTGATATAATGTCTAAAGATACCACCACATATTAACCTTCTAGAACCACTCGAGTTCTAAAAGTATGACCTCACTAGCCCGCCCTAAAAGGCTGATAAACACTTAACAATTTTACACTTTCCTTAAGGTCCATTATATCCGATTTATTGTCCAAAAGATACAACTTCTCTATGACCCCCCTCCGTTCGCACATAAATTAAAATGCAAACTATTCACCGCCCAGGAGTCAATGGAATGGTCTAACCTTGAACTTACTTAAGAGCAATCAATCCCAATTAAATACGAAAAAATGCAACCGCAACAAATAAACAGAAAACCAATTTCAAATAAACATAAAACAGACATTCCGATACTCTCCACATTGCGGGAGGGCTGAGAGCGCCGCGCCGCCTTGAATTTTGTGAACGCATTTTTATGTTTATTTACGCGTGCGTACACAAAATTTAAATTTTAAAAGAAAACTAGTTGTGACCATTGTTTCTGGCTGCGGGCCTATCTAGACGGGTCTGCATAGTGCAACGAATTTGGTTTAAAGTGGAGGTAGATACAATAGATACACCTATGCCCACTTGATGTACTCGAACGCAATCAATTTTCATCTACAAGTACACATACATAATGTTTATTAATTTTTTTTTTTTTTTTTTTTGAAAATACCCACTCTCAAGACTGAAGCCTTTAACTGAAACCAGAGTTAACCGGCTGCGCAATGTAATTTTCTTCATTTTTTTTGTTGGGGTACCTATGTTCCTTATGAATGTAAACATTTTTTTTATTGACAGTTGGACACATAGTTACGGTTACAAAAATAAACCTGAAGGTCACCCACATTCATCAGGCAAAGCTTAGTCGACTTTAGCACTTTAATTTCGTCTGACAAAAGTGAGTTGTGCGGAGAAGATATAAAACAACCAAAGCAGGGTCATATCGTGCATGCAATACGATGATTGCCTCCAAGTGACACATTCACAACTCTAGCGTCAGCCACTGCAACATCAAACTCAACCTCAACTGTGGCGACTTGGAGTGGAAAAATGTAGTAAATTGTGGGAAACAATTTGTGACAACTAGTAGTCTGTTGCGCAAATGCAGTTGTCTTTCTATTTCATGGCAGTTTTTGTATCTTTACTCGGGGTATCTTTAAATCTACAGTTTGATAGCGTGTTTCATGTAATTTAAAAAATTTTAATTTTTATGATCATGACTTCATGAGTGTCAAATGTGGTAGTTGGAGATAGGTAATCTCTTTGTTTTATTTTTTTTTCATCTTTTGTGGATGAATTGGGTAATCATGGAGTAGAGGGATGAGTGCCATGGGAAGTAGGCTATCCATGCTGAGGCTACTAAATCAAACTGAATAAAGAGAAATGCATTATGAATGTAATTTATCTTCAAGAGATTGTGTTTTGTTTTGAAAAAATTCGTTGAAGGTTTAGTAGTTTTTACTCTCATGAGAGAAAAGTGTATCATTCAGGAGTTTTTGCATGACATATTCTAATTAGATACATGTAAGCCGCGAATATATAATGAGTTATCTCATGATGATATAATAACATACATGTCGGAACAGCTGTACTCATTTGTCGCATAATAAAAAGTTCACTGTCGTGAGATTTGAGACGACTTGTGTCATGAGATAAAAAATTATGGGAGAAGATCACTAGTTTAAGATTTTAATCAGTTGTTGTTCCTAAACTTGTGTCGTGTTAAACGAGAAACAAGATGCTGTGCTAGAGCTTGCGATATTTGTGGCATGACCGATATTTCATATATAATTCTCATGTTACACTAGAAACGGTTTTCTGTCGTGGGATTTTTTTTAAGCATGAGATCATTGCTCTGCTTGGTGCAGTGCAATAACCCCGGCAAAAATAAGTCCCATGGAGCTAAATTCCCAAAAAAAAAGGAAAGAGATCATGCAGGACTTATTTCCACTTCGAAAAGAAAATAAGCCCCATGGGGTCTATTTCCCTTTTTTAAGAATTTAGCCCCACGGGGCCTAATTCCACGGGGGTTGCTGTACTGCACCGTTTTTTTGTTAGACCTAGGGATCAAAATGGTATGGACAAAACATTTCAGCACACCTTAATGACTGGAAATTCAGATAAAAGGGCTTTTAGCCGATTTTGGTCTGTGAGATTTTGTCAACAAAGGTCTGATTTAATTTTCCATTATATAGCCACATGATAGTTATGTGGGTGGAAAGTGAATTTCCTGTGTTGAAGATTGTTTAAGATCTTAGAATCACGAATCGAGAATTCTGAATATAAGGCGGTTGTATAATGGTTTCCTAAAGTACCTAACAAAAATATTATGGAAACGAAGATTCACATAAAATGTCTTTCACTGACCCTCCTCTTACAATTCTGACTTTCTTACGTAAGGGTCGCAATATTCCGGAATGAACCTGGGCTTCAAAAAACATGCCTCTCCAATTTGCCCGGCTCTTAGCTAACTGACTCCAGTTGCGCACTACAAGTTGGTTGAGGTCGGTTTCTACTTGTGCGCGCCACTTAAGGCGAGGTCTCCCTCTACTGCGTCCGATGTCTGGCTGGGAAACGAAGACTGCGAGCCGGAGTATTGGTGTCCATTCGTTCTACATGTCCTAGCCATCTTAAACGTCCAATGTGGAGTTTTTTTTTTGACTAGCGACATGTCGCTGTATACCTTTGATAGTTCTTGGCTAAATCTTCGTCTCCATAGCCCATCAATGCAAACGGGACCGATGATTTTCGAAGATTGTTTCTCATATATCGACGAAAGATTTCTTCATCCGCTTTTGATATGGTCCATGCTTCAGCGCAGTAGAGCAAGACTGGGATGATCAGAGTCTTATATAGGATCTACTAAGGAGATCCTTAGTAGATCGAGTGAGGGCTTTACTACTGACTTGCCCTCCTAGCTCGAAGAAACAGCGGTTGGCAAGAGTAATTCTTACTTTCATTTCTGACGAGATGTTGTTGTCAGAGTTAATAGCGGAGCCGAGGTAGACAAAGTCCCATTCTACATCAAATTTATATCCATCAATGGTGACGTTCAGACAGCATATACTTAGTCTTACCCTGCTTAACCCATTTTTGCCGCTTCCTTCTCTGTATCAGCAAACGTTGACATCACGTTGAGTCCTACCGATGATGTCAATATCGTCAGCGAATGCTGGTAGTCTCACAGTTTTTTTGAAGACGTGAATCTGGTGTTGGCTCTAGAGTTTTGCACAATCCTCTCAAGAATCAGATTAAAAAAGTCACATGACAGCGCATCGCCTTGCCTAAACCCTTTTTTGATAACGAGTGTGTCGTCGTTTCCAACCTTGATGGAATTCTCCATCGTCCTCTTACATAAACGAACGAGTTTGGGCGGTATACCAAAACTAGATATGGCTCTGTATAGTTCGTCTCTATAAATCCCGTCGTATGCAGCTTTGAAATCGATGAAAAGGTGGTGGGTATAGATTTGGACTTCGTGGGTTGTTCCAGGATTTGCGGAAGTGTGAAGATTTGATCAGTTGTGGACTTTCCTGGCCTAAGACCACACTGATAAGGGCCGATCAGGTTGTTGTTAAAGGGTTTCAGGCGTTCATATATTACCGCAGATAGGATTTTGTAGGTGATGTTGAGGAGACTTATGCCTCTGTAGTTGGCGCAGTTCAGAGGGTCTCCTTTTTTGTGGATCGCGCAAAATATGCTGAGGTTCCATTCTTCAAGCATACTTTCATCCGACCAGATTTGGCTTATGAGTTGGTTGATGTTACTTACATCTCCGCCATCTTTATAAAGCTCAGCAGGAACGCCGTCATTTCGGCAGCCTTATAAAGCTGGAGTTTAGGTATTGCTATCCTCACTTTACTTAGGTCGGTTGGTTAGTAGTTTTCGCTGTCGTCGCCAATATTAAATGGTTCGTTCTGCCTGACAGCAGAATGTTGTTCGTCATCGCCGTTTAACAACTTGCAGAAGTGGGTCTTCCATAACCTCAGAATCGACTGTGTCTCAACTGCGATATTTCCTTGTTTATCTCGACAGGATTCTGGTTCCTTGGCTTTGGTGTTTTACACTTTGGTAAAACTTGCGAAAATCGTTCCTGGAGTAGTACATCTCTATATCCTCGATCGCGTGCATTTCTTGCTCTTTTTTCTTCTTTCTGAAAAGCCGATGTTCTTCCCTTCTTCCTTGCCTATAGAGCTCAATGGCAGCTCTCTTTGACTTCTTACATTTTAATAAAAGTTTCAAGAAATATTTTCTAGAAACGCAACCCATCTAGCTAGATTTCTTACTGAATGCCGGCAGGAGCTTGCAGCCGAGGATGATATCCGCTGAAAAATTTGACTTTGGACAAAGATACGAAATTTTTTCTTTGCCTTTGTCAAATTCATTATCTTGCCTACATCAAGGCTTCATTACATCATGGCTGCGGATATCTGTCGACATTCTTTGTTTAAGCAGAAATTTCTTGCGGCTAACGTTGTGTGTGATAAGCGACAGTAAAAATTCTCAGAGTTAGTCTGTGTAAGATGATTTTCTCACATGACAGCCAGACGCCATATAAACATCCTCTTGTGACAAACTAATTAGCAGTGACAATCACCTTTGACCGATTTATTTTTATATTGATTACCACTTATCACAAATCATCTTTACCGATTCAACCCGATTACATCGGTTGCTTTAGGATGTAAGTTGGTAGAACTCCCAAAGCTCCGAGAAGTATTATCAGGGGCTGAATTCTAATCTGGCGTGTCTGGCAGAAACTGGTTTGCCATCCCCACCTTAAACTTTTATATTACAAAAACATCCGAAACGAAGCGAACGCAACTTTGCTCTTAGATACACTTCTAACCTTTACAATCCCTTATCCAAATTTGTCACAGCTTCTACGTTCCATTATTACGCAATGTCGATTCTTCAAAAGTTGACATCAAACACGAGTCAACAACCTCAAATCGTTCGCAAGTATCTACAACACTTAACAAAACTCATCACAGCTATCGAATCACTTACTCAACAGAAACAGCTTTTTCTTATCATGCGTTGATGTGCAAAATCATCAATTCATGATGCTATCCGACTTGACCACACCATCCCAAAGTTATGACTAACCTACTTAATTGACATCTGACATGTGATTGGCTTTTAATTAATTTCGACAGCGCTTTTTTGGGGCGGGACTGTTGTCAGGCATCTCCCTGCAATCAAATCGTTTTGCGATTATCTCCGTGTTAATTGAATCTCATTTCAACTGCCACTTAAAATTGTTAGCAGATATAATCACGAAAGTGAGTGGGTTTTAGAATTTATTAAGAATTGTCAATCGGGATATAATTAGATTTTCCACGAACTGGAATATTGGTTTTTGTTTTACTAAAAAATTACTTAGACTTACCTTGACATTCGCATTGAAGATCATATTTGACAGGCAGCCTACGAAAGGGAATGTCACGGTCGCATAAACTGTAGCACCATTGGAGCGTTTTGAACACCTTCGCCAGCGTTATGGTAATTTTGGTTGACCAATTATTTTACGAGAATCCCCCGCCGCCGGATACTAATTCACCATTTAAATTTATTTTTTTGACGTTTGGGAGTCCATTATTTTGTATCCTACGTCAGAGCTGAAGATGACACTATTGTTCGAACAAATTGTGCACTCGGCGCTATGGGGAACAATGGCACGGTGCTTAGATGGCAATTATCTTTGTTCATACCTCAGTCATTCCTTTGTAATGAATTATTATGCAAAATTACTGCTAATTCGTACAAAAAAAATTGACAAAGCAGCTTATAAACAAATTTGAGAGGATTACTAGCAAAATTTTGAAAATGTTTCGGCGTCATATGACAAACCGATGATGGATTTGTCGGATTGAAATGGTAATTTTGTAGCAACTAATGTGATTTCTTTGGACATAATTGGAATTGTATTTATTTGCGTTTTACGTGATTAGTTAAAATTAAGGAAAACAAACAAAGCACTGTTATAACACCATTAGCCATGGAAAACTGGTATTCAGAGGCTTACTGCGGAATTGGACATTTATCGGATTTAACAATAGGGACATGGACATCTTGTATTTTAAAACAAACGCACCCATACACATTATATTATGATCTGTCAGTGTCAAAACGATGGTTAGTTGTTTTAGAACAAGGTAAACTCTGATGTCTTAGGGGTATCTAATAAATTGGAACTGGCCCTCCAGGTTGTGGGTCAGTTACGAAGCAACTAATAGCCTCGGAAGGGACCAGTCTTATTGCTGACGACCCTACCCTTCTAAACGATAAAAGGGCAGACGTTCGCAATTGCACCTGGAATGTGAGAACATTACATAGAAGAGGTGCAGGCGAACAACTAGCGGAACTGCTACAAAGCAGACATTACTGCCATCCGAGAAATACGATGGGATGGGCCGGGCAAAAAGAGGATGAAAAACTCTGAAATCTACTAGCACCGTGTTATAGTGAGCAGAAACAGCCAGTATTCGGATGCGGATTTCTTATAAGTGCCAGACATAGGGAAGAAGTCTTATGTTTCCAAGACATTAGCGCATGGTAACATTTCCCATCAAGGCCAAGTTCACCAACACAAGCCTTCTATTTGCTGACGACCCTACGGAGGAAAAAGATGATATAGCAAAGGACTGCTTCTACGAGCTCCTTGACAAATCCTATGATCGACTACCAAGTACGATGCTAAAATCGTGCTGGGAGATTTTTCCAACAAGCCATTAGATCAGCCGCAACTGATGGTTTCTCGCGCCCACCAGCAAGAAACCCTTGGTTTGATGAGGAATGCTGACAGATGCTCGCAGCTAAGAACGAGGCCCACAAGGCTAAGCTGCAGGTGAAGACGAGAGCTGTCATTGAGCTCTATATGCGAACAAGGAGGGAAGAACAGCGGCTTTTCAGAAAGAAGAAAAGAGAGCAAGAAAAGCAAGCGATCGAGGATATAGAGAGGTGCCACTCGAGGAACGATGTTCGCAAGTTTTACCAAAGTGCAAAACGTCAAAGCCAATGATACAAGGCTAGAACAGAATCCTGTCGAGATGAACAAGGAAAGATCACAACATTCTGCTGTCAAGCAGAACGAACCATTTAATATTGGCAACGAAAGCGAAAACTACCAACCAGCCGACCTAAGTGAAGCTATATCTAAACTCAAGCTTTATAAGGCCGACGGAAATGACGGCATTCCCGCCGAGCTTTTTAAAGCCGGCGGAGATGACTTGGTAAGTAACACCCATCAACTCATAATCTAAATCTTCATACTTCATCGGATGAAAGTATGCCTGAAGAATGGAACCTCAGCATCGTTTGCCCGATCCACAAAATAGGAGACCCTCTGAATTGGGCCAACTACACATGCATAAGTCTCCTCAATATCGCCTACAAGATCCAATCTGCCGTAATATGGGAATACCTGATACCGTTTACCAACAACCTAATCGACCTTTTAGGCCAGGAAAGTATACAACTGATCAACTTTTTACACTTCGGCAGATCCTGGAACAAACCCAAGAAATCCAATTCGGAAGCCACCACCTATTCATCGATTTCAAAGCCGCATACGACGGCATTTATAGAGACGAACTATACAGAGTACGTAGGATGACGATAGAGAATTCTCGCTGCTCCATCAGGGTCGGAAACGACCTCACCGACACATTCGATACCAAAAAAGGATATAGGCAAGGCGATGTGTCATGTGACTTCCTTAATCTGATTCTTGAGAGGATTGTGCAAAACTCCAAAGCCAACACCAGAGGCACAATTTTCCAAAAGTCGGTGCAACTACTAGCATTCGCTGATGATATTGACATCATTGGTAGGACTCAACGTGATGTCATAGCCACGTTTGCTGGTATAGAGAAGGAAGCGGCGAAAATGGGTTAGCAGTAAGCAAGTATATGCTGTGAGCACGAAAGGACTCACAACATCGACGAATTGGACAGAACGTCACCATTGACAGATATAACTTTGAGGTAGTACGGGATTTTGTCTACCTCGGCTCCGCTATTAACTCTGACAACAACATCTCGTCAGAAATCAAACGAAGAATTACTCTTGCCAACCGCTGTTTCTTCGGGCTAAGAAGGCAGTTTAGTAGTAAAGCCCTCACTCGAACTACTAAGGAGATCCTATATAAGACCCTGATCATCCCAGTCCTGCTCTACGGCGCTGAAGCATGGACCGTATCAAAAGCGGATGAAGAAATCCTTGGTAGATTCGAGAGGAAAATTCTTCGAAAAATCTTCGGTCCCGTTTGCGTTGACGGGCTATGGAGACGAAGATTCAACCAAGAACTATACGAGCTGTACAGCGACATGCCCCTGATCAAAAAACTCCGCATTGGACGTTTAAGATGGCTAGGACATGTAGAACGAATGGACACCAATACTCCGGCTCGCAGAGTCTTCGATTCCCAGCCATACATCGGACGCAGTAGAGGAAGACCTCGCCTTAAGTGGCGCGCACAAGTAGAAACCGTCCTCAACCAACTTGGAGTGCGCAACTGGAGGCAGTTAGCTAAGGACCGGGCTAATTGGAGAGGCATGTTGGTTGAGGCCCAGGTTCATTCCGGACTGTAGCGCCACTTAATCCAATCCAACTATACAGAGCCATGTCTGGTTTTGGTACACCGCCCAAACTCGTCCGTTTCTGTAGGATGACGACCTCACCGACACATTCGATACCAAAAAAGATTTAGGCAAGGCGAAGCACTGTCGTCTGACTTCTTTAATCTGCTTCTTTAGAGGATTGTCCAAAACTCTCGAGCCAACAAGAAATGCACAATTTTCCAACTTCTAGCAGATGCCGACGATATTGACATCATTTGTCGATCACGTTGAGTTCACAGCCACATGGCATAGCCGCGTTTGCTGATATAGAGAAGGAAGCGCCAAAATAGGTTTAACAGGGTAAAACTAAGTATATGCTGTCAACAATATCGACGAAGAAGAAATCCTTGATCGATTCGAGAGGAAAATTCTTCAAAAAATCTTCGGTCCCGTTTGCATCTACGGGCTATGGAGACGAAGATTCAACCACGAACTATACGAGCTGTACAGCGACATGCCCCTAGTCAAAAAAAAAAACTCACCATTGGACGTTTAAGATGGCTAGCACATGTAGAATGAATGGACACCAATATTCCGGCTCACAGAGTCTTCGATTCCCAGCCAGACGTCGCCTTAAGTGGCACGCACAAGTAGAAACCTACCTCAACCAAGTTGGACTGCGCAAATGGAGGCAGTTAGATAAGGACCGGGCAGAGACATATTGGTTGAGGCCCAGTTTCATTCCGGACTGTAGCGCCACTTAAGTTAGTAAGTATGTTGCCCAATTCGTACGTTCCTTATTAATCCTGAAACTAATTCCGACACGCTGTACTTATATTAAGTTTCCAAGGGCCAATTTTAATTTTTTAATTCTTGTTACTGGACTGTAGAATTCCCTACCCTTTACTGTTCGATTAAGCATTGATATATCTGTATCTATCATGACACATCTATCATGACACATCTATAAAATAATGGCACCTACATTTTTATGAAAAGTTGGCAGACTTTTAAGAAAAACGCCATATATTACTCACGAGAGCTTGAGACCATCATTAGCTGAACCTATTATCATCCATAACCAAAACACCAATAACGTTACAACTTAATCTGCATAGATTAGCTTAGCATGGTGTTTTTGAACACACCTCTCCAAGGTCTTGAAACCACAGTACATGTCATTTATAACACCACCATATGACAACCGTAAAACAAAAACTAAAACTTCATCTACTTTATTGAATTAAGCGGCGTTTAATCGACAATCTGACACCTATCAAGTATAATCAATCCAGGAAACCAGTTTAGCGATTAATCATCACTGGTGGTTCCTACACACGAAGTATCGCAACCCAATTGAGTGGGTTCATCTGATTTTTTTTTTTTTTTAATTTTCATGTGTCACGACCAACAATCATCAATCACTTGCGAAAATATATTTCTGTTGAGCTTCTTGTGGGTGAATACCTATAATTAAAAAAAAATTTAAGAAAAAAAATTAAAAATCGCCTGAAGGAAAGATGTTCATTTCAGAGACAATGGATTTTTTGAAAAGCAAAAGATACAATCTCGTGACTTCTGGGTATGAAAGTGAAAGTTAACAGACGTCTTGTTTTGGCTTGAGGCATAATAAGTATTAGAACAGTGATAGCACAGATATTTTTGTATATTTTTTTTGTTTGAGTGTTTTTACAGAGAATTTGTATTTATTGAATTTTAAACGAATTGGAGTATCTTTTGTTTGTTTGAAATTAGGGAAAGCACAGCGGAACGCATTCTCCACTTACACGAAAGTCCCGCTTTCATTTGGAGCTTATTTCATAAAATTTTTGAAAAAATGCCTATATCGGGATAGTAAAACAAATTGTTAACCTATAGATATTCTGATTTGTAGATACAACGAGTCTTTCTCTGTCTACACCTATTATGTCCACATTTCCCCCACTGATAAGCCTAAATATCCTATTAAAGAGGAATTTGATTCACTTAGCAGTGTTAACAAACATCTGCAAGCATTAGAACGGGTGAATCTTAAGTCAGGTTGACAGCACTGGTTAGTAATGGCTTCCAAACGTCATCTGTCAAAGTGAAACGTTTTCAGTATACTCTGTCATTTAATCATGAAAAGACTTACAAACGAGCAACGATTGCAAATTATTGAAATTTATTATCAAAATTCGTGCTCTGTGAAAAATGTGCACCGTTTGTTACGACCATAGTATGGTCGTCATAATCGAGCAGCTTATCTCTCGAAAGGCCCTGTGAGTTGGCCGCCATGATCATGCGATTTAACGCCTCTTGATTGCATCTTGTAGGGTTTTGTAAAGTCGTTAGTCTATGTGGACAGGCCGAACACGACTGAAGCCTTAAAGGATAACAAAAAACGCGTAAATCGTGGAAAACTGGCCGAAATGCTCGAAAAAGTGATGCAAAATGGACTTTTCGAATGGACCATGTGAAACGGAGCCGCGGACAACATTTACATGAAGTTTTCTTTAAAACATAAATGGCAAAGGCCTATTTATCGATTACAATAAAAATTTTGAATATTTGATGCAAATTTTAGTGTTTTATTCGATTAAAAAAAAAAAAAAACTACGCTCAAAAAATCACCCGTTATCAGGGGGCTTATGTATTCAAAAAGCTTGACAACAAAATCGAAAGGCAAGCATCTTTCCCAGGGAATTGGAGTGTACACACTCTAAGAGAGAACAATATAGATGATGGGTTCCGAATAATGGACTTGGAGTAGGTTTTGAGTAATTTGGTTTGATCAGTTACGAATGCACAAACATAATGACGACTTCTAGATTTATCGAGCGACCAACGAAATTTAACAATTACTTACAAATATTCAGGAAATATTTCCAGGAAGGAGATGTTTAATGGGCCCAATGTCGAGAGAGTGATAGGATAAGAAACCAGCCCACCTCCAGTCAATGAAGAGGTAACTCTCCCTCCTAGTATTGAAAAAGTTAGAGCTGCTGGTTCTGATGGATAACCAGCAGAACTCTTCAAATACGGAGGTGCTGCTTTAAAAGTGCTCATGCCTACTTACTTACTTAAGTCGCGCTTCAGTGGGGGATGAACCGCAGCCTCAACCAACGTGCCTTACCAATTATCCCGGTCCTTAGCTAACTGCATCTAGTTGCGCACTTCAAGTTGGCTGAGGACGGTTTCTACTCGTGCGTCCCACTGAAGGCGATATCTTCCTTTACTGCGTCCGACGTCTGGCTGGGAATCGAAGACTCTGCAAGCGTTTTGGTGTCTATTCGTTCTACATGTCCTAGCCATCTTTAACGTCCAATGCAGAGTTTTTTTGACCAGGGGTATGTCGCTGTACAGCGCGTATAGTTCCTGGTTGAATCTTCGTTTCCATAGCCCGTCAACTCAAACGGGACCGAAGATTTTTCGAAGACTTTTTCTCTCGAATCGACCAAGGCTGTCTTCATCCATTTTTGATACGGTCCATGCTTCAACGCCGTAGAGCAGGACTGAGATGATCAGGGTCTTTTATAGGATCACCTTAGTAGTTCGAGTGTGGGCTTTACTACTGAATTGCCCTCTTAGTCCGAAGAAACAACGGTTGGCAAGAGTATCTTTGTTTGATTTCTGACGAGATGTTGCTCTCAGAGTTAATAGATGAGCCGAGGTAGACAAAGTCCCGTACTACCTCAAAGTTATATCCGTCAATGGTGACGTTCTGACAGCATATACGTAGTCTTACCTTGCTAAACCCATTTTTTGAATTGCCCTCTTAGCCCGAAGAAACAACGGTTGGCAAGAGTATCTTTGTTTGATTTCTGACGAGATGTTGCTCTCAGAGTTAATAGATGAGCCGAGGTAGACAAAGTCCCGTACTAACTCAAAGTTATATCCGTCAATGGTGACGTTCTGACAGCATATACGTAGTCTTACCCTGCTAAACCCATTTTTGCCGCTTCCTTCTCTATAACAACAAATGCGGCTATGAACTCAACATGATCGACAAATGATGTCAATATCGTCGGTGTCTGCTTGAAGTTGGAGGATGGTGCCTTTGGTGTTCGGGAGTTTTGCGCAATCCTCTCAAGAATCAGATTGAAGGCGACAGTGCATCGCCTTGCCTAAAGCCTTTTTTGGTATCGAATGTGCCGTTAAAGTTGTTTCAGACACAGATGGAACAGCAAGAATTTTCCATCGTCATCCTGCACAGACGGACGAGTTTGGGTGGTATACCAAAACTAGACATGGCTCTGAATAGTTCGTCTCTATAAATGCTGTCGGATGCGGCTTTGAAATCGATGAATAGGTGGTGGGTATCGATTTGAACTTCTTGGGTTTTTTCCAGGATCTGCCGAAATTTGATCGAATGTAGACTTTCCTGGCCTAAAACCACACTGATAAGGGCCGATCAGGTTGTTGGTAAGGTGTTCACATAATACGGCAGATAGGATCTTGTATTCAGGCGTTCAGGAGTTTATGGCAGATATGATCTTGTATGTGATATTAAGGAGGCTTATGCCTTTGTAGTTGGCGTGGTGCGCAGAGAGTCCCCTTTTTGTGGATCGGGCAAATGATGCTGAGGTTCCATTCTTCAGGCATACTTTCATCCTACCAGATTTAACTTATGAGTTAGTGGATGTTACTGACTAAGTCATCTTCGCCGGCTTTATAAAGCTCGCCGGGAAGGCCTTCATGTCATGCTATCCTTAATATACTTAGATCGGCCGGTTAGTAGTCTCCTTACCGATATTGAGGTGGGAAAACCGTGTGCTGGCTATAGTGGCATTTCGTTCCGCAGTGAAGTCAGTTAGCCTAAGTCCGATGCCAGACGTGTTGTCGTGTAGGCTGTGTTTTCCGACTGCTAAAGATATCTTCTCTTCCTACCTTTGCGTTAAAATCTAAGAGCACGATTTTAACATCGTACTTTGGTAGTTGCTCATAGGTTTTGTCAAGGAGCTCGTAGAAGCAGTCTTTCGCTATATCATCTTCTTCCTCCGTCTGGATTTGAGCGCATATAAGGCTTATGTTGACGAATTTGGCCCTGATGTGGATTGTTACATTGCTTTCGCAAATGTCTTAGAAACATAAGACTTCTTGTCTAAGTCTGGCACTTATAACAAATCCGCATACGAATATTCGCGCTTTCTGCTCAAGGTCACAGTTTTTCTTCGTCTTTTTGCCCGTTCCATCTAATTGTATTTCCTGAATGACAGTAATGTCTGCTTTTTAGCAGCTCAGTACTTCCGCTTGTTGTTCGCCTGCACCATTCCTGTGTTATGTTCTTACATTCCAGGTGCAGATACGAACGTCGTTGTCCTTTTTTCGTTTAGCAGGTCATCAACAATAAAATCATTCCTTTCCGAGGCTTTGGGTTGCTTCGTAAAATTTATTTTCTCCATGGGTGGATAGTTAACCCAACGCACTTGGAGGGCCAGTTCCAATTTATTAAATACCCCTAGGACACGGTAGCCACTGCGGGACTAGGCGCTGCCGTTGGCATTTCGGTTAATCCGCCACCATCTACGTTCAAGGGGCCTGACTTACCCTTGAGATTCCTAAATAACCTGTTGTCAAATATGTCGAAGCAGCTTATGTATTTCGCCTGGGACAGCAGGCCGGATATATCGTGCCATTCCGACAAGGCTGTTTATAGTGTTGCTGTTTTTAGTAGTACCCTAGCAACTTATGAGATTCTGGGCTTGGTTTGTTATGTGATCCATAAAGAAGTTCGTGCGGAGACTTATCAGAGGCTTATTCTGGTACCAAGTGAACCAGACATGAAGTCCTCGGACTGAATGGCTTATCCACTTTACGAGGTAGGCCCCCTTGTGGAATTATCGTGGTGGATGTAATTGTTTTCAGTTCTATTGGTTGTGAAACCTTGGAATACTAGAGGTGTTAGATGGTTCTCGGTCCTTAGCAAGGATAAATTTCGTTCCTTACACATGATTTTCAAAATTGCACCAATTTAACATTTCCCACGTTGGGGTATTAACCAACACTTTTCCATGGTTCTGATATGTGGGCAGACCCACCGTGAAATAAGAGCTGTAATGGCTAGGTGTTCACGTTAAGCATACTTTTCATTATCTGTCTCAACTCGTTATCGTTCGGGCCAATTGGGCATCCCAAAACAATATTGCAGAGACTTTTAAGATGTACTCATACAAAATTCAAATTGTGCTACGCAAGACCATCGACAACGACTGCAATACGCTATTCATTGGCATTGGTAGGTCTTATTTGGCCCACTCTGTATAGGAAGTATCTCATTACAGCGAGATGGTAAAATTAAAATTTGACAAAATCAAAAATGGAAATAATTTATAAATATATGCTTATAGCAGTTTAGTGCCCTTAGCATTAAACAATCAAAATCAGCAGAAAAGCCTTTGATACATTTCCCAGTTCTAAGCTTACAACACAGATTGGCGTATTTTGTTCACACTTAAGATTCAACCTGTAATGGTCATAAGAAATGCAAATTTATAATGTAAACCCTGGGCTTTATAAATTTCCATAAATTTCATGCTTTGAATTTGAATCTTAAACCAATCTGCCAAATCACTTAAGAAACCTCTCAGAGCTCGTTTAAAGTTCAAAATTAAATTTTTTCATATCATCGTCGATTTTTTTTCAATTCCGGAAGCTTCTTAGCTCCCAAAACAACATTTTTAACCAGAAAAATTCAAACTCATCACTGCAAAATTTAACTCAATCCAAGTACCATTACCAATACCGCCTTTCCAAAAAAAAACTCTGAAACACGTTTCTTCAATCCAAAATCGATTGTCATGGTGAATTGTTCAAAAAAAAAAAACTGAATTTCAAAATGTTTGTGTTTACGTTATACGGTTGCTAATTCCATTTTGAACGCGCGCTCAAAAAGTATAACAATGGAATCTCGTTAATTCTCACAGACAAAGATAAAGTATCTATTGTCATCTAGTCAATATAAACTTCAATTTGCCGTTAGATAATTGATAATTTTTTTTCGGAATTTTATTGTTGCAATAACAATTCGGGACAAAACTCACACTTGGGCCACACAAAGGCATTCCCCCGGCGTACTTAAATAATTTATTGGTCAGCAAAAAAAAAAAATTTAAAAATTTAAAAATAAATAAACTGACATGACCGCTATTTTTGTTGAATACATACTCGCACTCTTAAGTCGAAGCTTTTCATGATAATTAGGTGTGAGGGAGTGTCACATCGAATGATCGCTGCAGGCCATCATTATCGGGAATTAAATGAATAAAATGGCATAAAAGTTAAAAAAAAAAATGAGACTCCGATTCGATAAGAAGTTCGCAATAAATTAGGTCGACATTTGGACTTTGCGAAAGGTGTTAAAAAGGTACTTCAAGTGCTAGTTAACCTATGAGATTAGATTAGTACTACATTCGATCTTATATTATCGTGCATAATTAATTTGATTTCAACTTTCGATCTAAAACTGAATGACTTGAGTCAAAATGTGGAACGGTCTAGCTGATAAAAAATTTATACTTTTCAGTCGTACATTTTCGACAAGCTTGGTGGCGGTGACTTTTAAAAAAATATAATATGGGTCTTGGGAAACCTTTTTGCGATTACTATGTCTTTTCAGCTTTGAAATAAGTGGGCTTTCAAAAGAATTAGTCAACATATTAGGCCGGAATTAGATTCGACAGTCACAGGCGACAAGTACAAACCAATTTTCAGAGATAAAAATTTCAACAAAAAGTTCGAACGCTTATATTCTCACCGAGATATCCGTTCGGAACAATTCCCGAAACGACAGTCAATTCCAATCTCAATTTACTTTTGAAGTAATCGTTGCGGAACAAAATAAACGAGTGGTGGGTGCACGACTGGGTCGTACGCAACTTTCTCTTTCACAGCGAGTTGGGCGTTAGATCAAATAGTGCGGATTTGGATTATTAATGCTAAAAATTATAAAAAATGTCGAAATGTGATTATACGAACGTTTACTCCGAAATTTCGTTATTGGCCAAAACTGAAAATTCCGTTTAGTGATAGTTGGGCTAAAACTAATTATGTGGAATTTCTTCAAGCTGTAATAGTAGTATAATATAACGGGTGATCCAAGTAGAGATACTTTTTTCAATAGCCTTTTTTGACAGATCACGTGTGAGTCGTGTCATGCTGTCATGTTATTTTTGTTTAGTATTGTTTGGCATTTCATAATGGAAAGACTTACGCGTGAACAACGTTTACAAATTGTTCAACTTTATTATGAAAATTCACGTTCTGTGAGGAATGTATTTTGTGCACTTCGCTCAACTTATGCTCAACATAATCGGCATACTGAGCGTACTATTCGCAACACCATCACCCATTTTGAGACCCAGCATTCATTTTGGATAATATTCGACCGAATAGAACACGTCCAACACGCTATGAAGAAAATATAGCGGCCGTAGCTGAGAGTGTACACGAAGACTCAATAAGAAAAAGTTAAAAATATCCCTATTAGATTTTTCTCTGCTACATTTTCTGGAATTATGCTCTCTATAACGCTTAAAATCTTTATTTCTTGCCTCCTGTGATTCTTCTGTTAACTGTCCAATGGGAAGCATGGCAAAGGATATTACTTCTGGCCCATGAATCAAATACTTATGCATAGTAGGAGGCATGTTGTACCAAGGATATAATGAAACGAAGTATCTAGCCGTATTAATCGCAAATATTCTGTATTTTTCAGGGTCTATGTCAAATCCACTTGATATAGTGATCAGAATAATATGAAGTCTTTTTATCAAATCAATGTTTACCTTCGTTATTTCTGCAGACAACTCTGGATTTTGAAAAAATCATCTGGCGGTGTTTCCATCGTTGCTGTTGCCGAAACCCGGCTTTGGTTTATCAACAATAAGGCCACGTTTTTCTTTAAATTCTTTTTGGATTCGAGTTTTATTTTCCAAAACGATTTGCTTGTCTTCCGCCCCACGAGCTTGCCATTTTGCTATAGGAAGTTTGTACGCTACATGAAGAAGACATTCGAAGCATCGAATCCAACCATGTGGAACAGAAAGACCAAATTTCAAATTTTCGGTATTAACTTCCCTTGAAACTATTTCATCAATCTTATTGAAGTCCTTTAATGTTGCACCGCACAAGAAGCATTTCATGGTTGAGGTGGTTTCAGTTAGTGCATAACACACCTTTCCGTCAACCATAGATAAAATTAATTCATGGCGAATTTTCAATTTTTTTGCAGCATGGTTAACAATGCTTTCGTGCAGATTCAAAATTTGGTTTTCTATCTGATGGTGTTCTCGCATAGATACATCAACAGATTCCTTCTGAAATTCTATTTTTATTGGTCTGCAATATCGTGTTGACGCAGGACGTGGATTTTGCCACACAACGAGGTCCTTAGCCATCAATCGGAGCGGTACAATACATGAAATAAATACAGCTGAATCGTTAGCTTCAGCATCTTGAAACTCCTACTTGTACGAGCTGTGTCCCGAAGACCCGTCAAACCCCCATTTGGAGATTAAGCACATTTCAATTATTTCTTCATTTTTGAATGCATTGATGACAGGAGTTAATGTATCGCATAGCCGCATTATGGTGTGATCTAAAAGAGGTTGCAACAAGACGCAAGCTCTAGTTTCAGTCACAGTAATGTCTGTTGGATAGCATAGCTTTTTAGCTAACTGTACTCTTTTATATGATGGAAATTTTTTTGTTGCGAATATTTTAAATAGTGTCCAACTATTCCCTAGTTAGTACTCTATCTAAGTAGTATATAAAGCTTTCCTGCAAACAAAATTTTTTTTTTAATTATCGGCAATTTTTGGTGTATTTGCCCCGATGTGGCGACGGACGGAATTCCAAAAACCACTTTTTTGGGCTCCGCATTCATCGTAATGTTAGAATCAATCAAAATCTCGAGGTCGAAAATTTTCACGAAAACAATATCTTTCTCTTTGTAAGAGAATTAATTCCGCAGCAATTCTTCGTCGGACAACTTCGGAGGAAATTCAACGCATAGCTGTCAACAATTGTTGAGTCAACGCATATTGCCGATGCGCGATCATTTGCGTAACATTTAGTCGGAAGATCGGTTCAAAATGCTAATCGGAACGAATATCTCGGTAGAAAATTCTCTGATTTCTTATAAATCGGAGAAAACAGTGCGGGCGTTAATGAAATTTCGATAGGAATGTCTTTGTTTCTTTCTAATATGCCCCTGTCAGCCCCTAAACGTTATTAGCAACTTAGGTTAGTAGTAGTGACAGCACGCGATGCTCGTGCACACTTAGACCGTAAAGGTCCGTTGTGGTACCTCATGGATCTGCCTACTTTCCCTATAATTGTTCGCTTAATTGAATCATTCAGAGCGTGGGAGGTTTCTGACATTGATATTATCCTCACCTAGATTATCGAAGAAAAAGTTTCCCAGATGGACTTTTCTTTTGTCGGAGAGAGCTGGACAAGAGCAGAGAAGGTAAGGCATACGTTCCTCCTCTTCTTCGTCCAAGCAGCTTCTGCAGAAGTCATTGCTAAAGAGGCCTATGCTTTTTGCATGTAGGCCTAAAGTAACAATTTGAAAGGCTGAGACTTTAATAAAGCGGAATCAAGCACGATTCCGTTCACAAAATGGGTGCAAAACTGGGTCGTACGTTCATGCTTCTACGATTTCCTTAATTACTTAGATGGGGCTACAGTCCGGGATGAACCTGGGCCTCAACCAACATGCCTGTCCAATTAGCCTGGTCCTTAACCAATTGCCTCCAGTTGCGCACTCCAAGTTGGTTGAGGTCGGTTTCTACTTGTGCGCGCCACTTAAGGCGAGGTCTTCCTCTACTGCGTCCGACGTCTGGCTGGGAATCGAAGACTCTGCAAGCCGGAGTATTGGTGTTCATTCGTTCTACATGTCCTAGCCATCTTAAACGTCCAATGCGGAGTTTTTCGACAAAGGGTATTACGCTGTACAGCTCGTATAGTTCGTGGTTGAATCTTCGTCTCCATAGCCCGTCAACGCAAACGGGACCGAAGATTTTTCGAAGAATTTTCCTCTCGAATTGACCAAAGATTTCTTCATCCGCTTTTGATACGGTCCATGCTTCAGCGCTGTAGAGCAGGACTGTGATGATCAGGGTCTTGTTAAGGATCTCCTTAGTAGAACGAGTGAGGTCTTTACTACTAAATTGCCGTCTTTGCCCTTAGGAACAGCGGTTGGTAAGAGAATTACTCTTCGTTTGATTTCTGACGAGATGTTGTCAGAGTTGATAGCGGAGCAGAGGTAGTCCCAGATTACTTCAAAGTTATATCTGTCAATGGTGACGTTCTGTCCAATTCGTCGATGTTGTGAGTCCTTTCATGATGACAGCATATACTTAGTCTTACCCTCATTTACTGCTAAGCCCATTTTACCGCTTCCTTCTCTATACTAGCAAACGTGGCTATGACATCACGTTGAGTCCTACCAATGATGTCAATATCGTCAGCGTATGCTAGTAGTTGCACCGATTTTTGGAAAATTGTGCCTCTGGTGTTGGCTCGGGAGTTTTGCACGATCCTCGCAAGAATCCGATTAAAGAAGTCACATGACAGCGCATCGCCTTCTCAAAATCCTTTTTTTGGTATCGAATGTGTTGTTGAGGTCGTTTCCAACCCTGATGGAGCAGCGAAAATTCTTCATCGTCATCTAACACAAACGGACGAGTTTGGGCGGTATACCAAAACTAGACATGGCTCCGTATAGTTCGTATCTATAAATGCTGTCGTATGCGGCTTTGAAATCGATAAATAGGTGGTGGGTATCGATTTGGACTTCTTGCTGCGACAAAAATTTGTTTTTGTTAGAAAGGATCTTACAGGCGAGGTTGAGGTGGTATATGCCTTTGTAGTTCAAATTCTCTCATATTTTGTGGATCTGGCTAACGAAGCTGAAGTTCCATCCTTCAGGCATACTTTCATTTGACAACATTTTTCTAATGAGTTGGCTTGTGTTGCTCCCCACCGCTGCATGTAGCTCATCTGGAAGGTCGCCATTTCCAGCAGACTTGTTGGGTTTAAGTTAAGATTTTGTTTTCCTCATTTCATTTAGGTCAGGTGGCTGGTAGTGTTCGCCGTAGTCGCCAGTGTTGTATGGTTCGTTCTGTCTGACAGCGGAATGTTGTTCGTCATCGCCGTTTAACAGACTTCAGAAGTAGTTCTTCAATATTCTCATCATCGACTGTCTCAACTACGAAATTTTTTTGTTCATCTCGACAGGATTCTGTTCGCGCATTGTATCCCTGGCTTTGACGTTTTTCACTTTGGTAAAACGTACGAACTTCATTTCTGGGGTGAAATTTCTCTAAATCTTAGAAAAGGTGTCTTAGTTTGGACTCTGCTGATTTTGCAATAGAGCTTACATGTTGTTGCCATTATATAACTGACCGAACTTAGAAGGCAATTCAGTAGTAAAACCCTCACTCGAACTACTAAGGATAACCTATATAAGACCCTGATCATCCCATTGCTGATCTACGGCCCAGAAGCATGGACCGTATCAAAAGTGGATGAAGAAATCCTTGGTCGATTTTAGAGGGAAAATTCTTCGAAAAAGCGTTGGTCCCGTTTGCGTTGACGGGCTATCAAAAAAAAAAATTCTACCAAGAACAATATTTACGAGCTGTGTAAGCGTTATTCACTCTCTGGCGGCAGCGGAGGAATTCCCTAGATAGAGTCAACGGTGGCGCCGACAGATCCAGTTTGATCGAACTGATAGTGTAATCACTATATGAGCTGCTTCGACATATTTGAACACCAGGTCTGTAGGGATTTCCAATACCGAGCCAGGGTGTTGGAAAAGAGGTGGTAGCGGAGGAGCCCTCAATGGGTCAACGGCAGCGCTCATATCCCAAAATGGGTTACTGATATCGGTATCTCCGGCCCGCTGTCCTAGGGTCAAAAACAAGGGCCTTGCCCTACAGGTTGGGCGTTGTGCCTTCGGGGTAACTTCCTGGCCATAGAAAAAACCATTAGTTATGAGAGAGACACAACCAGCCTCGGATTACGCACACAAGAAAGCGCTGCAGCGCAAAACAAGGGCAGCGAGAGAAGAGTATCGAGCCAGGAGAAGGGAGGAAAAGAAGACCCTGCGTAGACAGAAGAGAGCCTACGCAGCCTCCCAGCTCAAGCAGATTGAAGAGTCGCGCGATCATAACAACATCCGGAGGTTTTATAAAAAACGCCTAGCAACTGGCTACAAAACCGGAACGCAGGCTCTTCGAGACAGTGAAGGAAACCTAGTCACCGAAGCGCAGGGAATAGTAGATGTGTTTAAGCAGCATTTCCAACAGCTGCTAAATGGGCATCATGTAGAGAGATTGATAGGGTAAGAAGAGAACCCACGTCCAGCCAATGAAGAATTAGTTCCACCACCTAGTATAGAAGAAGTTGGCCTAGCTATAAAAAAGCTTAAGAAAAACAAGGCCGCAGGTTCTGATGGCTTACCAGCGGAGCTTTTTAAATACGATGGTGATGTTTTGGTAGGGAGCATGCACCGAATCATCAACCAAGTATGGGTGGAAGAAAATATGCCCGATGACTGGACTATCAGCTCCATAGGCCCCATCTACAAAAAAGGCGACCCTATGTCTTCTAAGAACTATCGATGCATATCCCTGTTTAACGTCGAATACACAATCCTATCCAACGTACTGTGTGAACGTCTAAAACCGTCCTGCAACACACTAATCGGCATGTACCAGTGAGGCTTCCGACCCGGCAGATCGACTATAGACCAAATTTTCACCAACGAATTTCAAGTCGAAACTCACCACCTATTCATCGACTTCAAAGCCGCGTTTGATAGCATACATCGTCAGGAGCTCTATATGGCGATGGCCGAATTCGGAATCCCAGCAAAACTGATTCAGCTGTGTCGCGTGACGCTGGAAAATACTCCGAACTATTCCAAACATGCACCGGATTCCGGCAAGGAGACGCGCTTTCATGTGACTTCTTCAATCTCGTACTGGAGCAGATAGTGCACAGGGCAGGTGTTAACACGGAAGGCACTATTTTCAACAGGTTCGTCCAGCTCCTGGGCTACGCGGACGATATTGACATCAAAGCGTTCACGGAGATTGAAGAACAGGCGAAATCCGTTGGCCTTGAAGTAAATGAGGACAAGACTAAGTACATGCTATCAACAAACAAGCAAGCATCTGTCCACCGCCTAGGACAAAACTTCACTATTGACATAGCAGCAATTTCGAGGTAGTTAAGGAGTTCACCTACCTCGGAGTTAACATAAACTCCACGAATGGCACTCTAGTGGAGATCCGTTGAAGAATTACCCTAGGAAACCGTTGCTACTTCGGTTTGGCCAAACAACTGGTTTCAAAACTCCTAATTCGAAGGACGAAATGTGTGCTCTACAAAACCCTTATCCTGCCAGTTCTGCTTTATGGTGCCGAGTGCTGGACGATAAGCAAGAAGGGAGAGCTGATACTGGGTTCCTTCGAAAGAAAAATACTTTGGCGGATTGTTCTTCCTGTGCACGAGGAGGCCGAATGGAGGAGATGATACAACCGCGAACTCTATGAGCTGTACCAAGATGTGGATGTAGTCCAAAAAGCCAAAACACGTCGACTACATTGGCTCGGCCACATCGAGCGAATGGACAATAATGCTCCAGCTAAGAGGATCTTCGAATCCCAGCCCCCAGGTTCGAGAAGGCAAGGAAGACCGAACATGCGTTTCAAAGACCAAGCCATCGCGGATGCCAGAGCGCTTGGTCTAGACAACTGGAAACAGCGAGCCAGTTATCGTAGAGGATGGAAGGCTGCACTGTCTCAGGCAGAGACTCTTCACGGGTCGGGAGCCCGATAAGTAAGTAAGTAAGTAATTATTTCTGTAGGCCTTATATAGTTCTTGTACGCCGAGGTTGGACATTTTTGCAATCGATTATTTGGGTTGAAGCCTGTTAAAGACATTATGCAGGAAAATTCGCAAGGATAACCGAAGTTATGATGGTATAACCTCTGTAAGGTGGTTTTTAAGCTTCCGCAGATGTGTGTACATGTACCATGCGTTAAGATGTTTCGGTAGAACTTCGCACGAATTTAATCCGAAGCATAGCATGTATAGAGCTTATGAATGAAGGCTTAAAAAATCTAAAGTTAAAAGATCGGGAAAAAGGTGAAAAGATCGGGAACTTACCGGAGAATGAGTCAACACGATTCAAGTACTTCGCTGTACTTACTGTCTTTCATGTTCCAGAGTACAGCCTAGTGGATAGCTTTTTGGATTACCGTGCGAGAGAACGCGTGTTATTTTTCAACTTCGGAAAGGCTTGCAAATATTTTCGGAAAGACTTTTTGCGAAGCCTATTACCTATTTGCTTCTGTAAGGCTTTTTATAAGTAAACAAAGTTTTTTTTTTTTAGCTTCGATAGTGCTTTATGGAAGCTAAATTGTTAGTTGGGCGATTTCCTATAAAAACCATTTGTGTGCCCTATCTTCATAGAAAAACGTTGATTTTTTGATCATAAAATATTTAAAAAAAAAAACTGTTTGAGCAAGATGCACGCCCACTTTCGGGGGCAATTATTTAAAATGTCGGGTATGATAGGTTAGGTAGCCTTCTCATAGGTTTCATTCAAAATTTGCTATGCAGGTACGTTGAAAACTCGTAACTCATATCAGCTGAAGTATCTACTACTCTCAAAAGATACCTCATAGGCATTAAAATATTGTTTTCCAATTAATCTTTAATGGTCATATGGACATCAGCATATCAGGATAATCCCCTTACTTGCCAGAAATGAAAATACACATTCCCTTCAAAATTATATTCAACATGTCAATTCCATACGTGTACGCTCTCATCCAAAAAGCTATCATCAAATGAATTGGCAACATTTGAAGTATTAGATGAAGGCTTACAGTTACAGCTGTCATGTTGTCATTCTCACAGCAAATGTATTCCTCCCGAACAGATTGGAATCCAATACTTAAGCCCTGCCATGAATGGTATCTTCAAAGTAAATCTTGATAAATGGTGTATAGGGTATCTATCTCTCGACTCATATCGTTATATTAGTTTCCCGAATTTTCTAGTCAATAAACGTTCTACGTACACATGCTTATGCATGTATATGTGAATCTTATATTCATTCGATGGGAAACAAAAACATTGCCAACGTAGGAACAGAATAACTTCGACAGGGAATTATAATGAAGCCTTTGTAATTCCAGGAAAAAATCTCTTCGATTAAGGAACTGATTGCTTTCGAGGATCTTTTGTTTTATTGATGTTTCTCAGATTGAAGGCCATCACAAATGAGTAGATGAAATATTCAGTAAGGAATGGGTAATATTACTTTTATTTTTGGCGAACTTTTGTCGAAGGCAGCATAATAAATTCTCAGCATACCTACCATGTTGGATATTAATTCCAAATCGAAGTCAGTGGCGTGGGTGAATTTTTTTATAAGAAAGCCGAAGGGGAATTTGTTATTGGTTTTCTTTTATGAAGTGATGTTTGTTGAATATTGCTAAGAAGGAAGTTGTGTGTCATGTAAAAGTTCGTATCGACCTAATATAAAAGAGTGGAGGTGCTCCTCCGACCAAACAAAGGCAATATCAACGGGTTATCAGATTATAAACAGCCAAACTTTTGGTTTTCGCTCTGCAGGTGGTAATCTAAAAAGAGATCTGATAGTTTTCAGTACCACCAAGGAATCAGGAACAATCTATAAAAGAACGGAGAATGTTTTTACTGTCTTACGCTTTAAAATCACGTTGGGGAAAATCGACAGTAATATAATATTCCCATATCATTACGCCATGAGGCTTGGTTCTTCTTAATCTCGTAATGTTGTTCCGTACATTTAAGACTCAATCCAGCAAGAAGTTTTCATGATTTTGTAGTCGCTGGTTGAGTGATATAGCTAATCTCTATGGGCGGGCCATCCATTACTGGATTAACATTGACAGGACCCTAGAAAGGCAAACGACAACTGGCAGAACTGACGATGACAGACAATTTCCCTTGTTGACTTTTCAGATTGTAACTGGGAGAAAAACAAGGGGCTTATTCTTCAATGACATGGCCAGAAGGATAGCTATTGAAAGTGTGTTTTGACACAACAGTTAGGTAGGCCAACATTTGCCAAAATCATCTGGCATATTTCTGTTTTTTTTTGACGAACCAATATCGAGTGTGGAGGTGGTAGTCTCCTGTCGGAAGCGTCTTCGGATGGCGGATAGAGGAATCCTCCGCAGATATGTGTGGTAGTCGAAAAATAAAATGCTACTAGTGGACCAAAACTAGCTAGGAGTAAAGTTCCATTTTTAAAAAAAAAATCCTTCCCATACGGCAGCGGAAGAATTCCCAAGATGGAGTCAACGGTGGGGTTTACAGTCCCACTTAGGATGGACAAATTCAACAACCTATTTGAGCTGCTCCGACACATTCGGGCAGCAGGTAATCTAGGAATCTTAAGGGTCCCTTCATGTCCCTTCAACAAAGATTTTGGCGAAAGAGCTTAAAAGCCAACAACAGCGCTCAATCCAATAGTAGATACTGATGGCCCCGTGTCCTGATGAGTATATAATAAAGGTTACAGGTTCGGTATTGTGATTTGGGTTAACTACCCAGTCACGGAACAAACTGTTGTTACGAAGCAATCAGAAGCCTCATAATGGAATGCTAAATGAAAAACGGAAAGCGACGTTAGTATCTGGATTAGTATCTGCACTGGTAATCACGGTCTGCGATATCACCTAAACAAAATGCGTCTAGTCGACTCACCGGAGTGCAGACTATGTCTAGAAGAAGACGAAACAGCCGAGCATATCATATGTGAATGCCCGGCCTTTACGGTATGAGAAGAGAATCTTTATTCAGGGAATTCTTAAGTCCCGAAGAATTGAGGAAATCTTCGGCTGAAAGTATTATCAGCTACATTAGGAAAGTAGAAGCGCTACTAGCCTAAAAAGTATCTGACGGCAAGCACAATAGATCTTTTAGGTCGATGTGTATATTACTGCTTAAGCAGGTCAGAATTTAAAAAAAAAAAAAAGTATCTGCACCTGGAATGTGAGAACATTAAACGCCTAAAAGCAGACATAACTGCCATCCAGGATATACGGTGGGATGGGCCGGGCAAAAAGAGGATGAAAAACTATGCCATCTACTACGAACCGTCTTATAGTGAGTAGAAACAGCGAATATTTGGATGTGGATTTGTTATAAGTGCCAGACTGGCAAGAAGTCTTCTGTTTTCAAGACATTAGCGAACGTATTGTAGTAATCCGCATCAAGAAAAATATAATATAGGGAAAGACTGTTTCTAAGAGCTCCTTGACAAAACTTATGTGTGACTACTAAAGTACGATGTTAAAATTGTGCTGGGAGATTTTACCGCAATAATAGGAAAAGAAGACATCTTTAGCAGTATTGTCGGAAAACACAGCCTACACGACAACACGTTTGGCTCCGGACTTAGGCTAATTGACTTCACTGCTGAACGAAATGCCACTATAGCCAGCACACGGTTTTCTCACCTCGATATCCATAAGCGGACAAGACGGCCGCTAGATCAACGAACAGTCAATCAAATTGATCAAATTGCGATAGATAAGAGATACACATTCAGTAATTTGGATGTCCGAACATTCTGAGGGTCGAAGTGAGGGATGAAGTGAAGATAGCAATATTTAAAGTTAGCTTAACAAGGCTGCCGGAAATGACGGACGTCTCGCCGAGCTTTATAAGCTTTATAGACTTGGTAGGTGAAATTCACCAACTCATAAGCCAAATTTTGTCTCTTGAAAGTATGGCTGAAGAGTAGAACCTCAGCATCGTTTGCGCGATCCACAAAAAGTGAGAAACACTGAATACATTTGTAGAGATCTGTCGTAATTTGTGAACGCCTAAAACCCTTAACCTAAAAGTGGATCGGCCCATCTCAAAGTGGTTTAAAGACCCAAATTTCCACAACTCTCCAAATCTTCACACTTCGGCAGATCCTTTAAAAAACCTAAGAAGTCCAAATGATTCCCACCATCATGATGGGAATTTCGATTTCAAAGCAGCATATGGCAACATTTATGGAGACGAGCTATACAGAACTGTTTATAGTTTTGGTATACCGCCCAAACTCATCCACAGAGGTGCAGGATGATGATAGAGAATTCTCGCTGTTCCATCGCATAGTCGGAAAAGACTTTACCCACACATTGGATACCAAAAAAGTATTTAGGCAAGGCGATGTACTGTCATGTGACAGTAGAGATTTGACAGTAGAGACTTTTGGAGATTTGCGCAATCCTCACAAGATTGAGATTAAAGAAATCTCGTGAGGATTGTGAAAATCTCCAAAATCAACACTAGAGGTGCAATCTTCCATAAATCTGTGCAACTTCTAGCATAAGCCGATGCTTTTCATAAGAAGTATTCGATATAGACGCATTGGAGAATGTGCCCAATGATTTATTTTTTAATTCATTAATTCATTTTTTAAGTCCATTGTTTAGACGGTTAAAAACTGTCTTTTCGTGCTGGAACCTCGAAGTTTGAAATTTCCTTAGAGACCTTCCTTGAACTGTGATCAACTAAATTATTTGAACGGGATAATTTATTTCTGGATTTCTTCTGTTCGAAGTAATTGACGTGCGTTCCTCTGCTACTTGTTGAATATCGACAACGAATTGTTCCATTTTAATCATCTTCAGCTTGAGAGCGCCCTTGTGGGCAGTATATTACTGATATCTTGAGTTCTTTCATTTTTATACCAATAAAAACAATTATCTGTCCAACTGATTGGCTCGAATATTGAATCAACAAGCGGTAAATCGATAGGAATTGGCTTACAAATACCCTACGCCACTGGGACCTTTGTGTACCTATACCAATAAATAACGGGTGATCCAAGTAGAGATACTTTTTTAAATAGCCTTTTTTGACAGATCACGTGTGAGTCGTGTCATGCTGTCATGTTATTTTTGTTTAGTATTGTTTGGCATTTCATAATGGAAAGACTTACGCGTGAACAACGTTTACAAATTGTTCAACTTTTTTATGAAAATTCAACTTATGGTCAACATAATCGGCCTACTGAGCGTACTATTCGCAACACCATCACCCATTTTGAAACCCAGCATTCATTATTTGATAATATTCGACCGAATAGACCAAGTCCAGCACGCTGTGAAGAAAATATAGCGCCCGTAGCTGAGAGTGTACACGAAGACCGTGGAGAGTCGATTCGGCGCCGTTCGCAGCAACTCGGACCATGATAACTGACTATTTGATGCCTGAAATTGAAGCTCGTGATCTCGGCGATATTTGGTTTCAGCAATACAGCGCCACTTCCCACACATCGCATCAATCAATGGACTTATTGAGAGAACATTTCGGTGAGCACATAATTTCACGTTTTGGGCCGGTCGATTGGCCACCATGATCATGTGATATCACATCGTTAGACTTTTTCCTGTGGGGATATGTAAAGTCAAAAGCTTATGCCGACAAACCCTCTTCGATTCAGTCCTTGGAGGAAAACATCACGCGTGTCATTCGCCAGTTACCAGTCGAAATGCTCGAACGAGTGATCGAAAATTGGACTCAACGGATGGACCATCTGCGACGTAGCAAGGGCCAACATTTGATAGACATAATCTTCAAAAAATAAATGCCAAAGAATGTTCTTTCAAATGATAATAAACATTCTCCATTAAATTTGAATTGTCTGTGTTTTTTTCTTTAAAAAAGTAGGGAACCTCGAAATGGATCACCCATTACAATAATCCGTCCAATTGATCGCCCCGAATATTGAAACAACAATTGGTAAATCGATAGGAATTGGCTTACATAAACCCTACGCCACTGGTACCTATGTAGGAAGTTGGGAGATACATTAAAGTAAATATTTTGAAGTTTATCTATCGGTTATGTACGTTATACATTGAAGATTAGGATATATTATCGCACACAAATTTCATATCAGTGTTTTAAGTGTTTTAAAATCTTTAAATTAGCAACGTCGTGTGAACTTTTTTTTATTATTTTACCACGCGCAAAGCAGTTTGGTTTGACTAATTAATGACTAAACTAAGTTAGATGAAATTTATTCAAACTAACTGGAGATGGTTATTATTTCCATTTTATTAGCTAAATAGAATATATTTCCAGTCCAATTTATATTGATGATTCAAAACTAATCGTTCTTAACTTATTATGACACAATCACCTTTAAGTCAGTCCCATCCATCTTAAACAAGCCAACAAATTAAGGATCGAGAAATCAGTCCAAGTTCTTCTTTTTTAAGATTAAACCGGTTTTATTTTTAATTATTAGTTTTAAAGCCCTCTCAAAACATTCCCACGCGCATAATAAACTTTATGCAATAAAAATTAAAAACCTCTTCCTTTTACTATTCGATTAAATTCATAAACTAGTATTTCAATCAGTGAAGACGTACTAAAGATACACTTCAAAGAACTTACCGATACATGTTCAATATATTTGACTAATCCAAGTTCTAAGACATCCGATAATATGCAGATGTAGCCTTTCACTTGAATAAATATTATCGACAAATAAACCTTTACTCTCGGTAGATGCTAAAATAAAAAACACCAGCCTTTACGAAGATATATGGCCCCACTCAGTCTGCCATGAACACCTGTCTTCAATTTTTTTAAATAAAAAAAAAATTTAAGAACCTAAATAAATTTACGGCGAGTGTATGCGTATTTCTTTTTTTTTTTGTGGTTTATTATCATCGGGAGATATCTTGAGATTCTTATTTTTATTGAGACCGCAATTTTAACAGGTTTCACCGATCCGGTAATAAGATCATTAATGTCAAGTTTTAAAAATGGAAGATCGAAATAACAACCAAATTATGATGCGTTTTTTTGTTTTTATTTAATTTTTGCTTTAGGGTGTCCCCAAAATTTTTTAGCGGCCATTTTAAAGCAAAGAACACAAACATTTTGATGAATTAACGATTTCTATTTTTTAAAGAAAAAACTTGCGAATTTATTCTTAAAAATAATTATATCCCACGTATATCAACCTTATATCCACCCGGTTATGAAGTCATTGCTCTTTAAGGAGCATGAAGCTCAACTTACTTACTTAAGTGGCGCAACAGTCCGTGATAAACTTGGGCCTCAACCAACATGCTTCTCCAATTAGTCCGGTCCTTAGCTAACTGCCTCCAGTTGCGCACTCCAAGTTGGTTGAGGTCGGTTTCTACTTGTGCGCACCACTTAATGCGAGATCATCATCTACTGCATCCGACGTATGGCTGGGCATCGAAGACTCTGCCAAACCGAAGTGTTTGTGTCCCTTCCTAGCCATCTTAAACGTCCAATGCGGTTTTTTTTTTTGACTAGGGGTATGTAGCGTACAGCTCTTATAGTTCTTGGTAGAATCTTCATATCCCTAGCCCGTCAACCCAAACGGGACCGAAGATTTTCCGAAGAATTTTCCTCTCGAATCGACCAAGGACTTCTTCATCCGCTTTTGATACGTTAGATGCTTCAGCGCCGTAGAGCAGGACTGGGATGATCAAGGGTCGTATATAGGATCTCCTTAGTAGTTCGAGTGAGGGCTTTACTTCTAAATTGCCTTCTTAGCCCGAAGAAATAGCGGTTGGCAAGAGTAACTTTTCGTTGTTATCAGAGTTGTTGTTGTCAGAGTTAATAGCGGAGCCGAGGTAGTCCCGTACTACCTCAAAATTATGTCTGTCAATGGTGACGTTCTTTCCAATTCGTCGATGTTGTTGGCAGCATATACTTAGTCTTACCCTGCTAAGCCCATTTTTGCCGCTTCCTTCTCTATATTAGCAAACGCGGCTATGACACGTGGCTCAATGTGATTGACAAATGATGTCAATATCGTCGGCGTCTGCTAGAAGTTGGAAAATTGTGCCTTTGTTGTTGGCTCGGGAGTTTTGCACAATCCTCTCAAGAAGAAGTTTGAAGAAGACAGATGACAGTACATCGCCTTGCCTAAATCCTTTTTTGGTATCGAATGTGCCGGTGAGGTCGTTTCCGACCCTTATCTAGCACCGAGAATTCTCCATCGTCATCCTACTCAGACGGACGAGTTTGGTCGGTATACCAAAACTAGACATGGCTCTGTATAGTTCGTCTCTATAAATGCTGTCGTATGCGGCTTGGAAATCGATAAATAGGTGGTGGGTATCGATTTGGACTTCTTGGGTTTTTTTTTTCCAGGATCTGCCAAAGTGTGAAGATTTGATCAGTTGTGGACTTTTATGGCCTCAAACCACACTGATAAGGGTCGATGAGATTGCTGGTAAACAGCTTCAGCCGTTCACATATTACGGCAGAGAGGATCTTGTAGGCGATGATGAGGAGACTTATACCTCTATAGTTGGCTAGTTCATAGGGTCTCATTTTTTCTTTCTTCCGAGCTTTCATAGGTATTCTCACTTCACTTAGATCCGGTGGTTGGTAGTTTGTTTTCGCAGTTCGTTCTGCCTGACAGAGCAATATTGTTAGTCATCACCACTTAACAATCTGCAGAAGTTGTTCTTCCATATCATCAGCATCGACTATGGCTCAACTACGATCTTTACTTGTTCATCTCGATAGGATCCTGTTCGAGCCTTGTATCCTTGGCTTTGCCGTTTTACACTTTGGTAAAACTTGCGAACATCGTTCCTGGAGTGGCACCTCTCTATATCCTAGATCGCGAGCTTTTCTTCCTCTTTTTTCTGAAAAGCCGATGTTCTTCCCTTCTTCTCTGAATATAGAGGTCTGCGCAGCCCTGCACCTTAACCTTGTAGGCCTAGTTCTTGGCTGCAAGCATCTGTCGGAATTTATCATCAAACCACGGGTTTCTTGGTTCTTGCTGGTGGGAGTGAGAAAACTTGTTGTCATCGTTGCCATTGTTCTTCGACATTCGATGCTGGTGGTATGGTGTTAATCGAGAGGTTAAGAGATACGCGTTGCGCTAACGCCTTGGTGATATCTTGCTATTGCAGTCTTCCAAGATTCATTTTTTTCACATTATTTCTGATTTGTTGTGGCGTGGTGGATATCCGCATTCTTACCTTTGCTTACCTAGGCAACAAGGTAGTGGTTTAAGTCGATGTTATTCCCTCGGAATGTTCAGACATCCAAAATACTGGATGCTGTAACATGTCATCAATGTGGTTGACCGTTCGTTGATCTGGAGACCGCCATGTCCCTTATGAATATCGAGGTGAGGAAACCTTGTGCCAGCTATAGTGGCATTTCCGCCTAAGTCCGGAGCCAAACGTGTGTCGTGTAGGCTGTGTTTTCCGACGATACTGCTAAATATGTCTTCTCTTCTACCTTTGCGTTAAAATCTCCCAGCACGATTTTAACATCGTACTTCGGTAGTCGCTCATAGGTTTTGTCAAGAAGCTCGTAGAACGAGTCTTTCGCGATATCAACTTTTTCCTCCGTCGGGGCGTGAGCGCATATAAGTTTTATGTTGTCGAATTTGGCCTTGCTATACGTTACAATGCGTTAGCTATTATCTTGCAAACAAAGGACTTCTTGCCTAAGTCTGGCACTTATAACAAATCCGCATCCGAATTGTCACTGTTTCTGCTCACTATAACACGGCCCGTAGTAGATGTCACAGTTTTTCGTCCTCTTTTTGCCCGGCCCATCCCATCGTATTTCCTGGATGGCAGTAATGTCTGTTTTGTATCAGTTTAGGGCGTCCGTTACTTGTTCTCCTGCACCTCTCTGTTTAATGTGCTCAGATTCCAGGTGGAGATACGAACGTGACGTCAGACGAATAAGTCCTTTCCGAGGCTATTGGTTTAGTCGTAACAATAGTTTATACCATGGGTGGGTAGATAACACAAAACACAACCCCCAACCTGGAGGGCCAGTTCTAATATATAAGATACCCCTAGGACTCGGGGCCATCAGTATCCAGTATCCACTACGGGATTGAGCGCTGCCGTTGGCCTTTAGGTTCATCCGATAACATCTCTGTTTAAGGGGCCTGACTTACCCTTGAGGTTCATTAATAACCTGTTGTCCGAATATGTCGATGCAACTCATCTAGGTTCGCCTGGGATAGTAGGCCGGGTATTCAGTGCCAGTCTGACCAGGCTGTTTATAGTGCTGTTGTTTTTCGTCTTGTTATCAACACTTGAACTTATTAGTTTAGCAAGTCAAATCCGGTTGGATGAGACCAGTACCCGATGGTTAACAATTTGAGGTAAAAAAAAACTTCATTGATGTGCAGTCCGAGTTACAACCACTGGCATTGCCAAGCTAAAGCCAAGCAGAGTCTAACCTCGTTCTACAACATCCAACCATCTCCAGAAATTTGGATCTAAAAACCCATACAAATGGAGTTAAGCCTCCTTTCTAAGTTTAACCTTCTAGTCCAGCGTTATCGTGGAGAAAATAAACCATTCAATGACTATGTATCCTCCCTTATAAAACATTTTATATTTTCTTTAGGGCAAATATCATCTCCAGAAATGACGTTATAAAAAGCAGCGATAAGGGGTTAAGCCTTTTCAGTTTAACCTGCTAGTCCTGTACTAACGTGGTGAAAATAAAGCATTCTATGACTATCCCTTCTGCCTTAAAAGGTTTTGTTTTTCTTCGGAGTCTAAATCATCTCCAAAAATGTGGACCAAAAAATTGATACAAAGGTATTTAAACCTTCTTTCTCAGTTTAACCTCTGTAAGTTTTTTCTTTAAGCACCTGAAATCGCAGTAAATTTTTGATATTGGCATATAATTCTACCATAGTGCCTTAAAATACAGATTTCAGAGGATGGAAAGCAAATAGGATCCCGATACATAAATAAAACAATTTTCCGTTACCAACTGCCTATTTCAAAAGTCGCAATAGATTTGATTGGCTTGTCTGTTAATTTATTGACACTTAACACCACTTGAGGAACGACTTTCATTTCTTCTGATTTTTTTTTCAGATTTAATTAAACGTTCCGTTGAGTGAACGCTGTATAAGCATTCATCAATGATTATTCGGAACGGATAGATATCTATAAATCGTTGAGGAGTACATACATGTTTCTGAAGAAAAATACCCGGGTTTACCTACCTAGGTATAGGTTCATACCTCATATGCACAGTTGTAAATTTTAATTTAATTTTATCGCCATCTTTATTGGCCGCATAAATATTGTTTTATGACTTTGCCTACTTGACTGAGACTGAATGGTTGTTGGAACTTGACACTTTGACAAGGGTATATTCGATAATGAATTAAATATAAAATTTTGTCATGTCAGAAACTCAGATAGTATTTGGGGGAAGCTAAAGCTTTGAAGATTAGGCGTTTGCTTAAATAAATGCCGGCCGGTATTTTTTTCTATTTTTTTTTTATCAACTTATTTCGTAATGTTACAGCATCAATGAAGACTTAATATTGGAATGCTCTTGGAATTAGATGGATTCGAGAGTAAAGCAGCTGACCAGTGATAAATTTGACAAGTCATCGCTAATTCAAGTAGCCAGGTTCACATTCAGGATGACACAAATAGAGTTGAACATCTTTGGCATATAGATGATAGATAGGTAATCATGAATGTTTGCGTAATAAAATTGGCCCTAAAATTAATCCCTGTGGTACGCCTTGATCTATATGCTTTAAACCCGTGCCACTGTTACCATAAACTATATGGTTCAGCCTTTCAAAGAAAAATCAACGAAGCAGCCCTACAACTCAGTCACTGAGGCAAATCATGTTTATAAGCTTACAGAAGAGGATGTCATAATTTTCCTTGTCAAATGCCATCTACAACTTAAGTAGACGGGTATGTTACAGAAGGTAGGGTATGTTACATACCCTATATCGAATGCATACCTACCTTATATCCACGAGCTAGTTTTTGCTTTTCTACAAGTTTCTTGAAATCTTTTGACAGACATAGTCAAATTCTGATTGGTCTAAGGTCTCCAACAATTTGCAATTCGTTTAACTCGAGCAACCTTCCAAGATCAGATAAAGGTTCATGCCATTCATCGGGCATACTTTATACCAAATTTTATAGGTGAGTTGGTGAATGGTCCTTACCAAGCCATATCTGCTCCAGCAGCCTTGTTGGATTTATAATGTAGCGGGTATTGTCAGGCAGAACGAACCATTCAATATTGGCAACGACAGCGAAGACTGCCAACCACCCGACCTGAGTGAAGTGAGGATAGCAATATCTAAACTCAAGCTTAATAAGGCTGCCGGAAATGACGGCCTTCCCGCTGAGCTCTATAAGGCCGGCGGAGATGACTTGGTAAGTAACATCCACCAACTCATAAGCCAAATCTGGTCGGAGGAAAATATGCCTGAAGAAAGGAACCTCAGCATCTTTTGCCCGATCCACAAAAAAAAAAAAGGAGACCCTCTAAACTGCGCCAACTATCTGCCGTAATATGTGAACGCCTGAAACCGTTTACCAACAACCTGATTGGCCCTTATCAGTGTGGTTTTAGGCCAGGAAAGTCCACAACCGATCAAATTTTCACACTTCGGCAGATTCTGGAAAAAACTCAAGAAGTCCAAATCGATACCCACCACCTATTCATCGATTTCAAAGCCGCATATGACAGCATTTATAGAGACAAACTGTATAGAGCCATGTCTAGTTTTGGTATACCGCCCAAACTCGTCCGTTTGTGTAGGATGACGATAGAGAATTCTCGCTGCTCCATCAGGGTCGGAAATGACCTCACCGACACATTCGATACCAAAAAAGGATTTAGGCAAGGCGATGCGCTGTCATGTGACTTCTTTAATCTGATTCTTGAGAGAATTGTGCAAAACTCCAAAGCCAACACCAGAGGCACAATTTTTCCAAAAGTCGGTGCAACTACTAGCGTACGCTGAAGATATTGACATCATTGGTAGGACTCAACGTGATGTCATTGCCACGTTTGCTAGTATAGAGAAGGAAGCGGCAAAAATGGGTTTAGCAGTAAATGAGGGTAAGACTAAGTATATGCTGTCATCACGAAAGGACTCACAACATCGACGAATTGGACAGAACGTCACCATTGACAGATATAACTTTGAGGTAGTACGGGACTTTGTCTACCTCGGCTCCGCTATTAACTCTGACAACAACATCTCGTCAGAAATCAAACGAAGAATTACTCTTGCCAACAGCTGTTTCTTCGGGGTAAGAAGGCAATTAAGTAGTAAAGCCCTCACTTGAACTACTAAGGGGATCCTATATAAGACCCTGATCATCCCAGTCCTGCTCTACGGCGCTGAAGCATGGACCGTATCAAAAGCGGATGAAGAAATCCTTGGTAGATTCGAGAGGAAAATTCTTCGAAAAATCTTCGGTCCCGATTGCGTTGACGGGCTATGGAGACCAAGAACCAAGAACTATACGAGCTGTACAGCGACATGCCCCTGGTCAAAAAACTCCGCATTGGACGTTTAAGATGGCTAGGACATGTAGAACGAATGGACACCAATACTCCGGCTCGCAGAGTCTTCGATTTCCAGCCAGACGTCGGACGCAGTAGAGGAAGACCTCGCCTTAAGTGGCGCGCACAAGTGGAAACCGACCTCAACCAACTTGGAGTGCGCAACTGGAGGCAGTTAGCTAAGGACCGGGCTAATTGGAGAGGCATGTTGGTTGAGGCCCAGGTTCATTCCGGACTGTAGCGCCACTTAAGTAAGTAAGTAAGGGTATTGACATTATTGGCAGACGATAAGGAACTCCGTTGGTACTTCCTCCTCCTGTATAGAATTCCACTTCAGATATATTTGACTTTTAAAGTCATCATTTCCAGTAACCAATTCGTCATGATCTGACAAATCAGGTCGTTTCCGATCTTGATGGAGTATCGAGAGCTCTCCATTTTCAGCCTGCACAGATGGAAGAGTTTGGGCGGTATACTAAGACTAGCCATGGCTCTGTATAGCTCGTTTCTATAAATGCTGTCGTATGTGGCTTTGAAATCGATAAATAGTTGGTGGGTATGGATTTGGACTTCTTGGGTTTTTTTCAAGGAAGGTTTCAGAAGATTTCATCAGTTATGGACTCTACTTCCTTAAACCAAACTGAAAAGGGGCTTGTTAAGCTCGAGTTTAGATGTGGCTATCCTCACTTCACTTAGGTTGGCTGTTCGTAGTTGACGCTGTCGTTGTCAATATTGAATGGTTCGTTTTGCCTCACACCGGAATGTTGTTCTTTATCGCCGTTGAACAGTCTGGAGAAGTGGTTCTTCCATATCCTCAGCATCGACTGTGCCTTAGCTACGATATTCCCTTGCTCGTCTCTACAGGATTCTGTTCGAATCTTGTATCCTTGTCTTTGACGTTTAAGACTTTAGTAAAACTGCAAACATCGTTCCTGTAGTGCCACATCTCTTTATCCTCGATCGCGTGCTTTTCTTGCTCTTCTTTCTTCGTTCTGAAAATTTGGCGTTCTTCCCTTCTTCTCTCCCTATAGATGTGAGTGACAGCTCTGGTCTTCACTTGCACCTTAGCCTTGTAGGCCTAGTTCTTGGCTTCCAGCATCTGTCGACAGTGAATAGTCACTGTTTCTGCTCACTATAACACGGTCCGTAGTAGATATCACAGTTTTTCATCCTCTTTTTGTTCGGCCATCCCATCGTATTTCTTGGATGGCAGTAATGTCGTTACGCTACGTACGTTTTGTCAAAGTGCGTTTGTTTGAAGGTGCGTGTGTACTAAAATACAAAATGTGTGTACCCGATTGAAGAAGCCTATACATCAAATATGTTCCAGATATGTTCACAATATCTTTCCAGTTCGATAATCCTCTAATGTGCCTTACTTAAGCCACTGAAGGGATTTTAGAGACATACTCAGTCAGAAACCTCTCCGTCACAAAAACAAACGAAAAATCTTGCCACCTATAAAAAATATCTCCTCCACTCTCAATTTCCAAATTTCACAACGAAACACATTTGAAGTACTTCAACAATAATTTGCTTGTCATGGCGCCTATCAAAATACCTTTCAACGCGTGATTACTGTTATCTCTGCTTATAGCTCATTCTATAAACTCATTCAACCTCACACCACCTAAGCCAAAAAGAACGATCACACAAAACAAGGATTAGGTGTGATAAATTCAAGGACTTTTCAGTCTCGAAATATGTCAGCAGGGCAACCAATTTCTAATCCTAACCTACCCTATTGGATTAAATTTGACAATTGATTGGCCACCGTGAAATAAATAATTTCCCGGCCAATGACTTTTAATTTGGGTTTCGTTCGTGAAACGGTTTATTTTTCTACCGTTATCTATGAGATAAAAGGCAGTTGCTGGAATTATAATTAGATACTTATGCCATCAGTTGTGTTGCAGCTGGAGATAGTGAATTCACTTTCAATAGCAAAATAGGTGTGAATGAAAATTTAGATACAAATCTATCTTTTGTTATCTACACGCCTTGGTGTGGGTAAATATACATATTTTTCGCATTTTGTTTGGGTAAATATTTAATGCACTGAATTTCGCTAAATTTAGAGTATTAAATATCCTCACAGAATCGCTAAATGAAGGTCACGATATGCACTCTATTTGCCAAAGAACAGGTTCCATTTTTGTGGTAAAATTCCATCACTAATTGATAAAATATTCTGAATTAATGCTGGAAAGAGTTGTATCTAAGTTGTGTCTGGTGTATCTAAGATAATATCGCACGACATTAACGGAGTGAGTATTTTGTTGTTTTTAATTAATTGTTTGCGGTGGCATTAGGAGTGACGCTGATAAGATTGGATTGGATTGGAATATCTTACAAAAAATGACAATACAAACGTGACACACATATCTTTGACATTATACTAGATGATGGGCGCATTCATTGTATCCATGATCAGTTATTTATAAGGCTAGTTAAATGCTAGCTAGTTGGGTGAGGGCGAACACTGAGCGGCGTTGACTTGGCAGCGTTTAGTCGGTATAACATTGACCACACATCCATTTTGCTTATTGTTTCTCCCAGTGGCAGATTTCGAATACTAGTCGCATCCAAACGGATTTGACTTCCTAGGCTTAAAAGACTATGGGAAACTTGGTCAGAATGATAAATATCTGCCCTGCTACCCTCAAGTCAAAACATTACCCAGGTCAAGGGTTATGCTTTGGGTAAACATCTCAACCACGGCAAAACCAACGAAACAAATAAAATCAATGGGATGGAATGATTCTACTGTTGAGGACCATGCTAAATGAAAAAATGACAAGTCCCTTCGTATCTACATCTGGAATCTGCTAACATCAAACAGAAGAGGTACTGCCGAACAACTAGCACAAACCCTAGACTTCAATAAACTAGACATTACTCCCATCCAGAAAATACAAAAGGATGGGCAAACGAAAGGAGGATATGACGTCTACTACCGTTCCATGTTAAAATGAACAGAAACAGTGACTATTTAGATATGGATTCCTTATAAGCGATAGACTTAGGCAGGACGTCCGATGCTTTAAAGACAGCGATCCTACACTACCAATATAGATGCCCAGGATTCAAGACCTTCAACGAGTTTTCTAGAACTTGCAATCAACCAACTGGGATAATCTGCATGACATTTTCGAAACCTGATCTCAATCTCAAACTGATGAATGTTTTCAGGAAATTCAACATTAAACTCGGAACAAGCAGTGCCACCAACGATAAAGCACCTTGAAGGTTGGTTGAAGTAAAATTTCGACCTCGGAAGGTAAGACTCATCCTTAGTAGTTTGAGCTGTAAAATACCACTGGCCCCTGACGGAATTCCATTAACTGTACTAAAAGTGAGCATCCGAACTTGTGCCAGTTCTTGGCAGATTATCGTCCATGTTAAATGATCAACAGGTCATCCCCAATTTTTTGAAGCCAACAAATTCCCAAAAGAGGGAAGAAAATTCAAAAGGGACCACGAGATTCTTAGGGCTATAATGGAGAAAAACCAGCCCAGGAGACCTATAACGATTTTTATTTGGACATGACTGACTTAACGATGTATTCATACGACTTCATGCGGTTTGGCTTTAAAGACCGGACAGGACGCCAAAAAGAAACCAATATGGGGGACTCGACGAATCTGAAGGCAGATCCTCGTATGGATGTGATTCGTGATGAATCCGGGAGTAAGTAACAAGCCCGAACAGTCATCAACTAACAAACGATAATCGATGAAATGTCAAGACGCTACAAATCGGAAACTGATACAATAAACATAAACAAACGAAGAACAAGTCAGCATCTACGAGAAGGACAGAAACTGACGTTTCACTCCGAGGACTACGACTTACGAAAACACGTAAAAATATGACTTCCTAACAAAATAAAATATGTCAGCCATACTGCGATCCCATGCTGACATATGGCTTTTTATTTTGTTAGGAAACTTAAATCCAACAAGGCTGCTGGAGCAGATATGGCTTGGTAAGGACCATTCACCAACTCACCTGAAAAATTTGGTATTAAGTATTCCCGATAAATGGAACCTTAGCAACGTATGCCCTACTATAAGAAAGGAGATACTCTGAACTGATCCAACTACCGAGAAGTCAGACTCCTGAACATGGTGTGTAAAATCCTGTCAGCCATTTTATGTGAACGCCTAAAACCGTTTGTCAGCAACCTGATTGGAGCTTATAAGTGTGGTTTTAGGGCAGGAAAGTCAACCATAGACCAGATCTTCAAACTACAGCTGATTCGATATTCGATTCTTCGATTTTAAAGTCGCCTATAATAGCTGTGCTTTGGGTTAACTACCCACCCACAGAAAAAAAAACATGGTTACGAAGCAACCAATAGCCTCGGAAAGGACTGATTTTATTGTTGACGACCCTGCTAAACGAAAAAAGGACAAGGACGTTCGTATCTGCACCTGGAATGTGAGAACATTAAACAGGAGAGGTGCAGGCGAACAACTAGCGGAAGCCCTAAACTGCTATAAAGCAGACATTACTGCCATCCAGGAAATACGATGGGATGGGCCGGGCAAACAGAGGATGAAAAACTGTGACATATACTACGGACCGTGTTATAGTGAGCAGAAACAGCGACTATTCGGATGCGGATTTGTTATAAGTGCCAGACTTAGGCAAGAAGTCTTATGTTTCCAAGACATAAGCGAACGCATAGTAACAATCCGCATCAAGGCCAAATTCGCCAACATAAGCCTTATATGCGCTCACGCTCCGACGGAAGAAAAAGATGATATAGCTAATGACTGCTTCTACGAGCTCCTCGACAAAACCTATGAGCGACTGCCGAAGTACCTACGATGTTAAAATCGAGCTGGGAGATTTTAACGCAAAGGTAGGAAGAGAAGACATCTTTAGCAGTACTGTCGGAAAATATAGCCTACACGACAACATGTCTGGTAACGGACTTAGGCTAATTGACTTCGCTACGGAACGAAATGCCACTTTAGCCAGCACACGGTTTCCTCACCTCGATATCCATAAGGGGACATGGCGGTCTCCAGATCAACGAACGGTCAACCAAATTGATCACATTGCGATAGATTAGAGGCACGCATCCAGTATTTTGGAAGTCCGAACATTCAGAGGAGCTAACATCGACTCGGATCACTACCTTGTAGCAGCCAAGGTAAGAATGCGGATTTCTACCACGCCACAACAATCCAGAAATACTGTGAAAAAAAAATTAATGTCGAAAGACTGCAATCGCAAGAGACCGCCAAGACCTTCGCACAATGCGTATCCCTTAACCTCTCGATGAACACCATACCACCAGCATCGAATGTCGAAGAGCAATGGCAACGATGTCAACAGGCCATTAGATCAGCCGCAACTGATGTGCTAGGTTTCTCGCGCCCACCAGCAAGAAGCCCTTGGTTTGATGAGGAATGCCGACAGATGCTCGCAGCTAAGAACGAGGCCGATAAGGCTAAGCTGCAGGTGAAGACGAGAGCTGCCATTGAGCTCTATAGGCAAAGAGGAAGGGAAGAACATCGGCTTTTCAGGAAGAAGAAAAAGAGCAAGAAAAGCGCGCGATCGAGGATATAGAGAGGTGCCACTCCAGGAACGATGTTCGCAAGTTTTACCAAAACGTCAAAGCCAAGGATACAAGGCTCGAACAGAATCCTGTCGAGATGAACAAGGAAATATTGTAGTTGAGACACAGTCGATGCTGTGGATATGGAAGAACCACTTCTGCAGACTGTTAAACGGCGATGACGAACAACATTCCGCTGTCAGGCAGAACGAAACATTCAATATTGGCAACGACAGCGAAAACTGCCAACCACACGACCTAAGTGAAGTGAGGATAGCTATATCTAAAGTCAAGCTTAATAAGGCCGCCGGAAATGACGGCCTTCCCGCTGAGCTTTATAAAGCTGGCGGAGATGATCTGGTAAGCAACATCCACCAACTCATAAGCCAAATCTGGTCGGATGAAAGCATGCCTGAAGAATAGAACCTCAGCATCGGTTGCCCGATCCACAAAAAAGGAGACCCTCTGAACTGCGCCAACTACAGAGGCTGCTCAACATCGCCTACAAGATCTTATCTGCCGTAATATGTGAACGCCTGAAACCGTTTACCAACAACCTGATCGGCCCTTATCATTGTGGTTTTAGGCCAGGAAAGTCCACAATCGATCAAATTTTCACACTTTGGCAGATCCTGGAAAAAACCCAAGAAGTCCAAATCGATACCCACCACCTATTTATCGATTTCAAAGCCCCATACGACAGCATTTATAGAGACGAACTATACAGAGCCATGTTTAGTTTTGGTATACCGACCAAACTCGTCCGTCTTAGTAGGATAAAAAATACAAATACAAATTTTTGGCGCAACAGGCTCGTGAGTACCCAGGGCCTAGCTTTCTCACAACCATTCATGTGTGCGTGTGTACTTCTTGCACGATGGCGGGACCTCCTGTTTTATGCCGACTCCGAACGGCTAAGTTGAGATAAGCTATTCTTGACAATTGATACTACTCGGACGATTTGTCAGATCATCACGAGAGGAGGGCCAGTGAAAAATCATTTAGGTGTTGCTACGGCTGGGAATCGAACCCAGACCTCCTGCGCGGCAGTTCATCGCACTAACCATCGCGCCACTGAGCCCTCGTCTTAGTAGGATGACGATGGAGAATTGTCGGTGCTCCATCAGGGTTGGAAACGACCTCAACGACACATTCGATACCAAAAAAAGGATTTTGAGAAGGCGATGCGCTTCATGTTTCTTCTTTAATCTGATTCTTGAGATGATTGTGCAAAACTCCCGAGCCAACACCAGAGGCACAATTTTTCAAAAATCGGTGCAACTAACAGCATACGCCGACGATATTGACATCATTGGTAGGACTTAACGTGATGTCATAGCCACGTTTGCTTGTATAGAGAAGGAAGATGCAAAAATGAGTTTAGCAGTAAATGAGGGTAAGACTAAGTATGGAGAGGCATGTTGGTTGAGGCCCAGGTTCATCCCGGACTGTAGCGCCACTTAAGTAAGTAAGTAAGTAAGTAAGTAATCCAAACTATCTGTATGTCGTCGCTAAAACTTTGGACCACTTCAACCATTCGGTGCAGTTTTCCTTTTTTGTTAGTGTACAGTTTTAAATCATCATTTTTTTAATTTATTTAATTATTATGATTTTTACTAAATTTAAACACATAAGATCTAAAAGTAAATTAAACACTTAAATTGTCAATATTGACGTTAAAATTATGTGTGTGATGATTGCTCATTTATAGATCATAATTGTAATTGCAAAATCTCCTTTGCCAATGACTAATACTCCACGAAAAACCTCAAAACCCGCTTCAAAGTCCATGAAATTCGCCATAACTCCAAACACCATATTCTTACTTCGAGCGTCATTTGATAAATAATACCCAGCCCAAAGCAAATCGTCTAAACAGGTCTTTTTCAACATAAGGCCTTTATTGCATTTACAGTGGGGAAATCCCACCACAACAGACACCACTTGAATTAACTAATTATTTCTTTTTCTTCTTCTCATTCCAGCAGACTAATTACAAAAAAAAATCAACTTCATCCAGCAGACAGTGCGCAACGAACTAGGGAAAATCCACTACCTTGCCTCTTTTTGCGCGCTGAAAAGATCACCATTGCACAATAGAACCAGTCGCACAAAGCCGACTTTAAAACAGACACATAGATACATTTTTACTCGAGTACACGCACTTTGGACAGACTTCAGAAGAGAAAAAAAATACAATTCGACACCAATCGGCTTATAATCTGTCTGAGAAGGTGGTTTCCCCCATCCAACGTCATCAATTTAGTACAACATCCACGCGACAATTACATGAAAAGATCGCCAGTTCCAAGGGATAACAAAACCAACACCATACACGCGGCCAGTGCCTGCAAATCTAAAGTTCACACCCACCCGGATTCAGATGAGAAACACAAATTCAACTATGATCTCAGGCTATCCGTCGGATGCATTCAAAAAATCAACACACTCTCGATATCTGCTCGAACCGAAGAAAATATAAACAAACTGCTCATTGTTTTCAATCAGAGATAAGCCCTTAGAAATTCAGTTCAATGCTGATTTGTCACCCATTTCGATTAGAAACAAAAGAATCGACTAGATTAGACTATGTACCTAAAGATTTTTTTTTTTTCAATTTACAAAAAAGATACAAAAGTGAAACAGTACAAATAACCGCCCCATCGATTGCATATCAATACCAATCCACTTGCACCTCTCTTACTACTTCAGATATAAAAGAATTCATCAAAACATAAATCTACCTAAATAGAAAGGCTTCCCATTGTCAATAAAAATACCGGTCAACATAAAACTCAAAACATAAAACTCACTCAACACCCGACACAAATCACTCAAAGCCGATCTTCTAAAAAAGAAAATCTCCCGCCGCGCGTATCTTCCAACCACAAACACAAAGAAAACCAAACAAACAAACACCACAGAGAGCGAGAGAGCCAATCATATATTACTTAACAAAGGGAAGCATAAAATTCACCTCACAGATACAAGCTGAACAAAAAAAAAATTCTCACGGAAAAACAATCGCGTGCTAGTTTTCTATCTCACACTTCACCGATATACATTTGACTCTCATTACTTCTCATTGCCTCTCCCAGATACTCAATAGTTCTCATCGCACACAGAAAAATAAAAAAAAAAGAAAGGAAAATCCAACTCTCTATACCAGAGACACCACTCTCTGGATCCAACAAGTTTACAATATTCAACTGTTTATTTATACGAAACAAGAAAAAAAAAACGCCATTTCTGATTTTTTTTGCGGTCTCGCGATATATATTTCTTGAGGGAAAACGTTCCGATCACGAACAGTTGTGAATACAACGCTCATGAGTGAAGATCTTTTTTTTTTCGCGTATTCTTGCGGTGTCGGTAAAAAGTAAAAAATCTTTCAAAACCAGACATTCTCATACGAAAGATACACCATAAAGAACCGAAATTAAAAAAAAACGCACAAACAAATTTTATTTAACCAAAAAGATCTTAAACTCGATCGGTATCTGCGATATCCGCGCTGATATTTTAGTGCAAAAAAAAAGTGAAAAAAAGTGAAGATCGTCAGATACAAGAGAATACAATAAAAAAAAATTTATATTTCTTCAAGACGTTGTCCTAAATAAAAGGTTACAAAAATAATATCTTTAATAAAAAAAAAAACGATCGGTGGAAAAAAAAGTGTTAAACTAACCTGTGAATTACTAATGAAGGCGAAGTGATTAGTATATAAAAAAAAGAGAATTAATCGCAGTTCATTAAAAATCTGTACAAAAGATACACAACCTTAACAAGAAACCAACCAAACCAGTGCCAATTCTTAGTCAAAAAAAAAAAAAACCAAAAGTGATCTTGAGTGTTGAAAAAAAAAGTTGCATGCGAAATAAATTTAAAAAAAAATGTCCACATGCTGGTCGCGAGACAAAAGTCATCATCATCAGCTAATATTTTTTGTGAAAAAAGTATCTATTCACACGGCTAAACCGTAATAGATACTATGCCAGAAACTTGATCAGTTTCGTCGGTAGATCAAGATCGCGATCGTGCAACAAAATATAAAAAAAAACACCTTTCGTGTGTTAAAAACCCGGAAGAACAGTGTGCAAGCTTTAAGGAAACAATTCCAAAGCCAAAAAAAAAAACAAAAAACTTTAAGAGTAAATCCAATCATTTAGCCATTTAGAAACATTACCACCATTTAAAAAGTAGTATTATGTACAAATATGGCAATAGACTTTTTAATTTTTGGTTTACTCTTGATATCATTCACAATAAATCTGCTGGCATTAGGTGCATTTTGGGTGACACCAGGGTTACGAACAACGGCTAATCGTTTCGTTATCAATTTGCTTATAATCAATCTAATCGGGTGTTGCATATTGGCACCGACTCTATTCCTAAGTGGCTCTGCCACAACATCGCAGTCTTATGACGATAGTATTGATACCATCACGAAGGGTGGCGATAGCCATCACTTGCAAATCCATCGTGATGGCCAACTGATGGAGGAGACCGTGGATGAGGTGATCCGCAATGGCAGCGAGCGACTGGAGAAGATATTCAAGTGTAATATGACGTTTTGCGAGGAGCTGACCATTGAGGAGCACGCGGATAAAATTGTGATAACCGAAGTGGACGAGAAGATGTATAATAATGTGATCGTGGATCCAGTCCTAGCTAAAGATACAAATAAAGATAAGTCTAGAATAGTTAAATCCACCCCCATGATGAGGTGTTGGTCGATCGATTTGGCGGCGGCACTTGGAGCTTTGTCAGTACTGCTGGTTGTCGGCGATACATGGTGTGCGGTGACAGATCCCCTGCGATATCATAGTCGGATATCGGGAGTGAAGGCGTGGGTGCTGATCGCGCTCACCTGGACGTTGGGCATCCTCTTCGGTGTGATGTCGGCGTTTCGGGCGATCAATTTCGAATCGACGACAGTGATTGGAAAACAGAAGAGATTCGCCCTGCCGGAGCAGTTCGAGGTCTTCAGCATAACATCGAATACGATCTTTAGCATGATCTTTGCGTGCATTTACTTTATTGTCATCATTTTGCTGCCATTTGGCTTCGTCTGTGGGATGTACTGGAGGATATTCTCAGAGGCTCGTGAGAATGGGCTGCGGATGCGACAGAACGGATCATCACCGCTGCTACAAAGCGCACTGAATCTATCACATCACCGAGACCATTCACATATGAACAGCTTATGTGTGCAGAGAAACTCTATATCGGGAGTATCGACAACCGGTGGTCTGCAGATGCAAATTGACCACAAACGAAACCGCCGAGATTCCACCGTGACAATAGCTGCGACTGAAAAGCCACAAAGGCGTACCTCATCCACACCACCGCCGCTGCTGCCACCACTCTCAGAACCGGAGGAGATGGTACCTGTGGATAGAAATGTCCTACTCACCCTATCCACGGCAAGTGGTGAAATCAAGCGAAACTACTCGGTAAGGCAGTTGCCACTACTAGGCAGATCCTCACAAGATCTTCTGACAGCCGATCGTATGCATGGCATTCGACAAATTCACTCATCACCGAATCTCCAAAAGTACACACAAGGAGCGAACTCGCTCGATTCCTCCTCACCCCTGCGTCACATCCAGCACCAGGCATTGCAAATTCCCACAATCCATGCATCGCCGAAGGCACTCAGCTACATGACATCCATCCGGCATCGGCTGTCAAACGCCTCCTCACTCTTCAAATACCGCGAGGAGTCGCGTGCCGCTCGCATCAGTATTCTAGTCGTTATAATGTTTCTCGTCTCATACCTACCCTACGGCTTCCTAGTGCTCCTCCAGGGTAGGGTGATCGAGGACTTTGCCCACTCAACCCAGTTAGCAGTGTTCATGATTCTTCTAGCGAATCTCAGTTCACCGTTCATCTTCGCTTATCGGAACAAGCGCGTTCGCCGTGGCGTTAAACGTCTTTTCGGCTTGGATGCCCGTTCCCGAGAGCGCCAAATGCAGCGCAAAGGAGGCTTTCTGCGCTACGGTACCAAAGCCAGTATTAGCGTCAAACGCAGCAGTAGCAAAGTGTCAACCTACTCGATCAATTCGTGTAAATATCTCACCCCAATCCTTAGGCATACAAATAGTAATAGTTTAAACAATAATGAGAATAAGTTAAATCTAAATGCGGAGACATTCCTAACGAGTCCGGCAGGGGCTGCAGCAATGGCTAATTGCTATCAAAATTCGTCCATCCAACGAAGCACAATTTTGGAGAATATTGTCGTAGATACAGCGGTATCCATTGAACCAACCGCCTCCACAACAGCAGTGGCACACGAGAAGCGATCGATATTCAAATTATTCTGTCAGAGTTCTCGCAATCTAAGCTGTGCGACCCAATCCTGTACCGCCGACAGTGAGCCAACGGAAGTATGAAAAATATTCTCACATCCCCCTCTTCCCAAAAGATAAAGGTACCTTAAATAAAATTAATATGTACAACTAAAAAAAAAAAATTATTCAATTACCAAAAAGATGAAAATCTATCTATATATATTAAAATCCAAAACTAATGTCAACTAAACCAAAAAATGAAATCGTATAGCAAAGGAATTTATTCAGGTTCTTGTTTTTTTCCTAATCAGATAATTTTTATCTAACAATTGTTGCTGTATCTAAAAAACCAAAAAAACAAAAATAAGCATCTGAAAAATGAAAATCGAATCAAAGAGTCAGAAAATAGTAAAATAAATCGAAAAAAGATACAAAAATCAATTATGTTCTAAGAATTGTAATGAAGACATGACAAATTTTATTTAACACAACCACAAATTATTTATTTATATACACTACAACGAACGAAGTTCTATAAGAAAATGAAAAATGAAAATTGTAATTGCAAATTTTTAAGAGAAATATTTTCTTCAAAAAATAAAAAAAAAGATATTTTTGTAAAAATTCAAAATATAATGTTAAAGAAAATTTATTTATAAATGTATACTTTGATTGTTTTCATATTGAAAACATTTCTCTGTGGCTATATTTCGTTAAACTAAAAAATTGTTAAATTTAAATTTAATTTCGTATTATTTACATCGCTTGTACCTCATTAGAATTATTTAATTTTTAATATTAATTTTTTTTTTGCAATAGAATTTATAAATATGTATTTTTTTTATTGAAAAAAATTTATTTTGTTTTAAAAAAAAACAGCAAATGCATTTTGTTATAGTAAATCTAATTTTTTTTTATAATTCACTTGTAAAATTAATTTTATAAGAATGAATGTATGAAAGAAAGAAACAAAAAAATTTAAAACTCGAAGAAGTATATTGAAACAAAAACCAATTAAAATAGAAAAAACCGAAATGTGATGAAAAATTAATCTTAAACCAATGAACTAAAAAAAAACGAAAAGAATAACAAAATAAATAGAAAAATACTAAAAAAAAAAATTACAAAATAAAAAGCCATGATATTTTCTTAAAATTTAATTTTCTTTTTAATTTGGGGATTTATTTTGTTTTAGTTGCTTTCCACTTGAGATGATGGTCATTTTTTTTTTGGGAAGACTGATTTTTTTAGATAATTAGGTGCTGCAAATTGAGAGTAAGACTATGGTAAGTATCTTTTTAGTGCCCGAAAGAATGGAGGATTTAATTTTGGACTTACTTAAGTGGCGCTACAATCCGGGATGAACCTGGGCCTCAACCAACATGCATCTCCAATTAACCCGGTCCTTAGCTAACTGCCTCCAGGTGCGCACTCCAAGTTGGTTGAGGTCGGTTTCTACTTGTGCGCGCCACTTAAGGCGAGGTCTTCCTCTACTGCGTCCGACGTCTGGCTGGGAATCGAAGACTCTGCGAGCCGGAGTATTGGTGTCCATTCGTTCTACATGTCCTAGCCATCTTAAACGTCCAATGCGGAGTTTTTTGACCAGGGGCATGTCGCTGTACAGCTCGTATAGTTCTTGGTTGAATCTTCGTCTCCATAGCCCGTCAACGCAAACGGGACCGAAGATTTTTCGAAGAATTTTCCTCTCGAATCTACCAAGGATTTCATCATCCGCTTTTGATACGGTCCATGCTTCAGCGCCGTAGAGCAGGACTGGGATGATCAGGGTCTTATATAGGATCTCCTTAGTAGTTCGAGTGAGGGCTTTACTACTAAATTGCCTTCTTATCCCGAAGAAACAGCGGTTGGCAAGAGTAATTCTTCGTTTGATTGCTGACGAGATGTTGTTGTCAGAGTTAATAGCGGAGCCGAGGTCGACAAAGTCCCGTACTACCTCAAAGTTATATCTCTCAATGGAGACGATCTGTCCAATTCGTCGATGTTGTATGTCCTTTCGTGTTGACAACATATACTTAGTCTTACCCTCATTTACTGCTAAACCCATTTTGCCGCTTCCTTCTCTATACTAGCAAACGTGGCGGCTATGACATCACGTTGAGTCCTACCAATGATGTCAATTTCGTCGGCGTATGCTATTAGTTGCACCGATTTTTGAAAAATTGTGCCTCTGGTGTTGGCTCGGGAGTTTTGCAGAATCCTCTCAAGAATCAAATTGAAGAAGTCGCATGACAGCGCATCGCCTTGCCTAAATCCTTTTTTGGTATCGAATGTGTCGGTGAGGTCGTTTCCGACCCTGAGCAGCGAGAATTCTCCATCGTCATCCTACACAAACGTACGAGTTTGGGCGGTATACTAAAACTAGACATGGCTCTGTATAGTTCGTCTCTATAAATGCTGTCGTATGCGGCTTTTAAATCGATAAATCGGTGGTGGGTATCGATTTGGACTTCTTGGGTTTTTTCCATAATATGCCGAAGTGTGAAAATTTGATCAATTGTGGACTTTCCTGGCTTAAAACCACACTGATAAGGGCCAATCAGGTTGTTGGTAAACGGTTTCAAGCGTTCACATATTACGGCAGATAGGATCTTGTAAGCGATGTTGAGTAGACTTATGCCTCTGTAGTTATTGCAGCTCAGATGGTCTCCTTTTTTGTGGATCGGGTAAACGATGCTGAGGTTCCATTCTTCAGGCATGCTTTCAACCGACCAGATTTGGCTTATGAGTTGGTGGATGTTGCATACCAAGTCATCTCCTCCAGCTTTATAAAGCTCAGCTTTGGCTACAACAAGGTAGTTGTCCGAGTCGATGTTGGCCCCTCGGAATGTTCGTACATCCAAAATACTGGATGCGTACCTCTTGTCTATCGCAATGTGATCAATTTGGTTGACTGTTCGTTGATCTAGAGACCGCCATGTCCCCTTGTGGATATCGAGGTGAGGAAACCGTGTGCTGGCTATAGTGGCATTTCGTTCCGTAGCGAAGTCAATTAGCCTAAGTCCGTTACCAGACGTGTTGTCGTGTAGGCTATATTTTCCGACAGTACTGCTAAAGATGTCTTCTCTTCCTACCTTTGCGTTAAAATCTCCCAGCACGATTTTAACATCGTAGTTTGGTAGTCGCTCATAGGTTTTGTCGAGGAGCTCGTAGAAGCAATCCTTAGTTATATCATCCTTTTCCTCCGTCGGAGCATGAGCGCATATAAGGCTTATGTTGGCGAATTTGGCCTTGATGCGTATTGTTACAATGCGTTCGCTAATGTCTTGAAAACATAAGACTTCTTGCCTAAGTCTGGCACATATAACAAATCCGCATAAAAATAGTCGCTGTTTCTGCTCACTATAACACGGTCCGTAGTAGATGTCACAGTTTTTCATGCTCTTTTTGTCCGGCCCATCCCATCGTATTTCCTGGATGGCAGTAATGTCTGCTTTGTTGCAGTTTAGGGCTTCCGCTAGTTGTTCGCCTGCACCTCTCCTGTTTAATGTTCTCACATTCCAGGTGCAGATACGAACGTCGTTGTCCTTTTTTTCGTTTAGCAGAGTCGTCAACAATAAAATCAGTCCTTTCCGAGGATATTGGATGCTTCGTAAAAATATTTTTTTTCCGTGGATGGGTAGTTAACCCAAAGCACAGCCCCGAACCTGGAGGGCCAGGCCCTTGTTTTGACCCTAGGACAGCGGGCCGGAAAAAATACCGATGTCAGTAGCCCATTTTGGGGTATGAGCGCTGCCGTTGACCCATTGAGGGCTCCTCCGCCACCAACTCTTTTCAAATGCCCTGGCTTAGTATTGGAAATCCCTATAGAGCTGGTGTTCAAATATGTCGAAGCAGCTCATATAGGGATTCCACTACCAGTTCGATCAAACTGGAGCTGTAGGCGCCACCGTTGACTCCATCTAGGGAATTCCTCCGCTGCGCCTGAGAGTGAGTGCCTTAGTGAGAGGACACTCCTCACCCCTCTCTCGTTTGCTGCCACCAACGACCTTCCACAGGGGTTCAATACCCCATCTCCAGTCGAGGTACTAGGCACCCACCAGTCACCAGCGTGGAGGTGAGAGTAGGAGTTGATAGTGAGAGGCTAGAGTGAGAACGCTTGTGTCCTCATATAATCGCATCACTATCCTTAAGCACCGGCTTTAATTTTGGACTACTTGTTGTTTATTTTTTATTATTCGGATGGAATTAAGTAATAGATACATACCATCACCTATTAGAAATAGACAATTTGCGATTTAATTGCATGTATATATATATATTAAGAGAAACACATTTACGGGATGAAAATGGCTGGCCTAAATATTTATGTCTTCATTTTTATTGGCCTAGATCCAGGGAATGATTTAATCGATTTTTGGCAAAGCAGTTACGTCATTGTAGGGATCATTAAATCGATAAATTGACAGCTGTCCATTGTGATGATTTTCATTGTTTGGCGCTAATGGATTGGGGTTTTGAACATTTGCGAAGGTGATGAAATTCAGATATTCAGTATTTAATGACCTGTTGTTCGTCTACCAAAAATGTAAATCTACGGAAGGAGCACTTCGACTTCATCCCGAAGTGGCGCAGGTGAAGGATCCGTGCCGCAATTTCAACAGTTCGTTCCGGAAAGAAACACGTGGGAAGTCTATATGGATCAGTTAGAACAGCATTTCGTGGCATATAAGGTGGTGAGTGATGATGAAAAAAGAGCATATTTTTTGTCTTGGCTTGGTGCAGACATATACAACTTTTTGCAAAATCTTTTGGGCGGTGAAAAGGTGGCAGGTAAATCATATGAGTATTTGACGGGAAAACTTACGGATCATTTCAAGGAGAAGGTACATATTTCTATGGCTCGATACGAAGTGTCGAATGCGAACTAATCAATCGTATGCAGAGTGGGTAGCTGAGTTAAGAGGTATTGCACGTACATGTGCATTTAGTTGTCAAAAAGCCACCTGCAACCAAGAATTCGTTGATGAAATGATAAGAGACGTAATAATTTTGCATACCCTACATGACGTGGTACGGTCTGCAGCACTCCAAAAAACCAATCCTAACCTGTTGTAGAACGAGGGTAGACTCTGATTGACGTTAACTTGGCAATGCCCAGTGTTGTAACTCTAACTACACATCAAATGTGCTTATTTTTACCTCCAAGTGGTAACCATCGGGTACTGGTCTCATCCAACCGGATTTGACTTGCTAAGCGATAAGTGCGAGTGTTGATAACACGACGAAAAACAGCAACACTATAAACACCCTGGTGAGAATGGCACGGATGAATACCCGGCCTGCTGTCCCAGGCGAACATAGATGAGCTGCTCTGACATATTCGGACAACAGGTTGTCTAGGAATTTCAAGGGTTAGTCAGGCCCCATGAACAGAGATGGTGGCGGATGAACCGAAAGGCCAACGGCAGCGCTAAATCCCGTAGTGGATACTGATGGCCCCGTGTCCTAGGGGTATCTAATAAATTGGAACTGGCCCTCCAGGTTGGGGGTTGTGCTTTGGGTTAACTACCCACCCACAGTAAAAAATATTGTTACGAAGCAACAAATAGCCTCGGAAAGGACTGATTTTATTGTTGACGACCCTGCTAAACGAAAAAAAGGACAACGACGTTCGTATCTGCACCTGGAATGTGAGAACATTAAACAGGAGAGGTGCAGGCGAACAACTAGCGGAAGCCCTAAACTGCTACAAAGCAGACATTACTGCCATCCAGGAAATACGATGGGATGGGCTGGGCAAAAAGAGGATGAAAAACTGTGACATCTACTACGGACCGTGTTATAGTGAGCAGAAACAGCGAAAATACGGATGCGGATTTGTTATAAGTGCCAGACTTAGGCAAGAAGTCTTATGTTTCCAAGACATTAGCGAACGCATAGTAACAATCCGCATCAAGGCCAAATTCGCCAACATAAGACTTATATGCGCTCACGCTCCAACGGAAGAAAAAGATGATATAGCTAAGGATTGCTTCGACGAGCTCCTTGACAAGACCTATGAGCGACTACCGAAGTACGATGTTAAAATCGTGCTGGGAGATTTTAACGCAAATGTAGGAAGAGAAGACATCTTTAGAAGTATTGTCGGAAAACATAGCCTACACGACAAAACGTCTGGTTACGGACTTAGGCTAATTGATTTCGCTATGGAACGAAATGCCGCTATAGCCAGCACACGGTTTCCTCACCTCGATATCCATAACAGGGGACATGGCGGTCTCCAGATCAACGAACGGTCAACCAAATTGATCACATTGCGATAGATAAGGGCACGCATCCGATGTCCGAACATTCCGAGGAGCTAACATCGACTCGGATCACTACGTTGTAGCAGCCAAGGAAAGAATGCGGATATCCACCACGCCACAACAATCCAGAAGAAGACCGCCAAGACCTTCGCACAACGCGTATCCCTTAACCTCTCGATTAACACCATACCACCAGCATCGAATGTCGAAGAGCAATGGCAACGATGCCAACAGGCCATTAGATCAGCCGCAACTGATGTGCTAGGTTTCTCGCGCCCACCAGCAAGAAACCCCTGGTTTGATGAGGAATGCCGACAGATGCTCGCAGCCAAGAACGAGGCCTACAAGGCTTAGTTGCAGGTGAAGACGAGAGCTGCCATTGAGCTCTATAGGCAAAGAAGAAGGGAAGAACATCGGCTTTTCAGCAAGAAGAAAAAAGAGCAAGAAAAGCGCGCGATCGAGGATATAGAGAGGTGCCACTCCAGGAACGATGTTCGCAAGTTTTACCAAAGTGTAAAGCGTCAAAGCCAAGGATACAAGGCTCGAACAGAATCCTGTCGAGATGAACAAGGAAATATTGTAGTTGAGACACAGTCGATGCTGAGGATATGGAAGAACCACTTCTGCAGACTGTTAAACGGCGATGACGAACAACATTCCGCTGTCAGGCAGAACGAATATTGGCAACGACAGCGAAAACTGGCAACCACCCGAACTAAGTGAAGTGAGGATAGCTATATCTAAACTCAAGCTTAATAAGGCCGCCGGAAATGACGGCCTGCCCGCTGAGCTTTATAAAGCTGGCGGAGATGATCTGGTAAGCAGCATCCACCAACTCATAAGCCAAATCTGGTCGGTTGAAAGCATGCCTGAAGAATGGAACCTCAGCATCGATTGCCCGATCCACAAATAGGAAACCCTCTGAACTGCGCCAACTACAGAGGCATAAGTCTACTCAACATCGCTTACAAGATCCTATCTGCTTTAGGCAAGGCGATGCGCTGTCATGTGACTTCTTCAATTTGATTCTTGAGAGGATTGTGCAAAACTCCCGAGCCAACACCAGAGGCACAATTTTCCAAAAATCGGTGCAACTACTAGCATACGCCGACGATATTGACATCATTAGTAGGACTCAACGTGATGTCATAGCCTCGTTTGCTAGTATAGAGAAGGAAGCTGCAAAAATGAGTTTAGCAGTAAATGTGGGTAAGACTAAGTATATGCTATCAACACGAAAGGACACACAACATCGACGAATTCGACAGAACGTCACCATTGACAGATATAACTTTGAGGTAGTACGGGACTTTGTCGACCTCGGCTCCGCTATTAACTCTGACAACAACATCTCGTCAGAAATCAGACGAAGAATTACTCTTGCCAATCGCTGTTTCTTCGGGCTAAGAATGCAATTTAGTAGTAAAGCCCTCACTCGAACTACTAAGGAGATCCTATATAAGACCCTGATCATCCCAGTCCTGCTCTACGGCGCTGTAGCATGGACCAAATCAAAAGCGGATGAAGAAATCCTCGGTCGATTCGAGAGAAAAATTCTGTCCCGTCTGCGCTGACGGGCTATGGAGACGAAGATTCAACCACGAACTATACGAGCTGTACAGCGACATACCCCTAGTCAAAAAACTACGCATTGGACGTTTAAGATGGCTGGGACATGTAGAACCAGTGGACACCAATAGTCCCGCTCGCAGAGTCTTCGATTCCCAGCCGCACAAGTAGAAACCGACCTCAACCAACTTGGAGTACGCAACTGGAGGCAGTTAGCTAAGGACTGGGCTAATTGGAGAGGCATGTTGGTTGAGGCCCAGGTTCATCCCGGACTGTAGCGCCACTTAAGTAAGTAAGTAAGTACACCATCAAACAAAGCCATTTTTTTTCCTGTTTTTCGAGCCTTACTGTAACTTGCAAACTGGTTACAAGGCTAACACCCTTCAAGCCTTGTAGGTAATAAGTTTCAAAACTAACCGATGAGTAATGAAAAGAAGTAGGTAGGCGCCATTCTCATATTGGAAACCCTCTATTTAAAAGTTGGATTCAGAGTTGGTCATTCAATTATTATTCAACACCTGGAAAGTTTCGTAAATTGGACCCCATCAATGGAAGCAGGGAATTTAAGCTGAATAGTGACGTAATGTTCACAATCATGACCTACAATAACAATGTAAGACTGTTCATAAAATTAAAAACATCTAGCATCTAGCAGGCTTGACATTTTCACGATTCATTCATCACGATTATGACGTGATTTGATCACACGAGTATGAGCAATCGAGGACTTCAAAGTACTACAAGAAACCAACACCACAAAAGACCCAAAAACCTAGCTTAACCACAACAAGTCCCATTAGCCTATGAAAATAACCGAAATCTCTTCACTTGAAGTCGTTTACCCACACTAAAGATGTGTCAAAACTCAACCGATTACCGCTGTTATAGCGATACTCGTATTCGCAACCGAAAAATTCGCTTTACGTAACGTCTCTTACGATGACCAAGTAACGATAATCGTTACTTATTGAAAGCCTCGTGATAAGGTATAGTTATGTCCAATAAGCTGTTGTCACACTATTATACGACGAAATTTCACGACAATCCGAGTGCAATTTGGAAAAAAAGAGAAAAAAAAATTGGCAACACAAAACGGGCTACCATACAGCACACGCTACAGGCAATAGCCTTTGCAAACATAGGTACGCTACGAATGACTAATACCGTACGTATCTACTTTTGCTAAAGACTGGATTATTACGACGATAATTACTCGTCACGATATCCATTTAATATTCTTGGTTATCGTGAGACATTCTGACAGCTATCTTCCTGATTATCGGCTGGTGAACTTGTTGCCGGGTTAGTGGCATGGCACGCGTCATATGTTGTTCTTTGTTTGGCTTGGGTAGCTTTATGAACGATTGGGGCTTTGAAAATGCGTTTCTGACATCAAATTACCCGGACAGAGGTAAAAAGCTATTCTTGTGACGGGTGGAACTATTTGCGTCAAGGCATTCAAATCATTTCATTGAGGAATGACCATGGTCAACTACTTAGGTGAGAGAGTGGTATCTTTTGTCTCCATGATTGTGTTAGTGTTTAGCATCATGAAAAAGATATTTTTTAGTGCTCGCAATAGAGTTTTTGTACTTTTTTTTTTTTAAAGGGAACAATTGATTAGGCGGGGATGAAAAGGCTAAAATAATGACTCTACTACTTGTGCGGCTGGGAATCGAAGACTCTGCGAGCGGGAGTATTGGTGTCCACTCGTTATACATGTCCCAGCCATCTTAAACGTCCAATGCGGAGTTTTTTGACTAGGGGTATGTCGCTGTACAGCTCCTATAGTTCGTGGTTGAATCTTCGTCCCCATAGCCCGTCAACGCAAACGGGACCGAATTTTTCTCTCGAATCGACCAAGGATTTCTTCATCCGCTTTTGATACGGTCCATGCTTCAGCGCCGTAGAGCAGGACTGGGATGATCAGGGTCTTATATAGGATCTCCTTAGTAGTTCGAGTGACGGCTTTACCACTAAATTGCCTTCTTAGCCCGAGGAAACAGCGGTTGGCAAGAGTAATTCTTTGTTTTATTTCTGATGTTGTCGAGATGTTGTTGTCAAAGTTAATAGCGGAGCCGAGGTAAACAAATTCCCGTACTTCCTCAAAGTTATATCTGTCAATGGTGACATGGTATCCAATTCGTCAATGTTCTTTAGTGTTGACAGCATAAACTTAGTCTTACCCTCATTTTAACACATTTTTGCAGCTTCCTTCTCTATACTAGCAAACGTGGCTATGACATCACGTTGAGTCCTACCAATTATGTCAATATCGTCGGCGTATGCTAGTAGTTGCACCGATTTTTGGAAAATTGTGCCTCTGGTGTTGGCTCGGGAGTTTTGCATAATCCTCTCAAGAATCAAATTGAAGAAGTCACATGACAGCGCATCGCCTTGCCGAAATCCTTTTTTGGTATCGAATGTGTCGGTGAGGTCGTTTTCGACCCTGATGGTGCAGCGAGAATTCTCCATCGTCATCCTACACAAACGGACGAGTTTTGGGCGGTATACCAAAACTAGACATGGCTCTGTATAGTTCGTCTCTATCAATGCTGTCGTAAGCGGTTTTGAAATCGATAAATAGGTGGTGGGTTTCGATTTGGACTTCTTAGGTTTTTTCCAGGATCTGCCAAAGTGTGAAGATTTGATCGGTTGTGGACTTTCCTGGCCTAAAACCACACTGATAAGAATCCAAATTTTGTCGTATGAAGGTATGAATAGTCAGGTAAGAATGGAACCTCAGCATGGTTTTAACGATCCACAAATTAGGAGACCCTCTGAAATGCGCCAACTACAGAGGTATAAGTCTCCTCAACATCGCCTACAGGACCATATCTGCCGTAATATGCGAACGCCTAAAACCGTTTATCAACAACCTGATCAGTCAGTGTAGTTTAAGGCCCGGAGTCTAATGTACGACGATTCTTTGAGGCTGCAAATGTCACGAAGTGTGTAGCCTTTGCGAATGATATTACCATCGTTACCGTGTTGGTAAAGCATGTCCACGAGATCTAACAGAGAACAAACGAAGCGATATCTGTAATCAAGCCATGGTTGGGGTCTGATAGTCTCGACCATGAACAGAATACCGAAGCAGTTCTAATATCCAGCCGAAAAGTTGTGGAATATATGCAAGTGTGCATGAAAGATTAAATAATTCGATCGATCTCGCAATCAGTTACCTAGGTACTCATCGACAATAGACTTACCTTCAGGACGCACCTAGACTTCATTGGAAAAAAGCAGCGACCCTCCAACCATTTCTTGCAAAAATTTTGTCGAAAAGTTGTGGACCTAGTAGCAGATTCCTTACGTCCAGAGTAATAAGTTCGGCCTTATTGTACGCTGCACCAGTCTAAGCTGTCGCAATTAATAAAAAATGAATTCAGGACAAAATTATCAAAAAATTAATAGACTTTCAGAGTTTAAGGCACTGGTCCTAGTCGGAATGATCCCCATTGACATCTATGTCGACAAAATGGAGGGAGTCTACATGAAGACTTCCTGAAGAAACGTGTAAGCAACCAACTCATACCAAATTGTGTAATTCAGAGAGAAGAAAGAGCAATCTCCATGCGGGGCTGGCAACACCGGAAGATGGACACATCACCTTTCCCTGAAATTACACATGATGGATCTAAATTTTTGTATCACGCAGTTTCTAACAAACCATTGCGGATTCAGGAAGAACCTACACAGACTCAGGCATGGCATCTTACCAATTTGTCCACAATAGCCGAAGGAAGAAGAATATGCCGAGCATACATGGTGTAGCAACAACCCACCAAACTGCCAAAACGGCCTAAAGTGGTATACGGATGGTTCTAAAATGGACTCAGGGGTAGTAGCTGGCATACACGGACCAAATAGAAACATCTCAATACATATGGGGAAAAACCCTAGTGTATTCCAAGCTGAGCTCCATGCCATAAAAGAATGCGCAAACCTAATATACAACTCAGGTGTTAAAGGCGCAAACATCCATATATTCACGGACAGTCAAGCAGCTATAAAAGCCCTTAGCTCACACATTATTGACACCAAATCAGTACTACACTGCTTCAATTCCCTCCAAACACTCAGTTCCAGGAACAAAACCAAACTATGGTGGGTCCCCGGACATAAGGGGATTGAAGGTAACGAAAAAGCTGATGATCTAGCAAGAAAAAGTTCGGAAACCCCCTTCATTGAACCCTTCTGTGCAATCCCAAAATCAGCCATAAATCTGGTTATACAAAACTGGGAACAAAAAAATGTTTTTCATACTGGAAAAATATCCCAGGCCTAAGACAGGCCAAAAGAGCTATTCAGCCCTTCAAAGCAGATGCCAATAAGATACTAAATCTTCGCAGGCACGATATCAAAAACTTAGTAGGCTACCTAACTGTGTAACGGAAATAATCAGGACAATGATGAAGCCTACGCTTCGAAAAGGACCCACGGTAACTGGATACAAAATTCAAAAAGTCTGAAATTCGATTTCGCTAATTTTGGTTGTCCATCTTCACCATTGTCCCAAAACCTTCCCTTGAAAACGTCACCCTTATGACTCACGGCCACAGGACTCCGTAAGCCAGTCCGGGCAACAACAAGAGAAGGGTGTTCGAGGCCAAAGTATCTAGGCATGCTAGCTCCCGCGCGTACTAGCTCGTCGGTTAGGGAGGGTACTTGACACGATACGCCTGCGAACGATGTTACGATTTCATGCCAGAATAGATGTATGTATCTGAAAATTGTTAGAGAGCCCGAAGTATCTCAAGCTTGGAATCCACAAAACCTAGCGCTGCATCCAAACAAAAAATCTTTCTCCAGGTGAAGAGTCTACAACTGGTCATCACAGTCTGCGATATCACCCAAATAAAATGCATCTAGTCGACTCATCGGAGTGCAGATTATGTCTAGAAGAAGACGAAACAGCAGAACATATCATATGTGAATGCCCAAGTTTTGCGAGAATGAATGCAGACCTCCCAGATACAAGCCGTGTCGTTGTCGATATGATCCTGTCAGAGGAAACATAGAAGAAAGCTAACCATTTTGTTGCATGTGTCGTAAACGAATTGAGGACAATTGAGGTCTTACGATAACAGAACGCAATATAGCCTGAGACCGATGTTTTTAAGTAGGTTGGCCCATTCCTGAGTTGACTTGTCGTGTGCGGACAGTGCACGCTAAAGGCACGGGCTATTAGCATTTTTTAAAGATCCCACATCCTGTGGCGCAACCAAACAAAATCCTAGGAACACTTATGTACGAGAAGTTAGAATAGCTAGCTTAAGAACACAACCACTGTTCTCTCATGGCGATATTCCGCGAATAAAGACTAGTGATCCAGCCATCCCAGCCTCCATGTTCATGACGACATGGAACAACGAACTTTCGGTTTAAGGATCACCTCATCAAATGTCAAAGTGCTTTGACCGATTTACTTGTAGCGGCGCGGTGTAACCGATATATCAGAGAGGATGGAAGACTGCCTTTTATGAACAGAGATACTTAATTGTTCGAGTGGGGAAGTGTACATGGTACATGGGTATTTTTTGTTGACAGATGGCATCTGTCATTAGAAGTGAAGTGACATAAACCTTCCAAAGTTGTGGAGTTGTAAAGGGTGTGAGGAGCTTATTCCCGACTTCTATTCAGGTTGCGAATTTAAAAGTTGATATATATGAGCTCTCAAAAATAAAGAACTCGTTCCTAACCACATTTCCAATATGATATCGCTCTGTGATAATTTATTTGACATCTCTAACTTGCGTCACCTCGTTTAATACCCACTATTGGGACATATTCTCCTCCTCCTACAACAAACCGTTTTACAAGTATCAGCTTTGACGTAAACTACAAACTGACTCATCGTTGACCTACAATAAGGATTCCCAACTTGGCACGGACTAACGAAGTAATTTATTTCCTCTCATTAATCAATTAAATACTTCTGCCATAAAAAAAAAATCCCCACAGACCATCGAATAATTGGAGCGACAAACCCTAAAATAAGGCAATAACTACAACTCTGCATAAGATAACGAAATTGTCATCAATAATGTCGTCCGAAAACTGTCAGCTGATTGGAATCGATATTTATTTTATTAGCGGAAACCCCCTTTACGGGGGCCTCATTTCACGGCACAGTCTTACATTCGATCATTGCTTTTGGAGAAACTTTTGTCGAAAGTGTAAAGCAAACAAAAAAAAAACCTCTCAACTCTGTCAGACAAGCTAAATCTGATTTTGCATAACCATTTGCCAAAAAAAAAAAAACAATCATATGAAGCTTTAAGGCCACACGCCATCGAAGCCATAGATACACCATGCCAGATGAGTCAGATGAACTCGGGCCATTGACAAGCAGAAAATCCGGTCTTTTCATTATAACGGATCATTATAAATCAGAGTGACATGTTGTCTAAACGCAGATCTGTATCTCGATATGTTTTGTATCCCAAATCCATTGCCGGGAACCTACGACAACAATATCTATCTGCTAGGCAATTAAACTAATTTCGGTCATTCAATCGGATATGGCAGATACAATGTGCCGCAGCGGAACAGTCATTAGTCGAGACTAAGAGACCTGTCAAGCGTGTTGAAGCGAGACTTAATTTTTGGCACTACCTACACCCAATAGGGGGTGTAAGTGTCGATACATTGGGAATGGGATTTATCCGCAATTTTCCTTATATGGTCGATGGTCGTTATCTCTGATGAATATTTTCCGAAAAAGATACAACCGCCATTTTTTTTGCAAACTAATTTTAAACTTTATAAACGGGATAATATCTCCTGGTGGAGATGAAGATGGCACACGATATAAGCTTTGTGACTCAAGATTGAAAATTTATAGCTGAAGGCGGTTAGCTAATGGGGGACGTTTAATGCAACCGGTTTCGGAGAAGATTGTTGCCGTGCAACATAGAACTTTTTTTTTTTTTTGCATGAAAGGTGTTATTGTGTCTTCTTAGCCTTGAAGAGGTGTTTTGATGCGATAGACTAAGTGGTTCGTTGACTGAAATAAGTGTCTGCGTCTTTTCTAACAATTCGGGTAATGATTCATAATTGTTGTGAATTAAGAGAGTTTAGAGTAATCACGTTGATCTGAGGATTGAAAGATCAGGGAAAGATAGTTTTTAACTGGCACCAACATGTCGATTTAGGTGCCTCGGGTTTAGCTAGGCTTTAAGCTGTTAACATTACATTGGACATTACTCAAATCCAGTAAATACCATAGGAATGGGCTGGCAAAAGGAGGATACAAAGCTGTTCCAGTTGCTATGGAACCTGTTGTAGTGAATAGAATCAGCGACTCTTCTGAAACGCGAGTTGTACAATGCTTATACAAGACGTCTTATTCGTATCTGCGCCTAGACTTTCATAACCCCTAACAGAAATCGGAATGCCATTACTAAATTGATAAAAAAAGTAGCGGCACAGTCCGGAATGAACCTGGACCTTAACCAACATGCCTCTCCAATCAGCTCTGTCGATAACTAACAGACTTCAGTTACGCAGTTCATCACGTCAGGGGACGGAATGAGACATAAGACAGTCAATCAAATTCGCAGATTGATATCGGCAAGGGGAAGGCTTTTAGTATTTTCATTGTACAAATATTCCGAGAAGCTCACATCTAATCAGAAATTTGTTTGTTGCACCAAATGTACGAATATAAAACGTCAAAATAACGGCGACATAATGAATTCATAGGAGACAGCCAAGTTCTTTACAGAACTCGTATCCTCTTATCTCTCTATCTCGTATTTTTCCTACCACGAAAGAATGGTGACGAATGATCGCACCAAAAAAGTTAGTGGTCTTCAAAGGACCGCTGCATTTACAGACCAGTGCTTCTGATAAAATCACTTTAGAAGCCTAGAATATCGACTTCCCCTCCGGTCGATGTTATGGAGAGGCTCAACTCCAGAAATGATACTGGAAAATTTTACGTCAATCCAGGTATGCAAGGACCAAACAAAATCCTGTCAAAATGATTGGAGATGAGTCACAGTCGATACGGATATATAACCACTCCTGCGAACTATTAAACTAGCGATCGTAAGCCATTTACTCCTGTCAGGCAGATCGGACCACTTAATACAGGGTGGGCCAAAAGAAATCACCCTATTGGAAGATGCTCTTATTTTTGCAAATGGCCGCCAATGTCAAATCTGTTCGACATTTGTAGACTAGACAGATGTAGAATACAAGTGAACAAGCCATGGAGCGATACACTCCCTAAGAACGCGAAATAATCGTGTCTATTTTTTTGCGAGGCGTTGCCAAGAGTGGCCAGCCCCGGAGCGCCCATTGTGCCGAAAATATCGCTGTTGTTGCCGAGGATGTCGAGCTGTCGCCGGAAACATCGACCAGACGCTGTGCCTCGCAATTAGCCATCAGCCGGTCGTCCCTAAGGCGAATTTTGGTCAAAGACTTGCGCATGTTCCCGTACAAAGTCCAGTCCGTGCATCAGCTTCTGTCGACCGCCAAACGCGTGAAACCTACGCCCAAGCCATCCTTAATCTCGAGGACGAAGTGGACGATTTTTCGACCAAAAACAAAATGAGCGATGAGGCTCATTTCCACCTCAGCGGGTACGTGAATAAGCTAACCTATCGCTTCTGGGGCACCGAAAACCCACAAGTAATGCACGAGGAGCCATTACACCTGCTCATAGTTACTGCATGGTGCGCTGTTAACGCTGGAGGAGTCATCGGGCCATTTTTTCTCGAGAACGCCGCTGGTCAAACGACAACAGTGGACGGTGCGCGCTATAGGGCCATGTTAACCGAGTTTTTTCTGCCGCAATTGGACAAATTAGGACTGGAGGATATGTGGTTCCAACAGGACGGAGCATCGGCACACACTGCGCGAGCCACAACCGATATTCCGAGAGACAAACAACATCGGATGACTTCTTCTGGCCCACCTTGTATATGTACTTGGTGATGTTGGGATAGCAATATCTAAACTTAAGCTTAACACGGCTTCTAGAAATGACGGCCCAACTGCCATAATGTTGTAAAGGAGACCCTCTGAACTGTGCCAACTACAGAAGTATAAGTCTTCTCCACATGGTATACATGATCCTATCTGACATAATATGTGAACGCCTAAATTCGTTTATACGGATGTTACTTACCAAGTCATCTCCGCCGGCAGGAAGCTAAAGCTTAAGCTTGGTAGTTTTCATTGTCGTCGCCAGTGTTGAATGGTTCGTTCTGCCCTACCGCGGGATATTGTTCTTCATCCAGATTTAAAAGTCTGCAGAAGTGGTCCTTCCATATCCTCAGCATTGACTGTGTCTCAACTACGATATTTTCCTGTTTATCTCGACAGGATTCTGTTTGAGGCTTGTATCTCTGGCTTTGACGTTTTGCACTTTGGTAAAATTTGGGAACATCGTTCCTGGAGTGGCACCTCTCTATATCCTTGATCGCGCGCTTTTCTCCTTTTTCTTCTTTCTAAAAAGCCGGTGTTCTTCCCTTCTTCTCTGCCTATAGAGCTCAAAGGCAGCTGTCCTCTCCACCTGCACCTTAGCCTTGTAGACCTCGGACTTGGCTGCGAGCATCAGTCGGCATTCCTCATCAAACCAGGGGTTTTCTTGCTGGTGGGCGGTAGAAACCTAGCACATCGGTTGCGGCTGATCTAATGGCTTTTTGACATCATTGCCATTGATCTTCGACATGAGATTCTGGTGGCCTCGTGTTGATGGAGAGTTAGGGTACGCGCTCTGCGTAGGACTTGACGGTCTCTTGCGATTGCAGTCTTTCGACATTAAATTTCTTCACCGTGTTCTTACCTTGGCTGCAACAAAGTAGTGGTCCGAGTCGATGTTAGCCCCACGGAATGGGGGGTCTATCGCAATGTGATCAATTTGGTTGACCGTTTTTAGATCTGGAGACCGTCATTTCCCCTTATGGATATCGAGGCGAGGAAAACTTGTGCTGGCTATAGTGGTATGTCGTTCCGTATGGTATTCAAATAGCCTAAGACCGCTGCCAGACGTGTTGTCGTGCCGTCTGAGTTTTCCGGCAATACTGCTTAAGATATCCTCTTTTCCAACCTTTGATTTAAAATCTCCCAGTACGGTTTTAACGTCGTACTTCGGTAGTCACTCATAAGTTTTGTGAAGGAGCTCGTAGGAGCAGTCCTAATCTATATCATCTCTTTCCTCCTTCGGAGCGTCAACGCATAAAAGGCTAATGTTGGCGAATTTAGCCTTGATGCGAATTATAACAACGCGTTCGCTAATGTCTTGAAAACATAAGACTTCTTGCCTAAGTCTGGCACTTATAATAAATCCGCATCCGAACAGCCGCTGTTTCTGCTCACTATAACACGGTCCGTATTAGAAGTCACAGTTTTGCATCCTCTTTTTGCCCAGTCCATCCCATTGTATTTCCTGGACGGCAGTTATGTCTGTTTTTAAGCAGCTTAGGGCTTCCGCTAGTTGTTCGGCTGCACCTACAATGTTCTCACTTCCAGGTGCAGATACAAACGTCGTTGTCCATTTTTCGTTTAGCATGGTCGTCAACAATAAAAATCAGTCATTTCCGAGTGAGTGATAGTTAGCCCAAAGCACAACCCCAACCTGGAAGGCCAGGTCCAGTTCATTAGATATCCCTAGGACAATGGACTATCAGTATCTACTACGGGATTGAGCGATGTTTCTGACCTCTCAGCTCTTCTGTCACCATCTCTCTTCAATGGGCCTGACTTGCCCTTGAGATTCATAGATTGGCTGTTGTCTGAATATGTCGGGGCAGCTAAAATAGGTTGTTTACTCTGTCTATCCTAATCGGGACTATAGACGCCACCGTTGACTCCATCTTGAGAATTCTTCGCTGCCATCTGGTGAGGTTTGCTCAATCCGCCACCCAGAAGAATATCCATATTACACAACATACTAAGCCTCATTAAATAATCGCGTTCGTTCTTGAGAAATAAGTTATTTTTAAAGTACCAAATGTTGTCGAATATGTCTGCAAGAGTCTGATTCAAAGTTGTTCACAATTATCTTATCTGATAAAGTGGTTTAACCATTTCTGCGAATTTCTTCATTTTATTTATTTATTCATTTCTGTGAATAAATTTCACGCCTTATCTATGATTGGTATCTGCAACTGGCTTTCGGGCACAATAAATGCCAGAAGGCACTTGTATATTCGAAGGTAATAACAAATTTATGCTGATTCATCTAAGAATCAATAAGTTTCGCAACAAGAAAAACATCCTGCAATTCTACAAGAATGCCTAGAAACCTTGGCGTGAACCCCCAAAAAGCCAAATTGGTCTATTTTAGCAGGAAATATAAAATTCCGCTCATCGACCCTAACAAACTTAATGGCGTCAGTCTGAAGTTCGCAGAATCAGGCAAATACCTAGGTCTGGTTTTGGATAAAAAACTGAACCGGAAAGCCCACATCCAAGAACGCGTTGAGAAAGCCACCGTAGCCTTATACTCTGGTAAAAAGGCAATCGGAAATAAATGGGGCATGCAACCACATACCTCTTTCTGGCTCTACGTGTCTATTATTAGACCCATACTCATGTATGGTGTCCTAGTCTGGTGGACGGCTTTAGAAACAGCATCCAACCCCAACCTACTAGGTAAAGTTCACAGAACAGCCTGCATATGCATTATCGGATATCTTAGAAAAACCCCACCTCCGCAGCCCTTGATGCTAACCTACATCTAGTGACCCTAGATATATACGGCAAACAGGCCGCATCTTGTGCAGCTGTAAGACTGAGAGCCTCGTCACAATGGACACCCAATCAGGGTGAACACAAAATGATTCTGAATCACCTTAGCATTACAGAAAACACCGACAATATCAGAGTATATCTACTTACAGTGAGTTGGGACACTCTCGACGATTTTTTAATTTGAAGTAAACCTATGCCTCACATACACGAGAAATAGTAGGAAAGACTTGCAGTGAAAGAGAGATAGAAAAGGAGTAGGACTTTTTCGAATTGTGACACAGGGTGTGGTGTAAACAAAATAGCAAAGTAATATATATTTTTAATATTTCGTTTGTTGCTATTTTTTTGGTTTCCTTATTAAACTGTTTAATTATATAGTTAACTTGTACTCCAACATACAATTTTATGAGAAATTTCTTATTTCCATTTTTACAGCAAATAAATCATTTTTTAAAATGAAATTGCGAAGTTTTTAAGGAAATACATGGAAAACAGGATTTAAGTTTTTGTTCAAGATTCTCTAACTAATTTATGAATTGTTTAGAAGGTCGTGTAAATCTCGCACTATTCCTTAAAATCGTAAAATAATTGGAAACATTTTTAACTCACACGTTCTTAGCGCGGTGGATGCTAGTATCCCAACTATTCCTAAAAAGTTTTACTGTTTTAAATTGCCCCCTCATATATTATCTTTAATAAAACTGCGTAATATATGTAGACGAGATTGGCAAAGGTACCGACAACCTGTATTCCGGCATCAAATGTCATACTTGAACAAACAAATAGCCTTACAAATTTTAAAACACAGAAATATAGAATGGAACACTAAACTCAATATACTGGACAAAAACGGTAAACCCTTTTGGAACATCAAATTAGTAAAAAATAAAAACAGACAGTTACCCTTCTTAAAAAACTCATCGGGCACTTACTTTACTGATATCGAAAAAGCCAACGCACTTGCCATAAACTTTTTCAATAACCATGTTGTCTCACAAAACTTAGGTGATGCTTATACCAGCACCCTAGTGAGTAACACAAT